>OX104067.1:76071179-76086406 GCA_944474145.2 Dicrocoelium dendriticum | reverse complement strand
GTAGACGTTTATTGCACACCGAAAATGGGCACATGAGGGTCTCGCGCGCGCCATCGAATATCGATTAGATTTCCGTCCCACAAAGCAACACAGGTACGGAGGTTAGAGACGAGCCAATCCTTTCGCCTCGGGAGCTCTGACTTGGAAGATCCGCCTTCCTGTTTGCGCCTCGATCCCCACTTCTCTGTACCCGATTTGGATCGGCCAGGAGTCGTTCGAGAGCTCTCGACTTGCTTGTACTGGGCTGTGTCAATCGGCTCGGCCTCGGTCCTGTGGCCTGCGCTAGCGGCGTATTTGTCTGATTTATTGCGCTGTCCACATATTCCCGCTCCGTAGTTCCGGGCCCAGGCTCGTCGCTAGCCGTCTTTCGCGATCCGCTCTCAGCTAGCTCCGAAGAGCTCCCCAGAGCCATCCTTGGAAGCGGCCCCTCTACACCAGCTCCTCCTCCAGGACTTTTCTTCCTCTCGTACCATGGTCGCAAGAGAGCAGCATTCACCCAACGTTTCATTCCTCCGCAGTCAATTAAGAAGTTGCCCGCTTTCTGGTCGATAATGGTGTAGGGGCCTTTCCAGCGTTCTCTGAACTTGCTTGCGCCCGGCCCGTCATGATCCGGCCGATCGTTGTTCCGTAACTTGACCCGTTCTCCAATCCTGAATGGCCTCCACTTGTGAGCCTCATGCCTGGCGTCGTAATTTCGCTTATTCCGCGCTTGTCGAGCTTTGGTTTCGCTTCTAGCTTTCCATCGCAGTCGCTCTTGATGCTCAGCTGGATGTTTCCACTCACCCTGGTTCGGTAGGCAAGTATCGAGCGCAA
The DNA here is from genome assembly GCA_944474145.2 of Dicrocoelium dendriticum. Classification (NCBI taxonomy): domain Eukaryota; kingdom Metazoa; phylum Platyhelminthes; class Trematoda; order Plagiorchiida; family Dicrocoeliidae; genus Dicrocoelium; species Dicrocoelium dendriticum. The sequence goes on along the minus strand of OX104067.1, from coordinate 76,085,593 downwards.
TCCGTGGTTCTCTGCCGGACAGTAATTCGAATGGCGCGACCTTGGTGGTTGATTGCATGCTGGTCCGATACGCGATCAGAACCTGAGGCAAAGCATCTTCCCATGCCAACTTCGTGCAGTTTATCCACGTCTTCAATGTCCGGTTGAACCGCTCGGTCATCCCGTTGGTTTGTGGGTGGTACGGTGAAGTTCGCCGTCTCTGGATGCCCCACGTGTCCAACACCGACTTAAACGCTCTTGACTCGAAGCAGGGCCCTTGGTCCGTGATGATACACTGTGGGATCCCATACCTTGCAGGCACATTGAATTCGAATACTTGCGACACTGTCTCGCCTGTTTGGTCCTTGATTGGTATGGCTTCCACCCATCGAGTGAAGTAGTCAACCATCACTAGAATGTATCTGTTTCCTGTTCGACTCACTGGTAAGGGCCCAAAGACGTCCAGTCCCCAACACTGAAGTGGCTCACCAACCTCCATCGATCGCATCGGCGGTCTCGGGGACTCCATCTCCCGACTCGTTTGGCAGTTTGGGCACTCCCGAAGGTATGCCGCGACGTCCTTCCTCATGGTTGGCCAAAACACCCGCCTCCGCAGCAATTCAAAGACCCGCTCGAATCACATATGGGCGCCATCATGAGTTATGCGCATCACACGTTCTCGCTGATTTGGTGGAACAAAAGGCACTTTCAGTCCGTCTATCGCCACCACCACGTTATGGTTTTCGACCTTCAACCTGTCCCAGATCTTGAGGAGTTCCTCCACCTCCTCCGATGTGGCCTCCGGTTTGGTGCCAGCCCGTAAGTGAGAGCTCAACACATTCACTAATTCATCTGTCCTTTGATCTCCCAGCAGGTTCCTCTCCCCCATCGCGAACACACGCACCGGTATGGCATTGTCTGGCATGATGTCGTCCAAATACGGGCGTGACAACATATCTGGCAAAACATTCTGCGTTCCATCCACGTGCTCAATGGTGAAGTTGAATTCCTGCAATCGGTAGGCCCATCGCGCAAGCCGTCCCCGCGGGTCTTTCGCCGTCATCAACCACGAGAGCGGTTTGTGGTCAGTGACGACCCGGAATTCATTCGCCAGTAAGTAATTTCTCCACTTCTCTAACGCCCACACGATGGCCAAGCATTCTTTCTCCGTTGTTGAATACTTCTGTTCCGCCCCCTGCTCGCGTACTCCACCACCCCAGCCGGTTGAGACAAAACCGCACCGATGGCCACGTTGCTTGCGTCGACAGCCACAGTGAACCTCTCACCAGAATTGGGTAGCCGTAGACATGTCGGGGTTTCTGCTATGCATGCCTTTAGATGGTCAAAGACCTGATCCGCTTCAGCTGTCCACACGAAGGGCACGTCCTTGCGAAGCAGCTTTCACAACGGGCTGACCTTCTCTGCGAACTGGGGCACAAACTTTGAATCATATGCTACCACTCCCAAGAACGAACGGAGCTGACGCTTGGATTTTGGTTTTGCGAAGCACTTGATCGTCTCGCGTTTCTCCGGAAGTGGATGGACTTGACCATTGCCCACGATGTGACCCAAGCATACAATCGACTTTTGGGCAATCTGCGACTTTTCACGACTGAGTTTCAGACCAGCTTCCTCTAGCCTCTGCAGTACTGCTCCAAGTCTGGTCACATGTTCCTGTTCCGTCTCAGGGAAGACGATGATGTCATCACCATACACAACCACGCCTTGCAGGTTCGCCAGGACCATCAGCAACAAACGCCTGAATGTAGCCGGGGCGTTGCACAATCCAAACGGCATTCTCAAAAACTCATACTGCTGGCCATTGACACTGAAAGCCGTCTTGTGGCGATCTTCTTCTGCGGTCGGCAGTTGCCAATATCCCGAGCGGAGATCAATCAGAGATATCTGCTTCGCACTGTGAAGGCTTGAGAACATTTCTTCCATCTGAGGCATCGGGAATGCATCCTTCACCGTCACCCTGTTTAGTTCTCTGAAATCGATGCAAAATCGATAGGTTCCGTCGGCCTTCTTCGTCAATAGCACGGGTGATGAATACGGGCTGTGCGTTCGCCTGATGATTCCTTTCGATTCCATCTCGGTCACCTGCTTCTGTATCTCAACCAGGGTGTTCTGTGGAATTCGTCTGAAGATTGGCTTGCACTGTCCTCCTGGGATCAACGGTATTCGGTGTTCAACCCAATTGCAAAATCCGTAATCATCTTCCGCGTCTGTGAATAAGTAGGCATACCTGCTCAGTACGTTGCGTATTGCGCGGTTCTGACAATCAGGCACGGCTTTGAGGGCACCAACCCGGTCGGTTCTCCCCTTGTTTATCTCGATCGTCTCGTTAGCCACGATCACCACATCGTTTTTCAGGTCAATTGTGACACCGAGCCGTTTCAGGATGTCGGTTCCGATGATGGTTTCGGTCGTCTCCTCCACGATGAACATGTCATGGCTGATGAGCGTTTCTCCTATCCTGATTCGTAACCCCTGCGTGCCCGTCACTTTCAAAGAATGTCCGCCGACCGTCTGCGTCGTGATTGAAGATGGGTTTACTGGAACCCCATTGAACCTCTTCGTAATTGACACTGCCGCTCCTGTGTCTACTATGGCACGGACAGACACACCTTTTATAGTTACCTGGAGGACTGGTACTCGACACCGACTCCGCATGGATAGAGAGAAACAATGGGGCACATTCACGTTGGTGCAGAATCTCGCCACATGACCATTCTGGTTGCATCGGAAACAGCGGCGACCGTTCCGGATTGCCCGTACATTGCCTTGTGAAGTGGTGCTTAAAGACTTTATCGACAACAGCTGCTCCACCATTTCGGATAGGCGATTTACTTTCTGTTCCAACTCAGCATGCTGGATGCTTCTCACTGTCACTCGTTCCGACAAATTCTGGGCGACCGTCACCAGATCCAACGCTTTGCTGTCTCCCACCAGCGACGCCAATTTCACTTGATCATGGAGTGGACCGGGCAGACTCCGGATAAACTGCTGTTTCAGTAGGCGCTCTCTTGCGTTACCCTCTAACTCGGGGAGCCCAATCGTTAGATGTCTGTCCAGTTGCTGAAAAAACACCATCAAATCCTCCTGTTCGTCCCACCTGGCTGCGTGAAATCGTTGCAGTGCTCGTTCTCGCTCCAGATCCTTCCTAAATTCTGCACAAAAGACAGCCCTCATCTCAGCAAACGAACAACCGGGTTTGGCCTTTCGAGTGAGCAGATACACCGCCTTGGCTCGTCAACTCAACCGTGTGCCCAAAGCAATTAGCAAATTTGCATCCCCCTCACACCCGTGCAAGCCGCAATTCCGTCGAACTCATCGAGCCACGCCTCCACGTCACCGGCCGCAAATTGCTCTAACTGGGTCAACTCCATCACGATTGGTCACGGCACCAGTGTAGCGAAAACGACAAGACAGGGGGTAGACGTTTATTGCACACCGAAAATGGGCACATGAGGGTCTCGCGCGCGCCATCGAATATCGACTAGATTTCCGTCCCACAAAGCAACACAGGTACGGAGGTTAGAGACGAGCCAATCCTTTCGCCTCGGGAGCTCTGACTTGGAAGATCCGCCTTCCTGTTTGCGCCTCGATCCCCACTCCTCTGTACCCGATTTGGATCGGCCAGGAGTCGTTCGAGAGCTCTCGACTTGCTTGTACTGGGCTGTGTCAATCGGCTCGGCCTCGGTCCTGTGGCCTGCGCTAGCGGCGTATTTGTCTGATTTATTGCGCTGTCCACATATTCCCGCTCCTTAGTTCCGGGCCCAGGCTCGTCGCTAGCCGTCTTTCGCGTTGCGCTCTCAGCTAGCTCCGAAGAGCTCCCCAGAGCCATTCTTGGAAGCGGCCCCTCTACACATCGGGAGGGCGGAGCGGACACGTGGGAATATGCGCAGTGGCATCCTGACGTCGGAAGGCAGTGTGAGGGGCATAGTACCGTGGCTTTAAGAGATAAATATTCATGGAAGCGATTTCATCTGTGCGTAGCTTTTCATGACGCATCAAATGGCGGAGACTATACGTGGGAGGTGGCTTAGTGGCGGTGCTAAGTTGGAAGGCAGTTGACGGCGCTTTCCCCTTTCGCTGTTAAACAGAAATGATCCTGAGCGTACGTACTTTGCAAGGCGTTGCTCCCCTCACATCAATGCATCTGAAACGGAAATCATAATGAAAAACAATTCCCACCTGTAACTACGAATGCAGCGTGCATGAGGGCGGAGGCAATACCTGGGAGGAGGCTGAGTGGCAGTGTTACGTCGGAAGGCTATGTGTGCCGCATATCACAGAGGCTCTGAAAAGGAAGCTATGTTTAAAATAGAAAATAGACACTTGCGACCATGTGGCAAGGGGACATCCCATGGATGAGGCATCGCCTGAGAGGAGGCTCAGTGGCGTGGTGCAATATCACGGTAATTTGGGAGCAACGTTGCCCTAGGTCTGAAAGAAGGTCAAGGCGGATAAGCAACGCAACCTAGCGTTACCTATCATGCGAACCATCCCGTAACATGGGGAAGTACATTGGAACACCTTCCCTCGCAGGGATGTCTGGCAGTGGAAATGACAGACCAATGACACCGACCTAAATCATGGTTCATTAGGGGAAATGGAAAACTTACCGGCGCATAATAGTGCAGTGCAGTTGCGCCTCTCACACCACCTTGTTCACTTCGCATTCCCACGTATTCCCATCAACGGGAAACTGCAATCCTGTCGACCATAACAACAGAGAGCGTAATGGAAGGGCGTGCAAATTACGCATACCTGCATCGTGTGCCATGCATCGGCGTTTCCGTAGGTAGCACAGACACCACGACGAGCAACAGAAGCAAACGAATTCCTCGTCACCCACATAGCACACACAAGACGCATGGTACCATTGGAAGCACGCATCGCACATAACCCATTGCACCGCGTCCCCGCGCACTGGCACATCATCCCCCTGCTGACATACTCCGCAGAGGTCCTCGGAACCGACATCCTGAGTATGCCGTTACCGTTTAACGGGAGCCCTGTAGGAGGAAGATGTCCCACTGTGAAGCTTCCGGAAGTCTTTGCCCTCTCAGCGCACTCTTACTGGTGCTCACCTCCATCACGCGGCACTTAAGGAGCGATTTACGCTTCCCGGACCCTGTTGCCGATGTGGATGGAACCGGTGTTGCCCTTGAAATTACAGGGCCGACGTCATTCACCTCCGTTGCTTGCACGGGGTGCGGCACATCGCCTCCCGACGTCGTCGCTACCGCGACCGCTGTGCCATCATGCGACGTTCCCGGCGTCGGTAAGCCACATAACCTCCGAACGTTAGCCCCCGTATCCATGAGAAGCGGAACAGGGCAGATAAACTTTCTACCATACAGCTGAAAACCGCCTTTCTTGGACATCAGCATTGCAACCATTTTCAGAAAGTTCAACGCCGCGGAGAAGTTCTCCGATCCGTAGCTGTACAATTGCGTGCCGATGTTTGACAAAACCGACTGTGTCTTGCGACGTTTTATGGCACGGCTTACAACCGCATCGCTATCCGCTACCTGACGATCTAGAATCTGCACACCACCATCCCCCGGAACACAGTCTGAGCTACCTGCGGGAGTTTGCCAGTGTGCAATCCACCGATAACCATATAGTATGTCCTCCGCGGAATGTCCGTGGAGCGCCGCTACATAACAAATGTGAGCACATGGGAGCCGCCAATGTCGACTGAACTCGCAATCGCATTCACTGCAGCGTGTTATGCATACCGGCGCACTTTCGAACGAGGACCGGTAAGTAACCAATAAGGCCCATCAGACCGACAACCCAGAACGGTGGATGCACAAAAATGGGTCATGAAGACATTCCTGCGAAATCGCTGAGCTGTGCGTAAACGGAAGCCAGTGAGGACACCTCCGATGGAATAGAAACTGCGCTCATGCAATGCCTAGCTATTTTGCCGTTTCTTTAGTGCACAATACCGCTTACGCGATCAACGACGCAGGTGAACAGAGTGAGCAAGGATGACCTCTCCGACAAACACTCCCTAATATGCTTGTTCTCATTCTCTACCCTCTACTTCACTTCTCTCTCCTCGTTTTCAATCCCTCAATTCTTGGCCCTTGCCCACCTTGCTTGAATATTCGCTTAGCTTCTATTTTCAAATCAGACAGTCGCAGGGCGTGGCTTCAGTCCAGTCGACAAGCCCATGTTCAACCAAGCGGACAACATCAGTTCATCCGTTGCCCTGAGGAGTCCTCGCGTCTCGCTAAGACTGGCAGGCCTCAATGTGCGCACTTTGCTACAAATTGGTCAACAGGCAGCACTTGCCCGAACACTTGAGACCCCGTCGGTCGATTTTGCTGCTTACCGAAAAGTTACATGCAAGTTTCCTAGCTTCGTGCTTACTCTGCGATCCCCCACATACGATACTGGTAACACATTATCATTGCGTCTGGCTGGTGATACGCAGCTTCAAATGCGGATCAAGCTGGCGTCTACATTGTTTTGAGTCCCCGGGCTGAAGCTGCCCTGGTCGACTGGATCCCAAACAACAGCCGGATGTGCGCCGGATGTGCACAATATTGTGCCTCTACACACGAAACATAACAATAACTCAAGTGTGAGCAAGCTTAACCACCAGAAGTAGAGCTGTTATAGCCCAACCAATGTAGACCAAAACGGATTTCACGCCCAAATGCAAATAGCTAAATTTTACTAAATTTTCCCATGCTTATTTCTTTATTATTGGTGACAGGCTCCTGTAGCTCACTGATGTTAGTGACAGAGCCTCATGAATATAGAAAATCGGCTCTAAGGGATAAATCTTGTGATGTTTAGCTAAGTAATGTGTGTATTTTGCAGGCCGAAATCTGTCAACGGATCTGAAAGATCCTCTGGGTTACTCAGGTAGACCTGGCTCATGCGGCCTTGTTGTAAGCTTTAGAAAAGCTTAGAGGCTTAAAAAATGCTAAACTCTATTTTATTGGTTGTTTATGTGGCTCAGTATCCCCTGAAAACCGTATGCTGTGGCCTTCTAACCGTGAGTTAATTACAGGCTCCTCTAAATTCCCATGTAGATATAATATTCCTTGCTGGATTTCTAGCGTATTCGCACAAAATCATCCCCTATTTGCTTACATTTATCATGTATGCCTGCAAAGTTTATTTTTCGGCCACCTGCGCAGCCCGTAGTTGTCGCAGGGTATTGCGGGCTAATTAGAGCATTTCTGGATAGCTATGCCCATCTAGAACATAAGCCGCTTCCCTACTTTTTATGTTTTCTTATCTTTTTTCTGCTATCTGTTTGCGAAGCAGAAAGCCATTTTTAGCAAAAAATAAAAATGGCCTTAATCGTAGACCATAATTTAATTGCGAATAACTAGCAAACTACTGCACGTATTGTGTTGCTTTTAAGCTCAACGTATTCAAGCGCTAAAGCTGGTCAAGACCAGTTTAATGTTGTGCTACTTTAAGCGGTATTGTACACGTAGAAAGGTTTTTTCTTTTATCTGAGAATAACTCAGGTTAAAATTTCGCGCCGGAGAGCAATATCAGCGTAAGAAAAGCAGGGCTCTATTTTTTTGTTTATTAGTATTTTTCTACTGAAGCGCGCAGATATATTTTCTCTTTTAACATATTTTTCTTTTCTTGTCTGCATTTATCGAATTTTTTTAACTTTTCGTATGCCTTATAATCCCTTCACTCATTTCTTCCATGTGCGCAACAACAATTGGGGCAACTGAGTGGCCAATAAATGTGCGATCAATTTAAAGTGTACTAGTGGCGAATTGGATTCTGTTCCAAGGAGAAAAGGCACAACTCCGCGAAGTTTTTCACCATAAAAGAACAAGGAGCTCAATATCGCCCGAAGGAACCAGAAAACGTCAAGGTGGGCGCCTGAGACCCAGTAGCTGTATACCAAACAGTGCCAATACATTTGTAATTGCTAACGATGAACATATAGTTATGTTTTGCCTACTTCCATGCAAGAGCATCGGATTAATGTAAGCCTTGTTCTGAACCCTTCAGGGTGCAGCCACTAGCAGGTCTCGAAATATACCTATTTATTTAGTATTTATTTATTTCTTCGTTCTAGGCTTCGAAGAAGAGCGGGGACAAACGGTGCCTGTTTGTCATTGCGACTTACGCCCCCACAAACCGCAGCTTGATTCGATGAAAGATGGTTTCTATCACCAACTTACTTTACTTTGCGTCAATTGTTGGAGCACCGCCATGTCTATTGGCGACCCACCCTTGTCATGTTTCTTGCCGTGTATAGTAGTGCATAGTTTCCTTTAATAAAACCGCTGCTAACCAGCAACCGTTTCCTATCGATTCAACCTTGGTCTTGAAATTTCTACCTTCAAATTTGGCTTGGGAGCGTGATCTAAAGAGACTGAGTAGGAACTCTTTACTCTGCTCCATTAAATATTCATCCAAGCTATCTTGGATCTTCGTTAACCTCGTGAATACGTTCCGGTATTACTTCCTTTGTTTTCCTTTTGGTCGTGTTACTTCGCTGTGTTTATTCTTTTATTCAATATTGTTGTATTTTCTATTGTATTAACTTGTTGTGACTATTTAATTATCTTACGCCGTTATACCTGCATCAATTTTGTCATTTAATCCTACCAAACTACCTAGCTTTCTATTATTCTACACGTGGCTTTACGTGCTATTCGTAATGACAGCGGTGGCTAGCTATAAATGTGGTGAGCACACTTGTGGCGTTGAGGTCAAAGAGAGAATTCAGTGCGATAGATGCTTGTTATGGTTCCATAACAATTGCTCTAGATTAGACCAGGACTTCACTAATTTTTATGCCCGACATTTTCAATTAAATTGGATTTGCTTCCACTGCGTGTGCTTAGCAGACATTGGTTCACGCTTGAAACACAATCGGACTTTTGATTTAGTTACTCATGTCTCAATTGTGCATGATCCTGCTAGTAGAAACCGTGTGCGTAGACTAGACATCGCGGAGAAGCTGATTCGTGACCAGAGCTTGCTAATTGTGACATTGCGTTCAAAAGTCGAAGAGCTGCAGTCTTCACTGGAATGTTACTTGTGAAGTGCAGAACTTGCTTTGGGTAGACAATGAAACGTTCTTATCTACAATAGGGAGGAGCCAGTCATACGGGAAGCTAAAACTCGACGGGACCTAGATAGAAGGCGAGTGCACGATATCCTTCGTATAGCCGGAATATCGTTATACGTTGGTATCAAAAGAGTACACCGTGTTGGCAGCTGGAGCGAAACAGGTATGCTCCGCCAACGAGGTTATTCAAGGCCCATCCTGGTTGAGTTACGGAACCCTATACACCGGGACCTTCTACTTAACAGAGCTGGGTTGGTTGCAAGTCAGACAACTGGTCGGCATCAAATAGCACCGGACAAACTAACTTCCAAGGCTAATGCCCCTCGGCTGAGCCGGTTAGAAGGTACTAATACCAGCGTGGCTAACGAATCTGCCGTCTCACACGCTGGAATTCACGATAGTAAGCCTCACGTTACGCAGAAACCTGAGCAAAGCTTTGGTGACTACTCTCCTGTGGCAAGGGCAGTCACCTGGTCTCGACAACCCCCTACAAAAGGCGCCAGTGAGATAACGCTTGGCCTGCATTTGGCTTTGGAGGAACTTGCTCTTGATAGAAATGTGAATCACACCTCTATGGCGAAAGAGGACAGTGAAGATGTGGCAATGGAACTTCAGGCGGTGCATTCAAAAACTATCGAGGTCTCATGCGCGATAGTAGTGGCGCCAAAGTCCATGGGTGGTATGCCCATTTCACAAAACGATGGGAAAAATGAAATACTTGCCGTACCTAAACTGGACAGTACAGAAAATCCGAAGTGCAGTGCTGTGAGGTCGACTCAGATAAATGGGAGAAAACCCGTCGGGTGCTTATCCAGCAAGCCCAGGCCTGTGAAGCCAGGAAAGGGATTATCCCGTAATGCGTTACAGCAGGCCAGCAGTGATTCATCGACTCAGGCAGCCGATGGAAATGAAATGGTACAAAATAACGGGTTATCCCCTCTGGCTCTACGTCCGAGGGGAAACAACCACGTCCGGAGAGACTCAGCATGTGGTGTACTAATTGCTGTAGTGTTTGTAACAAATGGGGGAATCAGTGACGCGTTGTGAGCATGTTGATGTGGCCGCTGTGTCGGAGTCCTAGCTTTCTCCAGATGACCTAATTGGTGATCTGCTTATAGACTTCGCGTGCTACAAGGCTGACAGGCCGGATATCAGACTGGTGGAGGAGTACTCTTGCTTATAAGGCACCAATATAAACACTGGGAGGCTCCATTTACTACGAGTTTTGCTAAATTTCAGGTGATATCCTGCTATCTAAGAGCATGGGGTAGATTGGAGATTATAGTATGTGTTTATCGTAGCCCATCCTCACGTGAGAAGAGGACAGGGATCTTGGTACGTTACTAAGACAGGCGGCAATGGCCGCACCTAATTTTTTGATCGTCCGTGACCTAAACCTTTCCCATGCTGATTGACAGCATGCTGAAAACATAGTGAGTACTCTAGAGAAGGAACTAGTAGATTGGATGCAAGTAAATGCGTTCGAGCCATACGTCAATGTTCCGACTAGTAGTTGTACTGGGAGTACCCCTTCAATCTTTTGTATTGTGATCGCCAGACATGGTCAATTGATTGACCTATGTGTGGAGCCACCCATAGGTAAGAGTCATCATTGTGTTTTGAGCTCTTCTCTTGACACACTGAGGCTTGCAGAGAACTGTGGAGTGGGAAGGGATTTAAATCGTATTGATTTTACGAAGCTTCGGGATCGAGCCCTTCAGATCACTTGTATCCCTAAACAGGACAAGGCCACTTTGGAACAGAGGTGGCTTCTACTCAAAAGTGGACTGGTACAGTTGCTGAACGAATTTGCTCCTCTACGCCCCAGGAGACATCTTGGGAAACCCCGATGGTGGAGGAGAAAAATTGATCGAGCGATAAAGAGGCGCAATGCTGAGCAGAGAAAATAGCAAGAATCTCGAGGATTCCGACGTTGACTGCAGTAAAAATGGTGTGGAAACATGGCTATTAAGTCGCAGCGGCAGGCGAAGTACTCATATGAGCTTAGGTTGGCCAAATTTGCGAAAACAAATCCTAAGAGTTTTTACAGTTATGTCCAATCAAAGGCTTATCTAAGAGAGGTGGTCGGTCGTCTAACCGTGGAGGACGGTACCCAGGCTGTAGACGACGTTGATAAAGTAGAAGCGCTGCTACCTGTCTACCAAAATCTGCACTGGAAGGACAGTGGGTCAGGCTTGCCATCACAACCGCACTGCGCAACTAGCTACACAATACGCTAAATTATGCTCAATGTGCCAGAGGTCTTCATAGTGCTGGCCAGTTTGAACCCTTATAGATCAGCTGGTCCTGATAGTGTACATTCAACCACAGTTGAGCCTCTAACTGATATACTTCAGTAACCTGTAGCGGAGTTATTCAACCAGTCTCTTCAAGAAGGCAAGCTGCCACGTGCTTGGAAGGAGGCGACTATTGTTGCCATCCACAAGGGGTTTTTAAGTCGGTGCCTCTTAACTATAGACCTGTTAGTTTGACCAGCATCATGCTGAAGTGCTTGGAAAAGCTTATAAGGAACAGGATCTGTGAGCACTTGACTGAGCACAATCTAATTAGAGCGGAACAGCATGGCTTTCTTAAAAGGAAGTCTTGTCTTACCAATTTATTGTGCTTTTTAGACGAGATTACCCGATGTCTTGATAGTAGGACGTCGGTAGAGGTGGGCTCTTTGGACTTCAGTGAAGCCTTTGACTCAGTGAATCAACGATTTCTACTTGAGAAGCTGACATGGTTTGGATTGCATCCTCAACTTTTACTATGGCTCTCTGAATTCTTACGTAGAAGCACATTCAGATTCAGGGTTGGGGAAGCGAGTTCTAGTGTTGGCCATGCCTACAGCGGTGTCCCCTAAGGTTCGGTACTGGGTCCATTGTTGTTTCTTATGTTTAAAATGGCCTGGCTCCTCTTCTTGAGGATCCCTGCTATATCTTCGCAGATGACTTGAAGCTAGTCAGTAGGGGAAACCGAGCGACATTGGCTAAGGACATCATCACTGTGGTGAATTGGTCGAGCCAATGGGATCAACCTCCAACTGCCAATAAATGTCAACTATTGACCAGTAGAACACAATAGCTGAGGTGTTTTCCCCACCTCTAGCTGATGTGTATAATGAATGGATGACCAGTTGTGGCAGCGGAATTGCAGTTCAGTCTCCTGCAGGGTCTCTATAATTGCGGTGTACTGATGAAGCCCGCGATCTAGGTGTCATCGTAGCGAACAATTTTAAACCTTCGGCACAATGTCGCCATGCTGCCAATAAAGCGCGACAAGAGTTATTTCGTCTAAGGAGGGCGCTGAGTCACACTAAAGCAGAAGTATTCTTGCCGTTATATAAAGCAGTGGTTAGACCACATCTGGAGTATTGTGTTCCGGCCCGGGCACCGTAGTTCCGGAGTGACGTCATTTGTATGGAGAAGATTCAGAAACTTGCGACCAGGATGATCGAATGTCAACAAGGGAAGTCGTACGAAGATCGTCTAAGTAGCTTGGGATTATTTTCCTTGGAACGGCGTAGTTTGAGAGGGGATTTGATGGAGACGTTTAAGATCCTTAGGGGACTTGGTAGTATTAGTCCCACACATCTGTTTGAGTTGGCTGTGTCAGACCATCTGCGCGGGCATCGCCTGAAGCTTAAACATCATAGAACTCGTTTGGACATCAGAGCGAAGTTTTTTACGAACTGAATAAACTTCCTTCTGAGTTAGTGGAGTCTGAGACTGTAGAAGCCTGCAAATGGGGCTTAGATGATTGTTGGTCTATCCTTTTTTCCAGAGATATTGTAGCTCCTCTTATTGAAGACCCCTGTTACATCTTTGCGGATGACTTGAAGCTAGTCAGCAGGGGCAACCGTGCAACACTGGCCAAGGATATCATCAGTGTGGTAAACTGGTCGAAGCAATGGGACTTGCCCTTGAATGCAAGCAAGTGCCAAAGTCTGACCAATAGTAGAGACGTACTTGCAGTTCAGACTTCCTTTGGGCCCTTCCCCTTACAATGCACTACCCAGGCACGCGATTTAGGAGTCATCATGACGAGCAGCTTCAAGCCCTCGATACAATGTCGATACGCCGCTAACAAAGCGCGACGAGAATTGTTTCGCCTCAGGAGGGCTCTGTGTAATACCAAGCCAGAAGTGTTCCTGCCACTATACAAAGCAGTGGTTAGGCCACACTTAGAGTATTGTGTTTAAGCTTGGTCGCCCTATCTCCGTGATGATGTTCTTTGCCTGGAGAAGATTCAAAGACTAGCAACCAGGATGGTTGAAGGTCAACGGGGGAAGCCGTATGAAGATCGCCTAAAGAGCCTGGGGTTGTTTTCCCTTGAACGGCGTAGACTGAGAGGCGATCTGATAGAAACATTTAAGATCATGAAGGGCTTCAGTGCCATCGTGCCCTCTGATTTATTTGAGCTGGCTGATTCTGAACGCTTGCGTGGACATCGCTTGAAGCTCAAACAACAGAGAGCTAGACTGAACGTCAGGGCTAAGTTCTTCTCAAATCGTGTAGTGCGCAACTGGAATAAGTTGCCTTCGGAACTAATGGATTGTGAGACTGTGATTGCCTTCAAAGCAGGCCTAGACAGGTGCTGGCCGCGTATTTTTCCGGAATTAATATAATCCTATCCAATTTATTCGCATTGTTATCCGATGTTGATCCTTGTAAAAGCAAAGATTGCTCTCGCTTTTGCTTCATTTCTTTTTGCAGAGGCAAGGAGAGGCGATCAAAAGTCGAAGTATCGGGGGCTCTGGTTCGCTTACCGGTACAAGAAGCTGGACGCTCGTTAGGCGGAAGCCTGTATCGTCCACGGATTTTGACCTGATCTGACCTAGCTGTACTGGAATATTTTGATGCTGACACATGAAAGTGCGAGGATTGCTCTTGTTCTTGCTTCATTCCTTTACAGAAGCAAGAAGAGACAATCCAACGTCAAAGTGCCGGGCCGCTTCACTTACCGGCACAAGAACTGAACGCTCGTTAGGCGGAAGCCTCTATCGTCCGTTTGACCTGACCTGACCTGCCAACTGTGTACTGTGAGTTCTACGCGGTAACTCGATTTTGGCGTGCCATACTGATCGAGTTTTCTGGCTGAAATATTGTGGAGAACGGTGTTTGAATAAACACTTGAAGCGAAATTGGACTGTTGTCAAATTTCCTCTGATCTAAGATGCCTTGGATCGATTAAAGTGCCACTGGACGTAGGGTCTCCTTGACGCTTTCTGGTACTTTTTGCGGTTGTTCCCACTTTTTAGTCCCGTTTCACACCCTGTTTTGTCTTTTGTGGTCGTTTTACGGTTGTATACGTGCTTTTAAATTCTGCTCTATTTTCCACTTTAAAC
>OX104067.1:75963435-76070679 GCA_944474145.2 Dicrocoelium dendriticum | reverse complement strand
CACAGACTGTGAGTCTGCACCCGGCTTATCCTCTCCTTATCGGTTGCACGCATCCGGAGACGCCGATGCAACACTTACGTGTTAAGCTCGTGTAGGTATCATTCTAAGCTCCAAGGCTGATTCATCGTTGGTTGATTGGATTCCAGTGAACAGCCGTTTATGTGCAGCCCGTTTGACGACATCAGCTAAGGTGAATTCACGAAGTAAAACAAAACGCTGTTTGTGATTTCCGTTTATGCTCCCACCGACTGCAGTTCAGATGTTCTCAAGGACACTTTCTATCACGAACTGAACGCCCTACTACGCAGTGCTACTAGTTCAGATATTATAGTACTTGCAGGGGATATGAACGCACAATTAGGGCGTCTGAGCTTTTCAGAACCTCAGCTGGGTGGTTATTATGGACTTAACTCCGAACGGACTGACAACGTTGAGCGTCTGCTGCAACTGTGTGCGGAGCACCAGTTGCTTCTTAGTAGCACTGCTTTTAGACACAGGAGGCACCGAAGTGCCACTTGGCGTCCACCGGTAGCTGGCCAGCGATGGATCCAAATTGACCACATAGCCATAAGCTACAGGTGACGTGCTTCCATCATGGATTGCTGCTCATACTGGAGTACCTGTGTCCACTCTGATCATGCCTTGGTGCGCTGTCGTTTCTCCATGAACTTTACCGGAAGGCGCACAAAGCGTCCACTCCGATTGGCAACGGAGAAATTGTCCCAACCCTCGATCAGGCTAGCCTATCAAGAAGCACTGCATACCGAACTCTCGCTGTCTTGTCCTAATGACACTGAACTTCAGTGGAATAGGATCTCGGCCGCCATGCACGACGCAGGAGCATCTGCTTGTGGCACTATCCATCGTCACCACACTAGTCACTGGATATCCGAGAGGTCCGTGAACCTGTTGGAAGCTAGAAGACACCTTCCGGCTGGTTCTGAATACAATGTGGCCAGACGGGCTATTAGGCGTTAACTAAAGCGGAGCCTACGTGCTGACAAGGAAGCCTGGTGGACCAGTCGGGCGCAAGAAATGGAGGAGGCAGGAACCGTAGGCAATTACCGCAAGCTCTTCCAGCTAATCCGCACCACTGGTCCCAGGAAACCAGGCGTCACTGAGGCAATCAGAGACAGCGCCGGTGCACTGATACACAATAAGGAACGCCGTATGGCTCGTTGGGCTGAACACTTTCAAGATCAGTTCAGCTGGCCCCCTGCTCCCGAACCTCTTCCTACTCAGGTGATGCAGGACGTGTCACGGACGGTTAGTTTAGAGCCTCCGTCGGAGGCCGAGGTCTGAAACGCGATCACAGCCCTCAATCGTTTTCATGCCGCTGGCCCGGATTCCCTCCCACCTGCACTATTTAAGGATGGAGGTGAGGTCCTCTGCAAAACACTGACCTCCCTATTCGAACGTATCTGGAACGAAGACAGTGTCCCGGCTAATTGGAGCGAATCGATTATAGTGACAATATACAAAAAAGGCAGTCGCACAGACTGTTCTAACCACAGGGGTATTAGCCTAACGCCAGTTGTGACAAAATTACTGGCCTCCATTCTCGTTCGTCGCCTCACTGTGGAAGGGGAATCTCGGATTAGGGAAGAGCAGGGCGGTTTTCGTCCAGGACGTGGCTGTATAGACCATATATTTACTTTGCGGCAGGTGTTAGAGCAGCGCCACGCATACCACAGACCGACAATAGCTGTGTTCCTCGATTTCAAGAGTGCGTTCGATTCAGTCGATCGATCGATTCTGTTCGAAATACTTGCGCGGAAAGGTGTTCCCACGAAATATGTGAACATCCTTCGTGCTCTATACTCGAACACTACAGGTCGCGTCAGGGTCTATGATGTCCTATCGGATAGCTTTTCGACTACAAGTGACGTTCGTCATGGTTGTCCGATTTCCCCGTTTTTGTTCTATTTCGTCGTGGATTCTACCATGGAGTGTTCCCTGGCGGAATCCAACGATGTAGGCGTTGAAGTTCTGCCTGGTGAAAGATTAGTTGACCTAGATTATGCGGACGATATCGTCTTGCTTTTCGACGATTTTGCGGCGGCACAATCAACCCTGAATAGCCTGTCCAGAGTGGTCCCATTATTTGGTATGCACTTCGCACCTTCAAAGTGCAAAGTGTTGTTGCAGGACCACCAGCCACTTGATGACCCCTTGACGCTTGCTAACGAGGAACTCGAGGTGGTTGATCAGCTCACTTATCTTGGCAGCAGCATCAGCAACGATGGGCGCATAGAAACTGACGTCAGTCCACACATTGCAAAAGCCAGAGCTGCCTTCTTGAACCTGCGGCATCTTTGGTGACAGAAGGGAGTTTCCCTACGTCTGAAAGGCCGTGTATACAAGGCCACAGTGAGGGCCGTTCTGCTCTATGGTAGTGAGACTTGGCCCCTTCGGTCTGAAGATCTAAGGTGCCTTCAAGTATTTGATCATCGTTGTTTGCGAAGCATTGCTGGTGTCGGGTGGCACCAGCGTATCCCCAACGATGATGTGCGTAGGCGAGTACTAGGTAATGATAATCATGCTAGCTCCCTAGAACAACAGATAGCACTGAATAAATTGCGTTGGCTCGGGCACCTGCTACGCATGCCTGGTCACCGCTTACCTAGGAGGGCCTTGTTCAGTCTACCAGGTGTAGGATGGCGCAAGGCTCGAGGTGGACAGAAGTTGACTTGGCAGCGGGAAATGATGTCAATGACAACCAAACTGGGTGCCGTTGGTCCGTCTCGCCTTCCGGATTGGAGTCCACGTGACTCACCTTGTGTTTGGCTCGAGACTTTGCAGGACATGGCTCGCAACCGACACCAGTGGCGCGTCTGCTGCCGTCTCCTAATCGGATTGCTTGTTTAAAGTATGTTTGGTGCTGAGTTATATGCGGGGTAATGACTGATTATGACGCGGGGCAGTGAAAACCGCAAGGAAGCTGTCTTGCTGACATCACCTTATCTTTGCACGATAGCCAGCTGTTTGTGACGGTATGTTGTTGACACAAAGTGTAGACGCTTTGACCCCGAATGTTTGTTTAGGACATTATGCTTTTAAGCTAGGTCCCCCTTCTCTCCCTCTTCTTATTCTTTACTTCATAGGTCCTCGTGGTTGTATGGCAGCGAAGCATCAGTTCAAATGGCTGATGTACTGCTGTCAATGATGATGAAGATGATGACCCTGGTGGCTTGGAAATCAGCGCGCCAGATAGTTGGTTTCCTGACAATACAATCTTCACGTCCCCGACTTAAGACGCAATTGTATAGTAGGCAGACGATCACTAGAGCCCAAGGGAGAAGCATACACTACATCTCGTACAAAGTCCATCGATTTCGCAAAGATGAGGTCTAAAATGGAAGGGTTTTGGCCCTCCATGAACCTAGTTGGCCTCTGTACAAACTGATGAAGGGATACTTGTAAGGATAGGTCAAGGAGATCATTAGAAAAACGTCCAGACGCTGCTGTGCAGAAATTGCGCCAATCAACCTCAGGAAAATTAAAATCACCCATAACCAGACATCTATTTGTCGTATGAGTACGAATGAAATCAATGAGCCCGCTTGACGCACTTTCGGGGCTTCTATATACTAACACAATTTTGAATTGCGTGAAAGAAGCGCAAACATCCACCGCAAGAGCCTCGGCAGTTACATCAGGGGAATCGAAGGAATAAGTTTGCGAAATAGTCAAAGTGGATCTGACGTACAAAGCAACTCCACCTCCGCGACAGCATGAGGCGCGATCAGCTCGCAGAAGAGTATAGCCAGGCAAACACATTTCCTTGTCCAGGATATCGGAGAACAGCCACGTCTTAGTGAAGGCAAGTACGTCTGGCCGGGAACTTTCTACAAGAGCGCCAATCTCGCACATCTTGTTCCTCAGACTACGTAGCTTGCTGAGGACTACTTTAATAAAATTGGGATCGTGAGCCGGGGATCGGGTGCCACCAGAACGGGCTCTGAAAGGACGGAAGTAGACCTCTGGCTCACCACCCGAAAACCCACCAATCGAAGACCCCTTTCACCCGCTACGCGACGGGCTTTGAGGTCCTTTATGGCAGCCTTCAATTTCAACCTATCAGTCAATGGGAGGTCAGGTTGAATACTGACCCCAGAACCCTTGAATTTAAAAGCGAAACGCAGAAGCGTATTACGCTCGTCCAGTGTTGAAAGAACGACTCTCAGTAAAAGAGGTTTGACGCCCGAAATATCGACCGGCACAGACCTGTAGTGGAGTGAAAACTAGTCTTAAACTACCGCACCAGAAGGAAAGGATTAGTGTCAGATAAAAGTATCAACACGCTGACCTTCAGTAGTGACGGTTGGACTAACCACTGATATTGCACACTCCCTGATACGATATTCCCGTGTTGGTTCCGCGAAGCTCAGACTTTCCAAGCACACAGGCAAAATCTCAACACGCCGCCGCAGGAAAGCAGAACGCGCCGTTCGAGGTCGAGAATTGTGTATATATAAACGGTGAATTAAAACAACTGTACAAGACGCATAGAAAAAGGAAATGAGAAAAGCGCAAAAAATGAAAAAGCTATGAACACTACAGGACTCCCCCCCTAGAGCGTGAGTGGGCAAGCGAATGCTCGAAATGTACGCCTCACTGATTGTAAAACGCTAGTTTAGAAGGAAGAACCACCGTACGACCAAAACGTGTGCGTTTGTGTGTGTGAGTGGTTGCAGGGGGAGCTGCAGAGGGTTGCGAGGGAAGGACACTGGGATCACACATAGGCTGTGTAGGGGGAGTGCTCGGCGATGGATCGTCTTCGGGAACAGATGCGTCTGAAGATTGCTGAGACGGAAGAGGTTCGATGTAAGCAGGTTTCAAACGATCGATGCTTACAGAGTCTTTGCAGCCATTTCGGTCCAACACAAAATACTTGTCCTTGCGGTCGATAACCTTGTAAGGACCCTCGTAGGGTGGCGTCAGAGGTTTACGAACAGTATCGATGCGCACAAGAACGTAGCGACAATCGCGAAGATCAGGATGGACCTGTGGGTTACGAAGCGTGAGTCGTGGAGGTGTTGGGCGTACCGAGCTGAAATGACTCCTCAGGCGTGTGACATAGGATGTAGGATCCATTTCACCAGTGACTCTTGAATCCAACACCATCTCTCCAGGAAGTCTAAGTGGCGTGCCAAAAACTAACTCAGCAGGGCAACAGCCTATGTCTTCCTTGACCGTGTTACGTATGCCAAGTAGGATTATCGGCAAACGCTCCGACCATTGCGTGCTCGACTGAGAAGCGGTAATCGAAGCTTTCAGTTGGCGATGGAAGCGTTCGACCAAACCATTGGCAGCGGGATGGTAAGCGGTTGTGCGTATGTGAGAACAACCGAGCAAACGACTTAGGTCACGAAACAACGAAGAAGTGAACTGCGGACCTCTGTCTGTCGTGATAGTAGCAGGCGTACCAAAGAAGGAAATCCAGGTTTCGATGAAGGTTCGCGCTACTGTTTCAGTGGAAACGTCCCGTAATGGCACTGCATGCGGCCAACGTGTAAATCTATCAACACACATCAACAAGTATTGAAAACCGTTGGAAAGTGGCAAAGGACCAACGATATCCAAATGGACATGCCTGAAGCGAGCATCCGGTGATGAAAAGGTGCCAGGGACAGTGATTGTATGGCGAGATAGATAGCCAAAAGTTCTCTTCCGAAGGTACTATATCTAGTTTGTGCGGGCTGTAATTTACGGGAGAAAAAGGATAGTGGTTCGGGATGACCATTGATGAGTTGCTGCAGAACGGCTCCAACTGCGGTTTGTGACGCATCGGTTTTAAGGATGAGAGGTGTGTTAACATCCGTCCGTAAATGGCTCAACGCTGTGACGTTAGACAAAGCATGTTTAATCTTGTCGAAAGCGTCTATTGCCTCGTTCGTGGGTTTGAATTTTCGAGTCTTTCCTCTAAGCAAGTCGGTTAAGGGTTGAAGCAGTTTAGAGCAATCAGGTATAAAGCGGCCGTAATAATTTACCATACCGAGGAAACGGCGTAGGCTTTTGTAGGACTGTGGCATCGGATACTCCGTGATTGCTTTTGTTTTCTCCGGGAGTGGACTGATTCCGGTGCGATCGATTCGATGACCGAGAAAATCAACACTGGACTGGCCAAAGACACATTTGTCCACGTTGATGGTAACGCCATAGTGATCAAAACGCTCAAAGATTTGGCGAAGATGAGAGAGATGTTCTTCGTGGTTAGAGCTGGCCACGAGAATGTCATCGATATAAGCAAAAACAAAATCAAGTCCTCGGAGAACCTGGTCAATGAATCGTTGAAATGTTTGTGCGGCATTTCGTAGTCCAAATGGCATACGGACAAATTCAAAAAGACCGAAGGGGTGGTTATAGCTGTCTTTGGAATGTCATCAGGGGCCACAGGAATTTGGTAATATGCCCGGACCAAGTCAATCTTAGAGAAAATTACTTTGCCGTCTAGACACATAGAAAAGTCATGAATATGTGGTACCGGATACCTGTCAGGGACAGTGATATTATTAAGCTGACGGTAATCACCACAAGGTCGCCAATCTCCACGACACTTTTTGGGGACCATGTGCAAAGGTGAAGACCATGGACTATTCGAAGGCCGGACGATACCAAGACGGAGCATGTGCTCAAACTCGGCTTTGGCGTTGGCGAGTTTATCGGGTGGTAGTCGGCGAGGTCGAGAAGTGACCGGTGGTCCACGAGTAATGATGTGGTGCACAATCTCGTGTTTAGGTGCGGAACAATTATTGGACGGCAGATACAACGCAGGGAATTGTTGGAGTAACTCGGTAAACACAGTGTTAGTAGGTAGAGTCATGCGAAGTCCGATCGAGCTGATCGAAGTGGCTCTGCCCGGAGTGGTGAGGGAGGTGATACTATCACGAAGTTCCCTGTTACGTAAGTCGACAATGAGACCAAATTGGGTAAGGAAATCGACACCAATGCTAGGGCGTTGTACATCTGCGATCAGGAAAACGAAAGAAAATGTTCGTCGAAGACCATGATCGAGAGTTAACAATTTCTGACCGTAGGTCTGGATTCTCGTGTTATTAGCCGCCTGGAGAGTAGGTCCTGTGGGAATGAGGTAGCGTTTTTCCATTCCACGAGGCAGAACGCTGACCTTTGCTCCAGTGTCAACCAAGAATGAAAGGTTGGTTGTGGAATCACGGACAAAAAGCAGGCGACTAGAAGATGTGCCAGCCGAAGTCGTCGCCATTACTGGCTGGCTGGGGCGTTTCCCTGTTAAGCCTTGGGGAAGGCTTTCGGGTGCGAGCAACCAGGACGGCAATTTTTAGCGGCATCACCAAAACGTCGATGATAATAGCAAATATGCTGTCCAGTGTTCTTAGCGTGTCTGTTTCTGCTTCTGCTTCTCGAAGTGGACCTAAAACTTCGACTACGGGGGCGACGTCCTCTCTTAACGGCGAGTTCGAGTATGGACAGTCTCTGACAAATGGATTCAATGGGATCTGATGACGAGGAAGCCTCAGGTGGGCTGACAACAGCGTGACAAACTGGGCGTTGAAAGAAACACTCATGAACTTTGTCGGCCGTTTCTGCTAGTTTGTCAAGTGACAAATCGTCAGCGGATACAGCAAGAATCGCCGTAGTGTTGGATGGAAGACATTTTAGCCACAATTGACGTAAGACACTGTCGTCGACTTTAGAGGAACCTACGAGAGAGCGCATATAACGGAGAAGCTGTGAAGGTGAACGATCACCCAGTTCAACTCCGGAGAGAAGTTGATGAAGTCTGGTCTCATCAGAAGCTGTAAGGCGTTTCAAAACGGCAGCCTTAAGCTTATCGTAGGGGGAATCAGTAGGAACAGGGTCGAGTAGGTCAACCACATCGGCGGCTATGTGCGTGGGAAGATGGGCAGCGACGTAGGAAAACATAGAATTTTGAGAAGTGATTCTACGGCAACGAAAAAGAGCTTCTAACTGTAAAAACCAGACACGTGCATTGTTAACGTCAAAAGCTGGTAGAGAAAAACCAACAAAATTTTCAGAAGAGTCAATGTGGGGAGTGGTACTGGACGACATTGTGCAGGCGAAAAAAAGTTCCAGTAGGAAAAAAAAGAAAAACAGGGGTCACCAAATATGTAGTGGAGTGAAAACTAGTCTTACACTACTGCACCAGAAGGAAAGGATTAGTGTCAGATAAAAGTATCAACACGCTGACCTTCAGTAGTGACGGTTGGACTAACTCCACTGATATTGCACACTCCCTGATACGATATTCCCGTGTTGGCTCCGCGAAGCTCAGACTTTCCAAGCACACCAACAATGCAATCGCAACACGCCGCCGAAGGAAAGCAGAACGCGCCGTTCGAGGTCGAGAATTGTGTATATGAAAAAACGAGCAATTAAAACAACTGTACAAGACGCATAGGAAAACGAAATGAGAAAAGTGCAAAAAATGAAAAAGCTATGAACACTACAGGCCCACCACGAGCCTTTGATCAAGAATCTAACCTACAAGGCAGCAGGGCGATATGAGGGTATCGCAACCCGTTGGGAGCCGGTGACCAAACAAGTGGTTTATACGCCTTTAGGACCGTATAGCACCAGGGGCCCAACACGCCCTTGAATTACAATGCCACTCAGAGAGAGGCAAGGGTCAGTGACTTTATTTAGTGGCGACTCACATCCGCCGCATCACAGTGTTGTGGAACGGACATATGTGGCTTTTTATAGGGAGAACGCTTGCCAGGCGAAAACCCACCACGTCCTGGAATACTGCCGCCGAACAATTCGCTGAAACGGGATAATCACGAACCACCCAGCTGGCACCACGAGGAGGTTGTTCGGCAAACCAACCGTACGGGAACGTTAGTAGATTGCAAGGGTCCGTGAGATGGAGAAAGCCAGTGCTATTGGGAATAGGCGCTTAAAGCAGCGGACCTGAAGAAGCTAGTTACGTTCGACCGCCGGTGCCTTCGTAATTTAGCTCACATCTGGTTGGAACACTGCGTGAGCAACGAGCGTGTTTCACGCTTTGTTTACGGCACAGGAATAGGAAATGAACCGCTCAGCACCGTTATTTCACGCATCAGGCTCCGATGACTCGGCCACGTGTTACGCATGCCAGCCCACCGACTTCCGCGACGTGCGTTGTTTGCGCGCCGGGGGTGTGGATGGAAGAAGAGGAGGGGTGGCCAAGCGATGACTTGGTCGAGAGGAATGAAGGCCCTCACTTCTGAGCGGGCCACGGTTGGAGCGTCTCGGCTCCTTGGTTGGGGTCTGAAAGACGATGAACACGTTTGGTTGGACACACTTGCTGATATGGCTATGAGCCGACCTCAGTGGTTCTCGTGCTGTGAGTTTCTTTGTCCCACCCATCCCTCTCAGCCTCCCCCTCCAACCACGATCTCATTATTTAGCTTTATATAATTTCGCATAGTATTTTTTTGATGCACAGTAGTCGGCTGGTAGCTTACCGGAACGATGCCTATCCGTTACCGGTAGCTTAGCTGGCTTGCACCAGTTGCATTTTTCTCCTTTTTCTTCTGTGTATTGCGGCACAGTAGCTGAGGTGTTCCCCACCTCTAGCTAACGTGTATGATGATGGTGATGATGGAATAGGCGAGTTCTGTTCCAGTTTACCTGGAAAGCGGCTCCGTGAAAACCATCAATTAGCGAAACAATAGCTGAGAAAGACGGACAGTCGATCCATTTTCGGCCTCGACTAGCCCATTCTGCGGAACCTCTTAATGAGCAGTTCAGCAGGCTTGCTGTGACACTGTCGCTTCCCGAATCACTTGAGCCGACATGGGAAGTAGATGTCACCTACCACTTTGGTGGAGATTCGACATGAGCTTTCCGTGTTGAAACGAAACAATGCTCATGTACCCGACGACCTTCCTCCATCTTTGCTGAAAGATGGTGACCTTTTGTTGACTGAACTATCTTCTCTATTTAGCACGACTTGGAACATCGAACAGGTACCTTCTAACTGGCGACTGTCAACTATCGTGTCCACCTTCAAGAACGGCCAGCGTACTTTATGCGAAAATCGTCGAAACATTAATCTTGTTTCCGTTAAATCCAAACTCCTCACGGGTATCATTCTCCGACTACCTTGCGAACCGAATCACTGAAAGCCAAGCTGGCTCCCGTCCTGGTCGTAATTGTATCGATTACATATTTACTCTTCCACAAGTTTTGGAGCAAAGACATAGAGACGTCCGACTATGATGGTTTTCCTTGAGTTGAGAGCCACCTTCGTCTCTGTTGTGGCACTGCTTATCCATGAAGGTCATGCCAGTTAAATTTATTTGCATTATGTTGTTTCTCTACCGTGATTCTTGAGGCCGTGCAAGGATTTATGGTAAACTGTCTCCTGAGTTCCCCATGACAAGCGGGGTTCGCCAGGATTGTCCTATATCTCCTTTCCTTTTCAACCTTGTTGGAGTGATCGTGACTCTTTTCTTTCAGACTCTACCGGAGTGTTAGTTCTGCCAGTTGGCCGACTGACAAACCTGGAGTGAGAAGACGTGAATAAGAAGAAGAAGAAGCAGGCATCAAGAGTACACCGGTACTGGTAGTCACATCACTGAGGAAGTCCCGGTCTTCCAAGGAAACTGGCGTTCGGAATGCGGCAACCATAGAGGAATCACTCTGATCCCCATCGCCTCCAACTTACTTGCCTCTTTGATCCTTCAAACGGACTGGCGCTCGTGAAAGCCAGAATCGTAGGAAACAAGCCGGGTTTCGCCGAGGTCGGGGATACATCGACCACTTATTCACATTGCGTCAGTTATTGGAGTACTGTCACATGTATTGGCGTCCCACCGTTGTGTTTCTCGACATCAAAGCCCCCTTCGATTCGATGGATCGATGTGCACTTTGGAACTGTCTGCTAAGAAAGGATGTGCCCGAGAAATATGCAAATATTATACAAGCGCTTTACACGCATAGCTCGGACAGAGTAGGGGCTTACGACAAGCTATTGCCGCCCTTCAATATCTCCCGCAGTGTGAGACAAGGTTGCCCGCTATCACCTTTCCTCTTCAACTTCGCTGTCGACGAAGTCATGGAGATTACGTTCACAGGACACGATTCAGGTGTAGAGTTGCTCTCAGGTGAACGCCTTGACTTGAAGGATGCTGACGATATTGCCCTCATATGTGACAGCTTCCAAACGTGCTAAGCTGCATTAGACAGACTAACAGTGACTGTCATCCGTTTTGAGTTATGCTTTGCACTCTCGAAGTGCTAAGCTTTCCTCAACGAATGGGAAGGACCGCTTCACCCGCTGACCTTTGGTGGGATCATCTAGAAGTTGTTCAAAGCTTCAACTACCTAGGTACTTGTATCAGCGCCGTTGGGATTATAGAGGACGTCAAAAACACCGTGTAGAATAAGCACGTGGCGCTTTTGCTTACCGTCGCCACCTATGGCGCCGGCGCGACATCACTCTCTGTCTCTCTGAAGGGTAGAGTATACAATACTGCCATACGTTCGACCCTACTGTACGGTTGTGAAACCTGGCCCATTGGATCAGCCGACATAAAGAAGCTAGCTACGTTCGATCACCGGTGTCTTCACCGTTTGGCTCATATCTAGTGAGAACACCGTGTGAGCAATGCGCATGTTCGACACCTTGTGTATGGCGCAGGAACAAGAAGCGAACCGTTCAGCACCGGTATTTCATGCATCAGGCTCCGATGGCTGGGCCACGTGTTGCGCATGCCAGCCCACCGACTCCCGCGAAGTGTTGCTCGCGCGCCGGGGGTGCGGATTAAAGAAGAGGAGGGATGGCCAAGCGATGACTTGGTCAAAAGGAATGTAAACCCTTACTTCGAAGTTTTCGTCGATTGGTGCATCCCAACTGCCTAGCTGGGGTCATAAGGACGATGAACACGTTTGGTTGGACACAATTGCTGATATGGCTAGGATCCGGTCCCAATGGCGTTTGTGTTGTGAGTTCCTTTGTCCACCTCCTCCCTCTTAGCCTCCTCTTCCAATCACGATCTCATTGATTAGGCGTAATATAACTTTTTGTGGCACGATAGTCGGTTGTCAGCTTTCCGGAACGATTCCCTTTCGTTACTGGGGAATCAGCCGGCGTGCCTCTTGTTTTTTCTTCTTGTCTTTTGTATTGCGGCACAATAATTGAGGTGTTTTCCACCTGCAGCTAACGCATATAATGGTGATGATTTTAGGTCAGATCGGCCAGTAAGCAGCACTTACTCTCCCTCTTCACTCTCTTGGTATTGGTGTGTGCTCTGTCTCCGAAGCACGCATACTGCATAACGACGTCGTGACAAACCTTCGACTTCATGGTTCTTAATCAGATGACGATGGTTGCACTCTTTGCGTCTCTAGCAATACTGATTCAATGACTAAAGATATTTACGCCTTTGGTATCCATATCAGTAAACATGCTGGAAGCGATCTACTCGACTGCATACCGGTGAACAGCCGCATGTGTGCGGTTCGACTTCGAACCTTTTTTGGAGTTAATGAGCAGCGTCCAAAGACAAGGTATCTTTTCATCGCATTAGTTAATGCCCCTACTGAATGCAGTTCAACAGCTTTCATTTCCTCGCATGATGTAGAATACCTACCTCTTGATTGTTGCTGGTCGCATGAATGACCAAGTGTGTCGTCTTTCCGACTACGAGTCCATTTCGGAGTCGATGCATGCCGAAGAGACAGTGGTAATCGATCCCTCTAACTATGCTCCGACCAAAACCTCAGCGGCACTGTTTTCCAACACAGATACACCGCGTCACATGGCGCCCACCAATTTCCTCAATGATCTTGACCTAAAGTGATCATATGGTGCACATCAGTCTAAGACTGTCGGTCATTTTGGATCAGGTGCCTGGATTCCGACCAGGAATTCAATGGAGTGACTTTGCTTAAGCCAATCAGGTTTGGAGGCGTACTGATCAGTAGTCCCACCCCAAGGCCTCGATTACTGTAAGCGGTCCTTTCCACACCAGAGGAGCGACAAGCACTTATGCGGTTTGCTTTTAAACTAAAAGCTTCTGTATTCCGCATGTTGCCGGACTTTCCCCTAGCAGACAGGAAGAAGTTAAAAACAGCCATCCAAGACCTTAAGGCACGTTGCGTGGCGGGGTAAAGCGGTCTACGCTTGGTAGGTTTTCGGGTGGGGTGCTGGCGGTCCACTTCCGTCATGGCAGAGCCCATTCTGGTGGCGCACGATCCTGGACTTACCATACCAAAACCCTTAATGTAGTACTCAGCAACGAGCGTAGCCTGCGTAACAAGTTGTGCGAAATTGGTGCTCTTGTAGACCACTGTCACCCAGATGTCCTCGCTTTCATTGAAACATGGCTGTTTGCGGAAGTCACGGACAGTGAAATATTCCTACCTGGCTACGCACTACTGAGGTCGGATCACCCCTGCGACCGTCGTGGTGGTGGGTTTGCATTCTACATAAATTCGAGCTAAAGTATCTCCAAGACATTTAAATTCCACACAACGGATGGGACCCTAGAAGCCCTTTCGGTTGAAATGTGTACGCTGTGTTTGCAATTTAAACTTGTGTTAGTGTATAGAAGTCCTAATAGTATTTCTACAAGTCACTTTGATTTTATTCGCGCTCACTCTACAAACCGATGCTTGGTGATGGGGACAGATTGACTCAAACTATCCTTCGAGACTGCGACTACCGGCTTAGCTGCAGGGCTCATGGAGTTGATGCTCCAAACCCCCTACATCAGTTTGTAGAACAGCCAACAATGTTTATGAAGGGACAGTCTCCGTCTACTCTTGATCTTTTCACAAAATCGCTTTTACTTCGTAAGTAACATAGTTTACGGTCAGCCACTTGGAGCTAGTGACCACGCCTGCATTTCCTTCGAGTGCGCTATCAATAGAGTCCAAGAGAAATGCGTGGCCAGACGCCCAAACATCTGGCGTGCGGATTTTCAGGCAATACGATCCAGAGCTGCCTTGTCACCCTGTACCATCTTGGCCGCAGATTTTATACAGACGGCATGCGAGAAATTCATTGCATTCCTCTCTGAGGTGTCCCCTCCACACATTCCACTTTAATTTAGGAGTAAAGCAAACTCCAAAGCACTCTGGTTCGATCTAACCGCACGTCAACTGCTAAACAGGCGTGCCAAGTGTTGGCGGTGTTACCTTACAACTCTGTCGGATGTCTTGCGGTGTTATCGAACGGCACGGAACGAGTGTAAGCAGCACCTAAGGGATGCCAGGCTTTGTTACGAATTGGATCTAGCAAACACAACTTCAAGCAATCCGAAGCGATTTTTCGCTTACGTCAAAAGATGATGTCGTGCAGATCCATCCATCCAGGTGTTGCGCGGACCTGATGGGGTTACTGCGCATACCGACCACGATAAGGCCTGCCTTCTCGGCGAGCAGTATGCGAAAACATTTACTCTTGAGTCTCCTTTAGATGAGAAAGTTCCGACAGACTCTTTGTTGACCGATATCACCATCTCAGAGGCCCAGGTGCGTTCACTGCCGCGAGAACTGAACCCTAACAAAACCGTTGGCGTTGATGCCATTCATCCAAAATTGTTATATGAACTGGCAAATGAAATTTGTTTGCCCGTACCTTGCCTGTTCGAGTAGTCTCTTTCCAGTTGCACCTTACCCACCGACTGGAAAGAAGCTGTAGTTTGCCCTATCTTGAAAAATGAAGATAAGCATCTTCTTGTACACTATAACCTCTGTGCTGGTTAATTTGCTAGAAAAGCTGGTGAGGGATGCCCTCGAAAACCATTTAAGGCATTTTGGCCTTCTCAACATGGTTTTCGCAAAGGCTACTCTTACCTGACCAACTTGGTGGTTGCTCGGGAAAGTTGGGCGGAGTCTGTCGATCAGGGTCAATCAGTGGTGGTGCTATTCCTTGACTTCTCCAAAGTGTTTGTCTCTGTCCCGCATACTGGTCTTTCCCTTAAGCTCCGTTCCTATGGAGTTTCCGGGCACGCGATTCGATGGCTATCCTCATTTCTCGAGAGGCGTGAGGTATGTGTTCGGGTGGACTCCAGTCTTTCTTTTCGACCAATAGTTCTGAGCAGTGTCCTGCAGGGATCCGTTCTTGTTCCACTACTATTTGCTATGTACGTAAATAAACTGCCATAAGTGTTGGAGCTGCCTACCCACATGTTCGCCGACGGCTTGAAGTTTTGGTGCACGGTGGCTTCCAAGTTCTGCAACTGGCTCTTGACAGACTCCTCAATTAGTCAGTTCTGTGGCAGATGCCAATAAACTACGGCAAGTGTTCAGTTTTGCGCATAGGATCAAGTGGTCCGACAACGCACTACATGCTTGGCGATAATGAAATTCCTCACGTATCCCAACAAATTGACTTAGGGATCACTTTGTCTCAGGACTTTAAATCCAGCGAGAACTGGAAGAAAGCGTCTTGCAGGAGTTTTCAAACCCTTTAGATGATCCTTAAATCATTTGGGATCCTAACGGAAGAAATGTTTGTTAACTTGTTTACGGCCTTTGTTAGACCTCACCCGGAGTATTGCGTCAAGGCTTGTCCTCCATGCCTGACTCGTGACGGGATGGCGGTAGAGCGGGTCTTGAGAATCGGAACCAAAATGGTCCACGGGTTGGGGCACCTGTTTTATCTTGACAGATTGCTCAAGCTAAGGATATTTTCGTTACATTATCGTCATCCTCGTGGCGACCTGATTCTCACTTATTGTTTCCTGACGGCGGATAGTTCCAGACCTTTCTTAGCTTTTTTATCCTATGCAGTTACCTACTCTCCGCGGGCATCCAATGAATTTTCACAAACTCAGATCTGATCGAGTTCGGGCTGACACACGTTTGTCACGCCGAGTGATAGATTCTTGGAACGCACTACCTGAGGACCTTATCTTGTCATCCACTGTGACAAAGTTTAAACGTCGCCTCGACGCCCTCAACTTGCAGCTCCGAATCTTCCCCTTCTCCTCTTAATTTAGTTTCTGTTTGCTCTCCAGCTATCTTCCTTCTTATTCACTCTTGCTAACTTCATTGTCCTCTATTGTCCCCTTCCGCGTTTATATCTAGTCTATAATTTTCTCTTCCTTTTGTTTCACGCGGTTGGCGCAGCGAGGACTGCTAGCGCAGGGCACGTGGGGTTTTGCTTGGTTGACCATGATTTGATTGGTACGTGCTGAGTTGGCTCCCACAACTAACCGATCTTTCCATCGCATCCTAACGTGGACCAACGTCGTATACAGCATGGAATGGCCATGGGCATTTCCTTTTGTTCCTGTTCCATTTGAATTTGAAGTCCATTTTCATAACCACTACATTTCGCTTTGCAGCTTCCATTAGCTTTGATGTCTGCATTCTGCTGACTTGTCTTTCTGCTTAATAATAATACTATTATGTCAGCTGTACGCCGTAACTGTGCTGCGCTGCTGTGCAACCACCACCAGTTGCACGCCGGCTGAGTATGCCGCGAGGACGCCTACTCCTACGCGGATTCCAACCCGCGCCGCAAGAGTACGAGACAAGCTCGTTACCTCTAGGTTACGGGCCCACATTTGGGTGAAGTTGTGCGTTTTTTCACATCAATTTTTTTAATTATCTGCGCACCGTTCTTGATGCATTCATTTTCTCCTGTTGTGCGATTTCTATACCAACGTTTCTGCTTACTTTTCTCTAGGGGGCGTGTAAAACGGTTGCTGATTTTAATTTCCTTCCATGCTTTTGAGTAGTCTCCTTATCCTCGCAATATGAGGGTACATATATCGGCAACGGCTCCATTGTTCCGCCGTTAGCATCCGCCTGCGTTTCCACGTCGCATATTTTCGAGGCGCCACTTGAATGCTACACAGGGGCTTGGTGGCTGCCCTGTTTTTTCAGTTCCTTCTCGTTCCAGCCTCCTCTGTACTTCTTCCTGATTTCCTCCAGACACAGTCGTCAGAGACCTGCGGACGATCTGCCGAATTCAAACCCAACACAATTTTGGTTCATCATGGGGCATTGAATGTTGATGGTGGATTTTTGAAGCGTCTCGTTGTCCACTCATTGAATGAATGCTACTTTGCTTGCTGTTCTGTAGCCGCGTGCACTGGTGCTGTATTTAAGGCCAAAGTAAGTTCTCCCGGTTGGGCATGCCACTGTTACTTTTTAGAACTCTAAAATATGTCTCCTGTTCAGCTGCACTCATGATAACGATTGCACTTACAAATCACGTGAATTTTATGATGTGATACTGTTGAGTCGTGCAACTTCCAATGTTCATCACGGTATGTTGATTATGGGTCTACGCTCCCGTGTAGTAGGAATTGGGCAACTTTGTGGCCCTACGAAAATATGTCAAGCTAATCACAGTGTCTGCTCTGACGGCCGTTGTGAATGTCAATCAGGCTACCTACGCGAAAACTCTGCGTGCGGTGAGTTACACTTTTCGAATTTACTACTGAATGATATGTTTTGTGTCTGTGTGATTCATCATCTGGCTAAGCTTTAAGTGTGCTGTGCTCATTAAATTGCCAATCGGATCGTATCACATATTATTCAAGCAATGAGTATTTTTCACTAAGTTACCCCATCTTACCAGCCGCTTACCCGCCTATCGGTTCACACTTTTGCCATCCCTGTTCACCACAGTTCAGCGCAATGAGGGTGACTATTTCAGTTGTGGAGAAAGGAATGGGTAGTTACCGAAAGATGACGTGCATCCTCTGGGCATTCATGATCCGCATCGATTGAAGTCAGACTTGGTGATATAACAACTGCATCTGCCGCTTTATTTTGAGATGAATCTGGTTGAGGCAATTTACCACAACAGCAATTTACCACCACAGCAGCAGAAATTAACGGTAATCCATTGGATTATCAATTGAGTGTTTCCGACATCTTCGTGAAATCGAACACGATTTCCTCCTGCTTTTGTGTGACAATTGCCAAAACGAGATGCAACTGGAAGAAACGGAGCAGTCACAAGCCGTTATGCAGGCTTACTTATTCCGTTGGGAGCAGCTTCGTTTGTTTGGCCCAGCAAGCTTGTTCGAAGTGCCTCCAAATCTCAGACCGACCTTTTTGTTCATACCGTGCAAACTTACTGGCACGAAGCCCCGGCTTTTGCAAGCAGCGCGGTTTCATTTGGCACAAATTATTTACCTACCTTGTGTCCAATATCACTGGTTTCCCAGCGTGTGCAAGCCTGTGTACTGAGGATCCGCGGAAAGCACTAAAGTTGACCTTCCCAGCAGCCTCGCTAAAGTGCGTGCTTTCAATGGAACCGCATTCGTTCACAAAACAAGGACAAGGTGCCGATGCTGACCACCTCAATGGTAATTTATCACTTTGAGTGCGCCTGGAGCGCAACCTATATTGGTCGAACGGCGCGGCATTAATCAAAATACGTGAACGAACATTGCCCTCTTTGCCTGCGTCAAGAAGGCACCGGAACAATTAGTAGTGTTATTCTGGCCCATATTGTGAACACTGGTCATGAGGTGGATCTGAAACACGCATTCTGCATAGTTTATAGGGTTCCGTCGCACCGATAAAAAGTATACTGCCTTCGTACACTTGTGACAGCTGAAGCAATTTGCATTCGATTGCTCCAGCCGTCCATATGTTCACCGAAGCTGGTCCAGACTCTCCAGCTCCCCTAGCTGGCAAAGGCGGCAGACATCCAGGTCGACTGTCTTCGATCAGACGCGGTAGCAAACAATTAACCCACTAAGGCCTAGTTCCTTTTCTCCTCTCTAACATTGACCCTTACGTGATCTATTCGGTCTGAATAAATTGGTTCGCTTTTTATCCCCCATATGATTGTAATGGTCTGACGATGGTCAAGTCAGGTCTTCAGGGGCTAAACAGACCTTCGCCTAACGAGCGTCCCGTTTCATGTGCCGGTAAGCAAGCCAAGCCTTCCGGCACTTCGACATTTAAGCTTCACTTCTGCATAGACAAAAAGAGTAAAAGAAACGTCTCATAAATTCATAAAACTATTCGTGACATCCTGTTAGTACTAATTGGAATCCACTACTCTCACTACATTTCCGGAAACAGTGGATTCATTCATATGTAGGACTCTTTCAAAGTCTTCTATACTATTACATTTCACTAATGCAAGGGGAAGTGAATTTCAACTACGTACTACGCAGTTATTGAAAAATTTCCCCCCAAGTATCCCGTCTAGGTCTATGGGTCATGAGCTTCAATTGATCTCCCCGCAGGTGGTCTGACGTCGCTGGTTCAAAGAGATCGGCAGGCCTAATGTCCATTAGTCTACGTCGTTCCGATGCGAACAAGCCTAACTAATCCAGGCGGTCAACACGCGACTTCTCACGTTGACCTTTAATCATTCTGGTGGCCAGTCTTTGTACCTTCTCTAAGCAAGCGACTTCCTTTCGAAAATAAGGTTCCTAAGCCTGATCACCACATTCTAAGTGGGGCCGAACCGCCGCTTTGTACAATGGAAGAAATACCCCAGGTTTAGTATTACAACGCTCTCCTGATGCGAAAATGTTCCTGCTGCGCTCTGTTCGCAACATATTGGCACTGCTCCGGAGGTCTGAAGCTATCTACCATAACAATGCCCAATGTCAGGGACCCTATGGATGTTTGCACCGTAACCGCAACGTTCTTGGATGATAACAGCTGACGTTTATTCGCGGTCAATGAATTTCCCATGATTCAGACCACTTTGCTACAGTGCCCAGATCTTTAGACAATGTATCACTATCTCCCCTACCGACAAGCTTTACGTCATCCATAAAAACTTAAGAAGGATTCTCGAGGAGTGGATCTGTATCATTTTTAAACATAAGAAACAAGGTCCTAGCACTCACTGAACGCTAGGGCACTCCGCTGTGCCATGCTGTTCCGCTCCAATCAAGTTGTTAACAACTAAGTGCTCACAAATTCGGGGCCTAATGAGATTTTCTAAGCACCTAATCAGAATACTTGTCAGACTGACATTTTTATAGTCGAGTGGCGCAGACTTGGAGCTCCCTAATGAATTTCCACAACAATCCTCTCTTTCCAGTCATGTGGTAGCCTACCTTCCCGAAGAGGACAGTTGGATAGGTCCAAGACGGTATATTATAGAATATCATCGAGCGGTCTAACAATCGCTAGATGAACATTGTCAAGGCCTGGCGATTTATATTGGCTTTAGCCAGCCAGCTTTTCAAAGACCTCTGGTGCGGTTATTATAACGTTTTGCATTCTAATGTCACATGAGAAGTGTGATTACGAGGGGATTGCACAGTCACTGACCACACGGTGCAAGTGCTGAAAGACACGCTATAACACCTCCGCCTTAGCTGCATCTTCCACAATCTCACTACCATATTCCTAAGTTAGATTATCAATCTCCTCCCTCAAAGAAGCCTTTGATTGTACATAACTGTAATATAACTTTGGATTTTTTTTGCATTCTGAGCTAATTGGAGCTCAGCGATATATAGCTCTCCCCTACAATTTGATTGCTCTAATCTGATATCGTTTATAGTGTAGCTATTGTCTGAAGCTTCCAGATTCCCGAAAGATTTTCTAACAGATATTACGTCTCCGAAGCATCTGGGCAACTTCGTGTCGCCACCAGTGGGGCTTATCCCTGCTTCTATCGGGGCGCAAGAGCACAGTTGCACGAGGCAAATCTTATGCATGCCCCATCTTTGTTCTTACGTTGTCTGTTCTTGAGCAGAAGCCCAAAGGAGCTGGATTGCTCAGTTCCGCAAACGGTTAATATCCATTCGTTTGATAAACTTGAAACGTGTATTTCCCTTTTTAATTTCAAATAAGAATATCAGAAGACGAAGATTGTGGGATGACGTTGTCATTTCCTGCATATCCCTCAACCACCATACAACAACTGAAAGGAATGCAGAAACAAGCTCACATGAAATCAATTTTAGTTCAGTTGTTTTCCGGTTGGTGCGTTGCACGCTGCCACGTTTGGCTTAATGTCACTGTCAGCTGTTTTCGGACACACAACGGTGGGCGCTGTCGATGGACCACAATGGCCTAGAGTAGCTTGAGTACGTGAGGCCTTTGACTGCGCATGAGGACTGTGAATGACTCATCTGGGTTCACTTGGTGACCGGTGATCATTAAATGTCTCGTAATTGCAGAGGCAACTTTGCTTCTCCATTCACCGCGTGCGATCGTCGCATTCTCCATCTGTTTGCGGAGCCACTTTGGAATGCGTTCATTGATCCGCACACCCAGATTTCGAGTGGTGAGCCCAACATAGCTGTCAGCACAGCTACAGGTGCATTTGTATAAGCAGTGAGACTTGCACTGCTTCGACACAGGCGTTTTCATTGAACACTTACTTATTGGTCTTGTGGTCACCAAGAAGCGTAGCTCTGCTGCGTTGTATATCTTTTCCATTGAGGCGCTTATTCTTTTGGCAGTGACTTGCATGATGTGGTCACCTTTGAAAGGCAACTCAATGAACACCGGTTTCTTTGAACCGTTATCTCTCGATCTCGTTTCATCGACTCACTGTAGCGCTTTATGAATTGCAATGGGTAACCATTAGATTGCAATACGTCAAACAGCAGTTCTTTCTCTGCCTCCAGTGTGTCTGTGGTGCAGATCATATGAGCCCGATGGAACAACGTTCTAACTAAAGAGCGCTTGTGATGGATTGGCGAGAAACTCTTAAAATGTAAGTATTGACCTGTCGAAGTCGACTTCCGGTAGACTGATCTTTTTATCGCGCCATCTGGTCATCGTGTGAGCAATATGTTTAAGTATGGGAGACAACTGTCGTGCTCAGTTTCACATGTCACAGTAAGATTCGGATGCACACAATTGAGCGCTTTGGTTGCAAGTGCAATATCATCATCTGATTAACGATATATCATCAGCATATGCTTATTTAAGATTGCGGATTTGATGATGTCTAACTGCTCTTCAATCATACCCATGAATACGTCCGCTAGCAAAGGAGTTAATGGGCTGCCCAAAGCCACAACATCGATCTGTCGATATGTTTTTCCCTGGAAGTACAACTTAACATCTGTTGTACACAGCAGGAGCATGTTTTGCAACAATTCCGTGGGTAACTGCAATCGAATGTTGTTTTTCGTGATAAACTCACATAGGTGGACAACTGTCTTTTTCAAGGGAATATTGGTGAAAAGCAAC
The DNA here is from genome assembly GCA_944474145.2 of Dicrocoelium dendriticum. Lineage (NCBI taxonomy): Eukaryota > Metazoa > Platyhelminthes > Trematoda > Plagiorchiida > Dicrocoeliidae > Dicrocoelium > Dicrocoelium dendriticum. The sequence continues at coordinate 76,048,593 of OX104067.1, read as the reverse complement.
TGAACGTCAACACATGCGCTTGTGCGCTAAGTTGATGGCTTCGAAATGGGGAAGTACTCCGAAGGTGTTGGACAGAGTGTGTTTTACTAGGGACGTTCTCACTGGTTCGAGTATGCAATTCAGCCATTTAGCAATGGCAAGATCCGGCGAATTTACCATGGAGTGTATTGTCCGCATAGGTAGTCCTGAGTTGTGCATCTTTGGTAATCCATACATCTGTGGAGTGTGTATGCCTAATGACTTTAGGTTTTGATATTCCCCATCTGAGATGAAGCCATGTAGCAGTAAGATCTGTAATTCACGAGACAATTGCTTCTCGATCAACTGGACTGTGTCGAAGTTTGTATTTGGCTTGAATTCCGTGTTGTCGGACAATATTAGTTCCATCTTTAGTAAATAATCTGACCTGTCAAGAATGACCACACCGGAACCATTATCACTCACTACTCGCTCATTACTCGAAATCTGGGTGCTCGGATCAATGAACACATTCCAAAGTGCTTCCGCAAACAGATGGAAGATGCGACGATCGCAACACGCGGCGAATGGAGTAGCAAAGTTCCCCCCGCAATTACGAGACATTTAATGATTACCGATCACCTAGTGAACCCAGACGAGTTATTCACAGTCCTCATGCGAAGTCAAAGGCCTCACGTACTCAAGCTAGTTGAGGTCATTGTGATCCATCGGCAGCGTCTACCGCTGTGTGTGCAAAAACAGCTGACAGTGACGTTAAGCCTACCGTGGTAGCGTGCGACGCACCAATCGGAAAACACGTGATCTATAATTGATTTCATGTGAGCATGTTTCTGCATTCCTTTCAGTTGTTGCATGGTGGTAGAGGGATATGCACGAAATGACAATGTCATCCCACAATCTTCGTCTTCTGATATTCTTATTTGGAATATCCATTCGGCCAAACTTCCTCACAAGTCGAGTTTTCAACGGTAGCTTCTTAACATTCACCGAAACGGTATAGACACAGTGATCGCTCCTACCAATGGGGGCCTCCGCATCTGTTACATAGTCCATGCTAGCGATCACGACGTCTAAAGTGGAGGGGTTAGTCCTAATTCGACTTCTCGTCGGAAGTACAACGTGTTGGACGAAAGCATCCTCGTGTATCCAGTTAACCGATTCCTGCTCCCAACTACCTGTCACATTGATGGAATGCTCCAAATTTGCATGTGGAAGATATAGATAACTAAGTGTAACAAAATTCTGTGCAGCAACTGCCGCTTTAAGATGTTGCTGAGCTCCTTGTTCTCCACTTTGATGGAGGAAGGGCTACGGTACACGCAGACGAAATTTTCCAACCTGTCATCTACCCTCAAAAGCAAGAGAGCCTGATTATTTGACCTTGCCATAGAAAATGTGACTTCCCAGTGCTTGTGGTTGTTTTCAACAAGCGAATGCACCTCTCCACCAGCATGTTTTCTGGGTCGATCCACTCTGTGACTTCAGAAATCCACCGATAAGTCGCTCACTTGATCAGTGGACGACATCCAGGTTTCAGTAAAAGCGACAACGCCGGCGGGCCTTCAGTGTAGCGTCAGCTCCTCCCACTTATTCCTGACGCTACAACAGTTAGTGTCCCTTACTCTCAGACCCCTCTCTGCAGCTTCCTTCCTTCGATTAGCGATTCTTTATACTTCCCCTTGGTCGCGGAGCCCGAGGCGACAGCCCGTATTTTCGAATAGTTTTTTGAACCATCCCACAAACCAACAAGTTTGATTCCAGAACGGATAACTGGGTTTCGAAAGGTCCCACGAGCCGCATCCTTTTGTGACCGCTTAGTCTCACTTGCTTTGTTAACAGGACTCAGAGTCTTTTTTGTCATTGACAGCTTTACAGCTCTGCTTTTCTTAAACGACCAATTAACAGTAAAGCCAACCTCAGACGTCGCTGGACTAATCTCAGTAGCGACCAACACTTCCTTACACTCAGCCTCCGAAATGTTCCCAACTGCTGAGGGTGTTAGTGGAACCGCGGTTGGGCCAGCAGTTGCAGATACTACTGCTCGCCCGCGTTCCATCAGTGAAGAGTTTGTGTCCCTTTCCCTGTATTATTTTCGACTATGAGCCGAAGTCAATATTTCTGATATCACCAAGTTTTTTCTCAGTCACATTACGCTCCTGTAGCTTAGAGGTAACGAACTTGTAATCTTCCGACCCGGCTCCGAGCCTTCGTAGGGGCAGCGCGACCCTTGCAGTATCCTTAGCTCGCCTGCGACTGTCAGTGGCTGTGCGGCAGCGTAGCGTCGGTACAGCGTCATCATCATCATCAACAGCAGTACATCAGACATTTGAACTGATGCTTCGCTGTCATACAACCGGGAAGAGCTAGGAGATAAAGAATAAGAAGGGGGAGTTAACTGAAAGCCTTAATGCCATAAGCAAACATTCAGGGCCAAGGCTTCTACCCCTTGTGTAGACAACATACCGTCGCAAACAGCTGGCTATCGTGCAAAGATAAGGCGGCATCGGCGAGACAGCTTCCTTGTGGCTTCCACTCCCCCCGCGTCATAATCAGTCATTACCATGCAGATAACTCAGCACCAGACACACTTTAAACAGGCAATCCGATTAGAAGACGGCAGCAGACGCGCCACTGGTGTCTACTTCGAGCCATATCCAGTAAAGTCTCGAGCCAAGCACAAGGTGAGTCACTTGGACTCCAACCCGGAAGGCGAGACGGACCAACGGCACCCAGTTTGGTTGTCAGTGACTTCATTTCCCGCTGCCAAGTCAACTTCTGTCCACCTCGAGCCTTGCGCCATCCTACACCAGGGAGACTGAACAAGACCCTCCTAGGTAAGCGGTGACCAGGCATGCGTAGCACGTGCCCGAGCCAACGCAACTTATTCAGTGCTATCTGTTGTTCTAGGGAGCTAGCATGATTATCACTACATAGTACTCGCCTACGCACATCATCGTTGCGGACACGCTGGTGCCATCCGACACCAGCAATGCTTCGCAAACAACGATGATTAAAGACTTGAAGGTGCCTCAAATCTTCAGACCAAAAGGGCCATGTCTCACTACCATAGATCAGAACGGCCCTCACTGTGGCCTTGTTTACAGTGTCTTTCAGCCGGAGGGAAATTTCCTTCTGTCGCCAAAGACGCTGCAGGTTCAAGAAGGCAGCTCTGGCCTTTGCAATGCGTGAGCTCACGTCAGTTTCCATGTGCCCACCGTTGCTGATGCAGCTGCCAAGATAAGTGAAATGAGCAACCACCTCGAGTTCCTCGTTAGCAAGCGTCAAGGGGTCATAAAGTGGCTGGTGGTCCTGCAGCAACACTTTGCACTTTGAAGGTGCGAAGTGCATACCAAATAACGGACCTCTCTTGGCAGGTTATTCAGGGTTGATTGTGCCGCCTCAACATTGTTGAAAAGCTAGACGATATCGTATGCATAATCTAGATCAACTAACCTTTCACCAGGCAGCACTTCGACGCCTACATCATGAGATTCCGCAATGGAACACTCCATGATAGAATCCACGACGAAACTGACCAAAAATGGGGAAATCGGACAACCCTGACGAACGCCACTTGTGGTCGGAAAGCTATCTCATAGGCCACCGTAGGCCCTGACGCGACCTGTAGTGTTCGAGTATAGAGCACGAAGGATGTCCACATATTTCGTGTGAACACGTTTCCCCGCAAATATTTTTAACAGAATCGATCGATCAACCGAATCGAACGCACTCTTGAAATCGAGGCATACAGCTATTGTCGGCCTGCGGTATGCGTGGCGCTGCTCTAGCACCTGCCGCATAGTAAATATATGGTCTATACAGCCACGTCCTGGGCGCAAACCGGCCTGCTCTTCCCTGATCCGATATTCCAGTTCCATAGTGAGGCCAGTAATCGAGGCCAGTAATTTTGTCACAACTGGCGTTAGGCTAATTCCTCTGTGGTTAGAACAGTCTGTGCAACTGTTCTTCTTGTATATTCCCACTATAATCGATTCGTTCCAATCAGTAGGGACACTCTTCCTTCCAGATACGTTTAACTAGAGAGGTCAGTGCTTTGCAGAGGACCTCACCTCCATCCTTACATAGTGCATGTGGGAGGGAATCCTGGCCAGCGGCACGAAAACGACTGAGGACTGTGATCGGGTTTTGGACCTTGGCTTTTTACAGGGGCTCTAAACTAACCGTCATGGCTCGTCTAGCATCACCTGAGTCGGAAGAGGTCCGGGAACAGTGGGCCAGCTGAACTGATCTTGAAAGTGTTCCGCCCAACGAGCCACACGGCATTACTTATTGTGTATCAGTGCACCCGCGCTGTCTCTGATGGTCTCACTGACGCCTGGTTTTCTGGGACCAGTGGTGCGGATAGGCTGGAAGAGCTTGCGGTAATTGCCTACTGCTCCTGCCTCCTCCATTTCTTGACCCGGACTAGTCCACCAGGCTTCCTTGTCAGCACGTAGGCTCCGCTTTAGTTCACGCCTAATAGCCCGTCTCGTCGCATTGTTTTCAGAGCCATCCGGGAGTTGTCTTCTAGATTCCAACAGGTTCACCCACCTCTCGGATATCCAGTGACTGGTGCGGTGACGACTGATAGTGCCACAAGCAGATGCTCCTGCGTCGTGCATGGCGGCCGATATCCTATTCCACTGAAGCTCAGTGTCATTAGAACAAGACAGCAAAAGTTCGGTATGCAGTACGTCTTGGTAGGCTTACCTGACCGAGGACTGTGATAATTTCGCAGTTGCCCATAGGACTAGACGGTTGGTGCGCCTCCCGTTATAGTTCATTGAGAAACTACAGCGTACCGAGGCATGATCAGAGTCGACGCTGGTTCTGCAGTACGAGCGGCAATCCAGGAAGGAACCACGCCATCTATAACGTATGGCTACGTGGTCAATTTGGGTGCATCGCTGGCCAGCTACAGGTGGACTCCAAGTGGCACTTCGGCGCCCAACGTGTCTAAAAGCAGTGCTACTAAGAAACAAATGGTGCTCCGCACACAGTTGCAGCAGACACTCGCCGTTGTCAGTCCGTTCGGAGTTAAGCCTATAATTACCACCCAGCTGAGCTTCTGAAGAGCTCCAACGTCCTACATATGCGTTCATATCCCGTGTAAGTAATATACTATCTGAACCAGTAGCACTGCGTAGTAGCGCGTTTAGTTCATCGTAGAATGTGTCCTTGACAGCATGTGAACTGCAGTCGGTGGGAGCATAAACGGAAATCACAAACAAACAGCGTTTTTTACTACTTCGTGAATCAACCTTAGCTGATGTCGTCAAACGGGCTGCACATAAACGACTGTTCACCGGAATCCAGTCGGTCAACGATAGCTCAGCCTTGGAGCTTAGAGTGATACCTACAGAAGCTTGTCGTGTGAGTGCTGCATCGGCGTCTCCGGATGCGTTGAACCAATAACGAGAGGACAAGTAGGGTGCAGTTAATTCAACAACCCCGTTAGGGTCATTGATTCTAGTTGCAGGCATGCAACACACATCAATACCCAGTGTGTCCAAGGTGCGTTCGATTGTAGCTTGTTGACCTGTTTGTCTTGGAGTGCGAACGTTGAATGTCACCAAGGAGACGGGACAGCGTGGTCTTATAAGGGACCTTTGGCAATGGGCATCCGGTGCGTATTGCGAGAAGGTGGCTGCAGATGGTTCTATTCCAGTGGCACTTCGGTTGCTGTCAATTAAGCTGGGAATTATAGAAGGAAGGTTAATAATGGGGGTCGGAATGGGAGTAAGAGAAACAGATGGAAAAGAAAGAAGGGAGGCGCCAATGGTAGCATGTTTTCGCTTATTCGCCCTGCTGTATACAGCAGATAACGCGACTCTCGACAATCTGCGCGACGGCCGATGCAGGATGGAGTTTATGTTTGATGAAAATGTCATGCTTGTATGTGGGCTGAGATACTGCCAGGGCGCCCAGATCTAGACGGGAGAGCCATTAGGGTCCTCCTCCAAAGCCTTTGGCTCAAAAGCCCGTCCGCAAGGCAGCGGAGAGGTGGCATTGATTTAGTTTTACAGAAATGGACGCCATCCCATTTCAAACTCCCAATCTGGTGGACCATGAGACTGAGTTTGTCTGACCTCTCACCGCTGACCAACCTGGTAGGAGTAGCTCTCAAGGTGTCCGGAGGCATCACTCAGTATAGCTCAATGGGTCAGTGAGGTACGCAAACCGTCATACCACGTTGAGGGCCTGTCACCTTGCGACGGTCGGTACGGCGTACCGGCGTACTGCTGTTGCCCTTTTTTTGCCGCAGTCTGACTCATTGAATGCAAATGGTCACCAGATGGTCTTTCGTTCCCCATGCTCAATTACTTGGAAATTTTTGAAAATACCTGTAGCTTGGAGTGTGGGTGAGAGGGCTGTTCTGTTCTCCAAGCTGGACATTTCTGTTGCAAACGTTTCGCTGCCAAGCTCGGCCGCATCCTCAGTGCGGCTACTAAGTCCTGATTCGCGGAGTCTCGCAAGCCACTGTCAGATCCGAATGACTTGCTCATTTCCTTCTTTGAATATCAGCCTTCGATTGGTTCACGTGGGTCGGCCGAGTGTTCACGTCATCTTGTCGATCTGCTGCCTATTCCTTGCTTTTGCAGCGGAGCTTCGTAGACACTCTCCAGCTGCAGGTGCTTGTTTACTGATTTCCGGCCCGAATACCAGGCCTCAATGAACTCACGTGCCCTTCGGTTCCTTGCTCTGCCAAGTATCTCAACCTTCTTCATGTCGAACTGAGAGTCATCGGAATCCATCTTTACTGACATTTGCGATTTCTCATCGTGGCACCTGATGGCCTGGCTATATTCAGGCAGCCCTGTGCCAAGTTTCCTTCCAGTCTGGCCTACATACTGCTTATCACAATTCTTGGAGGAACTTTTGTAAATTACACCCGATGTTTTTTCCTTACTTGGTCCTTTACCTCGAAGAGTTTACTTCGAACAGCTCCCGTTGCTTCGTGTGTAACATTTACCGCTTGAGGCATTAGGCTATTAGCAAACAATGAGGTTAGCTGACTGATGGTAACTACACCACCATATTTGAACAGCTCCAGAGGAAGTCCGTCAGCCGACAGTCTTGAATCGCATCAAATGCGGAATCATAAGACAAACTTGTGCTTCCCTCGGCCCATCGATCTTAGCTTCTCCGTAGGTTAGCCATCAGCGAACCGTCAGGTTTGCAAATAGTCTCACTGACACCGGGCTTCCTGTATCCAGTTAAACGAATGAGTTGGAAGAGCTTGTGAATATTGCCAGACAGGGCAGCAGCCTCTACTTCAGAAACACGCTGAGATCACCGAGCTTCGCGGTCAGTGCGGAGGCTTTCTTTGAGCTGCCGACTGACAGTACGACGCACTTCATTATGATGAGACTCCGCTGAGATACTTCTGTGGTGGTCAAATAGATCCAGGGAGCACGTGGAGATCCATGCCTTCATAGGTCGTTGAGTAAGACCACAGACTGTCCGAAAGTGATCATGATTTTCTACTACAACATACAGTGTTATTCAATGTTTTGTGATAACTGGCAGTTGAGTGCATCGTCCGGGGAAGATTTATAGCTTTGCTGAACCGAGAGAGTAATAATTTATTTGTATCTACCTTTCAGTGCTATTTTTTCGGGACTCTCCAGACTCATTCAAATGTTCGCACAAACAAGAGATAGTCTAAGTACAGAAAAGTGGACCAGATGGATCTGCAATCCCCGCCATCTGAAACTGAATGCGATATGATCAATCTGAGATCAAGTTTGAGACGCAGAAGCGGTTCGTCAAGCAGCGGAACTTATCCCCGAATGCCGGATGCTGGTGCTTGAGAGAAACAAACGATTGTCTTCACACAGTGTGAAAATTCTTTCTCTATTATCAGGGCGGCTGTCATCGGGCGCATGATGACCACCGAGGTGACTTTCACATGACGATAGACGGCCAACCCGACCGTTGAAATCCCCAGCAAGGACAACGATGTCGGATCCGTAAGCTCTGCTTAAGGACTGATGAAGTGCACAATGGAAATCGTCCATGACCGAGTCACAGCTACAATCAGTTGGAGCATACGCTAAGATCACACACTAGTTGCTTCTCTCCTCACCATGTCTGTTGATCCTGTACGATCTCCGAAGCTGAACTGCACATATTCGGATGTTAATCGGGAACCAGTCCAGCAGTGCGGTCTCGGCTTTGCTACTTACTGCTACACCAACGCCAGTCAAGCCTGTTGCGGCTGCTTTTGTGCCACCAGATAGACGCAGATGAAGTATGGCTCCGCGACCGGTGGGAGATCTCAACTCAATCACGGTAGTGGGATCTTGCAATCGGATCTCGGAGAGAGAGAGAGAGAGTAGGTATCGATGGCGAGGGATTCTATGATGAACTCGAGACCAGCCTGCTGCCTGATCTGCATGAGTGTACATACATTAAGGCGTGCCAGTCGGAACACAGATCAAGGACGTAAGAGAGCCATTATGCGAACTCTGTAGTCGTTGACGAAACCATCGGGAGTAGGATCATGGAACCAGGAATTGACTGGAAATGGATGAAAATGATTGGTAAGAAATGAACGGCTGGCGTGTGAAGGTGCGTGAGCAGCCGAAGCAAAAATGCTTAGCACGGTGTGGCAGAACGGTCTATGGTTTTGTCAGTGGACCTGATACTGCCCGGTTGCCCAAGCCGAAGTAGGGTTGTTTTAGGAAACACCACACTGAATCTTTGGCTAAATAGCCTACACGCAGGGCAGTGGGGCGAATGTAGGGAATCGCGCCCATTGCTCGGTTACCAAACATATGCCCAATCCTCCTCATGATGTCATCACTTACTTGCTGGATTACAATGCACCAACGAGGTAAAGCTAAGGGAAGTGATTTTCTTTAGTGACGAGTCACATTCGCCACGTCAAAAGTTTTTTAAACAGACATGGAGAACGATTGCCAGACGAAAATCCGCCACATCTTAGAACACTGCCACCGAACTCTTTGTTGGAACGGGATAAACCTGAATCACCTGGCTGCAAACATGAGGATATAGTTCGACAAGTCAGCCTAACCGGTGTTGCCATCGCATTGAGTAGTAAAGCTGAGGCCTCGCTGGTCGATTGGTTCGCGATTAACAGTCGATTGTGTGCGGCATCAACAGAAATGCTAGAGAAAGGCGAACTTTGTTTGCGATCTCCACCTACGCTCCAACCGATTTCAGTCGTGCATCGGTTGAAAACGACTTTTGTTGCGGACTCCGCCAACTTTTGTGTAAAGCTGCAGTATCAGATATCCTCGTCGTTGCCGGAGACTTCAATGCACAAGTCGACCACCTGCTGTCATGCGAACGTCATCTTGGTGGCTGTCATGCCCTTGCTGTGAGTCGCTCTGATAGCGGAGATATAATTCTCGCGTTATGTGAAGAAGTTACCTGTTTTTCTTGAGCTCCAGTATCATGCATTCGAGGAGACATGACCTTCACCAATGCGAGCGTAGTCACAAATTGATCACATTGCAATCAGCTTCAGGTGGCGAGGCAGTGTACGGGATTGCAGATTTATTTATTCTGCTAACCTCAACTCAGATCAAGCTTTGGTCTGTGCATACATATTGATGCGCTTTGGGGGTTCATCAAAGCCAAAGCACCGTACGCTCGATACCAACGGGCTAACTTACCTTTCCATTCAGCTGTCTTATCAATCATCCTTACCAGATGCATTCGCTATTACTCCACCTTCAGACCTCGAACATCAGTGGAGTTTCTTACTGAATGCATTGCTTCCTTACGGTCAACTATTCCGTGGAATCACTAGGCGTCCTCTGAGAATCTGGATCTCTGCTCTGCACGCCTCACTATCGCCGAGGTATCCCATCTGATTCAAGCAGCATTGAAGTCCGCCCAAGCGGCAACCCCATCGATAACCCAAACATACTCTGCGTAATAATCATCATTATACACATTAGCTAGAGGTGGGAAACACCTCAGCTACTGTGCTGCAATATTTGAAAGAAAAAAAGGGAATAATATGCAACAGCTGTAAGCCAGCGGAGCTACTGTTAACAGATAGGCATCATTCCCGTAAGCTACCTGCCGGCTACTATGCAGCAAAAAAGTCATTTCCTATGCAAAGTTACAAAATGTTAAATACTGAGATCGTGGTTTGAGGGGGAGGCTAAGAGGGATGGTGTGGGACAAAGAAACACACAGCACGAACGCCACTGAGGTCGGCTCTTAGCCATATCAACAGTTGTATCCAGCCAAACGTCTTCATCGTCTTCCGGACCCCAACCAGGGAGCCGAGATGCTCCAACTGAGGCCAGCTTCGAAGTGAGCCTTCATTCCTCTCGACCAAGTCATCGCTTGGCCACCTCTCCTCTTCTTCCATCCACACCTCCGGCGCGCAAACAACGCACATCGCGGGAGTCTGTGGGCTGGTGGTTTCAGCGCGATTCTATATCATTTGGACCACTGGCTACAGGAGACCTGGCGTCACTGAGTTTATTTGCGGAGTTGCTGGATCACCGATAACCAATTTGCGTAGACGCGTGGACCGCTAGGTCAAGCACTTCCACTCCCAACTCAATTGGTCTCCTCCTTCTTGTTATTTAACAAGTATGCATAATTGCTTACCTTGGAGTGTTTCATTGGAACCATGCATCGAAGCGGCGGTCTGCCTTGAAGTGATTCAAGGCTGCTGGCTCAGATGGACTTCATCCCGAGCTGTTCCGGTACGGTAGTGAGGCTATTGTCAACCAGTTATCGGATCTATTCTCCAACATTTGGTGTGAAGAGAAGATCTCATCCCTTTTAGCCAAGTTGGTTATCGTACCGGTCTCCAAAAGGGGTGCCCGCACTTTATGTGCCAATCACAAATGATTCAGCCTAATATCAGTCGTCTCCAAATTGTTAACACCCAATGCACTCCGCGGGCTAACACTGATTCAAGAACTACACTCCGGCGAGGAACAGGCTGGTTTCCGCCCCGATCTAAGGTGGGTAGAACGCAGGTCTACTTTTCGCTCTCGGTAGCGGTATTCGAGAAGGATACCTCATATCTCCATCTCTGTTCAACTTGGCGATTTCGGATGTCCTATTAAGTGCTCTTGCAGGTTTACATGGTTTTTGGCGTAGAGCTTCTTCCAGACAACCGCACTACCGACTTAGACTATCCTGATGACACTGCTTTGAAAAGTTCGGTAGGAAGACGAAAGCTGGTAGATGCATACAATTCGTATTGTCTCTTCAGTATCATTAACGCTAACCGGCATTCCACTATATACATAACTATGGGCGTGACCAAATAGGCATGAGGTGCAAAATGAATGACGGAAGTTCCAGCCCTGTGTCCATGGCAGCTTCAAGCTGCAAAATTATTGCTTTTTTGCATGCACAGTGCCAGCTTACTGCGACAGCCTCTGCGAAATCCAGGAAGCGGGATCTGGGTGACGTAACACAGTTGTGGAAGCTGATCCAAGCTCTACCCGGTGACGCGTGACCAGCAAATCTTTACCTGTTTAAAAAGTTGGCGGCTTCGCGAACACAGAAATTCGGGTGGGGGCCGGAATGCTTGTCAATATCTCCTTGAACTCACTTTGGAACGTGTTCCTTTATTCTGGAATTCAAAGGCCTATCGGTTCTGCCTGTGATTGGCTCCTCATTTGCACACCTGTTTGCATATACAGTGTGAGTTTCCCTGATTGGTTGCGCCGTAAAAGTCTGAGTTTGCTTTATAACTAAAATCTGAGTAGCATCGTGACTTTTATGCATAGCAACGAATGCTTTTCAACACAATAAAGTCACCCATGAAATGCAACTCGATATATCTCTTTTCCTTGGATGCCGTATGCACCGAGTCCTTTCGGCCTCGTAGTTGGTTGTTTCTCAATAAATCTGCTAATATAAGCATTCACCATGAGCGTTGTAATTAAGTCTAACTTGTCGACGGTACAATCAATCGAGAGATTTCGTCAAACGCGACTAACTAAAGTTTCACGAGCGCCTGCGGATCCATTTACGAAGGCAGATCCGAAAGGTATTTGATTTTCAGAATACGGGAACACGTTCCAAGGTGAATTCAACGTGGAATTGCCCAGCATCCTTACACCCCCCCCCCCCAATGAATGTCTGTGCTTGCGAAGCTGCCAGCTTCTTCAGTAGGTAAAGTCCTACTGGTCACGCGTTTCTGGATACTGCTTTTATTACCGTTCACGATTGTGTTACGTCACCCTAATCCCTGCTTCCTTTGTTTCGCCGACTGTCGCAGTAAGTCGGATGAAGCCGGTTTTGTGTGTTTTCTTGTAACGCTTCTTCTTTCTCTCTGCCACTGACCACTGTTGTATATAAATATATATATATATATATATATATATATATATATATATATATATATATATATATATATATATATATATATATATATATATATATATATGGTTGCATGGCAGCGAAGCATCAGTTCAAATGGCTGATGTACTGCTGTTGATGATGATGATGTGGTTGATTCCTCCTTTTTTCTACCGCTTCCTCTTACTCCTCTTCATGACCTACTCTTCGCCAAGCTACCGACTGACAACCCTGGAGTATGCGAAGTCATACTTCTCCTTGGGTCTCATCTACTGGCTATGCAAACGCTGCTGCACAGGCTTGTGCGTTGTGGTGCACGTTTTGGCAAGTACTTCGAATCTGCAAAGTTCAAAGTGCTGTTGCAGGACTGGGCAGGCACACCGTTTTCAGCTCTTTCTGACCAGCCACTGGAAGTGGTGTATCGGTTTACTTACTTTGGTAGCTGTGTTACATCACTTAAGAGGCTACTTCCAGAGGCTCGACCATCTAGGTAGACGGCGGAATATCAGTTTGTTAGTGAAAGGTAGGGTGTGTAACGCTGCCTTAACGTCGGTAGGGATCAGAGATCTGACCAGTTCGCAGCGAAGGCATTAGACACTTGGCGGTGTCTGACCACCGCTGGTTGCGGAGTATTGCTCACGTTTGGTGAGAACACCGGGTGAGAAATACTGGGGTCTGTCAGTTGGTTTTTGGCAAGTAGTCTCATGGTGCTTCTCTCCCCTCGCAATGAGACTGGACCTTACCGTGATGCGATGGTTTGTGTGCCTCAGTGATCCATTGAGCTGTACTAGGTGGCGCATTTTTTCACCTTCAGAGTCACTCATACCAGATTGGTCAATGGTTAGAGGCCAGACAAACTCAGCCTCCTGGTCCTCCTTGTTGGGGGTTGGAATAAGGGTGGCTCCTTATTCCTTAAAACGGACTCCTTGTGGCCCAGTGCCAAACCCGCTGCCTTGCGGCCAGGTTTTTGAACCAAAGGCTTTGGTTGAGAACCCTAATCGTTCTCCTGGCTAGGCCTGGGCAACCTGACAGTATTCTGCCCACGCAATACAGTGAATCTTTCCCAAAACAAATTTCTGATGCTCTGGCCACCGCAGAGGATAATCAGCGGTGCCCTATCTGCTGCATCGGGCAGGGTAGATAGGGGTTTGCGTGCTACCGCTCAAGTCTTCCCGTCTTCTTATTCCCCATCTTACCCTTTTTCACTCTTAACGTCCCCTTTCAACTTCACTTTTATCCCCCCAGTTTTCAACCCCCGATTCTTGGCCCTCCCCCAACATGCTTTGCTAGACATTTATCTTCTAGTTTCAACTCACATGTGAACGCGGAGCGTCACTCCTCTCCTGTCGACAAGCCCATGTCCAACCAAGCGGTACATTCCAGTTCATCGGCTTCCATTTGGAGCCCTCGACCCTCCTTCAGATTGGCATGCCTTAATGTGCGCACACTACTACAGATCGGTCAACAGGCAGCACTTGCCCGAACATTGGAGACCGTCTCGATCGATATCTGCTGCTTATCAGAGACCCGCCTGCAAGACTCGAGCTCTGTGCTCACTCTGCGATCCCCTTCAGGTGACGCAGGCAGTATTTTCTCAGTGCGCCTATCCGGTGACGATGCAGCTTCGAGCACTGGCCAAGCTGGTGTTGGTATTGCCCTGAGTCCCCGGGCTGAAGCTGCTCTGGTTGATTGGATTCCAATCAGTAGCCGGATGTGTGCGGTCCGATTGGCTGGCTCATTCAAAACTTCGAAGTTGCGTGGGACTAACAGGTGTCTATTCGTTACCGCTGCCTATGCACACACAAACTGTAGCGATAACTCGGTAAAAGACGATTTTTATCGCCAACCGAACGAGCTCCTTCGCCAAAGAAGAAGCACAGAAACTGCAGCACTGGCTGGGGATCTGAACCCTTAAGTTGGGAGATTATTCAAAGATGAGCTGCATCTGGGTGGCCAACACGGTGTAGGCTCCATTAATGATGACGGTGAGCGGTTACTTCATTTGTGTGTGGATGCTCGCTTACTTCTTGCGAGCACTAATTTCCGACACAGCACCCGCGGGAGGGTGACTTTGCGCCTACCAGCCTTGGACGCAAATCGATCACATTGCGATAAGTTACTGATGGAGAGGCTGCGTCCGGAATTATCGCTCGATTTGGAGCACATGTGTGGACACCGACCATGCACTTGTATATGCTGACCTGCGGATGCGTTTTGGCGGACGCCCACGACGACGCTGTGAGCGCATTGACACCAGCCAACTGGCGAAGCCAGCTGTTCTGAATGCGTATCGAAGTACGCTGTCATGCGCGTTGGATTAGCGCTCATTGGATGCAATTGATGGTCACTGGTCTCATATTCACCAGACCTTACTAGCAGCAGGAAAATCCTCATGTGGTATGTCTAATCACCAACATGAACATTGGGTCTCTTCACAGTCTCTGGAACTTATAGATGCTCGCCGGCATATCCCGGCTTGAAGCGAACACAGTGAAACTCGCAAAGAGCTCCGGGCAAAACTCCGTGCTAGCCTGAAGAGAGACCGCGAATCCTGGTGGTCTGATCGTGCATCAGAGATGGAAATGGCCGCTGCCCTTGGGAACCGTCGTAAGTTATTCCGTCTGATAAGGGGGCTGTCCCTTTGGATCCACCCTCTCGCTCAGAAGTCGAACGTGAGATCGGACTGTTGAAGTTGAACAAAGCCGCGGGACCTGGTGATCTTCCCCCAGCCCTCTTCAAATTCGGGGACCTGTTCTTGTGGATGATTTACACGAGTTACTAGTCAAATTGTGGGAGCAGGAAACTGTCCCAACCGACTGGAGCCGCTCCGTCATAGTCCCAATTTTCAAGACAGGCTCACGATCGGAATGCGGCAGCCATAGAGGAATCAGTCTGATCTCCATCGCCTCCAAATTGCTTGTCTCTGTCATCCTTCACAGACTGACTGGCACTCGTGAAAGCCAGATTCGTGAAGAGCAAGCTGAATTTCGTCGAGGTCGTAGCTGCATTGATCACATCTTCACCTTGCGTCAGTTGTTGGAGCACCGTCACATATATTGGTGGCCCACCGTTGTCATGTTCCTCGATATCAAAGGTGCATTCGATTCTGTGGATAGACATGCACTTTGGGACTGTCTACTCAGGAAAGGTGTACCTGAGAAATATGTGTATATTATCCGAGCATTATATGCGCGTAGCTCGGGCAGAGTGAGGGCTTACGGCAAGTTGTCGTCGCCCTTTAATATCTCCAGCGGCGTGAGACAAGGATGCCCGCTGTCACCTTTCCTCTTCAACTTCGCTGTTGACGAAGTCATGGAAACCGCGTTCACAGGACACGACTTTGAAGGTGTGGGTCTGCTCCGAGTAGAACGACTTTTTGACTTAGAGTATGCTGATGATATTGCCCTAATCTGTGACAGCTCACAAACGTGTCAAGCGGCACTGGACAGATTAGCACTAGCTGTCCGTCACTTCGGGCTTTGCTTCGCACCCACGAAGTGCAAAGCGTTCCTCCAAGATTGGTTTGGACCGTCTCCTACGCTGACCGTTGGTGGGGATCAGCTAGAAGTCGTTCAAAAATTCAACTACCTGGGAAGTTGTATCAGCGCCCGTGGGATTGAGGATGAGATCACGAACCGTATAACAAAAGCTCGGGGCGCTTTTTCTAACCTTCGCCACTTATGACGCCGGTTTGACATCACTCTTGCCCTGAAGGGTAGAGTGTACAATGCAGCGGTGCGTTCGACCCTACTGTACGGTTGTGAAACCTGGCCGCTTAAAGCAGCGGACCTGAAGAGGCTAGTTACGTTCGACCACCAGTGCCGTCGTAATTTAGCTCACATCTGGTGGGAACACCGCGTGAGCAACGAGCGTGTTCGACGCCTTGTTTACGACACAGGAAAAGGAAATAAACCGCTCAGCACCGTTATTTCACGCACCAGGCTCCGATTGCTCGGCCACGTGTTACGCATGCCAGCCCACCGACTTCCGCGACGTGTGTTGTTTGCGCGCCGGGGATGTGGATGGAAGAAGAGGAGGGGTGGCCAAGCGATGACCTGGTCGAGAGGAATGAAGGCCCTCACTTCTGAGCTGGCTTCGGTTGGAGCGTCTCGGCTCCCTTGTTGGGGTCCCAAAGACGATGAACACGTTTGGTTGGACATACTTGCTGATATGGCTAGGTGCCGACCTCAGTGGCGTTCGTGCTGTGAGGTTTTTTGTCCCACCCCATCCCTCTTAGCCTCCCCCTCCAACCACGATCTCATTATTTAGCTTTATATAATTTCTCATAGTATTTTTTGATGCACAGTAGCCGACTGGTAGCTTACCGGAACGATGCCCATCCGTTACCGGTAGCTCAGCCGGCTTACACCAGTTGCATTTTTCTCCTTTTTTTCTGCGTATTGCGGCTCAGTAGCACGTGTATGATGATGGTGCTTCTCTCGAATGTTTGATAACTCAGTCGTTTGCGTTGGCTAGGCCATGTCCTCCATATGCCCGTTGATCGGCTTCCTCGGCGTGCAATATACGCCGTGGCTGCACCAAGTTGGGTGAGACCGCGAGGTGGCCCGTCTATGGCGTGGCATTGTGGCATGAAGGAATTGACTAAAAGACTTGGTCAGGTTGGTGCGTGCCGTTTTCATGGATGGTGCCTCGGGACGGTCCACACCAATAGTTAGAGACTGTATCTGACATGTCGCAGTCACACATTCAGTGGCGTCCTTGCTTTCAGTTTCTTGCATCTAATTGTTAATTTTGGTTCCATTCTGATTGGTTTAACGCACTTTCTTCTTGCTTCCATTTTCTTTACACTCGATTTGCCTTTAGCCGCACTGTATTGCCGTTATTATTTAGTTCTTCTTTCTATGTGGATCCTGATAACTGGATCCACCCCACGTCAGTGCGCAGATCATAGTTGATTAACTGAACTGAAACTGAAAACTAACTACAGAGCTATAAGGCTAACTGCATTGGTGACACTCCGACTGGCCACAATTCTCATCCTTCGGCGTACTGGGGAGCTGTCATCTAAAAGGACACAGAAGTAGGCAGGTTTCCGTCAGGCACGGGACTGCGTAGGTCATAACTCACTCTGTGGCTATTTCTAAAACGGCACCACACATACCGCAAACTGACAGTGGCTGTGTTCCTCGACTTCAAGAGTGCACTCAACTCAGTTGATCGTTTCACTATTTTCGACATACTTGTTCAGAAGTGTGTTCCCACCAAGTATATGAAAATCCTTCGTGCCGTGTACTCGAACACTGCAGATTGTTTCAATCTGCGACAAATTGTCAGGCGCCTTTGCGACAACAAGTGGCGTGGGCCATGGCAGTCCAGTTTCCCCGTTTTTCTTCAACTTTGTCGTGGACTCACTGGTAAGGTGTCATCATCATAAATATACGTTAGTGCCGGATGAGGAACACACCTCAGCTAATGTGCCGCAATACAAAAAGGTAATACCTTAAGCAATGTAGGCTTAAAAGCCATAAAAAAGTAACATAATGTTGATATCACATTTTTGATGGCTGTTGTAGGGGGAAGCTAAAGGGAAGGGGAGGGACAAATGATACTCACAACATAATCGCCAATGATGTGGTGTATCCATGTAGGGTCTTGCGATGTAGGCACTAAAATGCTGCTTGGTTGGCAATGGGTAGATCATGTTTATGCGGAGACATCGTCTATCTGTAAAACAGTCGAGAGGCGGCTCAGTCAACCGTGAGTGGACTCTGTAGAGTGGTTTCATCGTTTAGTATGCGCTTCGCACTTTCAAAGTGCAAAGTGTTAATGCAGCGCCACCAACCAATCGATGGTTCCTTGACTTTAGTATAGAGGCACATATTAGTAGCCCAAATTGTCCAGTTATTGCTCGAAGTGTTCGCTGAGATCGGCAGTTTTGCTGTAAACGTTTCGTCACTTACCGAGATGACATCATCAGTGTGCCGTCGTGTAGCGGAATGGGGGGGATTCGATGCGAACTTTTCGGCCCTCGCTATCTGCGAAGCATTTCTTAGAGAGCATCTTTTTGCGCACTAATTATTGAACGACACGAAGCTCAAGGTTGACTTCTCAGCTGGAACTGGTATCACTAACTAATAAACTGGGTACTGTTGGTCCGTCTGGCCTTCCAGACCAATCCGCGCAACCTGGCTTGTGCTTAACTTGAGACTTTACAGCAAATGGTTCGCATTCGGCAACTGTGGCTTGTTTGCTGTCGCCTCTTTGTCGTAGTGTCGGGTTACCTGTGGAGTGAGGTTAATTATGACGTAAGACAATGATAGCCGCAAGGAAGCTGTCTCGCTGAGGCTATTTTTTGGACGACAGCCTGTTGTTTTTTGCCGTTCCTTTACTAGGTGTAAATGCCTTGTCTTTGAGGGTAATGGTGCTCAGCATTCTTGAGACCGCGGGGTCAGAATAAGTATACAGATCCCGCAAACTGGTCGGATACATCCCCTGCTAATAACGTATGTCCCTCAGAATTTCATTGCCTGAAGCAACCCCCTCCCAACGCCTGTGGATACGATAAAGTAAATTCATGTACACGTGCAAGAAACATTTTAAACAAGATAATCATGTTAAAAATTTTACTCACCCTGTCTCGTTCAAATCAAGGCACAACCGGTTTTAGTAAGTTACCCACATATTTCCGTTTCAGTCCCAAATCATTCAGCTTCAGTGTATGGATTGCGCCTGCGTTTCACACACGAGCTTCTTCATCTTCGGTCCAAGGCGACTAACACCCATTCGTAAGAGTTCGTGGAGAGGCCGATCTGTTATCCGTGAACGGCAGTACGACTTGGTCCCTGTACGGTTACAAAATATCACCCAGCAAGTCGACAGACTTAGGGAGCTTTGTTACATTCAACCATCACTACTTTCGCAGTTTAGCTCATGTCTACTGAGAACGCAACATGAGCAATGAACGTGTCCGGCGCAGTGTATTTGGTGCAGGAAGAGCGAGTGAACCGATCAACCCCGTTATTTCACGCACCAGGCTCCGATGGCTGGGCCATATGTTGCGCATGCCAACACACCGACTCCCACGATATGCGTTGTTTGCGCGCCGGGGAGGCCAAGCGACGACTAGGTCAAGAAGATTGAAGTCCCTCACTTCGAAGTTAGCGTCGATTGGTATTTGCTTACTGCCTGGCTGTGGATCGAAGGCTGGTGAACACGTTTGTCTGGACACACTAGCTGACATGACAAAGAGCCGACCTCGTTGTCGTTTTGCGTAGTGAATCTCTTTGTCCCTGTAGCGAAAGTGGCTTGCTCACACTAACAGACTTGAAGTATTCGTGATAGACTACTGGCGAGTACCGTTCCCAGTGATCGAAAAGAAGACACGAGAGTGATGGGACGAAAGTATCTTGTGGTACACACTGTTCCCGTGTATTGGCTAAAAGAACCACACCGAACGACGCGAGCTTGCTAGGGGAAGATGTGAGGGGCCGCGCGTTTGCGTGGCATGTTAAATACAACCGTCGCGCCGTGTGGACATGCCGCGTGTGTGTTGGCTCGGACAAACAAATGCAACATACATATCAGCATTCTGCAACCAACATTTAAGTGTACAATGAGATAATAACCTTATATAGTATTTTGCGCAACACACTCATTCAATCTGGGGGAATCTCCAGACTGCTACATCCCTTCCTTCCCGTTTAGCTTCACCCTTTAACAAACTGTATGCATAATGTGATGTTTGGCATAATGTTACGTTTTTATAACTTTTTAGTCTGTGTTTGCTCTCATCTTTTTTTGTATTGCGGCTCATTAGCTATGTGTTTCTCACCCTCCGCTAACGTATATTGATGTACGGCTTGGTTTGCTTCATTGTGGAAGATGTTTGTCCAAAAATACCCTACGTTTGCAAATCTTATTTCTACTTTAATGGCGAAGTGGTGAAAATCCAAATGTACATCCAAAAAGAGAAGGGAACAAATACCATACAGGGACTTTTCACAATGTACGTCGTGCAATTTTACTGAGGACTGCAGATCAATCAATTCCAATTGTAAATTAGGTAGCACATTCGCAGCAATCCGTACGAATTACGTTTGCAAGCAACCGTATGTTTTCATTAATATTTTGGTAGTTTTGTAACTGCTGAAGTTGTCCTTTATGCGAATCAGCATCTCAGCCAAGTTGGAAAGTGCACGCCGGTTGTTTTTGCATCTGACTACAATTCTGAACGGTGTGCCTTCCTGTGCATGCTTAATAAAGAGTTACAACTTCATTGCAGACTTTTTTTACATCGCCGTAGATTTGAGCAATCAGTTTACCTTGACCTTGGAGTCATTTTGGTGAGTGGTCAGATCACGTGAAGTTGCTAGATCCCATAACCATTCAGGATCCGAAATCTGCGGTACAAGTTCCGATTTATCTGTCATTAAAATTTCAATGTTAGGTCTTGGCCTGAAGAATCTTTGGAGCACTTTTCCTCCACTCAGCCACCAACCCATTGTAATACGGCATTTTACCGTACTCAGCCTCAATTTCTTGGAGAAAGTCTTTGAGGGTTCTGTGATCAAGGCCGTTGGCTCGAATAAAATTCACTGCGCTTACTTCTCTCGTCATGACACTTTCCAATACCACTTTGCGAATTATGCAGTTCAATTCAATCAGCTTTGAGTCACACCATTGAATGCCTTGACTTTATGACGCAGCTTTGCCACTAGACCGTTAGGCCTCCCAACCATACAACGGTGTACTAAAATCAACCGAACGTTTGCTATTACATCTTTATTGCTTATTCCACAATAGTTTAAGCACTTCCCCCTCAAAGTAGTCCCCCGTACTGGCAGTACACCGTTCCTAGCGACGCTTCCATTTTAGAAAGCGTACTGGAACGCACTTTCTGGGACGGCGCGCAGGTCTCTTGTCGCATAGTCCTGAATCTCCTCTATGATTTGAAAACGACGTTCATTCAACTTGGTTTTTTAATTTGGAAAGCAGGAAAAAGTCTGCAGGGGCTATTTCGGGAGAATACGGTGGATAGGGCATAACGAGAGTGTGATGTTTGGCTAGAGAGCTGCGAACATGGAGGAATGCATGAGCCGGCACATTGTCATGATGCAACATAAAAGTATGGTTTTCCCACAGTCCAGATCCTTTGCTGCGTGCTACAATATGATGGTATAAGCCTACGTTGATGCGCACTTCGTCAACAACTCGAACAGCGATATCCACGTATCACAGCACGAACTCTGTCGTCAGGGTCCTGGTCTGTTGATGTGGAAGGTCGTCCAGACTTGTGACCGTCACTGACCGACATTCTGCCGTGCTCAAAATATTTAAACCACTCCAAGAACTGCGTGCGACTCATACAGTCCTCCCCGTCTACCTGGTTAAGCCATTGAAATGTCTATAAATGTTTTGCCAAGTTTTTAGCAACATTACGCACAAGCCATATCCTTTAAGCTCTTTCATTGTCTCTTTGGTACACATCCAAGAAACAGCTTGTGCACGTGTTCACTACAGCGGCTGTAGCTCCCCAACAAACAGTCAGAGCGAAATGTGGCAAATGGCAGTTTGTTGTCTAAGCAAGCCTCCACCTGCACTCAGTAGCTGCAGTGCGCTCCCTCTGCCGCTTATCTCGCTATTTCAGAAGTTCCGTTTCTTTTTGTACACTTCTCGTATTTTTAGCTCTGTCTCTGGTCACTCCACACAACTTTATCCACGGCACTTTAATTTCAGTACTAGTTAGACTGACCGCACCAAAGAGCTCTGTTGTCGTTTTGCCATGAAACTTTTTCAGTGATGCATCTTTTTCGGTAACTTTGAAAGCATTGCTAATTGCGCTAATGAAAGCTAGCAACTGTGAAGTGTCGACTACATCTGTTGACTCATCAAATGCTGTGTAAAATACTTCAAACTCCGTTGCTTTGTCCAGTAGTTCGTCAACAAATCCCGTCCTATGTTCTCCACATGTCTCGTAAATGTGCAACTGGAGATGCCGACGGCTTCAAATCTCGATAATAGCCAGCAAACGTCTTCACAAACTCTCCACCTTGGAAAGGTTTGCATGCCATTCCAAGGATGTTTGCAACACGATAGCTTGCTTTTATGGCAGCCACGTTTTCTTCTGATCGTTTGATAAACAATTGTTTCAATCTACTAGCCTCTTACTACAACATAGCTCTTTTTCTCATTGATGTCGATCCGCGAATTCGTCGATCGTAACGTTGTGTTTTGTGCTGGATTGGATTGCCTCTTCATATTATGTCCCTTCAGAACGGCGACTGTTTCCTTACATGTCACACAATCGCCTTGCCGTTATCTTGAATAAAAGGATAAGCATTTATCCATCTTCAAGTGTCCTTCATTTGGAGTCCACTTTTCGCTTCTTTTGGCAACTCATTGTGTTCGCTACAACCGTTCTACACACTCAAAGAACTCTGGAATTACGCTTTGTCTCTCCTTTGCAATTTTACACAATTATTCATAACAAGTGCCCTGCACCTTTTGCGTCAATCCCTGTTTGATGGTTACCTCGGTAGTAATCCTGCTTCCAAGGTTTTCGCATCCATACTACTCCGTAGACTTCCCCCTTTCGTGAATCGCAGTACCGGGAAGTATAAGCTGGCTTCCGTTTTGGCCATGGTTGCGTGGATCAAATATTCACGCTCCGCCAAATCCTCGAACACCGCTACCTCTACCGCAGGCCTACCGTCGTTACATTCTTAGATATCCGTGCTGCATTCGATTCGGTTGATCGACGTGCGCTGTGGCGTTGCTTGCTATGGAACGGAAATCCTGGAAAAGTACACCGCCATCTTACGCACACTCTACCTTCACATCTTCGGCAGTGTGAGAGTCCGTGACAAACACGTCGTCAAGCGCTGTCAATAGCGGTGTACGACATGGCTGCCCTATGTCCTCTTTTCTCTTCAATTTCGATTGAAGACGTCTTGTCGAGAGCTTTGGAAGGTTGTCAGCATTTTGGACGACAGCTACTGCTGGGCAAGCGAGCGACTGACTTAGATTATGTCGATGACATCACCTTACTTGGTGACGACTCACAGAGCATGCAAGCCATTCTAACCTGTTTGGCGATTGAGGCATCTGAGTTTGCTCTATGCTCCGCCACATGGAAGTGTAAAGTGCTTCTCCAGGATTGGCACTCACCCGTTCCTATGTTCACAGCTTGGACAAGCGGATAGCTTTGTTTACCTGGGCAGCTGTGTGTCTGCAGGTGGTACCATTGCAAATGATGTTTTTCTTCGCGTCGCCAAAGCTCGGTCGGCGTTTGTCAACCTGCAGTACTTGTGGCGTCGTCGGGATGTCTCCCTCTTGGTATAAGGTCGTGTGTACGCCGCCACTGTTTGGGCGGTGTTGCTATATGTCAGCACGTGAAATCGTGACTTCACGTCTTGCTGCCGTTGGATCCGCACGCCTGCCTGGTTTGGGACCAAGCTACGAAGAGTGCCGATGGTTAGAATCCATACAAGATATGATGCGTATTCGAAACCAGTGGAAGATTTGTGTACGGACTTATTTAGTTTCAGATGTCTGATGCTTAACAATTCAAAAGGACAAAATAAAGCAAAATGGCGTGTGAAAAAATAACAAAAACAGTTCCGTTTTTCCTATGGCACAACAACTGAAGTGTGTTGCTCACCTTCAACAAATGCGCCATGCTGATGTAGTGATTGAACCTGTTTTCTTCGAAGATTTCCAAGGTTTTGTTTGTCTCTATATCTGTTCGTTAGATTGTTGTCCATATATTTGTATACTTGCAACAGTCTACCAATAGACATGGAGCCATCAAAAACCATGGAACTCAAAGGAAGCTGCAGAAATCGTAAAAGAAAACCCAGCACAACACAGATGAGTCCGTGGTTTCGTCAGAGCTCAAGATACTACCCGTTGCCCATGCCTCTAGGTAGGGTGTTGACTTAGTGGACACCACTCCGAGCGTTTTTATCGAAAAGCCTGCCCGTAACCGAGCAAATTCAGGGAATCACGCTCATCGGGAACTGGTGAATGATTGTTTGTGTATGATTGATTGTTGTCCGTTTGCCAAACAGAGGCCCTTATGCTCCCCAAAATTTCAGCATTCAATTGCTGGAATACAATGCTTCGCCAGTATGAAGCAAGAGGCAGTGACTTTATTTAGTGATGAGTCACATCCGCTACGTCACAGTGTTGTTAGGTAGACATATTGGAGAACGCTTGCCATGCGCAAACGCACCACGTCTTGGAACACAGTCGCCGAAGCATTTGCTGGAACGGGATAATCCCGAACCACCCAGCTGGCACCACGAGGTTGTTTGACAAGCCACTACATACAAACATACAATCCTGTTGGAAGGAGAGTTTAATGTAGGATAGGCCAATGATGTTTACACTATTTTTTCACTTAAAAGTACGAGGTTGGTCGATGGTTCGCGGGTCGGATAAAAATGTCTCAGTGGGCCGGATCTGCCCGACGGGCCTTAGCTTGTGCACCATGGTTTGAAGCCTTTAGGTTTTACGCAAGTTTATGCTTCTGTTGGTCTTATTAAGACCCATATTTTAGGCTACTGTGGTTTTACGACGGATAAGTATCAGTTCAGCTTACTGTTGATGATGTGTCCACAATTGAACGATACTTATGCGCCGCACTGCTACTAAACGCATGGGAGCTTGCTGCCTTCACATATGCACCTTGTGTTTCTTTTATGTGGTTTCTGTAAGCTGTATAACCCTTTCTACTTTTCAGAAAATTTTCCTTTGCTCATTTTTTGAAATCGGTTTATTAGTGTAGCATATGCGACTGTGGGAGTCCTCTATGGTCACTAACAGCATATGCAAGTGAGCAGAAACTGATGTGCATCCACCGCGCACCATTCATGGTATCATCGGCCAATTGCTTCTGATGGGATCTTCACTTGCGTGGATAAAAACACTATTATCGTGTTAGACTCGAACACCAATCACACAAATTCACATGCGTTGCACTCCATCGCATTCGATTCGGTACTTCCGTTCTATGTGAGATTCCCATTTGTCACCAGCTTCGATACATGCCCGGGGCTGAAACACCTTGTATTCGCCCCTTTCTGGGCCGTAAAGTTTCTCCTGCTGAAGACTAGTCTTCCCTTCTCTCTTCTGAGTTCGGGTGCGTCGTATGATTAACGTTGTTCGCGTACGTGTTGTGCACGTGTCATACATTCCGAGGTGAAAAACATTAACAATTCGGTATGCATAACGTCCTCGTTTGCTGTGCGGCATTCTTGGGCTGCCTTTCGTAAAATCGACCTCACCCAATGAGGAGAACCATGCTTTCGACCTTAAAATATTTTATTTGTTTATGTGATAGGCGCTTGTACAGATTTTGGTAATATCTGCCACACCTGGTAAATTCGCTATTGTATTCCATTAGTACTTCATTCAACTTTCCGTATGATCGTTTTCGTTTATCTTCCCGTTTCCCTATTAGTACAATCTGTATGCCAGTCACCACAGTTGCAATTCCAGTGCTTCGATTCGTCAACCTGTGTAGCCATATATGATAAATGCAACGGGATTGCTGAATGTCCAGATGGTTCGGACGAGGTTGGATGCTCGCAATGTGAGTTTTGAGTGTAGGGTTTCGCTGTCTCTCTCTCCTATCCCTGAGATTTTAGTGGTTATGTTTTTATGCTACAACTTACTCCTTTGTCCTTTTTACAGTCGCTTCCATTTCCGTTATTTACTTCTTGACACGTAGCTTCAGAACCATTGCCATCATCTGCGCTGGGTCTGCACGCTTCGGCATGTCCTATGCACCTTCAAAGTACGAAGTGCTTTTATAGGACTGTACCGACATACCTCCGGTTCCATGTATCACCGAACAACCATTGGAAGTGATGGATCGGTTCAGTTATCTTCGTAGCTGTGTCACCTCTGGTGGTCACATCACTGAGGAAGTTACTTTCGGTGTTAATCAGATCCGTGTGCGTTTCCAGAGACTTAACCATCTTTGCAGACGGCGGGATATCAGCTTGTCGGTGAAAGTTAAGGAGTATAACGCTGTGATAAGTCAATGTTACCGTATGGATCAGAGACCTGCCCTGTTCGCAGTGAAGGCATTAAACGCTTAGCCATCTTTTATTACCGATGCTTGTGGAGCATTGCTCACGTTTGGTGAGAACACCGAGTGAGCAATGCTGGGTCTGTCAGTTGGTTTTTGACAAGTAGTCCTATGGTGCTTCTCTCGGATGTTTGATAACTCAGTCGCTTGTGTTGGCTAGGCCATGTCCTCCGTAAGTCCGTTGCTCGGCTTCCTCGGCGTGCATTATACGCCGTGGCCGCACCAAATTCGGCGGCACCACCAACTGGTCAGTCTAATATGTGGCATAGAAGCTTGAAGAAGTTTAATGGGAGACTTTGTCATGCGGGTGCGTGCTGTCTTCGTGGATGCGTGCCTCGGGACGGTGTACCAATGATTGGAGATCTTGTCAGACGTGGCATAGTCACGCAGTCAGTAGCATTCTTGCATCTGGTTGTTAATTTTCGTTCCATTCTGTTAAGCCCACCGCACTCCACTCTTGCTTACATTCTTTCTACATTTTTTGCACCCAACCCCACTAACTTACCCTTGTTATTTGATCAATATTTTATCATGCCTCCGTGGGTTTGCCTCGCATAGTCGAGAATATTTATTTGTTTATTTATTGTTACTCTTATGGTGTGAGTCGTGGCAACTGGATCTACCGCACTTCGCTGCTCTGATCAAAATTTTTTAACTGAACTGAACTCTGCGCTGTGTCATACCTTTTACTTATGCTATATCTGCTGCAGCCACTTGAGCCCTTAAGTGCGTTTGTCCCTCTCGGCCGCCTGCTACTGTGGGTTTTGCCACATTCCTCCCATGCGCTGATGCCGAACTTAAAACTACCGTTTGCGGAAGACTGTAACTTGTTGATTGTGGAGACATTATGTAGTCTTTGCGCTAGTTTCGAATGGTCGTTTTATCACGGAATTTGTCACCACCCGATCGCTGCTTTGTGTATGTCTGGTATACGTGTTTCGCTCAGTTGTCCAGTAGTCGTCTGAGTCAAAGACGCTCAACACAGTACTTAGCAGTGTTACTAGTTCACCCTTTTTTATTTGCGCAGGAGGATATTGCAGAAGCAATTATTCTGGGCTGCTCGTACGCTCGGCTAGGTGATAAGCTTAGACTTAACTCCTAAAGTACGGATAAAGGTGGGTGTTTCTCGCAACTGTGGCTCAGCATTGGCCGTTCCTTATCAACTCCGCCTTCTAACTATGGGCTCGGAGCCACTTCATGTCCTCCTGTGTATGGCCGACGGCTGGCCCAAGTAAATCACGTTGCTACTAGTTTCCGTTTCTTGGTTCCGTCCTTGACTATCACTCGTACTGGAATACGTTCATAGACTATGCCTTGTTGCGCTACCGATTATCCATGAACTTTGCCTTGAGGCTCACGGAACATTTCCCTCACTCGGCAACTGAGATGTTATCCCAGCTCTCAGTCATGCGGGCCTACCAGCGTACCGAGCGTTTTCCCTAAGAGCAACTCGGGAGTCACTAGCCTCAGGTGATTTAGCATTGTTAGGCAATCAGCACACTAGCTTACAAAAGGAACGCTATATGTCTGATTGGGTGCAGTAATTTCAAGATCAGTTCACTTGGTCTCTTGCTCCTGAACTTTTTCCTGCTTAACTGGTACAGGTTGAACCATGTCCAGTTAGTTTAGATACTCTAGGCGATACTGCGTTTCTGAATTTACTCTCAGTCCTCTATCGTTTTCGTGCTAAAGTCCTCGGCCACGCATTAACCCATCATTTCGAACATGTATGTAAGAGAATATCCCATCCATCTAGAGCTAATAAATTTATACCTACCATGTGCAAAAATTGCACTCACATTTTTTTCGCTAAACACATTAGTTTTAATTTGACTCCAGTAGTGAAAAATTTTCTGGCCTCGATTCTTTTCCATCTCTTTATTACGGAACTTGGATTCCGAATCAGGAGAGAGCATGTTGTCTACCTTTTGGACATGGTCGTATTTACCATGTATTCACTGTGTGTCAGGTGCTGAAACGGTGTTACGCGTACCACAAGCTGACTGTAGCTGGATTTCTCGATTTTAATGTTGCACTGAATTCATTAGGTCACGTCATCCTCCATCATACCTGCTCGGAAGTTCTCATTATCAACGGAAGTACCTCCTTAATGTAAACTGATGCTTCGCTGCCGTACACAGAATGGCCCTGATAATAATGACAATTCGGAGGGAGAGTAGAGGGCCTAGTGTAAAAGCTAACTGTCCTAAGCACCACTCAGTTTCAAGGTGCATGCACCATGTAAACAGCAGGTGTGAAACTCAGTCGGCCCTCGTGAGTCGGCTGCTATTCGTTTTCTTATGGGGTTCTCAGTTCTCTAGCTGGAGTTGGAATACATTGCTACACCGGACATTATTAGTCAATATGACTCCGACGGTCTTCGCATCCTTCGGTGTCCCTCAGGATGTTGTAGCAGCTGTTAGATCAGTCGCTGCGCTGGACTTCACAACGGGTGTTTTCATTTAGTTTACCGTCCTCCTGGAGTATTCAGTAGTCTGTGATCGTGTCCCTGCTGCCTTCACTCATATTTATGTTATTAGCCTGTTACAGAACTCAGCTAAGTTCTCCAGAAGGATCTTTACTGTTAGCTCGAAGTGTAACACCAACTTCAGCAATCTAGGATCACATCCTTTGTAATTAGATGACACTGGAAGTAGCGAAGATATTTTCTAGAGAAAGAGTGCTTCACTGATGTAGCAACATTGCTCCCGGTCATGCACCTGAGCCTCTTCATAAGGAGAAGCTTGAGGCTCAGGGATACAGTGGAGAACGACGGTTTTCTTATCATCGTGTTTTCGTTTGCTCTGTTGGTTGTTCGTATTCTTTGAACTTTCCTTCACAGGGATATCCCCTAATATGCGCACTCCGCTTAATGCGTTGCGGAGTGGAATCACAAGAAGCAGAATGGTCTCCGTCTCATCCACCGAATTTTATGTTACTCAAAGTAATGGAGTCTCACTATAGTGCGATGAATTTGGGTGACACACTGTGCGTCTCATTGTAGTAAGTTTAGCATATATATACCGATGGGTCTGCAGATGGGATCCTACTGATTACGATAGTCTATTATCTTACCCTTCATTGTATTCGGGACCATTAGTGCACGCCTTACTGAAAGCACCGTTGTTGCACCTGGTAGCTGTCGGCTTAAGAGTGCTACATTCTGCTGCTTCCTCTATTAGTAGGCGGCACTAGTGATAGTGGTCCATAATGTGACACCTCAGATTTGTCTAGACCGGCAAACGGTGTCGCGGTGTTTTTTCAGGGTTTTCCTGGATGTAGCCGATGTATATGATGCCTAGTTGTTTTTTACTGGATCTCAAGTATGTCAACTACGTTACTTGATGTGACACCCTTAGGGGAGTTGGCGACAAGCAAGCTGTAAACGACTCATCCACTTAGAAGGTGAAGTTCATTAGGACATTTAAAGACTGAGACGCTGAGGTGTGGTTTGGACGCCTGGTCCACTTCTTTGACCTGAAGGGGGGTTTGTAATGGTTTGTTGCGGTGCAAATGTGTTTGGTTTACTTCCGTTGGTGTAGCTCTGACATTCCCCAGTCGCTGCACTGCTTCTGTCAGCTTTTGCCAGTTTTTCATTAGCACAGTCAAACAGGTAACGACCGGAAAGGATTTGCATACCTGACAAAACCGAAGCGTTTCCGTTGTGCTGCCTCGTTTCGGGTGGTGTTGGCCCTACACATTTAGAGTGAAATGATTTAGAGCAGTTAAAGCACCTTAATCACGTATCGATTTAGTTAACAAATAACTCGCATTTACCCCTGAGCCGGACCATGTTCATTGGTAGCTTGCACTTTTGCAGCCTTTCTCTGGTTTTAACGTCAGTCAACTGTCCAATTTTCCAAGGCTCCCAACGATTGTGGGTCTGAGTCACCGCGTCGAATATGTGCGCAGTCGCTGGCTTGGTAAACATGCTTGCTTCAGCAGGTCTACGGATGTCAGCCCTGCCTAGCCAGAAGTCTGTTACTGACGCTGAATGGAAATGATATACACAAAATAAAGAGGCACAAATTTCTCCACAGTCTTCTTGATGAGCACTGTATTGGAATAAGCCTGTTAGCGTTTGTGATCCTCGCGATTTTTGTGTCGAATGATGGTGCGGAGGCGAGGAATTAGCTCAAAAGCGGTAACTTTATATGCGTCTGTTTAAGCATGAAATCTATTTAAAATAGCTGGGTTTGTTGTAGTCGTGAATTGTTAAAAATAATCCCACTTGGGATGATTTAGTGAATCCGATCGGAATGAGCGCACGATGGCTGCGCTGAGTGAACCTCGAGTAGAGAAACTTCGTGAAGAAATGGCGCACGAAAACTACGCGTCCATCTGAAACGAGATGTTGAATACCCCATCTGTGGACCATTCTAGAAAAATATTCTCTGCACGTTTTTGAATTACAAGACGTCGCAGTATAAATTCGCTATCATTTGCAACTTGTACACATTCTTCATGTACTCCGGACCCGGCTACTACAGTTACATTTAGTTTTCATTCGATACACACGTATCAGAACCGCGGCACATCTGTCTCCTTTCCGAGGGATTGCAAAGTCAAAGCGAGCATCGTCCGTTGACTGAGGTAGCACATGATGTGGGCCTTGAAGAATTCAGTTTGAATGCCGGGTCATGTACCCTGCATGTCTTCGGACTTCTTTACCTCGGTGTCTACCACCTGTCAATACCGCGTGTCATTAGCCCAAACACTAAGTGACCAGTAGCGTAAGCTTCAATTGTACCTTAAGTTGCTTATGTTTATTACCTGTGGTACTCTTTACTATAAATAAACAATTTTTTATTCTCGACGGCGCGAGACGCTCCTGCGTAGGCATGATCATGTTAATACAAATACGATTGGTGTATTCTTGCACCAGTTTTACAAAATTGCCAGTAACATACTGGATCTGTTTGCGTATATGAATGTAAGTAGGTATATATTTACGTAGCTGTTACTTGAATGTGTTAACGTGACTCTGCGTTTGGGATTGTGTTCAGTCAGGTCGTCGGCATGAGAAGGGGTCAAAGGAAATCTTTCATTTGGAGTGAGGAAGTTTCTCCCGAGAAGCGAAGGATAGTGTTCCTTTTTCGCGGAATGCGGCGTATCCGCAGATTCATTGGCGCTTCTGCGTTGGGTCCATTGTTTTTGACTCCTCTCCTCCGTACACTGCTTTTTTTCTTTTTGTCTTGCCCATTTCCCATTTTCCACCTTTACTATCTTTTTAGTTAGTCGATTTATTTTTGTGTGTCGACCCACAGCATGTGGATCAGTCTTGCCTCTTGGCATAGGTCGTTGTTGACCGACTGGTTTGATTTCAGTGGGACTGATTACCTTACACGCAGTCGAGCTAAAGAGCTCCATCATTTTCCAGACAAATAGGGATTCTCATCATATCTTTCTTCAGAAGATTCATCGTAGCTAGACTAAGTCAGACAGACACCACATATCTGGGAGAGCACTAAACGGCCGTTTCGTCCTGTGTCAGATTCGGACCCATGACCTTACTCTTAAGAGCCAACGACTTTCGTGACTGAACCGTGGGTGTTACTCCCAACACCCTCGGCCCGTAGCCTTAAGGATCACATGTCCGCCTCGTAATACGAGGGCGCGGTTTGGAGCCTGAGTAGAGACCGGGTGACCCTCGAAGTGCCCTTAAGCCACTTGCGATTGATGGCGTTTGCGCGGTACTGCGTACCGGCGTACTGCCTTTGTGCACCGTAGTCTAATAGTCATCTCATTTTTTCACTTATCTTGCCTCGCTACACCAGCTAGAATTTTCCGGTCAAATTGCACACTTACCATGCTGCGATTTCCTACCTCTTGCTATGGTTGCTCGCGTAGACTGACTCCAGTTAAGCCATGCAACAGTCAGTCAGTCGCCAGATAATAGAAAAATTCTCTAATTTCTCTCTTCTTCATCGTCGACTCGAGGTCACTCTCATATCTCTCCCTTCTTCCTCGGTTAATTGATCTAGTTGCTCATAAACGACATTTATATCTCTTTCCACTCTCATAGACTCTAAGGTCTGTTTGGTGCTTGCCAAACCTAGAGTATGCGAACAAACTGTTTCTCCTTGGCCCGGAACTAGCCGTTGCGTAATAGGCTGGTATGTGGCACTGTATGCTTGACTAACATGCACTTGCGCTTGTGCCGCGTTCGAGTTAACCTGATTGAATCCATTTTAATTTATTTGCTCAGTTCTGTTAATCCACCGCATATCCCCCATTTGTTTTGCAGTTTTTTTTTAATTTTCGCTGTTTATTCGGTTGTCAGTACATATTTTTACTCTGTTCTTTTACGCCGCTGCATACATACTGTCCAGTTTGTTTGCTTTCTTTCATATTATGCATTTGCTGTTTGATATCCCTCCTGTCGCGGCGCTTGATGTGAATATTGTCATGGTACCTAACAGTCAAAAACCACTGACTTTATTATTTTGGCTCCAGGAGACATTTGGTTGTTGCTGTGGGAGACGCGGTACACGGCCTCTTGACCGTGTTACACTCAATAAGTTGTCCCATCCAATGTGAAACGGGCTACTTCCTAGCTACCGATTTTTTTTACATCTGGTACGCATGGTTCCCCAGACTAATTGGATAGGAATGCTTCTGCTGTGCATGTTGGAGGAGTGCGAGCAGGCTCCGTTGAGGAAACTTCACTTTCATCCACATACCTCCCAGTCTTATTCCTTCATGTTTACACTGGATATGGAATGTGTGGGTAGTACAGCGCAAGCCACCCATGTTCTCTCCGTGGGCACAGGTGTCCTGTGGCTGTCCCCATGGAGGTCACAGTCATAGGTAAATCCGGAATCGAGTGCCGCCAATCATGTTTGGTGGCATTGGGGATTTTCACATAGAACCGTCTGCGTAAGCTTCACCAGGAAAGCATTGTCTAAGCTAGTGAATCGGCACAACGTAACGGAACGTTTGGAAAACCTGCATGTTTTAAACCAGGAGAGGTGTAACTAAGTGGATTGGCCAATGAGAGGGGAATATATTTATAAACATGACTGTTTGTAATATTGGAAGCTGTTCAGAAAGTGAATCCTTGTAAATGCGGGGACTGATCGAATCATGTGCACTGGCATGTGTCTGGGCTTTACATAGTTTCGCTTGCGCGATTTTGTGAGGACATACATTCCGCATAACAAAGAATGCAATAGCCTTGCCACTGGTGTCGATCGCAGCCCTTACCCAATAACATCTCGATCCAAACTTGTGGTAGATCACTTGGACCCCAGCATAGATAATGGGACAGACAAACAGCAATCATTCTAATTGGATGGTCGATTTTGCGTTACACGTTGTGTAATTGGATTGCGACGCGCAATCTCAATGTAAACCGCGATTAACGTTGAAGTAAACCTTGGTCACTGCGATCACTAGGACCGTAGCCGAATCAGATAGAAATTGGGTGTTGCCCACAGTGTTTTCGGGTGAGCAGTCATTCGAGTTTTTCACTGTTGCACTTCCCTCTATCACTGCTAGAGGACGCAGAACCTAACGACATCGGTCTGATAGAACATTCAGCATTCCGGCTAGAAGATGATTCCCTCGTCTCATGGTTGTGACCTTGCTTCAACCAATGACAGTTTTCCACCTTTACATTTTCAAGGGGATTGTGTATGAGGCCTTTATAAACCAATGAAATCGTGTCCCATGTACCTCATTTTGTCTTCTCGCATTAGAGTGTTCCTTGTTGACATGTTTCGACTTCTGTTTTGGCTCGAAGTTTGGGCTTCGAGGTCGGCAGGTTCGATGTTCATAGAAGGCCACAACAGATTTTTCTGGCGACGGAGGTAGGTCTCTCCCTGTTCTCCTCTAAGATGACCATCCAAACTTGGATTGACGAGCTATCCGCTACACCGGGAAATGAGCGGCCACATGTTGTGGTGCTTCGACATGATTCTTGCTGCACTTCGCCGATGCTTACACGCTATCACTACATGACACTGGAACTGCTCCGAAGACAATGGTGCCCAGAGACTTGTAGTCTCCCGAACTCGAAGTGGTCAAATCTCACTATCACACAGAACAACCGCCACTGAGTTTTTGTTTGCGCGGCCGACGTAATCCAGGGAAACCCCGTTCTTATGCCAGCAACGGTACAGATTCATTTAAGAAATTCCTGCTTTTGCTATCTATGGGCTAATTTCATTTGTCACACACCAATTACGTCGTTATTTTATGCCAGACAGTTCAATCTGCCTCACTGACTATGACACTTAGCTCATCTATGAACCAACTTCCAAAGTTCACAGTTCAACTGTCACAGCTCATGCGTATACTACTAATCTTGCTGCCATGTTCTCTTATCATAACGGAATTTTAGGTTCATCAATCACTATCTGTGTTGTCCTCGTTAACCAGTTTTGTTCATGAGAACCTCCACTTGTATTACTCCAACTACATCCTACAAAAGCTATTCTACTCTCTTGAGCGACCAGCGGGGCTGGTTAAACACTTGTAAACTCCTCGATCTTTCTTTTCTTCATTCTCCCCGATTACCCATGGGTTCGTGTACGAGTAACTGGATATTATGACACTAGACATCTGTATACTCGTGCTCATGACATTCTTTTAACACCGCTACATGTTCTTATGCCTGGCTCAAGCAAAGCTGTCCGCGTTCGCACTTCCGCTTTTTTCTCTCGGTACTTGGAAACGGCTCGTGTTGGTTAGGTCCCATCCCGTCTTCAGCCTTACACATTTCATCGATATTTGACTGACCACGGTATGCTAAAGCAGCCTTTTCTCCTCTAGGTTTGCTTCACAATCACTTGCTGAGGTCCACTACTGGTTTCTTAGCTTTGGATTACAAATTCTTTTAGTTTTCCATTTAACCGTTGTCATAGTGTGCAGCGGAAGTTTGAAGCTATTGCGTTTTGCCCTGGCGAGAATGGCACTCGAAGCAACGCATGACATCGAAACTGTAGTCACCTCAGTCTCTGTTCACTTTGCATGGTGATACTCCAAGCGTTTGCGTCGTATTTTGAGATGAATTTGCGATGATTAAATCAATTATCGTTGTAGTTTCACCGTGCACTTGTAGGTTGTCCAACCGCATCACACTTTTGGCTAACCCGCTGTTCGTTTTCAACTTTTCTCTTTTTCAACCATTCCCCCACTTGCGGAAATCGAATGAACCGTTTATGTTTGCATTTAATCGTACAGGCTGTATTTGGAGCGGACTTGTTTTGATTATGGGAGAATAGTTGTACTACCTCCTCCCTTTGCACCTCCAACAAATGCGCTTCTTCTCAAGCAATCTTGTCTTCGTCTTATGAATACCGACTTCCTCTTAGGCCTTATTATCCTCACAAAAACTAACAATCCTGCGCTAATTTGTTGTCACCTCAATTTTTGCTGCAGTGTTGCGTTGGAACTATGATCGGATGCATTTGTCGGTGATTTATTCCTCTACTTACCGTACCCCAGCTGCTGCGGACCACAAAGCCCATCCAGACCGACCCTTCATGTCATGGCGGCACTCTCTTGCTAACAAATAGTGTCCAAATGCTTCTGATCCTCTCTCACTGGCTTTTCTGTAAGCTTAATGTGGTGACTCGTAGCTATGGCAAGACGAAGGTAAGCTAACAATTCACGATAGTTAGATACCGTCCTCCATGGCGCAGTTGCATAAGCTGCGGGCTAGTTGGCAAGAGCCACTAGCAGTCATGGGTTCGATCCTCCGCAGAGGACCGAAGGATGCGCACCACTGATGAGCCCCAATAGGGCGAAACGGCCGTCTGGTGCTTTTCCGGACAGCTGGTCGACATATCTGAATTGTCGGCTGATTGCGACGAACAAAATACTCACCAAAATCCTTCCATTCATAAGTAAGCACAGACTGCCTGTCTATATCATGCTCAAACTGCACGGGTTGTCATGGGCATCACATTTCTCCGGAACGTTTTTGGCGGAGTAACTCACGTTATAATGCGTGTCAGTTTAATCTGCGTCACCTGTGTTACACAACGAAATCGGCGGTGGAAGTCGCTATCTAACTCTGCCTATTATTTCGAGTCAGCACAATATGCAAGTTTGCATTGTGGATAGTCTGTACTATCAGCAGCTGCGTATCGATCATTCGGCTTCTGAACAGGGGCTGATCAGTATATATATATATATATATATATATATATATATATATATATATATATATGTTAAAAATCTAATTACCGATAATAGAAACGCGCTAAATGGCCGTTTCTTCCTATTGGGACACGTCAGTAACGCGCGTCGGCCGAATCCTGCCGGATTCGAATCCACGACCTTACTCGTGCGAGTCAGCGACGTATGCCACTGAGCCATGGGCGACGGTAGCGGACCATCATGACTGATATCTAACAGAAATATAGCGCGGCTCATCCTCCATTGTCATACGTTTTATGAACGTGCAGCAGACAGGGCTACTGTTTGCTACAATGCGATCGCTCCAGCTCTTCGCTAACAATTGTCCAGATTACTTAAGCGCGTTTTATGCTATAATTCGATTTTTATGCGCCTTGCAATCTGACACATTGCTTTTCCCATTAACCCATCTACAAATGCTCAACACTGGTTGGTAGAACCTTACTAAACACGGACGTTTTCATACTTTAAACTTTTTCACACTTTTATCCACAGTGTCGGATCCTACGGCGGATCGCTCCTCCGATCACTTGCATCTGCCAGCAAATACAAACGAGACGAATGGAACTCGCGAGCAGCTTGGTTCGTTTCATCGATTTTCTGCCGGGCGGGAATTCACCGGAACAACACGCTCTCCTCTGAGGGCCCACAAGCAACTTTCGCACTTCCCAGACTATCCAAATGTTCGCAACCCTACAAGCTGGCATCGATGGGAAACAGATGAAGACTGGCGTGACCGTGATTCCGTAGAAGCTATGCGTGGAGGCCCTCTAGACTTGGATCCAAGCAGTGACAATCAGCGTGGTCTGCCATTTTTTCAGCCGAAGAACCCCTATGCGACTTTCAAGCATCATAAAGCGCAGTCCTTAGCTTCGGACTTTGATGGCGTCGCTTGGGAGCGACCGGCTTTGTGGAGCCTTCGGCAACGTCGGTTTGGCCACCCGCACTCGACTACATCCGATGATCGCCCTCATCGGAGCAAAATCCCTTCCTTTTACAGTCGTAACAATTACGTTTTGTCTCATACCTCCGATGAAACAAAGCCACCTCGTTTCCATGCACCTACTGTTAACCCGATGGACCAATATTGGGATTCCTATCCCGGGTCCGATTCCATACTCGATTTGGACGACGACACACATCCACACCAGCGTCATTTACTACCCAGCAGCTCACGGACAGAAGAGTTGATTGATCCAAGTGTTTTCAATCATTTTCGCACCCAGGATCGAGAGCCGTCTAGTGCAGCAGATGTTCCACATAGACACACCGTTTCATCAAGTTAGTTTGCCTGATTTATAAGTTTTACATTTTTAACCCTTCGGGGTTGTGATTACTGGTTGGTTTACCGATTACTGTTTGGAAGCAGCAAGTAGAGTTTGCTCTGTATAGCTGCATCAATTGTCACTCATGGACAAATACCCGTTATGTTGTGTTCCGCTCAATATATTTTGTGTCACCAAAGTGTTTGTCAAGGAACTTCTTAAATTCCGACACTGACTTTGCCTCAACTACGTGCTGTGGCAGGTTGTTCCATACATTCACCGCTCTGCGTTCGAAACAGAGTTCGGGTGCGACGCGCTTCAAATCCGGTACGACAAGCTTATACCGGTGTCCTTGTGTGCTGCTTAGTGTGCGCAGATGAAGCAGGGGCCTTAACATGGGTTAATCTCCCATATGTAATATCCGGTGCGTCATGATGGGTCAACCTTCAGTCGAGGATAAGCTAGGGTATAAAGCCCTAGTTTTTTTTACACCGGTCTTGGTACGGCACACCTAGTAAATTAAGAATCAGCCTAGTGACTACATGCTACACTCGCTCAATCATTTTTATCTCGCCTCGGGTGATAGGACAATACGCGGTAGAGCCATACTCTAGGATTGGTCGTATTACTGAGACGAAGCGGCGAGTGGCAATCTCTTCGGACCAAGTGCTGAAGCTGCGCCTGAGCGCCCAAAGCATGCGAAGACTGTTTTGGTAAAGTCTATTCGTGTTGTCCCTGGACTTTTGTTCGTAGCCTGAGAGTACACTGAGGTCTCGAACGAAAGGCACGGAATGCAACGGTTGACCGGCCACCGTGTGGGTTCGCCTGGGCTCACACTTACCCAGCCTAATGAATTGCGACTTGACCGGGTTGATCGGAAGGTTGACCTCTGCAGACCACATGGAGAGGCGGTCGAGGTCCTGCTGAAGCAGCTCACAGTCATTGGGTGTGCAGATTAATCTCCATACCTACATGTCATCTGCAAACTACGCACAAGGTGATTGGAGTAGCTGAGGCATACCGTTTACATGGATCTGAAACAAACTCGGTCCCAGTACAGTGCCTTGGGGCACACCACTGCTCGATGGATACCAGCCGGCCAGATGATTGTCGACCTGGAAATTCTTGATCCATCGATGCAGCGAGCCGCCAACACCGTACTCCCTCGGCTTGTCAAAGAGTACTGCATGATTTACCTTGTCAAAAGCCTTACTGAAGTCAATGTAAATGTCGTCGACCGACTTGCCTTGGTTCAGCGCTTGTAACCATTTGTGCCTCGTCAACAGTATGTCGGTGCTACACCAGCGACCTTTCGCGAAACCATGCTGTGCGGCCGTCAAGAGGCTTTTCGACTCGAGAATCTGTAGAAGACTCTTCTACTCGATCTTCTCGAGTGTCTGCCAAAACAGCGGTCAGGCAGATCGGTCGGTAGTCACCATCTGAGTCACCATCTTTCAGTATTGGCTTTACGACTGAGCATTTCCACTCGCCCAGTAATAGTACAGTGGATCGGGACCTGTTAGACAGCTAAATTACAGAAGGCGCGATGATGGCCGATAGCGGCTTCAGGATCAGTGGGTGCATTCTATCTCGCGCGGCAGGCTTCGTTCCATCAAGCCTTGCCAGAAGCTTGCGTACATCTTCAGTGCTGCAATCTAGGCTCTTTAGTTCAGCGGGAGCGGTAATCGTCGAACTCATTACAGACACCTGTCACTTGCAAATACGGAGACGAAGTGCGCCGACAGGGCGGACGCACGATCTGTGCTCGAATTTAGGGGCTCTCCATCTGAGCCTTCCACCACTGGCACATTGCCTGCAGGCCTCATGCGCCGCTTCACATAGGCGAAGACTATCTTGGGAGCACATTTTACGGCGGTTGAAACCTGCTCTTCAAAGCTTCTGCGCTTTTTTGTTTTCGTGTTGTTGCCGAGATTTCGTTGTACCTTGTACGCCTTGTATTCCTCATCAGAACCAGATAACGCGAATGTGATTCACTCATTTTCTTCTTTTTTGTGATCCCTGTGGTGTTCCACTTGGTTACCGTGTGTCTCTGGGAACAAAAGATGTGTGGTGCTGCATTATCTTTAACTTTCATTACAAGGTTGTCAAGTACGCGTCATTTTACCAGTCCATATCAGATGTTGGTCCCCTCCCGATGTTGTATCGTGGGCACAAACAGGGAAAAGTTATGATCCTCAGATGCCCACCGAACCGGCCTCCTATCCTGTCACCAGAAGTGTAGCTCCACATCACTTCAGAATCTTTGAAGACTGTTGGGTTAATCTGTGACTCCGAGTTCCCGTCCACATGCATGAGCTAGTCGGACATATGTGTTGACTGGCACTGGACAAGGCTCTATCGCACACCCCCAAGTACTTCTTTTCTGTGCTCATCATCGCCGTGCATTGCACGTAAAATTGTTGTGTTTACCTCTGATTTAAAATGGGCTTCTCTTCCCAAGTCGCGCCTGGTAGAGTTCGTCCATTCACTCCAAGTAACAGTTTATTATTATTCTTGTGGCCCCTATCACATAATTCATAATGGGCTATTCGAAGCATTTGCGCGTAGCCCACCTCGCATTGACCATTCACAGGTACAGTTTGCGCATTTAGATCTTATTTGAGATCTACAAGATTGAAAAATTTCACACTGACTTTTATATTCATCATTGACAGCAGTACATTAACCATTTGAACTCATGCTTCGCTGCCATACCACGATAATAAGAGAGAGAGAAGGGGGACTTGCCGAAAAACCTTAATCCTCTAAGCAAACATTCAGAGTCAGGGCGACTACACCTCGTTAAAACACAGTCATCAACGGCTTGTTATCATGCGAAGATAAGACGGCATCGGCGAGACAGCTTCGTTTCTGCTTTTACTGCATCGCGTCATAATCAGTTATTACGTCGCAGATAACTCAGCACCAAACACATGTTAACCAGGCAGTCTGATTAGGAGACTGCAGCAAACGCGCCACTGCAGTCAACTGCGAGTTATGTCCTGTAAATTTTCGAGCCAAGCACAAGGCGAGTCACGTAGACTTTAGCCTGGAAAGCCAGACGGACCGACAGCGCCAAGTGTAGTCGTCATTTCCCGCTGCCAAGTCAACTTCTGTTCACCTCGAGCCTTGCTCCACGCTACATCTGGCAGACAGAACAAGGCCCTCCTCGGTAAGCGAGCATACGTAGTACGTGCCTAAGCCAACGCAACTTGTTCAGTGCTATCTGTTGTTCTAAGGAACTAGCTTGGTTATCATTGCCTAGTATTTGCCTACGCACATCATTGTTGCGGACACGCTGGTTCCACCGGACACTAGCAATGATCCGCTGACAGTGGTAATCAAAGACTTGAAGACATCTGAAACCTTGTTTGAAGGGGCCAAGTTTCGTTCCCATAGAGTAAGACGGCCCTCACTGTGGTCTTTTAAACACGACCGGAGGGAAACTCCTTTCTGTCGCCAAAGAGGTCGCCGATTCAAAAAGGCTGTTCTAGCTTTTACGATACGTGGGCTGACTTCAGCAGCTATGCACCCATTGTTGCTGATACGGTTGCCCAGGTAAGTGAATTGATCAACTACCTCGAGTTCCTCGCTATCTAAGGCCAAAGGTCATCAGGTGGTTGGTGTTTCTGCAGCAACAACTGCAATTTGAAGATGCGAAGCGCATATCGAATAATGGTACTGCTCTTTGGGGTTTATTCGGGGTTCATTGGGCCACTCTAAGAACGTTAAACAGCAAGACGATATCGTCCGTTAATCAGCATTAACTAGCTTTTCACCAAACAGCACCTCAACGCCTTTATCATGTGACTCCGTGATGGAGTACACGACGAAATTGAACAAAAAATCGGGAAATTGGACAACCCTGACGAACGCCACTTGTTCTTGGAGAGCTTTCCAACAGGTCACAGTCGACCCTGACGCGACCTGTATTGTTCGAGTACAGAGCAAGTAAAATGTTCACATATTTCATGGGAACACAATACCGCACAAGTATTTCGAACTGAATGGATCGACCGACTGAATCGAACGCACTCTTAAAGTCGATGAACACAGCTATTGTCGGTGTGCGGTACACGTGCCGCTGTTCTAACACCTGCCGCAAAATAAATAGGTAGTCCATACAGGCACATCCAGGGCGGAGGCCTGCCTACTCTTACTTAATCCGCGATTTCCGTTCCGCAGTGAGGCGACGAACGAGAATTGAGGCCAGTACTTTTGTCACAACTGGCGTTAGGCTAATGCGCCTGTGGTTAGCACAGTCGGTGCGACTGCCGTTCTTGAAAAATACTACTATAATCGATTCGCCCCAGTTAGAGGGGACGGTCTCCTCCTTCCAAACATGTTCGAACATGGAGGTCATTGCTTCGTAGTGCAGATGAGAGCGAATCCGCACCAGCAACACGAAAGCGATGGAGGGATGTGATTACATTTTGGACCTCAGCCTCCGATGGCGCCTCTAAACTTACTGACCTTTGCTCTGCCTGGTTCACCTGTGCTGAGTACCATACCTGCCTACCTTGACCATAGGCTGTCGCGTCAGTGTCTCTTGATGCGTACAACCAATAGCGAGAGGATTTGCCGGGCGCAGTTAATTCAACAACCCGGTGGGGGTCATGGATCGGTTTTTTTCGGATACGCAGCCCACGTCAGTAGCGAGTGTGTCTAACGGGTGTGCGAGTGCAGCCTGTTGACCTATTTGTCTTGGCGTGCGAACCTTGAATGCCGCCAGGGAAAGGGAACAGCGGAGACCTTTAAGTGACTGTTGCCGATAGGCATCCAGTGGGTGGTGGCGGAAGGTAGCTACAAATGGTTCTACTCCAGTGGCATTATGGCTGCTGTCAATTAAGTTGGGAAAGTTATAGGCGGTTGGTTCGTAATTGGGTTGTGAGTGGAGTAAGAGAAGCGGCTGAAAAAAGTGGAACGCTAACGGTACCATGTTTTCGCTTATCCGCTCTGCTGTACGCATCAAATAAGGGGACCCTTGGTTATCTGCTCCACGGCCGATGCAGGATATGATCGAAGTTTGAAGAAGCAGTTATGGTTCTAGGAAGGTTGAGTTACTGCGGGGCGCCCTGAACTAGACGGAAGGAACATTAAGATCCTCAACCAAAGCTTTTGGCCCCAAAACCTGTCCACAAGGTAACGGGGTGGTGGCATTGATTAGGTTTTACCATAATGGATGCCATCCCATTTCAAACCCCCAACCTGGAGGAACAGGAGACTGAGTTTGTCTGACCTCTAACCATTCAGCAACCTGGTAGGAGTAGCTGTCAAGGAGCCTGGAGGCCTTAATCAGTATAGCTCAATTGGTGAAGGAGGTGCGCAAACCGTCGCACCTCGTTAAGGTCCAGTCTCGTGTCGACTCACCGAAAATTTCGCAAATTGTGACACTGCCTCGGCAACTTTGAGATCTTTCGGTTGTTTTGGCAGTATGTGATCCACGAACATTGAATGTTCATTTGCCAAGTTTACGGAGCAGCAGTCGCACTTTCCAGGAGTCGTTCTGACGGCTGAAATCCGTTTTGAACATATTCTCTCAGCATCTGAACCACGCATCGAAACTGCTTCCGGCATCAGTATCATAATAGAATTCAGTAATTGAATTGTAGGGAGCTAAAATGAACTTGCCTGCGTGTCCCACGACGCTGTTTTTAAAGACTGTAGGCCGAGACGCTGCGTCATGATTTCGATCAGCTTCGTTTGTACCTGTCGTTGCCGTATCAGCATTTGAAATGGTTCTGCAGAAAAATTCTTTGTATTTTTACTTTTCTCC
This sequence comes from Dicrocoelium dendriticum, assembly GCA_944474145.2. Classification (NCBI taxonomy): domain Eukaryota; kingdom Metazoa; phylum Platyhelminthes; class Trematoda; order Plagiorchiida; family Dicrocoeliidae; genus Dicrocoelium; species Dicrocoelium dendriticum. The sequence goes on along the minus strand of OX104067.1, from coordinate 76,005,059 downwards.
GTCGCCATTTGTTATGATATACCTCTCTGTATATTCCTGTTGAACTGAACTCGTTCTCTGCCAACTCCGATTCCCAATCGGAAATTAGAAGTCCACTTTTGAAAGCAAAAACGTGTTGCAGAACCAGGTAACAAAGCGCAACCAAGTAGTGTAGAAACGCTTCGCGCTTCAGAACAGCTAGGTCAGCTGCCCTGATTGGTATCTGGTTGTTCGGAAAGTAATTTCATTTTTTCCCAACATAAGATTTGATTGTACTTTTTTCACAACCAACACCACAGACCGCATTTTTCTATAATTTGACAACTGTATAGCAAGACTTGCTTGTGCAAAAGTTCCGTTTTTTATGCAGTTTTTGGTTGTTGCCCTTTCAAATATGGGAATTGAAAAGCAGCATTTTCGGCATGTTTTACTTTTTTACTATCGAAAAGACAAAAATGCTTTTCAACCGCTTAAACAGTTATCAGATGTGTTTGGGGATGATGTCTTGAAAGAACGTCAGTGCCAAAGCTGGTTTGCAAAGTTTCGATTTTGCATTGAATAAATAATTAATTATATTAACTAATAATTCAATTAATTGCAACTATTATTGAATTACTTTGCAGTAATTAATGCAAACCTACGAACAACAGCTCGTGAGATCGTTGAGAGATCAAATTTTTTTGATTCCAGCGTTCGTGATCATTTGAAACGCCTAGGTTCCATCTCAAATCTGGCCATATGGGTTTCTCGTGGTTTTGCGTAAAAAATTGGTGCCATCGCGTCTACGACTGTGATTTACTTCTCCAACGGTAAAAAGAAGATCCATTTTTGGAGCACCTCATCACTGTGGATGAGAAATGGGTTGTCTACAACCATGTTAAACGCAAGAGATCATGGAACAAAAAAAGATGAACCGTCTCAAACCACTTCGGAAGCCGATATTCATCACGAAAGATAATGCTGTCTGTTTGGTAGGATTTCAAGGGTATCATTTTCTTTTGGCCTTCTGCCGGACAACACAACGATCAATTCTGAAGTGTACTGTCATCAGCTGGACAAACTGAGAGATTCATTACAATAGAAAAGGCCAGAATTAATCCATAGAAAAGGGGTAGCGTACCACCAACATAATGCGAGATCTCATACAAGTTAGGTAACTCACCAAAACTTTTCCAGTTTGGACTCGATGCACTGCCACACTCACCATATTCTCCAAATCTGGCTCCTGATTATTATTTGTTCTCCTCTATAATAACCTTTTAGACAGTAAAACCTTTATTTCCAATGAAGAGGTCAAAAATCACCCTAGTCACTTTTTTACCTGCAAGGTACAAGCCTATTATGAGCGTGGACTCAAGCTGCTGCCAAAAAGATGGCAAAAGGAATTGGACCAGAAAGAACAATATATAGTTCAACAATATACTCACTCCCTATTAGAAAATCGTCTTCCATCTTCATCCAAAAAATGCAATTATTTCCGGAAAACCAAATACTTTAGTTCCGCTAGCCACTGGGGAGATAGGTAATCGGCTAAACTTCGATCGTAAAGACAACGGCGAGTGTCTGTAACAACTGTGTGCGGAGCATCAGCCGATTCTTAGTAGCACTGCTTCCAGACATATTGGGCGACAAATTGCCGCTTGGCGTCCCCCTGTACCTGGCCAGCTATGGACCCACAAGATTACTTTACCATAAGATAAAGGTGGTGTGTTTCTATCCTGGATTGTCGCTCGTTCTGGAATACATGTGTCGACTCTGATCATGCCTTGTACGCTGTCGTTTTTCCATGAACTTTACCTAGAGCGCACCAAGCGTCTCCCTCTATTGGCAACTGAGAAATTATCCCAGCCCTCGATCAGGTAAGCCTACAAGGATGCACTGCGTACCGAACTATCGCCCTCTTGTCCTAATAACCCTGAGTTTCAGTGGATTAGGATCTCGGCCACCATGCACGACGCAGGAGCATCTGCTTGTGGCTCTATCAATGGTCACCCCACCAGTCACTGGATATCCGAGAGGACGATGAACCTGTTGGGATCCAGAGTAAAATATTGGCTGGCTCTGAGCTTATTGTGACCAGATGGACTATTAGGCGCGAAATAAAGCGCAGCCGTTGCACTCAAGAAATTGAGGAAGCAGGAGCGGTAGGCAATTATCTTAAGCTTTTCCAGCTGATCCGCACGACTGATCCCAGGAAACCAGGCGTCAGTGAGACAACCAAAGACAATGCAGGTGCTCTGAATCACAATAAGGAGCGCCGTATGGCTCGTTGAGCGGAACACTTTTATAATCAGCTGAGTTGGCTCCCTGCTTCCGGGCCTCTTCCTACTCAACGGATGCAGGCCGAGCAATCATCAGTTTGTTTAGAGGCTCCATCGGAGGATGAGGTCCAAACTGCAATCACAGCCCTCCATCATTTTCGTATTGCTGGTGCGGATTCGCTCCCACCTGTACTATCTAATGATGGAGGTGAGTTCATCTACCAGGCACTGACCCCCTATTCGAACACGTTTGGAAGGAGGAGACCGTCCTGGCTAACTGGGATGAATCGATTATAGTGGTAATATTCAAGAATGGCAATCGCATCGACTGTGCTAATCACAGGCGTATTAGAGTATTGGTGGTTTTGTGAGTAGAGTAATTTTTGTAGAAAGTAGAAGCCCCGATTAAACTTTACACAATAATCTGCCTCGACGGGGAATCGAACCCCTGACATGTGCATTACCGGTCCGCTTCTCTACTAACTGAGCTACCGAGGACTGACGATCAGGTGCACAATTTAATACGACTTTTGCTTGGTTCGCGACGTATTGTCAATAAGCTCACAGTATTTGTCCTGGTGTTGCAGATTGGCTCACTCACTCGGCACTTCCCAATAAACCGAAGTTTCTAGGCTTCAGGTGTTCAAAGGGCGATAGTAGAGCAGCGGACCGGTAATCCGTATTTCCGGGGTTCGATTCCCATTCGAGACAGACTATTATGCAAATTTGAGTCGTGGCTTTTCCTTTCTACAGGCGAATTAGCCTAACGCCGGTTGTGACAAAAGTACTGGCCTCAATTCTCGTTCGTCGCCTCACTGCGGAACGGGAATCGCGGATTAAGTAAGAGTAGGTAGGTTTCCACCCTGGACGTGCCTGTATGAACTACCCATTTATTTTGCGGCAGGTGTTAGAACAGCGACACGTGTACCGCAGACCGACAATAGCTGTGTTCATCGACTTTAAGAGTGCGTTCGATTCAGTCGGCCGATCCATTCTGTTCGAAATACTTGTGCGGTATTGCGTTCCCATGAAATATGTGAACATTTTACGTGCTCTGTACTTGAACGATACAGGTCGCGTCACGGTCTACGGTGACCTGTTGGATAGTTCTCCGAGAACAGGTGGCGTTCGTCAGGGTTGTCCAATATCCCACATTTTTGTTCAATTTCGTCGTGAGGATCCCTCTACCCTAGGTAGCGAGGAACTCGAGGTAGTTGATCAATTCACTTGTCTGGGCAACTGTATCAGCAACAATGGGTGCATAGCTGCTGAGGTCAGTCCACGTATTGTGAAAGCTAGAACAGCCTTTTTGAATCGCCGAGTTCTTTGGCGACAGAAAGGAGCTTCCCTCCGGTTGAGTGGTCGTGTTTAAACGACCACAGTGAGGGCCGTCTTACTCTATGGGAACGAGACTTGGCCCCTTCGGTTTGATGGTTTGAGGTGTCTTCAAGTCTTTGATTACCACTGTCAGCGAATCATTGCTAGTGTCCGTTGGCACCAGCGTGTCCGCAACAATGATGTGCGTAGGCGAATATTAGGCAATGATAACCAAGCTAGTTCCTTAGAACAACAGATAGCACTGAACAAGTTGCGTTGGCTTAGGCACGTACTACGTATGCCCGCTTACCGAGGAGAGCCTTGTTCTGTCTGTCAGATGTAGCGTGGCGCAAGGCTCGAGGTGAACAGAAGTTGACTTGGCAGCGCAAAATGACGACTACAATTGGCGCTGTCGGTCCGTCTGGCCTTCCAGGCTAAAGTCTACGTGACTCGCCTTGTGCTTGGCTCGAAAATTTACAGGACATAGCTCGCAGTTGACAGCAGTGGTGCGTTTGCTGCAGTCTCCTAATCAGACTGCCTGGTTAACGTGTGTTTGGTGCTGAGTTATCTGCGAGGTAATGACTGATTATGACGCGATGCAGTAAAAGCAGAAACGAAGCTGTCTCGCCGATACCGCCTGACCTTTGCACGATAACCAGCCGTTTGTGACTGTGTTTTTAACGAGGTGTAGTCGCCTTAACTCTGAATGTTTGCTTAGAGGATTAAGGTTTTTCGGCGAGTCCCCCTTCTCTCCCTCTTACTAGTCTTCGTTCCGTAGATCCTTATCGTTGTATGGCAGCGAAGCATGAGTTCAAATGGTTGATGTACTGCTGTCGATGATGAATATAAAAGTCAATGTGAAATTTTAAATCTTGTAGACCCCAAATGAAATCTAAAGGCGCAAACTGTACCTGTGGTGGATTAAAGGTAGATGCTACTTCGCCGGGTATAAGTAGTGTGTTGCAAGACGACACACCAACAGTAAGCCCTGCCGAGTTCTCCAAAGTTGTGGATGACATCAGGATTACAGTTCCATGTGCACGAGGAGTGAACACAGAGGCAAGCACCAGTTGGGGGACACTCCATGGAACTCACGCAAATGAGCGGACGCCTCCGAAGTATGGACGAACACACCTAGTGTAATCCACTTTAGCAATAAACAAGTTACCACCTGCCCCTGGGTTCTAACATTTTTTGCCGTGATCTCGCAAGTCATGAAGATTCCGTGGCCGGAAGCGTTTGAAGACGGGAATGTGAAGGCGTTTTGGAAGATTTCGAGGTGGTAGAGGCGGTAGGACTGAAGACGGACCGGGCGACGATGGCGGCCCTTCGGAGTCTCCTCAAGGGCAGGGCGAAGGCGGTTCTGTAGGCGGCGCGAAGAGGTCCGGTCAAGTTGGAGTGGACCACTGCGAGGGAAGCGTTGCTCTCTGACCTGGACACGCCGGCGGACCGGCAGGAGGCCATGCGACGGTTCAAGGCGTCGCGGCTTGGTGCTGGGACGGATCCCCTCATGTTTGCGGTGCATCTCAGGAGCTTGTTGGACCGCGCCTTGCCGGGGTTGGATGGGCCGTCAAAGACGCAGTTGCTGGTGGATCAGTTTTTGGCCGGCCTCCTACAGCCAACCGCGGAGCGCGTTCGGATTGCGAATGCCACTCGGAAGATGCAATTGGAGGAGTTGGCGCAAGTTACTCGAGACCTGGGCGACGCACCACTAGCTGCGCTGAAGGAAGAGCCTCGTGAGAATGTGGAACAGATGGACAAATTGGAACGGAAGGTGGAACAGCTTACGGAAGACATCAATGGGCTTCGCGTTCAGCGTTATCGAGTGCGCACAAAGGGATGTTGCTCCATCTGCGGGAAACCGGGACACTGGAAGAGACAATGTCCGCAGAGGCGTGGTGTTACTCTGGTGTCGAATAAACGTGTGCAACCTTTTTTTCTTTTCGGATCGAGGATTGTGTACTTGGGGCGTTGAGCGGTTGAAGCAATGGTGGAAGTAGACGGAACGATGGAAAGGTGTCTGATCGATATGGGTGCCGCGGTGTCACTAATCAACCATCGGCGTGGTGAAAAGCTTCAGTCGTGCTGCACGATCGTAAGAGCGGTTGGCGGTCATTCAGTGGGAATTGATGGTATAGCCGAACACACCGTAGGAATCGGGGGACGAAAGCGAACACACTCCTTTCTCGTGTCACCAGTTGCGAAACAAACCATATTGAGAGCAGATTTCCTGGAGCTCAATAAAGCTGTCATTGATCTAAAGCGTGGGAAGTTGCTAATGGAATGCGGGTCACTACCACTCATTAATCGTGGAGAAATGAGATCTTCGCAGTCGGTCATTGCTGTGTTACATTTGAGCCCATCTTTGCAGTCGCTGATCAACAAATACCAACCCTTGTTTACGGATGACAGCAGCTAATATTGGTTTTGCGATTGGATCGAGCACACCATCCCGCTAACTCGCCAACCGTATCGGCCTCATGGACCTCGAAGGATACCAATCCACCTGGAGGCTGAGGTGAACAGGCAAGTGCAGGAAATGCTGGACGCGGGCGTGATTGAGGAGGCACATAGCCCGTACTACTCTCCTGTGGTCTTAGTGAAGAAGCCGAATGGGAAGTACCGATTCTGTGTCGACTTCCGAAGACTGAATGAAATTTCCTTGACTCGCTTTGTTCCGGTTCCATCAGTTGCTGACATTTTTGATCGGCTGCAGCAGTCGAGGATATTCACGGTCCTGGACTTGAGATCAGGATACTGGCAACTGGCAATAAAATAGGAAGATCGAGAGAAGACGGCGTTTACCGTTGGTGAGAAACAGTACCAGTTTAAAAGGATGCCCTTTGGATTATCAGGAGCCCCGTGTACCTTCCGACGTCTAATGCTGCGATTGCTGAGTGAATTGGAAAACATGGTTGTGTACGGGGATGATATCGTGGTGTATAGCCAATCAGAAGCGGAACATATCCATCATCTCGCGGCAGTTCTGGAACGCATTCAGCAGTCGGGACTTCGTATAAATGGACCAAAGTCCCAGATCGGAAAGGCCTGTGTCACCTTACTGGGCCATAAAGTGGGACAAGGCGAACTGAAACCGCTACCTGAGAAGATAATGACGATACAAGGCAGCCCAGTTCCCACCTCGAAACGCACTCTCCGTACATTCCTGGGCCGCGCCGGGTACTACAAATTCGTCAAGGATTTTAACATCTTGGCCTCACCCTTGTACGAGCTGTTGAAACAAGACAGGAAATTCACTTGGAATGCAGAAGCTCAACGAGCCTTTGAACAGATTCTACAGGAAATGGGAAGGCAGGAGTTGACCCTGAAATTGCCCATTGTTGGTGAGGTGTTCACGGTAGCCACTGACGCCAGCGATGTCGGGATCGGTGCGGTGTTGAAACAAAACCATGGGACGATTGAGTACGCCTGCGGAACGCAGATTCTCAACCACAGAGAAAGAATGTCTCGCAATTGTCTGGGCGTTAGATAAATGGCGGCCATATCTCCTGGGTCAGCGATTTCACGTCGAAACAGACCACAGACCGTTGGAGTGGATTAAGTCTGCCAAAGACCCCAGAGGAAAGCTGGCGAGATGGGCATTGCGCCTACAAGAGTATGACTTCACGATAAAACACGTGCCGGGGAGGGAAAATCAGACGGCGGATTTCTTATCACGCATGATAGATGATGATGACCTGCCTAGCGTAGCTTTCGGTATTAACGGTATACTGTGCGAGCAGGATCCAGAACGGTTGGCAACTGAGCAACGTAGCGACGAACTCCTGCGCAAGTTGATCACCGCGCGATTAGCTGGTCAGACAAACTTCAACAAAAACCAACTCAAGCAGCTGGGACCGTTTGCAAAAGACCTGGGAAAGCTGCAAGTGAACGAAGCAGGGATCTTGATGGGGATACCAGGAGGTAGCTACCCTTCGGTGCCAGTCATTCCAATGAAACGGAGACGGAATCTAGTAGTTTCTTGTCACGAGATGGCACACACAGGTTGTTCCAGGACCTACGATTTGCTGAAACAACGCGCGTATTGGCCGGGGATGAAAATGGACGTTGAGAAGTGCGTACTTTCGTGCAGACAATGTCAGCTCATGAAAACGGATTGCCGAGGAATGCAGCAGCAAACGACGACGATCCCGGTCTCGGAAATTGATGAACTTTGGTCGATCAACGTGATGGGACCGTTTCCATTGACCAGGCGTGGCAACCAGTACATTTTATTGATGACGGAGCACTTCACGCGATGGATTGAGGCGACAGGAATCCCGGATCAACGGGCTAGCACCGTTACCCATGCTGTCATGAATCACTTGGTAGCGGCTCACGGAATCCCAAAGGCCATAGTAACAGACCAAGGGCCGTGCTTCGAGAGTGAAGAATTCCGGAACTGTTTAGAGAAACTTGGCATCAAGAAATTGCGCACCACCCCATACCACCCGCAAACAAATGGCCTGACGGAACGTAACAATAGAACAATCAAGGAGTGGCTAGCAGCAAAAGGTGGAGACTGTGAGGAAGCGCTGCCGCTACTGTTGCTGGCCCATCGAGCAACCAAACAGGCTTCCACAAAGAAATCACCATTCCATTTGATGTACAGTCGACAACCTCGTCTACCTGTGGACCTAGAGATTGGAATGTGGCCAATTTGCCGTATATCTCCCGAGGAGACACGGAATAACCGGAGGTCCGCCAACCGCAACCTACAGGCGACTCAGGCGCGGATGATGGCGAAGTTCCAGACCAGCAAAGGTGGAAGGAATATCGAGTTTCAGATTGGTTCGAAAGTGAAGTACAGGGACCATCAACGCTATCCCACTTGTGGCCCAGGGGAGAGGAAACTCCTAGCGAAGTGGAAAGGACCGTACGAGGTAGTCGACCGGCGAGGCCCAGTGTATACAATCGCTCGGCAAGGTGAATCGCGGAGGGTGAATGCCAGCGAGCTGAGGAAATGGTACGAATTGGAGGAGGAAACACGCTCGTACAGTGAACATCCCCGGCGGTCAGAAAGACTCCGACGGAAGGCAGCTGACGCGAATCCTTTGGAGGGGGAGGAGTGTGGTGGATTAAAGGTAGATACTACTTCGCCGGGTATAAGTAGTGTGGCGCAAGACGACACACCAACAGCAAGCCCTGCCGAGTTCCCCAAAGTTGTAGATGACATCAGGATTACCGTTCCATGTGCACGAGGAGTGAACACAGAGGCAAGCACCAGTTGGGGGACACTCCATGGAACTCACGCAAATGAGCGGACGCCTCCGAAGTATGGACGAACACACCTAGTGTAATCCACTTTAGCAATAAACAAGTTACCGCCTGCCCCTTTGGTTCTAACATACCTGTGAATGGTCAGTGCGAGGTGGGCTACACGCAAATGCTTCCAATAGCCCATTATGAATTATGTGATACGGGCCACAAGAGTAATAATAAACTGTTACTTGGAGTGAATGGACGAACTCTACCAGGCGCGACTTGGGAAGAGAAGCCCATTTTAAATCAGAGGTAAACACAACAATTTTACGTGAAGTGCACGGCGATGGTGAGCACAGAAAAGAAGTACTTGGGGATGTGCGATAGAGTCTTGTCCAGTGTCAGTCAACATATATGTCCGACTAACTCATGTATGTGGACGGGAGCTCCGAGTCACAGATTAACCCAACGGTCTTCAAAGATTCTGAAGTGATGTGGAGCTACACTTCTGGTGACAGGATAGGAGGCCGGTTCGGTGGACATCTGAGAAATACAACCTTTCCCTGTTTGTGCCTACGATACAACATCGAGAGGGGACTAACCTCTGCCATGGACTGGTACACTGACGCGTACTTGGCAACCTTGTAATGAAAGTTAAAGATAATGGAGCACCACACATCTTTTGTTCCCAGAGACACACGGTAACCAAGTGGAACACCACAGGGACCACAATAAAGAAGAAAATGAGTGAATCAGATTCGTGTTATCTGGTTCTGATGAGGAATACAAGGCGTACAAGGTACAACGAAATCTCTGCAACAAAGCGAAAACAAAAAAGCGCAGACGCTTTGAAGAGCAGCTTGCAACCGCCTATGTGAAGCGGCGCATGAGGCCTGCAGGCAATGTGCCGGTGTTGGAGGGCTCAGATCGATCGAAGGATGCACCTGATAGTCCAGAGCTAACTCAAGCGATATGTCGACACATGCGATGGACGGACATACGAGAAATACCGTCTTGAAGACTGCAAGTCAATCCTAGTTTTTCTTTCTTCTCTCATCCTACCCCGCATGCGCGATCTTACGAAGGGAGATGTCAGATTTTAATTGCCAAGGAAAACTCGTTATTTCAATAAGAAAGCGGTGTGAATCGATTACGTGCAACTGAAACATCTAGATGTTTCAGGAATGTTGGTGTCAGGAACTTTCACATCTACACGACTCACGTACCTTTCTACCCACTGGTTATCGGAACTGAACTATCAATCTGGACAGCTGACAGCTATTCCGTAACGCGTACCTTCCAAGGTTTTCCATTGAATATCCATTTGTTTCTACACTGCTTTTTTCTTTTTTGGTAGCTGGTTGTACAACACGCTTTTACCCGCAAGCGTTGACTTCTGATTGCCGGCTGGGATTCTGAGTTAGCAGAGAACGAGTTCAGTTCAGCCGAAATCACAGACACAGGTAGATTATAGCACTCTTAGTACCAACTTGTAGGTGGGACCTCATCGTTTGCATTGTCGAGCGACAGGTGAAACGAAGCTAGGATAGGATGAAGCGAAGAGCAACCGTTGAGTTTCAAAACTCTTAAGGATAGGGACTGTCAAGTTCTCATGGCTGCGCGAAAGGTCAACTATTCCAGAAATGGAGAGAATCTAAGGCATCCATAAAATTTTGAGGCTCTTTCAATCCGTATGTAACCAAACTAACGGTTATCACCGAAACCTAGATCAACTCATTTTAAATAATCGCTTCTTTCCGGCCACTTGCCTGAGCTCATTGACTGGCGTCCATCCTTTATTCTCAGATGTTTGGACCACTTCTTGCTTAGCTGTAATAAAGACGCGCTTGGTTCACACCCCAAACTCATCTTGGTCTTTTCATTCGGTGCTTGCGCTGATCGGTTATTTATCTGAATCCTCTGTCTGTTTTGCCCGCTCGGCCTATCAGCTGTCATCATGCGATAGGCACTGAGCTCCAAACCCGTGTCACCTGCGAGCAACTCGCTTGCCTTTGACCGGGACAAAGGCCGTGCCTGGCTCACTAACTGCGCCTCTATTTCGCTTTGTTCCCTCGACGGGGTAAACGTGGTCGTTTTGCGGTCATTATGCTGATCGACTTTCCCGACCACTGGCCATCTACCATGTCAGGGCTATTGGAATAATTCTTCGTAAACAACTTCTTTGTTAATACTTAGGTGTCTGTATTTTTGTACATGCACAGCCATCGACCGTAACTCGGATCCCGATCGTAACTCTCATCATCTGCATTACGGAAAACTTGAAGGCTTCGGTGTTTGCTGGTGAAAATGGCTTCTTACCGTTTACTAGGGGGCCTCTGTTAGCTTAAGCTCATGGCGCTGATTCGACAACCGTTCAGTCGGACTGCATGTGGGTCACCACCTTACCATAAGCGGCACTGTCTGCTAGTCCTGGCGTTTGCAACGTGCTACCCAACGTCTTGTGTTATCAAATCAATCATAACGCCATCAGTTCAGTTGTGTTATCCATCTGCTCCGATCGCCCGGGTGTGTTAGAGTCAGCTATCGTAACTCACTTCCAGACAACAAAAAGGATCAACAATTGTCGTGAAAATGAGTTGAAAGTGCAAAGTAAAGTGGTTCAGGAACAAAGGCGATCGATAATATGTGACTAGTTTTACTATCGTTAGAAAACAGTATACGAGATATAGGCCACTCATCGCTGCTTGGTCTCCTTTTGCGGCAATATTTATGTTTTTTTGTTCTAAATTGAACTTTTCTTCTTTTTGTACTTCACTTCATAGTTCTTAACGGTGCTCGAGTTAGACGAACCGAACCTGAATATGCATCTTCGAAAGATCTTGGTAAGTTTACCTAGACTAATTGAATTCATTATCCAGCACTCTATAGTACATGTTAGTATTGCAGCATCCTTTACAAGTTCCGATTTTCTCTAGACTAATCTTGTTGTTATGTCGTTGCTCCATGCTTCGCTTGCCGGGTCTCACAGGAAAGTTCCAATCCTCGTTGATTGTTGATGGAATAGTACAGCGCCATTTACCTGTGCTTGATTCCTTCTTGTTTCGCTGACATAGTGGTGTATACAAACAACCGATGGATCGATTGTCTCTGTTTCCGAATAAAAGCCAGTTTGCTAGCCGGTTACACACGGGTCTTTGTTGCAAGGTTGCGAGAAATCTTCAGCAGGTCTGGTTGCCTAGAAACTCCGGTGGCTTACAACGGAACACGCTTTGCTTCTTCCGAATTCACAGAGTATTTTAAATTCTGCGCTGTCAGACACGGTCACTCTCACCATTAAACCCGCAATTGGACTGACAAACCTGGAGGTGTGTGAATAAATTCGAACCCATTTTCCTCAAATCTAAGAGGAAGGGACGAATAGAGGAGGTAATCAATTGGTTCTTCTTCCTGTACCGATCCACATCGGCCCGTAGCCTATAGGTAACGAGCTTTTCTTGTAATCTGATGGCGCGTGTTTAAGCGTGCGTAGGGCAGGGGCGACCTTCGCAGTATCTTTAGCCCACGTGTGACCGGTGGGGGTTGCACAGCAGCGATGCGTCGGTACTGCGTACCACCGTAGTTCTGATGCCTTCTTTCTTTCTGATGCACAACTAGTCCACAAGCGCCAGACGAAGTTTCACCACCATAGGCCTTGGTAAACGGAAAGCCCTGCATGCCTTTCGATGCCATTCGACTGCTCTCAGAGTCTTGTTAGGAATCGTAAAATGGAATATGGCTTTAACCAACCTCATGAGCGAAGTAGCGCTCGTCAAAGCCGGCGCAGCCAGTACTAGTGTATGACTTTCAGCAAAGCCACGCAAGCTGGATGCAAAACACAACCGAAAACAAGCACGCGAAAATCATTTGTGACGCGCTGGTTGGAACCCAGATCTGGGCCTGCCATGCAACTCAGTTACGATCAACGATGCGCCAGTCATAAGCAACAGAGCTTGCCGATCTGCCGTTTGACTTGTTGGTCGACAGCTTCAGCTAGCCATAGGAGTAGGTAGACAACTGCTTTCAGGCGAGCAGTGAATCCGGCTTCCTGAACAAATCTGCTAAAGCGGTGGACACAGAACACCGTCCAAGAAGCTACAAGTCAACTTCAGACTCTCCTCATACACTGCGACCGTCGTCTCAGGATTGGATATGCCTGGGAGAAAGTAGATATTTCCAGCAGAATCTGGTTTAGTGATTTAATCGATTGACATCGATTATGCCTCTGTTTCGAACAGTTTGACATTTCCCAAGAACCCACGTGACGACACATTTTGAGGCTTGGCTGGATCAGTATAGCACTGCTAATTTCAACGGTTTACCTTCCTGCCTGTAAGCCGAAGGTCATTTGAAGACTTATACGGTTAAATCTAAGCCACTTGTACAGTATTTTTGATGGCGTTCCGGTTAATTCGTCAAGGCCATTTTATTTTGTTTTTCCTTTCGGCTTGGCTAGAAGTCTCGCAGGCGACTTGAGTGTTTTTATCGGAATAGCAAAGAAAGTGGACTAAAGAAAGGATTAATGTAATAACAATCAAGAAATAGACACGTAATCGAGTGCCGATATCAGAAGGCGAATGGGGTCGAATACGGCGGCCTGTATTCGTCATTGCTACAAGAAGAATTGGATGGATGAAACAAACAGCAGCCAGTGTCAGTGGAGCAGCAGCTCACCGAGCAGACGAACGCAAGCGTACATGTACAGATGGTAAAGGCAGTAACTCATCAACTAATAGTGCACAATTGATCAATAATAAAACTGTACGGAACATATCAGCATTATCTTTCAGGGCGCTGCAGTTCCTACCTCTGTGCTGTCCTAATCATCTGTGATTTTATCGCCATCTGTACCACACTCGTCCTACCTGTCGACGCAGTCCCATTTGGAACTCCGAGAATGCACTTGTTCTCGCTTCTGTGTTATGATCCCACTTCTGGCTCCTTTATCTACTCCTCTCGCTAACTCTCCTTGTGTGCTGACGGTGCGTATCCCCTCCTGAGCGGAGTTAGAGCATTTTGTAGATGCACCGTGTTTCCGTTCTCATTTCGTTGCGTCTCGAGTCATATGCTCCATTCCCAATCTCTTACATCTGCATTCCGCTTAAGTGAATGATGCAACCTTGAGCGTGCGCTTTTTTCTGCCCACCGTTAAACGAAGTTTATCTCAGTTCGCATTCGGTAGTCTTATTTTCTTTCCTTGGATTGCAGATGTGGCTGCTTCTGGATCCCTCCATCCGAAATCCTCTCCTCCTGGTGATACTGTTCTAAATGTGTTGGGGCGAAGTCGAAACGAAAGCCATACATCCATCCTAATTCTTTCATTTGGTCTCGGCCTCGTTTGTTGCTTTATTGGCCTACTGATCCTCGAATGGCGGCGCAGAACCCGCACCTCGACTTGGGCTATGCGTCGACGCCCTGCCAAATTACCCGTTTTGTTTAATGAACGCGGAAAACCGGCTGCAGTTCAGATGCGCTCTAATCGACGACCAAAGACGACAGTCCGTGCCATGACCAATCCCACAGGATCGGATGATGAGAACGAAGCGCTTTGTAACGGTCTAGTCTTGTGAATTTGTCCATCCCCGCCCGATCTCATCACCTGACTTCCGTGTTGTACGGCGACATAAGCATTTATCCCTATCTAGCTCGAGCTGTCTGTGATCACCTGTTGTGCTGAATCATTCCCGGCTTATTCCGTACCCCACTCCCCTTTTGTCTCAAAATCTTTTTTCCTTTACCACTTATTACCGTTGCTGATGTTGTCAATTTGTTTTAATTTGCATTATCATTCATCATCGGATTATTTTGTCTATCATGCTCAGCACAAAACGTAATTGTACGTTGTATCTTTCACCTGATAGAAGAAATTCATACAGCTATTACGTCTCATGTGATCAGTTTTGGTTCGCCGCGTCTTTTTGCGCCCTCCAGTTCCAAAAGCCAAGAACACCACTATCCGAATGTCAGTTTGTTTTCCGAGATTGGTAGTAGAACTGCTCTTTTGAATGACCGTCTCTGCTGCACTACAAACAATACATACGATAAGAACGTTTTACGCGCTGCTTCATGAATAGATCGACCGGACTGCCTCCAACAGATGGTTTCACTGCAGCCAGCTCCTATTGTACGTCCGGAAAAGTCGTACTGAGCCATTTTATCTCGGTGGTACTCGCCCATGGAATCTTTCAAGATTTGGAGGATTGTGATTTACTTTCATCAACTCCTGCCACTGAACTTGAGCTGACGGTGACGGCCAGGTTAGTTACTGCTGTACAGTATAGTATAATGCCGGACGGCCTTCTTTTCCAACGTGGACACATTGGTAGTGTACATTTCACTGGAATGTATGACTACTCAGCTTGTGGTCAGTAGCTTGTATCCCCGTGCTTTGGGTGCCACGACGGTCTGCGTTATCTTGATACTATTCATAGTGAATAAATATCTTTGTTACAGGAGGCGGTGTCCCTCCTACCACTACTGCTCGGTCCAGCCTTGTTCCTCAGTGGCATTCAGCGCCGTGGATACCGTGTTTTATACCTTCCAGCCAAAGGAAATTTGTGAGGTTGTCCGCCCTAGGAGTTTGTTTTTAACAAACTTGCGTGTCCCGTACCTTCCTGGTCAATGAATCCGAGGATGAACACCAATTACTTTTGGACACTCCAGGACAAAATGGATGACTGTCTCGATGTGCGATGCTGGTGGTATCATACGATGCTTTCCCAATCTGGACGCGTAATGAACAATGTTCAGTTCACCGGGGACCAGTCGATCTATTTGTATTGTGTCGTCGCAAGCTGGGGCCGAAATTTTACACATCTACGCTGCCCATGTGCCGCTTTCCAGATTCTGCCCTAATGATGGGCGTGGAGAACCAAGATCATCTTCGGTCAAACCTATTATTTGGCACAACTTATGCACTAGACAGCGCGATAATTGGCGAATGAAGTAATCTATATTTAACTTTATTGGTCATGGGGAGCATTGTTTTTATTGATTCTGCGTCTGTTAGAACGGTGTCTTGTGTCTGAATCGGTCAAATACCATTAGTACTCCTTACTGCGGCTCCATCACCATGGGACCGTACGTGCTTCTACGTAGGCCGAAGTATCCCGGGAATGCCCAAATTCCTGCAATTGAAGGTATTTACATTCGGGGTGTTGATGTTGTGGGCAATGGTAAATCACCTCCCGATCGATCAGCATTCATTTTGAAAAATCAACTGGGGTGAGGTATCGGTGGGTTAATCTGCGGCTCCCTGCTGTATTTATAAGCTCGCTTGAACTACAAATCATCGTAATTCGCACAGCTCATATTTACTCAACGGTTCAGAATCTGGGGGTGATAACAGGCGTGGATTCATCGGTGTTTACTACTGCATGAATTTACATGGGTAAATGCTACATCATGAGGCTGGCAAACTTGTGTCCGCTTTCAGTAAATGCCTTTCTGCTTGACCTATTTGTCACGGCAGCTCTCAATGCCATCCATATTTTCTCGATTGACTTTTCATGTTTATCTGACTGCAATTCATGATTTAAAAGCTACCGAGAGTTGGGATGCAATATGCCGGATGATGTTTTCAACATCGAAGTCCAATTTCCTGGCATCCATATGACAAGTTAACCAGCATTTTTCTGGTATCATGGCGAAGCTATCCTCAATTATCCCTTTGTCAGGTTTAAGGTGCTCCAGTTCGCTAAACCTAATCATTTCATTATAACAAAGGCTAAACTATTGGTTATGCTCGTGTGTCACTTGTTAATCTTGAAAGAAACTAGCTTCCTCAACTTCAACTTTGTATCGGACTACTACTTAATTACTGCTTGGCTAGGTTCGGAAACATGCATAATGATAGTACTAATAATAATACGTATATTTCTCTTGATAGGAGAAACTGTGTCTATAGCGGCACATGTCAATTTGTACAGAAGAATCCGTGCTCTTGTATGAATGACATGCATAGGTGGCATATTGGGATATACGTTTCATGTATTAACATTCTAGCGCTTGGTTGAGTCCAAAGCCTAGTTATGAGAACATTGGTGTTTATATGTTTATGGGCCTCACTTGAAATAGCTCATCAAAAGACTTTGATGTGGATATAGAGGTTATGGTAGTTAAATCAAGGTAATTGGTGAGTCTGCTTCTAAATGTTGCCACATTGTCACCTGATCTGAGTGTTATTGGTAATTTATTCTACAGATACCTATAATTGATCAGGAAGAAATTAGAGCGGACGTTCATTCTAGCTTTCGGTATGTTCAGTGTCAAACCTTTGTTGCGAAGCGCCCGAGTTGAGCAATTTTGTAGATTGAGTGTAGGCAGCTCGGAATAGGTCTTTTTGCGTATCACGTTAAAGAGCAGCAACAAGTTGTGCTTCAATCGCCGAATCCAAAGTGCTTCAAGATAAAGTTCATTGCAACGTTCTCGATAACTCATAGCAGCTTTTACCAGTCAGATGTTTAGTAAATGACCTCTACAGGTGCTCCACAGCAATTCTGTCACTCTGATATTGCCATATATTATGCTGCGGTATTCGATGGGGCGAGTGAGTAGCTTGAGAAGTTCGACTGGCACGAGTTGTGTGTATTTTATTTGATGTATTGAACGTAGACTGTCTGGCATGTGCTACTTGCTATTAGGCCTGTTTGGAGAAATTAAAGGTAGACGAGTACCTAATTTCAAGGTCTCGCGTGGACAGCTGTGTAGGGACGCGTTCATTGTTTAGAGTGATAGATCCTTCGGGGATGCAGCAGCCGTAAGACATGATGCTTGATTTCTTAGCCGAGAGGTTCGTCACGCATATGCGCACCATGACTCAAGCGAATGTACATTTTTAATGAGCAGTAGTGAATCTCTTCACACCAAAGCATGTAAACGATTTTGATGTCGTCAGCAAATAAAAATGGCATACCATGTTTTACAGATGTGGTGATGTCATTGATTTAGAGCAAAAAGTGAGGTATCCAGCACGCTCCCTTGAATGACCCCACTAATGGTTGAGCTTGTAGAAGAGCCATAGTCACCTAAAGTGACTACCTGACGACGACCTTTCAAGTATGACGATACCCAATTTAGTAATGGGTCCCGGATCCAAAAGTTCTCCAAATTTTGTGACAGTCGTTTCTGCGGTGCTCGGTCAAGAAACAGAACTATTACTGCAAAGCCGGAATCGAATGCTTCTGAAATGTGTTTAAGGTAATACAATTGACAGGTGGTGCACGATCGCTTGTTATGTGTGATTTGAAAGCCACTGAAGATGTTCGGCGATCCTTCACAAGATGCATCTGGCAATTTAACTGTACTGTAATCTTGGACCAGACACAGTGAACTAAACATTTAGCCGTTGTTGTGTGTCGCGCGTAATTAGTAGAGGACAGGCATCTTATAATCGGATAAACTCCCCTGTTCTAACTGCAATCTGCGGTGTTTGATGAGAATTAAAATCCTAATTGGATCACTTTTGGAGAACTGTTACAAAACCGGCTGGTACCTATGAGTTGCGAAACTAGAAGTCGCACGCTTATTAATTACGCGCTCACTGTGATTGCTCAGACTACATTTGAAGCTGTGCTTTCTCCACGAACTAGTGCGACGAAAAGAATAAAAGGAGGATTACACATAGAAACTTCTAATGGAAGTCAAAGATGATTTACGAGACACTGTACGTGTAGTCATATTCATGACTAAGGAAGATTTATTACAACGTTAGGTAGGACTTCGTATGGAAAGCTGCTGAAAAGATAAGAGATAGGTGGTATTTGTGTATGTTTAAGAAAACGACTAACGCTCCAACTGGCGTTAAATGTCTGTAGAAGGAGCCACCTATTATGTGGGTGCCTAAAATAATCACTACGTGGAAGACGAGAAAACCATGCAAACGAAAGAGAAAGGGCACTGGTACCTGCGCTATGCAGTCAATCAGATAGAGCAACGCAAGTCTTTCAGAAGGAGCTGAGAGCAGGTCACGAGCGGTCATGGGTCAAGGAAAATACTTGTTAGTCGAAATGCCAATAAACCAGTTCCATACACTTATGTTTGTGCCTCCAGGTGTAACCGAAGTTGAGTACTGCAACCGCGATCAAACAAATCAAAATCTAGTCTTCTCAGTATGAGACTTACGGAAGCAAACATGCGAATTCACCCACGCACGGCAGATTCACAGAATTGATGCTCATCAGTAATCGGATGCATCAGCTTTCGGATTTTCCTGTCACTGAGGCCAGTCACAGGACACCTATGCCTGCAAGGGACCATGGGTGGCTTGCACTGCACCACCCACAGCTCCATTCACACACCTTGTTTGAAGTGTACACCCGAAGGAATAAGACCGGGAGGCATGTGGATGGGAGCCATGTTTCATCAACGGAGCCGGCATACACTTGTTCACGGACAAACACAAGCACGCTGTAGTTGGGAAGCAATCGCACTCAAGGCGGTGGCTGGACCGTAGTCCGCTCCACACTGAGTGCATGGAACCGCTCTTCGAGCCTAGCACGGTCACAGTGACCGTGCACCCCGTCCCCTCCAGCAACGACCAACTGTCTCCTGGAGCCAGTATGGACGAGGTAGTGGGTAATAGACAGGTAGGCACCTTGTCAACATGCACATCAAGCGCAGCCCCACCGGGGATGTCAAATAACAGTCAATCACTTGAAACGACTATATCAAATAAAATAAATCGAATACTGCATACAGACAAAACTCTTCACTAAATGAGCATATGAAATAAATTAGTTGCAAAAAATCCGCTATAGTTTCAAGGCGTCAGAGAATATGTTTTAAGGAAATGTCACAATCGCGAAAATGTTATCAAGGTAATTACAATTAACTTGAGCGACGTGTGCAAGTTAATGCAATATAGTTCACCTGAAATAGAGATCCAACATGCAAGTAAGCGGTTAGTAAATCGAATGCAGCGCACCTACAAACGCTGCGCCGGTTCTGCCTACGTTCTCTGCAGGAATCGTCGACGCTTCGGTGGTGCTCCCGATTGGCCTCGCTCATGGTTCACTAGGCCTGCTTGACTCAGGCACTCGCGACCGCATGTGATATGGCACCATGCTCTCGATGTCGATAAAATACAACCCATCGGCGCTCCCGCACTTGCCGCTTTTTCTCTGCATGCATGAGGTGTTTCTCCTGCACCTTGGTAACTACCTTCATGATCACATTGCACAACGCACGCCGATCAACCGCCTTCGATTTTTATGACCGGCAATCAAGGTTAGAACATGAGAGGCTCACTTTGATCATGTCCTGATAACGAAGCTTCGGTTTCCCTACATGCCGCTTCCCAATACTCAGCTGAACATCTAACTTTTGTTTCGGTATCCGCGTCGAATCTACACGCCACACATGATCAAGCCACCTCAAGTGTCTCAGCAAAAGTTTGCAGCCCACTGCATACATCCAACTTCGGCGCAACACTTCCGTGTCTGCAAATCTATCACACCAACCGATGCGCAGAGTTCGTCGCAAACACTGTTGATGGAACTGCTCGAGATAGCGCACATCCCGCTAGTACATCGTCCACGCTTCACTGTCGTATAGAAGAACGGACAGCATCATGGATGTGTAACCATCAGCTTTGTGCCAAGGATAAGTTGATGGTTGTACCACACTCGGTATTCTAGCTTCCCAAATGCTGCCGCTGCCTTTGAGACGCGGGCATACAGCTCGCTGTGAAGCTGCTGGACATCCGATATCGCACTCCCAAGGTAGCAGACGCAGGAGGTGATTTCCATTACTTCAGCACCAATGCTGATTTTCGGCAACATTGTAGATTGCAGTGCAGTGAAAGCTGAAAGAGACAGATAGTGTTGCTTGTGTTGATGGTGAGGCTGAATTTTGCCCCTGTCGAAGCCAGGGCACTACTCATGTGCTGCAACCTAACTGCACTGTGTGCAAACAACGCAGTCGTCAGCAACCTACGAGGGTTCTCGCACCGAAACAACGGGTGTACAGCAACCCACCATCAATACTGTGCTCCGCACGAACAACGTAAACACAAACCGCATCAAAGCACAAGACATCAGTGCATACAGATAAATATTAAACAGGGCAGGAGCTAAGGCACAGCCTTGCTTCACACCAGAGACAACTGCAAAGTCATCCGAGGTCTCCACTCAGCTGCACCCTCGCTCGCATACCACTGTGCAGACATTCAATTAAACTTACAAACTTACTCGGACAACCAAACTTACCCAACACCAGTCACAATACCTCCCGGTTCACCGTATCAAATGCCTTGGCGAAATCAACAAAAACCGACTACAACGGCTAGTGTCGTTATCTACACTTCTCTTGCAACTGACGAGCCGCCAACTCCAAATCTATAGTGTTGCGACCCGATTGGAATCCACACTGCTCTTTTGCCACATTCGGTTCCATAACCTGACTGACGACGTAGTTGAGCAGGATTCGGGCAATCACCTTGCCCATACAACTCAGCAAGTTGATGTCAAGATAATGCGTACAACATTGCTTGCTACCTTTGCCCTTGTACAACGGTAGCACAAGGGCATCCTTCAGCTCAGGAGGCACCTCCTCCTCAATCCACACGCGTTGCACCAAGTGGTGCAGCGCAGTCACCAACGCGGGTCCGCCGTGTTTCAATACATCAGGCGGAATCCCGTCGGCACCGACACCCTTGCCGTTTCGCAGCTGAGGAAGTGCCCTCTGCGTCTCATCCAGTGTCAGCGTGTCCGCCGGACTCGCCTTCACGTCGTGCTGCTTGAGGCCGTTCAGTGTAGGCCAGTCGATCTCCGAACGATTGTTCAAGAGACAGTCAAAGTGTTTTTGCCAGATCTGCAGTCTATGTGCAGGCAGCACCTCAACTACTGTCTATTAGCTTCCTCAGCGGCTCCAATCTCCGTCCATACACCGCTTTCAAGGAGTCAAAGAATTCCTTGTGTTGGCGACGTTCGGCGTAGCATTCCATCTGCTTCGCTGTCTCCGTTCACAATACATTTTTAATGCGACGGAGCTCCCGGGTCCGTCGCCGTCGAAGTTTGCGTAACAGACTATTCCTCCCCAAGTCATTGGGGTCTACGACATGTGCAGCAAATGCTACATTCTTCTCACACCAATGCGCCAATCGTCACATTGTTCTCATCAAACCAATCAGGCCGCTTACAGTTTGTGCGTCTGATGGTCTCCTCGGCAGCAGCTGTCACCTGGTCACGCATGTGGTGCCACAGGTCGCCTACCACGGCTATGCATTCCACATCACAGTCGTGCAGCCATCACCTTCTCCAGCTCAATAGGTTTCGCCACAGTACCGAGGGAGAGAATGTTAAATTGACGCCAATTCACGGCAATAGTGCAATACATGGATTTACGAAAATATATGTGCAGTTTGCTCCGCACCAATTTGTGACCTGTGCAACACGTAGTCGGACCTTACGTGCTATTAAAGTGGCAAACTTACTTCTCCCGAATCGTAGGCGAGCAGTCATCAGTTGCGCTGCAGCCTGTTGGTTCACCCACCAGTTGGTCATTTAGAGGATCAGGTATTGCATGTCTAACACCATGTTTACGAGGTGCTGAGACGGCGTTGCCCAACCAGTAGTATGTGTAGCCAGCACTTGCTTCATGCAACTTACCTCGCTCAGCAAATCGTATCTCACTGAGCGCCGCGCCAGTTCCATCACGACTAGTGCAGCGCGTCTCTCGGGGCGTCCACTCGAGGTCCGGTCCAGTCGTGTGTGCGCGTTCCAGCACTCGGTGCTGAGTGCTTTACGCACAAGCATACGATTGCATTGGTTGGCAATCGCACTCGAGGTGGCGGTTGTGCTTCGGAGGTTTGGTTGGGATCCCCACCCGCTGCTTTTGGCTCAATAGCCTGATTCACAAGTTAATGTATGATTTACGGGTTTGCTTGAGGGCTGCGCCCGGAGCCTTTGGCCCAATAGCCTGACCCACAAGGCAATGGGGAGCAGATCCAACTCGAGAATTTGATTGTGGAGACGCTTGGAATCTGCTTGATTGTGGTCAAACGCAGCCTTTGAGGTCCTGGAACGATTCTTATATGTTTTTCGACCGTAGCAGGATACGCACCTGCGACCACGGCCAGACGCAGGTGGGTTTTGGCGTGTTTGCACCAATTTGACTAGGGGCTGCCTGGCTTGAAGCGGACAGCAGCAAACCAATGAACACCCGGCGGTGCCCTCCCACTGTCAGAGACCATGCGTGCCGCTCGTGCATTACGCCAATCAAACTGTGAGCTTATAACCCGTAGGCCTGTTTTTTCCCTTGGCTCGGTTTTACGGGAAGTGGGCCATCTACCACTTCCTAACCTCCGAAGTCGATGGACTAGGATACTCGCAAGGCGCCCAGCAGAACGACTCCGGACCTCAGCCAAAGTCCTCGATTAAGTGAATACCCCAAAGCCAGCGGGTCTAGCACATGGTCAGTTCACTGACTCATGCGGATTGGTGTCTTACATCTCAGCAGGGAGAAGGGCGTAACACCTCTCCCACCTATCGATCGCCACGATGCGTCCAGGACATGAGCCCATGGCACAACCGTGGCGGCAGTGGGTAGATCAACTGTCAGGATCTAGCCAGCCTCAGCGCACCATAGGCTCTCTCGCCGATATATATATATATATATATGCGTGTCACTCGAGCTCCAAACCAATCTGTCGCTTATCTAAATTGCTTATCGCCACAGTGGATTATACAGCCACATTTGCGTATGGTTGGGTAATTTGATGTTATGCAAGCTATTTCTTTCAAATTTGCTAACACAGTTTGTATACTTTTCCGAAAGTCGACTGTAGAGCAGGGAGCAGCGGGATTTACTAGATGTGTTACTCATGTGATAGCATCCAAGCAGTTATCAGCGCATGTATGATATTATCGCTCAATAACTCATATAGCAGACGGCATCCACAATACACACTAACGATAATTCATCACTGTTTTACGGACCTGTTATTTGTGCATCATTCCATTTGGTAACCCCACTGCCAGCATTTGTTTCGTTACGCCTTTATCTGTTTTATCTGTTGTTGATGCCTATACTTCTGACGACATTTAAGGCTGCCATTTAGGTTCACCTCCAAAGGTTAACTTACCACCGGCAGTCATATTGGTCACTTATAATTGTACGTGCGATCTTCCAACACAAGTGGGATATGGCTGTTATTCTTACATTCAATCCGTACTCGTGCACGTTCGTAGTGTTATTGCTCATGAGGGTTATTGTCTTTCCATCTAGTTTGTGGCAGTCCATACACAAGTGCGAACAAATGCCCGCTCGCAACACTGCAGTACTGCAACTCGAACCAGGAAATTTTGGTATGTCCACTGATATCTGCTCCCAGCGGTCGATGTTCGTCATCATGTTTCATGACTAAGTCAGAGCCACTTAGAAACACTTGTAAGCGCCACATTTCCGCTTAACATACTGGTCGCATCTTCACACATGTGACACCGTTATCTAAAGACTCGATGTCAAACTGGGGCTCGCCCATATTACAAGTAGCGCTGACGTTTACTCGTGTCTCGTTTCGCTCCCACTTGAAAATTGGATCATATTACATTTCATCTCATGTGAAACCATGAAGTATTGCAGGTTGTACTGTGGTATCAATGTAGCCAGGTCAACTGCCTCTGTACTGCACATTGAGATTCAGACAAGTCATCGATTTTGATCCACGGCAGAGACAACACTATGTGACAACGGAATCGAAATGCTTGGACACAGGTAACACTCCTGGTACTGATCGAGATATGTTAGCTCAGGGAACGGGTGATCAAGGCACCACAAATAGTCACACACGACTGACTGCCTGGTGATTCCACCTACAAGTGAATTCTCGCTTACCACTCGGACAAGAGACGATCGGTCCGGCTCTATCGTATCTTCTGACACGAATAGCCTGTATTTAATGTAAAAGACGGCATTTACAGCATACACCAACGATAAGGCATCACTGTTCCACGGTGTTTTTACTTCTTCGTTAAATTGATCATAGCTATCATTCCCCTTCTTTCACCGCGAATTTTAACTTAGCTGTTTATGAAAATCAGCTGACTTACGAGCACCATTTCCCTGCTAACCTGAAAAGTTGCTTACTCCATCTCCGTCATCTTCTTTGTGTCGTCCTTGTTCTACCGCTCATGTAAGTTGCTCTTGGGTACAGGTTCACTTCAGAATGATTAACTACCGACGTGGAGCAATGTAGTATCTTTATTGCACCTGCCTAGAACGGATGCGTCACACCTAACCTATCTTTATTGGGCTTACTTAACTCGGTCGTATTTCTCGATTACTTTACCTGTTGCCCATTACAATGTTGGACTCATTATGAGCTATGATACCCTTGCTACCTTCTCAAGTGGAGTCTAGTACGGTGACATACCGAGACGGTGAGCTACGGCATCTTCCCCTTCGTATTATTATTCGGCTGCGCTTCACATTACTCTGTAAGCTCCATGGTATTGCTCACCAGACTATTCGAGGCTGCCACCATCCTTTTCGCTACCTACATTCAGCTCCTTGAAATCGATTTGTAGATTGCAGGAGTCTATCTCGACCAACTGCCCATTTCTAACTAACACGATGCTTAGAGAGTCGGTGGATCGCAAGAAAATGGTTCAGTCCATCCATGAGCTCATTCGTATTGGATATGTGCGCGGAGTTTCCATGCGAATGGTGTTGTTGATACGGATCAATACTAGGGTGGCAAATTAGTGAGTAAATTTGCAGTTCGATGGATACGCTTAATAAAACGTTTACCAGCGCTTAACCACGTACATTAAATAACTAACTGTTCTATTCTTCGGTAATGCGAGGCGCATTCCAACGATGTGGTCTGATCAATGTAAAGTTTAATATTTGGAACACAATGTTCAACGTTTGTCCCTCGTGTGACCACGTTGGATTATGCATCCGAAGAGAAATTACCCTAGAATTTCTGTGCCGAGAAAAAATCCCGACAATTAACCGATTAGCAGTGATCTTGATATCGACGGTTCATGTTACTCTCCACAGGTTAGTGAGGCGAGTGAGCATACCATTACTGTTACTGAGTTCCTGGAAAAGCTTTGGCCGATAGCACCCGAAGGTCCCACAAACAGGCATCGGCCGACTCTGCCTCTCGACGAGGCCTCTTCCAAAATATGAATCGAGTAGCCGACCCGTGCTCCTTGTCTGGGAAAAGTGCCTCTAATTGATTCCAGTTTTCGCTGACAGCGGCATCCGGGCGAATATCAGTCGATAACAAAATCTTCTGAACTCGGTCACTGAGTGAATTCATTATAACCGAAGATTTGTGTTCTTCGGGGACACAGGCCAGAGATATTTCTATGCGACGCTGCCAGTTGCATAAGTTAGTGTCAACTTCAAAAACCGGTGGGGGAATGAGCGACAGTTGCCAAAGGCCCAGTTCAACAGGTGGCTGTCCACAAAATGATGGATGTGCAGCGGAAACACCCTGTTCTTCGTTCTTCCGTTTAGTTGCGCGGGAGGCCATGACGAGATCCCACCACTGTCACCAATTATGTAATGTGCAATAGGCCAGGGGGCAAGAAACATCGTCAATGGCTGAAAAAGCAGGGAAGGACTGATAACGACGGCAGCACGCGTTACAGTTGTCACAGCAGACGAGATAAGTCAGGGCAAAACACAACGTGCACACGGCAGTGTGTAATTGGCAAGCGTCCAAAATTCAGGCAATTCAAACAAAAAGGGGTTAGCTGTATACAAACCGGAATAGGAAGTACAACAATATTAATTACTATGGTTCTTTAAAGTCATTGTCATCTGGTAAACAGTCCAAATTTTTTTGATTGATTGTCTGGTCGCCGATCTAAAGGTAAGAAAAGGGAGAAGGTCAAAAATTGTTGGCTCCTTGGCACTACATAGCCAACGTAGATTTGCAGCTAATCTGACTGTGAATAGCCGAGTGTAAAATCGGTCTGTATGATACACTGCCAGTTATACCTTACTGTTCAAACCGATTGATGGCAGTGTTTTGTAACTTAGTGACTTTGCTCATGGCTAAGATCCTCCCCATAAAACGCCACAACACTCTGTTTATCAACACTTCCACCTGGCGGATGTGAATTGCCACTGAATAAAGTCACTGCCCACAAACTCACACTGGCAAGTTAACCAGGGCGACATTTCACCTCATTTCAATATATATGTAATCTTTACAATAAAAATACACTACCCTGTTTCTACCTTACGTCTCCACACTATTTAGTACGCTTTTACACACATATAACCCTAGAATTTCGCCACACCAATATAAATTCCGCTCCTGACCAGTGCATCCGTCATTTCGTTAACTTCTGACAATCGTGCAAACAACGCAGTTCATTCAAAGCAACGTGCCTTGCAAAACAATCGCCCATAAGGTCTTGATCGTGACAGCTTTTGTGTGCGTAAGTTATTCAAAACTAAATTGCATTTATTTATTTGTTTAATGCTGATCACAAGGACCGTATGTAAGAAGGAAATAATTTTTGCTGCACATCCCAACAATGCTACCTCACGACCGTGGTTTCGTTCAAATTTGGACTCATCAGGTGGAGGTAGCTTGAGCTTTTGTGAACACAGAGCCTAATGGTTCACCGCTGGCGTCATTAAAACTATCCCCCTGAGAGCCGCGAGCAACGCTTGGTAAAGCGGAAACGAGTTTAAACTTGGGCTTGGAGAACCTGCTATGTAGTTTGGCTGCTACAAGCAACCTCTATTTTGACCTCGGTTCACTTGAGGTGGACCTGGGTCAATCCGAGCAAAAGGACCGCAAAATGGAAATATTCTGTTGTTGCGCATATAACCACAAGCACTCGCGAAAGCAGTTTCACCACAGTTTAGAAAAATCAGGCGAGAATAACTTATGATGTAGTGGAAATCCAAGCCTAGTGGCTAACAGGTGACCCCATAAAAATTATGCCACTAATATCCCCTAGGAAAGCTTACTAAATAGCAAATGAAATTTAAAGTGGAACGTGTAGCAACCGCTCTGCGGTTGGGTTGCTGCAAGCAACTACTATTTGGAGCTCGGTTCACTAGAGTTGGACAACCGTCCTTCCGAGGAAAAGGATTATTTGTAAAATGGAAATATTTTTGGGTTGCACCTTCACACAGTGGCACCCAACGACTGAAGTTCCGTCATGGTTTTGACTCATCAGGTAAATATAGCTTGAGCTGAGGTGCAAGTCACAGCCTAATAGTTTACGGCTAACGCCGTATTCACTTTGCCGCTGAGATCCGCGAATAATGCTGGGTACAGCGGAAACGAATTCATGGTTGGAGCTGGAGAATGCGCTGCATACTTGGGTTGCTACAAGCAACCTACAATTAGACCTCCGTTCACCTGCGGCAGACCTTAATCCATCCGATTAAAAGGACTGTTTGTGAAGTGTAAATAAGTTGGTGCACCTCATCCCAACAACGTCACTCCACGATCGCGGTTGTATCATGCTTCGGACATGTTAGTTAATGAGTGCTTGTACTGCGGTGGCAATCAGAAACCTAGCCATACATGACCGACATCATAAACACTATGCCTCTGAAATCCGCCAGCTACTCTTGATGTAACGGATCGAATTCAAAGTTAGACGCAGAATCTACCGTGTGGATGGGTTGCTACAAGCAATCATATTTAGACCTCCTTGTGGCTAATGTAGACCTGGGTCTTTCTGACCACATGAACAGTATATGAAATGGGAAGTTTTCATTGTTGCTCCACCCAACCCTGGAACCTCACGACCGCAGTTATGCTTGGTTCAAATTTCTTAGGTGTTGATATATAGAGTTGGGAACTAGAGCCTACTGTCTCACGGCGAAGGCCCTAAAAATTATGTCCCTAAGATTCGAGCGCAACGCTCGGTTCATAAAAATAAATATAAGGTTGGATTGGAATATCTGCTGTGTGGTTGGAATGCTACAAGCAACCTATTTTAAGCACCCGATTCACTTGGGCTGGACCTTGGTCATTCTAATCACAAGGACGGTATGTTAACTCTATGACTGCGGTTCCTTATTGGTTGCACTGCCCCAGCCGCAGAAAACTAACGCTTGGTTCGAAATCAGAGCCTATTTGTTTATGGCTGAGGCTATAAACACCACGGTACGGTGGTTCGCGCTCAAAGTTTGTACTGCAGAAACGAATTCAAAGTAGGACATGCGGATTCCGCTATGTGGTTGAAATCCTACACGAAACCTCTATAGAAACATCTGTACATTTGACTTGGACCTAAGGCATTTCTGTTACAAGGACCGCATGTGAACTTGTAATATTGCAGCGTTTCTTATCCAAGTGCGGACATAAAACGGATGCTGTATTATCTTGCACCGTTCTCAGCACTTGAAGAGCGCTTGCGCTGGAATGGTAGTCAATGCCTATTGGTTTACGGCTGATGCATAAACGCTAAGCCGCCGAAATCCGCGAGCAAAGCTTTTACGGTTGAAAGGAACTTAAGGTTCGTCTTAGTGAATCCGCTGTGTGGGTATATTGCTATAAGTAACTTCTATTGAGACCATGGTTCACTTAATTAGACCGCGATCACTTCAAGCACAAAGACCGTATGTGAAAAAGATGTTTGGTGTCACTTGTCCAAAGAGTGGCACACCACCACAGAGGTTTCGCTTTGGTTTATACTCATCAGGTGAAGATAGCTGGTGCTTGGACGAAAAGCAGAGCTCAGTAGACCGAGTAAACCAAGGATTTGATAGGGGATGCTTGCAGTAACCCAAGCGCACTGCGGATACCTCAAATGCATAAAAAATTCCGCATTGCAACTATATGCTCAAAGACCTAGAACAGAGGAGTAACATAGGTCGAAATTGGGGTCTTGAGGCTTCGGTGTTAGTATGAGCAACCCCCTAAATTCCCCTTTTACTCGCGGTTCTTGTACGCGAACAGACCGAGATCTAACTCAAGGCAACCGAGTTCCCCATAGACGTATATCGGAGCAAACCAACCAAAGGGTGGTTACCTTGAGTCTAATAGAAAAACGTATTTGCCATAGCAAGCCTTGCCTGCAGACCCATGTGACATAGTGTTGATAGCGTAAGCCGTAAACCACTAGGCTCTGCTTTTACCATAGCACAAGCTATCTCCAATGGATAAGTTCAAACCAGGTGTAAAGCACAGTCGTGGAAGCCAGTGTTGGGATGAGCACCACCAAAATATTTTATTTTACATACGGTCTTTCCTGGTCGAAAAGCCGGTCGTAAGGTGGTATTTATGAAATTAGCAACAGCAAAATATTTACATTTAACATAGGGTCCTTAGGATCGAAATGAATAAAGTCCATCTCAAGTGAACCGACGTCACAATAGATTCTGACTTTACCGCAGCTGAAGCTATCGCCAACTGAGATGTCCAAATAAGGACGAGACCGCAGTCGTGCTTCGCAAGTTTCCGGATAAGCAACGACAAAATAGTTCCATTTCACATACGGTCGTTTTAATCAAACTGACCGAGATCCACCCCAAGTGAACCGAGACCTTAATATAGGTTGTTTGTTGAAACCCAACCACCCAGCGGATTCCCCAAGTCTAACCTTAAATTCCTTCCGCTGTACAAACCTTTGTGCTGACTTTAGGAGCTTAGAGTTTATAGTGAGCCGTGAACAACTGGGTTTTGAATTCCAACTCAACAAAGAAACCTCCAATTGATGAACTCAAACCGGGAGGAAATAGCGGTCATGTGATGCCATTGTTTGGATGAGCAACACCAAGGTAGTTCCATTTCACATAAACACATTGCGATCAGAGTGACCAAGGCCTCACTGCAGCTACCAACCACAAAGCGGAACCTCCAAATCCGGTTTCAATGTAAGTTTCCGCTGTACCTAACATTGTTCTCGGATTTCACTGGAACAGTGTTCACGACGTCAGCCGAGAACCACTAGGCTCGGGCTTCCACCCCAGCTCAAGCTATCTCCACCTGATAGTTCCAAACCTGGAGGAAACCGCAGTCGTGGGTTTTATCAGGGTTGGGAGGAACAAGCTCAAAATTTTTCCATTTCACATACGGTCGGGGCGACCACGGTCTACCTTCAATGAGTGGGATTTACAATTGTGCTTTCGTTGCAGCCCAACCTAACCGTGGATTCTCCAAGTCCAATTTTGAAGTCGCTTCCCTTGTGTCGTGGGCTGTTTGCATGTCTAAGTGGCATAGGTTTTACGACATCCACCGTAACCAATAACCGTGGCGTCACAACCTAGCTAAAGCTAGTTTAATTTTGCTGCGTCTAAACCATGACGGAACCGGGGTTGTGAGTTGCAAATGTTGGGATGAGCAACGTTAAACTATTTCAAGATGACCTATCGTCTTGGTGCTGGGAATGACAGGGTTTCTACCTCAATAAACAAAAGTCCCGATAGAGATTGCTTGTAGTAACCCAACCAAAAGCGGTTTCCCAAGGTTAACTTGGAACTTGCCTCTACTCTATCAAGCGTTCTTCGCGGATGTCAGCGGCATAGTGTTTATGGAGTCAGCCGTGTAAAAACAGACTATGAGTTACCACAGGGCTCAAGCTATCTCCACTGATGAGTCCGAACCGGGACGAAACTGCGGTCGTGAGGCGCCAGCTTTGGGATGAAAAACACCAAACTACTTGTATGTTACATACGGTCCTTGTGGTTGGAAGGACTGAAGTCTCAATGACGTTTGCTTGTAGCAAACCAACCACATAGCGGATGCTAAGTGCAACTTTGAATTCGTCGTTGCCGTACCAAACGTTGCTAGCGGATCTCATTGCGAAAGGGTTGAAGGCTTTAGCTGTAACCGACTTGGCTCTAATTGGCAGCCCAAAGCAAGCTAGCTCCACCTAAATATTCAAACCGGGACAAAACTTCAGCCATGCAGTGCCAGTTTTAGGATAAGCAGAATAAATATATCCATACCTCATACGGTAACGCTAATCGGAATAACCGAGGTACATATCAAGTAAACGAGTTCTTAAAGGGGGTTGATGTAACAACCCAAGTACATTTCAGATTTTTAATGTTTATCTTTGAATTCGGTTTCGCGTTACCAAGCGCTCCTCGCGGGCCTAAATTGCCTAGTGTTATTCGCGGCAGCCGTGAACAAGTAGGAACTGATTTCCAACCCAGCTCAAGCTATGTTTACCTAGTGCGTCAAAGCCAGAATGAAACGCGGTCGTGGGGTGCCAGCGTTAGATTGATCAACGCCAAAATATTTACATTTCACATGGGCTCCTTGGGAGCAGAATTCCGGAGATCTCAATGGTGATTGCTTGTTGCACTAATCATACGCAGGATCCTCCGAAGCAAACATTTTATGTGGTTTCGCTGTATCTAGAGCTGCTTGCAGGGCTTAGTGACATATTTTTTAACGCCAGCCGTGAACCCCTAGGCCCTGAGCACCAAACCACCATAACCTAGTTACAACTGATTAGTCTAAACGAGGACGAATGCGCGGCCATGCGGTTCTAGCGTTCGGATCAGCAGCACAAAATATTTCCATCTCACATACGGCCCTTGTGATTGGAATGACCAAGGTGAACCTCAAGTGAGCCGAGGTTTCTATAGCGGATTCCACACAGCGGATTCTGAAAGTCCAACCTTTAATTGGTTTCCGCTACACCATGCTTTGCGCGCGGCTCTCAGTAACACATGGTTTATGGCTTTAGTTGTGCACAAAGTGGCTTTTGTTTGCAACTTCGCTCAATACACCTCCACCTGGAAAGTCCAGACCAAGAGAAAACCACGGTTCTGGAGTGGTAGTGTTAGGATGTGCAACACCAAAACAGTTTCTTTTTACATACGGCCTGTGTAAACGGAACGACCGTGGTGCACTTCAAGTGAACCGAGGTCTCAATAAAGGTTGCTGGTAGCAATCAAACCGCAAAGCGTGTTCTCCATTCCCACCGTTTCGTTTGTTTCCGTTGTTTCAAGCGGCGCTCGAGGATCGCAGTGGCACCATGTTTATGGGCTCATCCGGAGTGCACTAGGATCTAAGTTCAACCTAGTTCAAAATCTTCGAGAATGAATTATCCAAACCATGTCGAAAGAGTTGTCTTAAACTGCCAGCGTTGTTATAGGCAACAACGAAGTATTTCCATTGCACATACAGTCCTTATGAGCGAAATGACCTGGATCCGATTCAGTGGAATCGAGGTCTCCATGGAGGTTGCTTGTAGCAACCTAAATTTAAAGCGGATTCTCCATGCCCAACGTTGAACTCATTTTCACTGCACCAAGCGTGGCTCGCCGAAATTAGTGGCATAATTTTTATGGCTTCAACCAACTCAAGCTACATCCAATTGACAGGTCCTAATCAGGAGCAATCGATGTCGTGGGTTGCCACGGTTATTATGAGCAACCCCAATAGATTTCCATTACACATACCGTTTTGGGGCTCGGAATTACCGAGATCCACTCCAATTGAACCGTGGTCTCAATATAGGTTGTTTGTAAGAACCTAACAACGCAGTCGATCCTCCAAGTTCATCGTTGAGTTCGTTTTCACTGCATTCAGCGTTGCTCGCGGATTTCAGTCGTATAATTTTAACGGCGTCAGCTGTAATCCCCTAGGCTTTGGTTTGCAGCGTGCAGCAAACTACTCCCAAATAAATTACGCAAACCAGGAAGAGATTACTTTTATGAGGTGCTAGTTTGGTACGAGAAACACGACACGATATTTATTTTTAATACAGTTTTATAAAGAGTGTGACGGAGTTCTACCTCAAGTAAACCAAATTCTCACACGCGTTCGCCCGTTGTAAAACTACCAAGCATAGAGTTCCCTATGCCCCGCTTTGTATTCGTTCCCGCTGTACCTAGCCTTTGTCGCCGACCCCAGTGGCTAGATGTAAGCGAGTCAGTTGTGAACCATAGATAGCTCAAGCTATCTCCATTAGTTTATATAAACTAAGAAGAGAAGGCGGTCGTAGGAGGCCCGTGTTAGGATAAGCAGTACCAAAATATTTTAGGTTAACACACCGTGTCGTTGATCAGGGTGATCAATCTGTCAATAGAAGTTGCTTGTAGCAACTCGGTCACAAAGCGGCTCATCCAGGTCCAACGTTGAATTCGTATTCGCTGTACCAAGGGTTTAGCGCTGAGTTGTGGCGTAGTTTTTTGGCGTCCACTGTAAAGCACAGTGCTATGATTTCTAACCCAGTTCAAGCTGACTCCAAGTGACGAGTTCAAACTTGCACTAAACCGCGGTCTTCGGGTGCCATCGTCAAAATGAGCAACACAAAAATAATTCCATTATATATAGTTTCTTTTGATCGGAATGATTGAGGTCCATATCAAGTGAACCGAGGTCTACTCAATAGAGGTTTCTTGAGCAAATAGACCGCACAGCGGATAATACAAGTTTAAATAAATAAATAAATAAATGGTATATTCTCTGTAAAACGAGACACACCTCTAAAGGCATGATCAAATATGCATACAAGCATAGCTTCTTTGGAATATTAAAACATTCCGTTTCAATGAAAGGAATAAACGAAAATATGTAGTCCATATGAGCGAGCATATTGCCAGGTAATAGTCAGATCAAGGACCATTATGGCGCTGTGGCGCGCAAAAACTGTTGTGTCAATATAAAAGTGGGGGTAACTTTGCCATGTAGTGATCCATGAGCACAGGATCCCAAACAAGGTTTGGTGCAATCAATGACCATTACGAAGCCGGGATGACCTGTAATCCACTAAAGCATTATTCATAGTAAAATCAGTTGCACAGGTTGGATGTAGGAGGCTAAGGACTGCGTCAATGTGAAATGTATAGCTGTGACTTTATTTTGTGGCGAGTCACATCCGCCACGTTGCAGTGTTGTTAAGCGGACATTTGTGGCCTTTTATAGGGAGAACGCTTGCCAGGCGAAAACCCACCACGTCGAATGGTATTGATGCAGGTGAGTAAACACATTGTTAATAGAGGCCGGCTTTTTCTATTATATTGTCCGGCTCGCAACCCGTGTCCATCTATCCATGCTGGACTTGTCAATGGGACGATGATTGCAGTTGTTTCTTGTGTCAGATTGTGTCCATAACAGGAAAAATGCTATTCTCCGCAGAGTGGACTAGTAATTCCTTCAAATGTAAGTGTAATTGTCTCCATGGCCAAGTGAGAACTCCATGAAAGATCCTCAGAAAAGCCGCTTATACGCGCGCAATGCTGTTCGTGAAATGACATCCAGAAAAGCTCCAGGTGACTGGAGAATCGGAATGTTTGAGGCAGTGAAGGTAATCACGCCTTGTTGAGATCTTTTCAGCTCACAAAGCCTTGCTCGCGGATCGCTGTGGTATATGGTCTATGTCATCAGTCGTGAACTACTAGGCCCAGCTTTTCAATACAGCTCAAGCTATCTATAAATGATTAGTCCAAACGAGATACAGTTCGCGGTTGCCAGACGCTAACTTTCAGATAGTACACACAACTTACATTTATCATCCGGTCCTTGTGATCGGAATGACCGAGAACATACTCTAGTGAACCGGGGTCTCAACGGAAGTTGCATGTAGCAACCCAAACAGGCAGGTGACTTGCTGTCTAAGGTTGAATTTGTATCTTTGCACCATGCATTTCTCGCGGATCTCCATGGCCGAATTTTATGCCGTCAGCCTTGATACACTAAAGTTTGATTTGCAACCCTGCTTAAGTTTTTACACAGTTGATATCCAAGCCCGGACAAAAGCACGGTAGTGCGTTGCAAAGTTTGTGATGACCAACACCAAATGGTTTCCATTCCACCGTCTTTGTAATCGAAATGGCCGAGGTCCACCTTAAGTGAACCAGCATCTCAATATAGGTTGCTTGTAGCATCCAAAACGCACAGCGAATTCTCCGAAACCAACATTTAATTCGTTAACGCCATACTAAATGTTGCTCCGGATCTTAATGGCATAGTGTTTATACCGTTAGCCGTAAGCCACAAGGTGGTAATATCCAACTTTGCTCAAGCTATCTCTACGAACGAAGAAGCGTTATCGAACGAAGAATCGTAAACTTATGGAATACACTACCAGAAGGATTAATAGAGGCCGATTCTGTGAAGTGTTTTAAAACCCGTATCGACGATTATTTTGGAAACCTGTGCTTTTGTGAAACGATGCACATACAGTGCCAAAAGAAGACATTATGTGTCCGGAAATAAGGACGCTAGTACTAATTTCTAACCGAACACGGATAAACGATCAACGGACCAGACACAACTGCTGATAATTCACAAGTAAATTTTGATTTTTCGTAATTCGATAGAGTTGTACAGAAACCTTTCTACTTGCTCTTAAATACAGTCTCAGTCTCAGTCTTATGTGCCTAAACCTGGACGAACTGGCTTTTGCGAGGTGCCAGTTTTGGGGCAAGCAACACCAAAATTTTTCGATTTTACATACTGTCCTTGTGATCGGAATGACCGAGGACCACCTCAAGTTTACCAAGGTATCAATAGTAGTTGCTTGTAGCAACCCAACCACATAAGGGCTTCTACGTCTAACATTTAATTCATTTCCCCTGTACCATGCGTTGCCGCAGATCTCCGCCGCATAGTATTTACGCCGTCAGCCGTGAAACACTTAGTTCTGGTTTCACTTCAGCTCAGTCTATCTCCACCAGACGAGTACAAACAGGGACGAAACCGCAGTCACCGGTTCCCTTGCTGGGATGAGCAACATGAAAATATTCTCATTTTACGTACCGTCATAGTGATCGGAATGCTCGAGGTACCCTCAAACAAACCATGGTCGTAATAGAGGTTTCTTTTGGGATCTTTGGTGTACAGCGTATTCTCCAACGCTTGCATTACACGTCTTATTTATTTATTTAATTATACGGCGCATAGTACCCGATGCTTCGTCCTTAGCAGAGGCCTGAACCTTACACTGCGTGGGGCAAAGTTCTTATTTTAAATAAATAAATAAATAAATACTTTATTCTCGAATTTGTCAAAATACACCAAACCAGGCAGGATCAACTTTACATGCAATTAGGTTTCGCAAGAAAAACGTTGCTATGTATGTAATCGGCACTACCTTGAAAGTTGTACAGGTTTTGGAAATTGTAAAATTAATCATGAGGAATAAAGTCGTCAGTGTATGACAACACGTTGGGTTCTAGCCTGCTTAGTGTAAACAGTCTGGGCATTACGTGTGTATTGAAAACGATACATGTAGGCAGGGAGTATCTTACCCTTGAACATGTCAGGAAAATATAATATAATGGTTCTAGTCGATTTGCCAGTACGTAGTTATGGGCAGTGACTTTATTCTGTGGCGAGTCACATCCGCCACGTCGCAGTGTTGTTAAGCGGACATTTGTGGCTTTTGATAGGGAGAACGCTTGCCAGGCGAAGACCCACCACGTCCTAGAACACCGTCAGAAATCCGTTTGTACACTAAGGTAAAACTGGCAGAGCAGCTTGCCGACTGATTTCATCCTTGGTTATCCACAGTCAATTGACTTCCAATTTCCTCTGTTAGTTGCTCAGGTACCTTTGATGAGGGCGACCATAATGGTTGAGGCCCACGGAGGGTGTGACCTTCACGAAGAGTAGTTTTTGTGAGGGTCCAGGGGAGCAGAACGTCAGTTTCTTGCGTCGGGTTTTATCAGGTTTATGTATACTTTTCAGGAGTGTGAAGGCCTCGTGTCCAGCTATCATTACTGGACAATGGTCGTGGTAATGAGTGCATTTGTATCTATTTGTTGTACAGCCTTATTCTCTGTAGGTCCTTGTGGGTTAGGTCCTGTCCCAAACAAAAACCGTTTCTCGGTCCAATCCTAGATCCTCAAGAAGTTCCGGACTTCCGATAGATGTTTATCAGCCATCGTTGCACTCAGTCGGTCCGTTAAATTCTTCGTTACTTTGCGAGGATATAGGTCTCCGAAGGCCTGAAAAATTAGGTTCAACGCGCCTAATAATAGTACTTTTATATCTTTCTTACTTGGAGCACTTCTGTTGACACTTAGGGTAAACTTGTATAAAAGCACCTTTCATCCGAATTAGGAAGCATATTCTTCTGAAGATACAATGTCATTTTTAACTGGAAAAATCCTACATCACTGATAACATTTACTAATGCCAGCGGAATTGAGCCCGGTCACTTTTCGCTACTTGCTAATTTATTGTTGTTTACCACTCAGCTGAACTTTAGTAGTCTACCTCGACTGTTCACTTAGTCACAGATGCCTATAATTCGAATCCAGTTTACAACCTACCTTGAAAGGAACTATGTTTTGTTTTCTGGGACAATGTACAGTAATGATTGACCTGAACAAATGGGTTCGGCCTTCTTCTGCTCCTCAACAACACACCACATGATATTTTATTAGGTATCATCAGGATTTTTATATGATTCTATAAACAACCAATACATCAAGTGCCAAATTTTTAATTCACCATACAAACAAAACGGACCAAGCCATTCGGTCATTACAAGACAGGGCCCAGGGACAAAACAAGCACTTGCCTAACATTCGTCAGGCAACGCGAAAGTTTCGAACGCGAATAATCGAGAAAATAAGCGCTCAACGAATTGCCTAGCCAGTCACAATTTGAATTTAAAATGGTTTTTTCGGCAGCGTCTCAGAACCTGGTAGGTTTCGCCTGGCAAGCGTTCTTTCTGTGAAATGTCACAAATGTCTTTTTAACAACACTGCGTCATAGCGGATGTGACTCGCCACCGAATAATGTCTCAGGCTGTCTTCACACTGGCAAGTCAAGTGGCCGTTTTTACCATTCTTGAAACTTTCGTTACACTGACACTTCTACAACTGCAACTACTGTCTTCACACTTTTCTACAACTTCACCTTTATCTTTGCTGTACGTACACATGAACCCATTGTATCGTTACTTCTCTCTCGATTTTGCTTTTTGATGATCTCCTAATCGATCATCGGGTATTCCTGATCTACCTATGGATGAAACATTACTTCAATATATGATAGGCTGCTTTCGTCCTTACAAAAGTGTCCCGAACTTACGACAAACAAATTAATCTTTTTATACTTTCAACAAGCATGAACATCTGAACAATTTGCCACTGTCGCTGGTACAATTTCTACACCGTTGCATGTGGCTGACCACGCTTTCGTGGATGTGCCGCGCATAGTGGCGAATAAAGATAGTTCCTTAGTTTTTCGAATATGACCCCTGGCGCAGCGGATGCAGAGCGGTAAAGCCCTAGGATAGCTTCCCAACCAGCTTCTCTTAAGCAACCTCACTCGGCCTTCTTCCATTACTAGCTTTATTTGTTGCACGTACTTGTTTGGTTTCTTTTGCTATACACCGACATACTTCATAACAACCCCTAGACGTTCGCACAATTCACGAAAATCCAGAGCGAGCACAGTGCACTGGTGTATGTGCTACTAAAATTCTGACCGCAGGCCCTTCGTCCTTAATCCGTGGTTAGGATCCTTTCTGCTCAACAAAATATCATTTTTATAAGCTTCAACTCTACTCATCTGTTCAGCAGTTCCACCGGGTACATCGATTCGCGAACCTACCGTTTTCTCACTATTTGTTAGTCAGTCGGTGAATCCTAGCAAGTCGTATACCTTGCATTCTGCCAGGTATAGCCTGCTGCTTTTCCTGCCTGTTAGTGTTTCACGTGACGGCATATTTTCACTCCTTAAAGAATTAAATAGAAAGGCGTTTTTCCGGTGGTGAAGGCACAACTTTGAAGGCATAGTCAATCTAAACAAACAGCCATGGTCGATAGTTGTACAAAAATTTAACAAGTTAACCGGTAACCTACAGATTTATGTGTACGTATTTGCAGTTGTGTAAGTTACTGGACCTAAAGGGCGAACTTTGCAAGCTGACTGAATTCGTGAGTTTGTTTGATGCGTTTTGCCATCGTATGAAGGCATCAAGGGAACGATCTGAACTGGCTGGTTCTTGTAAAGTAAAAAAGCTCCTTCGGGAGATGAAGCGGAATTGACGTTATTAAGTGACCCGTTACATCTGCCATGTCACATTGTTGTTAGGCAGAAGCTCCTGGCGTTTTAGAGCGCTACGGTTTGCCAGGCGAAAACCACTACGTTCTAAATAAATAAACAAATAAATATTTTACTCTGCACAAAGCGAGACAAGCCTTTTGGGAGTGAGCAGCATATTGCAGTATTGTGCATGCTAGTATGATTAGCAGGACCAAGGGCGGGAGTAGTACCGAAGTGGACAGTAGTGTGGGCCCACATGAAATTTACCTTCACTGAACGCGTGATGTAGAGATAAAAATTAGTTTACTAATGTTGAGTAGGTT
Organism: Dicrocoelium dendriticum; assembly: GCA_944474145.2. Classification (NCBI taxonomy): domain Eukaryota; kingdom Metazoa; phylum Platyhelminthes; class Trematoda; order Plagiorchiida; family Dicrocoeliidae; genus Dicrocoelium; species Dicrocoelium dendriticum. Next base: position 75,965,085 of record OX104067.1, on the reverse strand, counting down.
GATAAGGAACTATTCCGTTAAGGTTGTGTACACAGTGCGGGTCTGGAGAGTGAAGCTTGAGAAAACAGCTGCAAAAATAATTTAAGTGTAGTGGCTTGTCACTAATCAAATATGTAGGCGTAGTCGAACGAGAATACATATATGCACAGAATTAAGGAGCTGTGGTATCGGTCAACTTGCCAATGCAGCCAAAATATTTGCTGGGGCAGTACTAATTAAAAACACTCAGCTGGCGCCACGTAGAGGTTGTTCGGCCTAGCTGACTTATCGTCTAGTTACATATTTGTTTAGCCAACTATCCATTTATTCCCGTTCGTCCGACAATCCTTTGGCAGTCATCCCAACCCAGTCAGATCTAGTCAGTTTTCTTCTTGAGAACTACCTTTGGGCCATGCTAAAGTACCAATGCCCGTCGGTCGTATCATCCGCAGTCCCTTGAGTTTATGACCACATATACCTCGTCTACGAAGCGCCAAACCTCTAAGATAGCTTCCTTAGCAGGTACTTTCACTATCATCCTTCGCCCATTTCTTCCCCGTTAGTTTTATCCATCACGTTTACCGGCGTCATTTATTTGGTCGCTATATCGACATACCTCCTACAAACCTCGGTTGTTTGCGGCAGACTGAAAAGGCCTCTAGGGAAACAAACCAGTGCTTAGACCTTCAAAGCAGAGCTTCCGGGAAGTTTGACCCTTCAGCCTTTCCAAACCTGTTTAGTTCGTACGTGAGGTCGCATGCGGAATATGCTATTCAAGCGTAGAAACCTTGGCTCAAGCACCAACTCACTGCGCTGGAAGCTGCAAAGCATAGGGTAACGAAGAGCGTCAGAGGTGTGACCAGCCTCCCCTACGCATTCAGGCTGAAGAATTAAAATATCCAATAAACGTTATCAGCGTCTAAATGGCGATCTCATAATAGTGTCCGTGATCTTGAGAAGCCCCAACCACCCATGCCGTTACCTTCCAATACTCAGGCAAAACGCCTCGCTAAGAGGTCACCAGTTTAAGTTAGTCATGCAGTACAGCTGCCTGGAATGTCGGCGAAACTATGTCTCCCTTCGAGTGTCACAGCCTTAGGACGCCCTCCCGGCGTAACTAATTAATGCTCTTACCTTGTCACTTCCAAAAAACGCCTTGACAATACTCCGTCACATTTACACTACGCGCTATAGCCAAAGACCACCAGATGCTAGCACTAATGCACAACAGACAGTGGATAGTGTCATAATCCTATGCTAGAATGAGTCACTCCAAACCCCTTGCACAAAATTTGATAAAGGCTACTACTATAGAAACTGGATTTCTGTATCCCGTCGTCTCAAGTTAGTTACACACGAGTAAGCGTTGTCCTTGCTATCCTTTAATCTTTTATCGCCTATTACGTGATCAATAACCACTCTCCTTATGGCTTTTGTGCGTACATTATAATTTTAAACCGTTTATATTACAGCGCAGTTAAATCTGTAATCGCTGGAACTGACGATTCCATTATCCCTTGAACTATTCTTACTCTAAACTACCTGCGGGACGTGTGTAGTGCAACTGAAAACATGCTCTTTCAGTATCTTATAACATTGGATTTTATGGTTGTTTTAACCTTCGAAACGTCCATTTGTTTAACTGACTGCACATCCATGGTCACAAAAATA
>OX104067.1:75855591-75963340 GCA_944474145.2 Dicrocoelium dendriticum | reverse complement strand
GGTTCGTGATCTCATCTTCAATCCCACGGGCGCTGATACAACTTCCCAGGTAGTTGAATTGTTATAGGACTTGCAGCTGCTCCCCACCAAGGGACAGCAAAGTTGGCGGTCCAGACCAGTCTTGAAGGAAAGCTGTGCACTTCGAGGGTGCAAAGCAAAGCCCGAGGCGTCTGCCAGCCAGTGCTAATCTGTCCAGTGCCGCTTGTCACGTCTGGGAGTTGTCACAATGAGAGGATTGTCGTCTGCATACTCCAAGTCAATAAGTCCTTCTCCTGGAAGCAGCCTCACACCTTCTAAGTCATATCCTGTGAATGCGATTTCCATGACCGTCAGTAACTATGCTGAAGAGAAAAGGGGGACAGCGTGCATCCTCGTCTCACACCGCTGATTATATTAAAGAGCGATTACACTTTGCCGTAAGCTCTCACACTGCCTGAGCTACGCGCATATAATTATAGAATAATATTTATATATTTCTCAGGCAAACCTTTCCTGAGTAGAAAGTCCCAAAGTGTAGGTCTATCCACTGAATCGAATGCCCCTTTGCCATCGAGGAACACGACATGGGTAAGCCGCCAATATATGTGACGGCGCTCCAACAGCTAACGCAAAATGAAGATGTGGTCAATGTAGCCACGACCTCGACGAAACCCGGTTTGCTCTGCACAAATATGGCTTTCACGAAAGACAGTCAGTCTGTGTAAGATTACATAGGCAAGCAATTTGGCGGCGATGTTGAGCAGACTGATTCCTCTATGGCTGCCGCAATCCGCTCATGAGCCTCCCTTGAAAACTGGGGATATGGCGGAGCGGCTCCTGCTTCCACAGTTTCACTAGTGACTCGTTTGAACCATCCACAAGAGCAGGTCCCTTGAATCTGAAGAAAGCTGGAGGTAAATTATCTGGTCCGGCAACTGTACCTTACTTCAACAGTCCCATCTCATTTTCGACTTCTGAGCGAGGGGGCGGATGCAAAGGGACAGCCCACGGAGCAGGGCAATCAGTGGCCGTCGAGAAATCTAACAATTCCTTCCGATTAACTTGTCTTTTAAAATGCTCAATCAAACGCTCCAGGCGCTTTGATAAGTTGTGAATAGGCTGTCCACTCTCGTCAAAAATTGTTTCACTCACACCAGGTCCACTGCTGTCCGTTTCCCCATCAGCCGGAATAACTTACGATGGTTAAAAAGAGCGGCGGCCACTTCCATTTCTTATTCAAGATGAGACCATCATGATTTGCGGTCTCTCTTCAGGCTAGTGCGGAGTTTTACCAGGAACTCTGTGAGTTTCCTTGTGTTCGCTTCCAGCCGGAATAAGCCGGCGAGCATCGATAAGTTACAGATGCTGCAAAAAGACCCAATGTCCATGTTGATGATAGGACTTACCACATGAGGATTTGCTTGCCGCTCGTGAGTCCTGGTGTATGAGACCAGTGAGCTTCAACTGCCTCCAATGAGCGCTTACTCAACTAGTATGACAGCGTACTTTTATGGGCATTCAAAACAGCTGGTTTCGTCAGTTGGTTGGTGTCAGTGCGCTTAAAATGTCATCTTGGGCCTCCGCTAAAACACCTATGCAGCTCAGCACATACAAGTACATGGTCCGCGTCCAAACATGTGTTCCAACTCGAGCGACGGTTTTGGACGCAGCCACTACATAGGTAACTTATCGCAATGTGTTCGAGTTGCGTCCATAGCTGGTTTGAGGTTGGTGGGCGCCAAGCCACCCTCTGGCCGGCGTTGTGTAGAAAGTTAGTGTGCGCCAGCTATAAGTGGGCATCCTTAGGTACATGAAGTACCCGCTCACAGTTATTATTACGGGAGCCTACACTATGTCCGTCGCCCAGAAGCATTTCATCAGTGGACACTTTTCCAACTTGTGCATTTAGATCCTCAGCCAACACAACAGTGTCCGGGCTTTTCCTGTGGCGAAGGAGCTCTTTCATTTGGCGAAAGAAGTCGCCTTTTACCCAACCATGGCTAGGGCTTGTGGGTGCATAGGCAATGATGACGAATCGACACTTGTTAGTCCCGCGCTACTTCGAAGCTTTGAGGGAGCCAGGCTATTGGGCTGCACACAATCGGCTACCGATTTGAATGCAGTCAACCAGAGCAGCTTCATCTTGGGGACGCAGGGCAATATCAACACTGGCCCGGCCGATGCTCGAAGCTGCACCGTCACTGGATAAGCGCAGTGAGAAACTGCCGCCGATGTCACTTGCAGAGGAAAGCAGAGTGAGTACTGACCGCGAGGTTTGCAGGCTGTTCTCCGATAAGCAGTAGCATATATCCATCGAGATGGCCGCTAATGTTCGGGCAAGTGCTGCCTGTCGACTGATCTGTAGCAATGTGTGTACGTTGAGGCATGCCAATGTGAAGGATGACTGAGGGCTCAAAATGAAAGTCGATGAGCTGGGGTGGGCCGCTTGGTTGGGCATGTGCTTGTTGACAGGACAGGAATGACACACCGCGTTCACATGTGAGTTCAAACTAGAAGGTAAACGCATTGCAAAACACGGTGAGGGAGGGCCAAGAAATGGGGGTTGAAAACAGGGGTGATAAAAGTGACGCTGAAACGGAACCATAAGGTGGGAAAGCGTAAGAAGGGGAATAAGAAGATGGGAAGGCTTGAGCAGTAGAATCCAAACCCCCTAACGACTGTTTGATGCAGCAGCTAAGGCACCGTTAAGGTGCTAGAAGAGGACAATAAATAACAACTTTTGAATGCTAGACATTTATGTGGGAAGCGTTCACCTAGTTGCAATGCGGAGGTAATAGATAGCGCATGAATCGTAAAATAGTAGTCGACTAGGACGTAAGTTTGGTACTGAGAAGGGATAGTCAAGAGCCGTCAGAGCTTTCAAGTCAATGAAATTCAAGAATACCGTGGACAGTCAAGACAAACAGGAAGGTAGCTAGCATGCAGCGCACAGTGCGCAGGATATGTAAAACCGATTATTGGGTTTTCGGATCCTAGAACGATTGCGCGTCGGCTCTCTGGAAGCAGTCAGAAAGAAGGAACCTGTATGGAGGTGGCTTGCTTAGGGCCGCATTCGAAGATTTATCCCTCCAGTTGAAGAAGGAATGCAAACAACGAGCTCGGAAAGGAAACGTAGTGTCGGGAAAGAAAACGCTACTGTTGAGTTGAAGTGGAAATGCTGTGAGCAGACCGTTGTGTCTGCCGATTTTGATCGGTACTTTCTCAGTGATCGAAATGCAGGGAATAGTCGTGGGCACTTCGCATCGCAGGGGAATGAGTAGCCTGGTATGTTGAATCGGAAATTATTCAGTGGCTAAATGGCTCCTGGAGGATAAGCACTTATAGTAACTTCTACCATAGGAAGGAAGCAACCAGGCCGATGGGAATTCGAAATCATATACCAATAAGGAAATAACACCGAAAGCGCATCAGGCATTTGGTAATCATAGGAACAGGTTGGAAATTGGCATAACTGCAAGGAGTACGGCATCCTAAACTAGATGGTGACCCTTTAGAATCAAAACGGAGATAAGCCAATGGCTAGGTAATGCCGCAAGGTTATACGGTCATATGGGATGCAACCAGAGGAAAGTACCAAGCAGCCAGTGACGTTCAGAATTCTGAAGAAGACAGTAATTACAATTTAAGGCAGAGAGATCATCAAGTAGATTCTGTGGAAATACGAAAGGAGGTAAGTCGGACTGTCATGAGCACTACGGCAGCACAAGCATAATGGAAGCCTATAACGATGAAACGGTGATAAGTTAGAAAATGCGTTACGCCTCAAGGCTAAGCAATTTTACTGGAGTCAAATCGAGAGAGAGGAAAGAAGCAGGTTCAAAGAGACTAAAACTAATTATAATAATAACAAGAACCTAAGGCTAAAGGCGGTATGCCCACTGCCAAATTATATATATATATATATATATATATATATATGGTTGGCAGCATCCAGGTTCGGATTTGCCTGTCACTGTGGAAAGCCACAGGACGCCTGCGCCTACAGAGGGACCATGGATGGCTTGCGCTGCACCACCCACAGCTCCAACCACACACCCCATATCCAGTGTAAACCCGAAGGAATAAGACCGGGAGGCATGTGGATGGGAACCACGTTTCAGCAACGGAGGCGGCCCGCACTCCTTCACATGTAAACACAAGCACGATGTATTTGGAAACAAAGCACACACATGGCGGTGGCTGGACCGTGGTCCGCTCCACACGGAGTGCATGGAACCACTCTTTGATGCTAATACGGCCACAAGGACCGTGCACCCCGTCCCCTCCAGCAACGACCAACTGTCTCCTGGAGCCAGTATGGACGAGGTAGTGGGTAATAGACAGGTAGGCACCTTGTCAACATGCACACCAAGCGCAGCCACACCGGGGATATCAAACAACAGCCAATCACTTGGGAGGAAGCAACAAAAAATAACTCGATTAATGCATAAGGAAACGGTGACATAAACCTTAAGTTAATGAGCATATGAAATAAGTTGTTTACAAACCAATCCTAGATAAGTTCACGAGGTCAGAAAGTATATTTTACGGAAATGCCACGAACACAAATATATTATAGAAATCGAATACAATTGGCTCAAGCGACGTGTGCAAGTTTATAGAAGAGAGTACAGGTAGACATTTATATGAGAAAGAAAAGCATTAGGACAAAATTGAAAAGCCACCACCTGAAATAAATAGACTTAGCGTGCAAGCACGCGGTCAGTAAATCGAATGCGGCGTACCTCCCAGCGCTGCGCCGGCTCTGCCTACGTTCTCTGCAGGACCCGTCGTCGCTTCAGTAGTGGTCCGAGTGGCCTCGCTCCTGGCTCACTAAGCCTGCATGACTAAGACACTCGCGACCGCATGTTCCACAGCACCATGCGCTTGATGTTGTTGTAGAACAACCCAACGGTGCTTGCCGCTTCCGCACTTGCCGGTTCTTCTCTGCATGCATGAGGGCCTTCTCCTGCACCTCGGCAACCGCCTTCGTGATCAGATCGCGCCATGCACGCCGATCAACCGCCTTCGAATCCCATGATCTGTAATCAAGATTAGAACGTATGATGCTCACTTTAATCATCTCCTGGTAACGTACGTTTGGTTTCCCCACGTACCGATTCCCAGTACTCAGCTGACCATATAATAGCTGCTTCGGTATCCGCGTCGAATCCATAAGGCTCACATGACCGAGCCACATCAGGTGTCTCAATAAAAGTATGCAGTTTGCTGCATACATCCCACTTCGGCGCAAAACTTCCGTGTCAGCAACTTCGTCGCCCAAGCCGATACGCAAAATCCGCCGCAGACACTGCTGGTGGAACCGCCCGCTATCGCACATCCCGCTGGTATATCGTCTAGGTTTCACTGCCGTATAGAAGAACGGACAGAAACATGGATTTGTACATTGTCAGCTCCGTGCCAACGGTAAGCTGATGGTTGTTTCACACTCGGTACTCTAGCTTCCCAAATGCCGCCGCTGCCTTCGAGACGTGGATACGCAGCTCACGGTGTAGCTGCTGATCAGTCGACATCACATTACCAAGGTAGCAGAAGCTGGAGGTGGTTTCCAATACTTCAGCACCAATGCTGATTTGTGGCAATATTGAAGATTGCACCTCCGGTGAAGGCTGAAAGAGACAGACAGTTTTGCTTGTGTTGATGGTGAGCCCGAATTTGGCCGCTGTCGAAGTCAGAGCACTAGTCATATGCTGCAACTCATCCGCGCTGTGAGCAAACAACGCACATTCTTCGGCAAAGAGCAACATACGGATCGTTGTCTCACATACTAGGGTTCGCACACCGGAACGGCGGATGCTCAGCAACCCACCATCAATGCGGTGCTCTACACGAACACCGTAAGCACAAGCCGCATCAAAAGCACAAGGCAACATTGCATGAAGGTATATATTAAACAGGGCAGGAGCTAAGACACAGCCTTGCTTCACACCAGAGACAACTGCAAAGTCGTCCGTGGTCTCTCCACTCAGCTGCACCCTTGCTTGCATACCACTGTGCAGCTATTCAATTAAACTTACAAACTAATGCAGGCAACCAAACTTACCCTACACCAGCCACAATGCCTCGCGGTCCACCGTATCAAATGCTTTAGTGAAATCAACAAAAAGCGAGTACAATGGCTGGTGTCGTTCTTTGCACTTCTCCTGCAACTGACGAGCCGCAAACATCATATCTATAGTGCTGCGACCCGAAGGGAATCCGCATTGCTCTTCCGCCACGTTAGGTTCCACAACCTGACTGATGAGGCGTTTGAGCAGGATTCGGGCAATCATCTTGCCCACACAACTCAGCAAGTTGATGCCACGATAATTCGTGCAACATTGCTCGCTGCCTTTGCCCTTGTACAGTGGTAGCACAAGGGCGTCCTTCAGCTCAGGTGGCACCTCCTCCTCAATCCACAAGCGTTGCACCAAGTGGTGCAGCGCAGTCAACAACGCGGGTCCGCCGTGTTTCAATACTTCAGGCGTGATCCCGTCGGCCCTGGCATACTTGCCGTTTCGCAGCTGAGGAAGTGCTCTCTGCGTGTCATCCAGTGTCGGCGTGTCCGCGAGACTTGCCTTCACATCGTGCTTCTTGAGGCCGTTCAATGTAGGCCAGTCGATCTCTGAACGGTTATTCAAGAGACAGTCAAAGTGTTTCCTCCAGACCTTCACCGGGTCTGCTGTCTGTGTGCAGGTAGCGCCTGAACTACCACCGATCAGCGTCATCCACTGCTTTAACCTCGGCTTATACACCGCCTTCAAGGAGTCAAATAATTCTTTGTGTTGGTGTCGTTCGGCGTAGCATTCTATCCGCTTCGCCTTCTCCGTCCACCATACCTTTTTATGCGACGGAGCTCCCGCGTCAGTCGCCGTTAAAGTTTGCGAAACAGACCATGCTTCCCAAGTTACTGGGGTCTGCCACATGTGCAACAAATGCTACATTCTTCTCATACACCAATGTACCGATCGTCGCATTGTTATCATCAAACCCATCAGGCCGCTAACAGTTTGCGCGCCTGATGGTCTCCTCGGCAGCAGCTGTCACTTTTCGCGACTGTGATGCCACAGGTCATTCACTGTGGCTATGCAGTCCACATCACACAGGCGTGCAGCCATCGCCCTCTTCAGCTAAGTACGTTTCGCCAGATTACCGAGGGAGAGATGTTAAACTTAACCTGATTCACGGCGGGAGTACAATAAATAGGTTTACGAAAATATATGTACAGTTTGGTTCCCACCAACTTGTGCTCAATGCCACACTCAGCTGCACGCAGTCCACATGTCATGCGCACCTCATGCATAGTACACTGACGTACGGTGAGATAGTCGAGCAGGTGAGCGTGACCACTCCGTGGGTGCGTCCAAGTTGCTATATCACTTGCACTCAGTGCAAACCGAGGGTTCGTGATCGTCAGGCCATGAGTGGCACACAGCGAGAGCAGCCTGTCACCGTTCGCATTCGCTGAACCAATGCCATGTGCACCAATAACATCCGTCCGAGCTGATGCATCAAGCTCAACGCGCGCGTTGAAATCACCCACCAGCAAGAGTCGGTCGCTCCTCGGCACAGACCGTATCACGGAGAATAGCTCAGTGTAGAAATGATCACGCGTGTCATCAGGATAACACATGGTGGGATAGTAGGAGCTTATAAAAGTAGCAAAATTGCCTCTTCCGAGTCGTAGGCGAACAGTCATCAGTCGCGCGCTGATGCCCGTTGGTTCACCCACCAGCTGGCCATGGAGGCGATCGGACATTGCAAATCCGACCCCATGTTCACGTGGTGCTGAGGCGGGGTTTCCCACCCGGTAGGATGTGTAGCCAGCACCTGCTTCATGCAACCTACCTTGCTCAGCGAGCCGGGTTTTACTGAGCGCCGCAACATCGATGTTGTAGCGCGCCGGCTCCATCGCAACGAGTGCAGTGCGTTGCTCCGGGCGCTCACTGGAATTCTGGTTCAGTAGTGTGTGCACGTTCCAGCACCCGATGCTGAGTGCTTTGCGCACAGGTATACGATTGCACTGGTGGGCAATCGCACGCGAGGTGGCGGTGGTGCTTCGGAGGTTTGCTTGAGGGACTCCACTCGGGACCTTTGGCTCAATAGCCTGACTCACAAGGCGTTGGGTGATTTGGAGGTTTGCTTGAGGAACTCCGCCCGGAGCCTTTGGCTCAATAACCTTACCCACAAGGCAGTGAGGAGCAGATCCAGCTCCGGAATATGATTTCAGAGACAGATTGGGATCTGCTTGACGGCCGTCACACGCAGCCTTTGAGGTTCTGGCACGTTTTATATATGTTTTGCGACCATAGTTGGATACGCACCTGCGACCACGGCCAGACACCGGTGGGTTTTGGCGGGTTCGCACCGATTTGACCAGGGGCTGCCTGGCTTGAGGCGGGCAGTAGCAAACCATTGAACAACCCGAGGTTTCCTCCCACCGTCAGAGACAATGCGTGGCGTTTGTGCTCTATGCAAATCGAGCTGTAAGCTTATAACCCGTAGACCTGTTATCTCCTATGGCTAGGTTTCACTGGAATCGGGCCATCGCCCACTTCCTAACCTCAGAAGAGGATGGACTAGGATCTTGCCAGGGCGCCCAATCCTGACAGGAGAACGACTCGAGTCCTGAGTCAAAGCTTTCGATTGGATGAACACCCGAAAGGCAGCGCGTCTGGCACATGGTCAGTCCACTGACCCATGCGGATTGGTGTCCTGGATCTTAGCAGGGAGAAGGGCGAAACCCAAATCCCACCCAGGGGTCAACACGAAGAGGAGCCCAGGACATGAGCAAATGGCACAACAATGGCAGCAGTGGGTAGACCATCTGTCAGGATCTAGCCACCACCAGCCTCGGCGCACTATAGGCTATCCCGCCATATATACAGATATATATATATAACCTCTAGTCGATAAAGAGATTACATTAAAATTTATAGTCCCAAGAAGCAGGCATTTTTCTTTCGGCTGGTCCCTTTTGGCCTAATATGCTTAGCTTTATTTGAGTTATAATTTTGTCTGTCCCTATTGGCAACACTAGTTGACAGGCGTCATGAAACCCAGATCCTTATCTCCAAACCGCTTTTGTTAGGAAAACATGCGCATTTACAGATTCCATTGCACTAGAACGAAAGTTAACCAGCGACAGAGGCCCCTGTCCCACTGGCTGGCTAGACATCCAGAAAATTTTGACCAGTACCTTGCCATATCTTGGTCGCACTTGCGTTAATTATCTTTTAGCTAGCTCCAAAGCCTGCCATACGTAATGCGTAATGGTAATTGAACACCCAGCTGCCACTTTTGCGTACTTCCTGCGCTTGCTTTACTTAGCACTATTTGTTTGGTGCGCTAAAACAGCATTTACCAAGAAAATCCTCAAGTAATTAGCTGATGCGGTACTAGAGTATTAGTTAACATTGTCACCTGGATGAACACCGTGCAGCTGTTGTGACTAAACTATATTTTACCTTCGTTTTTATCAGTTCGGTTACCGAGACTTTTGTAACATTTGTCCAAATTCACCAGTTTGGATGCAACGATTTCTACGCGCTCGTGTTGTGCTGGTTTTGTTTGCTGCTGCATCTGCTTGCGTTGCTGTTACGTCTTTCCATTAGTCGGGTTTATAGCTTCGAACCGCTAATCGGTAACGTAATAACTGACTGAACGTAGAAATATACCGCAAGTAAACTTGACTTTTCTTTCATTTCGGGCCATTGCCTAAGGTCGTCTTCTGTCTCCGCGAGCAGAGTTATGAGGTAACGGTACTCTTTAATAATGGGCGAACGCGCAATGTTTGGTAATACGTTATTTTTGCTTCGCTAGATTTGCTCAACCTTCTTGTGAACACTTATCTGAGAAATCCGTTACATTTTCATTGCCCCCTTTCACTGTGTCGAACCCACGTGTCCGATTTAAGTAAGTGGGAACTAGATTACGTTGCCGTAAGATTACCTCGTAGTCTACGATGTTTTCATATGTTACTGCCCGTTTGTCTACACGTGTGGCCTCAGAAGTCATCGATAGCTTCGAGCCTATGCCTACTGCCCCAACTTATGGTAAGCTTAAAGCAGCTACCTTAAAACGCACTACCTCAAACGACGAGGCACACCTCCAACAGTTGCTCTCTGGAGTCGATCTTGGTGAGCATACACCGTCTCAGCTCCCCAGAGATATTCGATCACTTGTCATGTTGTCAACCTTAGATGGTTTCACTCTTCGCCAACGCTGGATTATGTGTCTTCCAGCAACCACGACGGCCATTTTAGCTGTTTTGGCTGAGGACCTTCTAGTGAATAAGCTGGCGGAAACGGCCGACAAAGTACACAAAGATTTCTTTAAAAAGGCCGCAAATCCTGTGGCCGAGACGTTCATTACAAGCATTTTAAGGAGTGCCACAATAGACACTTATAAAAAGAGGCTCCAAAGTTGGGGCTCAGCATTTTCACCATATATATCATACACTATCTGTGGTACAGATATTGTGCCATCGGAATCGTGGCCGAATAAGAAAACATTATGAATAATAAGGAAAGAGCGACAACAACAAAAGCCTTTTTTCTAGTTTAACACTTTTTTGAAACTTCCAGTTTGTTCCTTTTTAAGGGGTCGAAGAAGGGACACCGTAACATATCGATGCACCCCTCCGCCATAGCCATCGATCTCCAGCTATGGCTTATATGGTCTTCAGCAAGTATCCTCATCTCTTGGATTTCAACCAGGTAGTCGAAAACAACCGGCCGAGTCAAACTGTTTCGTCAATCTTTTCATGCGGCTTTTCCATGTTGTAGGCTGTCCACCAGACCGTCTCCTCCAGCCCTGTCCAGCAATTGCAAACAACGCGCGCCGCGGGTAACGCTGGACCGGCATGAGCAATACGGTATCGATTTTCTTAGCAAATGTGGCCTTGTAGTAGATCCAAGTTGTGGGAAGTTAAGTGCTGATACCACTTCGTTACCTGCTTCCGGCCAGCCTATTGTAGTTAATTTATCGAACTTCGGGTACCTATGCCCGATCATTCAGCGTATTTCGCATTGTTGCAGAACTTCCCATCACTTGTTGGAGTAACAAACAACTCAGCTGAACGCAAGCACGTGGTGCAACATCAAATCGTCACAACTGTTCCAACATGACGGCGAAACCACGACGAGTTACACATGGCAAACTGCAGGCCGCTAAGAAAGTGTTCGAGCACATGCTCAAACGGGACCTTCCGTCCTTCAAGCACTTGTTGGTCATTTCCACTACATTTTGTGATTAAAGTGACCGGTGATTGACGCCCATTAGGCGGCTGTCGTGCATTGCATAAAGCCATAGTTCCCGACAGATACCCGATCTCGCATTTACAATAATTTTTGGATTGGCTGGAAAGTCGGTCTTTTTTAAGATCGAGCTTGTCAGGGCGCATCACCAAATTCCCATGGCCCCAGAAGATATTGCAAAAACTATAGTGACCACTCCTTTTGCTTCTACGAGTTTGTTTGCATGACATTTAGTAGCCGAAAGGTCGAGTAATCTTTCCGACACTTCATGGCCCGTTCTCCATGGTCTCGACTTTAGCTTTGTTTATATTGATTATCTTTTGTTTGCTAGTGCTTCTCCCGACGAAAACTTGACAGATATAAGAAACGTTTTCTAACGTTTCGAACATCATAGTACCACCATTAACCCTGACACATGCGTATTTGGCCAACCTTCCATCGTCTTCCTGGGTCATAGAATGGAAGCTAACGGAATTGACCTTTTAACAGATAAAACGCAAGCCATCACGGATTATCCATCGGCACAATCCGTTAAAAACCTACGCCGTTTTCGTGGTATGGTTAACTGCTACGGACGGTTTACGCGTGGCTGCGCTGCAACTGTTCGACTTTAAGCTTATTTGTTTAAGGGTAACACCAAAATTTCACCTTCATCCCAAGCGCCAACGCCGCGTTTACCGCAGTCAAGCAAAAGCTTAGCCAAGTTACTTCACTTGCTTACTTGAGAACGGACGATAACGTCACTCTCCTTCTCATGACAGACGTTTCACAATCCGCCTTTGATACCGTAGCGCAGCAGCTCGTTGGTAACAAAACTCAATCCATTGTCATTCATTGTCCTTCAATTCTTTGTCTTTCTTCTCAAGGTAGCTTCAACCTACGCAAACCAAGTGCGGTATGTACGGCTGGGAGCTTCTTGTAATGTACCTGGCCATAAATCGTTTTCACCACATTCTTGAGAGTCCATCTTTTGTCATCTTGACAGCTCATAAGCCCTTTGTGTATGCTTCTCGTTCAAGTACTGGCTCTTTCTCCCCTAGGGAGACCTGACAACTTGCCTAGCTTTCCCAATTTTCTGTTGAAATATTCTATATTGACGGCCCTAATAACGTTACTGCCAAAGCATTTTCCCGTGCTCACATCCATCAGTTTTCACGCTCGCACAGCGACCTAGAAGAAGTGTCCGTTGACCAAGCCAGTGACCCAGAAGTAACACAGCTTCGATCGAAGACTTTATTAAACCTCTTGCAATTGCCTTTGCTCATTGCTGACCCAAGCATCTGCTCCAATCTTTCCGCCAGTAAATTTAGATCGTTTGTTCCACAGTCCGACCGGCGAGTAGTCTTTGACCAGGTTCATAGAGTATCGCACGTTTGTATTCCATCTACTGTAAAACGAATTACAGACCGTAAACTCTGGTCCAATATGCGAACAGTCATCCGACAATGAGCAAAATCCTGTCTTATTTGTTAAAACAGTAAGGTTCACAAACATAAGGTTGCAACTCCAGGGACGTTTTCACTCCCTGAAGACCGTTTCAAGCTCATTCACCATGATGTAGTAGGACTGTTACCAGCTTCTAACGGTTTCACTTATTTGTTGAATTTGGTTTATTGCTTTACACATTTCCTCACGCAATTACCGTAAGTGATATATGCTCTAAAGCGGTAGCTCATTCTATCGTAGAATCGTGGTTTTCATTATTTGGTGTGCTAGCTACTGTCACCACTGACAGAGGACCTCAATTAAGCTTACCCTTTTCCGTGACTTCAGTCGAGTTCTCGGCTGTACTCCTTTTCAGACGATTGCCTATAATCTTGCTATCAATGGGCTTGTCAAACGATTTCAGCGACCACAGTAGGCTACTATTACAGCTAGTTCGCCTTACGACAGTTTGTCTGAAAGCCTTCCAGCTATTCCCCTTTGTATTCGCAATGCCGTCATAGAAGACGTCCGATGCTGCCCAGCCGAACTTGTCTAAGCACAACCTTTGGCCTCCTAGGTGAGATGATGTTAGACTAACGAAGCACCGGCGAGTTGGATCCTACGTTCTGTGCTGAACGCCTGTAGCACTATTTTCTATCCATTACACCGACTCTCCTTCGCCTAAGCAAGCGTGTGCAGCGTATACCACCTGACTTAAACACATGTCCATTCGTTTTTATCAGCATCGATGATGTCCGAAAACGTTTGACATCGCTTTATGAAGGTCCATACAAGATATCATCCCGGAAACCGAACTACTTCGTCCTGGATAAGAATGGGTTCAGGCAGTCGGTGAGCTTTGAGCTTCTTAAACCCGCATACGTCGAGTCATCGTTGGATGCATCAGAAACAAGGTCAACCACACACAAGCCTCTTGTTCTTGAGCCATTGCCCAATGATAAATGCATGACCGATTCCCAAACCTCGGAATTTCTGTGCCCCGAACAAGCGCTCCTGTCCACACAAGTTCAGATCATGTTTTCTCATTCCTTTCAAAATAGCATAATATGTTCCATGAATGTCATACCAAGCCTCGCTCACCAAAGTAAACTCTAGGGGAGTTCTGTAATGGTTATGATTGCACTATATTTTTTCGTCATGATTAGCATTTCCCTTACCGATCACTTTGCACCATTTGCATAAATTCGCAAATTTTGAACACAACAATTTTATGCGCTCGCGTGGTGCTCGTTTCGTTTGCTGCTGCCTCTGCTTTGGCTGTCGCCACATCTTTCCAGTAGTCGGATTTATAGCTGCAAACCGCTAATCGGCAACGGAATAACGTTGCCTGAAAGTAGAACTATAACGCAAGTTGGCTTGGTTTTTCATTTGTTTTGAGGTTTTGCCTAAGGTTTATTTTCCGCACTCAAACTTATTAAGTAACGGTCCTTCACAACCTCCGGAACACGCTTCAGATCTCAAAATTGGAGAGAAACCGTTCGAAATTAAGCAAAGTGATTCACAATAATGTGTAGCAACCAAGAAGGCCCAATAATCCATCAGGTTCGATCAAGCGCAACCCCCAGAAGCAGAGTTGTTAATGCCCCACCAACACAGACCCAAATGATTCTTACGCCCCGAAGCATTATGCTAAAGTTTCCAATACTCATTTTTTTATTATTATCGACAGGCTCCTCTAGCTCTCTCTTGTTGGTGACAACCTTATGGATATGCAAATAGGTTCTGAGAGATAAAACAAGATATTTTTCCAACAAAAGTATGCATTTTTCATGCCTAAATGTGCTATATATTATCCCAAAGTTTTCCTGTATTATTCATCCAAATCTAGCTCAAGCACTTGCCATAAACTTCACAACTACTTAGTGGCTTAAAAAATACTGAATGTTATATTCACATTGGTTTATGTGGCTCAGTACGCACCTAATATGGCACACAGAGGCCTGCTGACCGTGGACTAATTATAGGTAGTCCTAAAGACCCTTGCATACTTAACATTCCTTACTAGCCTCCTAGCGTGTTCGCGTAACATTATCGCTTATTTGCCCATATTTGCCACGTATGCCTGAAAACTTTCCTTTTTGCTAACTTACGTCCTACCTTGTTATTGCGGAGAATTTCGAGCTAAATAGAGCATTGCTAGATATGTATACCTATTTAAAGTTATATCGCTTTGCCAATTATTACATTTACTCTGCTGTTTTCTGATATCTTCTTGCAAAACAGAAAGCCCCTTTTAGCGAAAAATGGAGTTATTTGTATGCCACCATCTAATCACGAATAAATCCCAAACGACTGCACGTATCGCATTGCTTTTGTTTTTAACGTAAGCATGGGTTAAAAGTTGTTATGTACAGTTTCTTTTTTACTACGTTATTCAATATTCTAGCTTTAGGGAAGATATTTATTGTTTTGGGATTAACTCAGTTTAACTGTTGGCGCCAGAGAGCAAATTTAGAGAAAGAATTTTAGATTATATTTATTGGTAATTTTTATTTGTCTAGTTACGTATTCCGCCTTATTATGTCTGAACAAGCGCGTTTCATATTTATGTGCATTTCTGGAAATGATTTTAGCCTTTTCTGGTTATCATTATTTCCGCCTCTCTTATATCTTTTTATGTGCTCATCAATAAATGTGACGAATAAGCGTGCCGAAATAGTCCAAAGTATTTATAGTTGAGTTCTTGGTGAATTGGATCCTGTTTACTAAAGAAAACCTGTACAAATAGGGCTAGGCGCGGCTTTCACTACAAACAAATCAAGGAACACAAAGGTCGTCTGATGTAACCAGAAACATTTCAAAGTAAGCGCGCACAACCCCTTCGGCTGTACGGGTAACAAATCCTATGCATTCGTAATTGTCAACAAGGAACCTATACTCACACTCTTTGCACTCCCATGAAAGAGAATGGAATTAAGTTAAATGTTGTTCTAATCCCTTAGGGGTGCAGCATCTAGTCTGTCTAGAAATATACCCATTTATTTATTTCTGATTATCCAGCTTTGGTTTATCACCCTAGTTCACCCTAACGCCGCTCCATCCAAACTGGGAGATATGCAAGACAAAACGGTACGCTTGTGCTCCTCACTCCCGTACGTTGGGCTCAAAGTGGTCCTTCCTGGAGCAGCACAGCCAAGGATCCACTTCCCACCTGCGGAGCGTCAAATGTTGGAACTACTCCGTCTCACTGGCTGTACCAATCAAACACACGTAACTCCTCAAACCTTCTTAAGTGAAGCTTATTGTAAATAACTAAACAACTAAATAAGTTATTATCGTCATTGCGAGGCGTACTAGCAAGGGCATGATCATGGTAATACACACACGTATGATCAGCAAATGCACAAATTAGTACATTTTGACCGATAGCATATGAATTTATGTTTGTGTATTGACACGTAGATGCAAGGTTAAGTGTGTAGTTGAAAGTAGCCATGTTGGGTGTATGTAAAGGTGACTCTGTGTGTTTATTCGCTGGGTTCGCCATCAATGGGGGAATAAAAGAGAAGCTTTGAATTGAATGACGTTCGTGATGTGTGAATGATGTGTGAATGAATGAACGGCAACTCACATCCGCCACGTCACAGTGTTTCTAAACGGACATCTGTAATTTTTATATAGAGAACGCTTGTCAGGCAAAATATCACCACATCCTGGAACACTGCCGCCGAGCCATTTGCTGGAACGGGATTGACCCGAACCATTCAGCTGGCATCGCCAGGAGGTCGTTTGGCTAGCAAGCTTCTATAGGCTAATCGACTGAAGTTGCTGGGTCCAACTGTGCCAGGCCTTTTCAAGTTTACCATGCCAGGCTTAATACACTTTCATGTAGTTTTCACTAGGTTACCAGAAACGGGCACCCTAGGCGGTTGCTCCATGTCAATATACCGTACGCTTACTCTGTTTTCTGAGCTGTGCCTGATCTCTACCAAATCGCCGTGGCTTTCCCGGGCAACCACAAGCGGCGAGACCACACACTTCATCAAAGCAATTCAAGGTTACCTTTTATCACCGTCTGGCGTTACCGAACAACCCTAGTTGTGATCCGGTGTGGGCCGTTACGCAGCAGGTGGGGAATCTGGAGAAGTTCAAAACCCATGCCCATGGATGCAGGTTTAATTTCCTGATCCGTATAGAGACAGAACTTTTCTGGGGTGTCATGCTCAGTGGAGTTGTTTGCTATATCTCTACTAACTAAATGATCGGACGAACTTCTAGGGCAATCCAAATCCCATACCTCCACTTTCGGTATTGCTTGACGTTAGGGACAGGTGTTATTCCGTTTGTTATCAGCGAAGTTATCAGTGCGGATTTTAACGTCATACACATTGATGTGCGTTAATGAGTTAGTAACGAGAGTAGGTTGCTCAACGTCGCTTAGTGATGCGTTGTGCCACGGGGTGATATCTTTGGCCGCTACCAATGTCACCCCCTAAAAGTTAGTTATCGCATTAAGTCCTGACTTCTTATGGCTACCGGCAGATTTTAAGGGTAGACCATTACATGATTCAACAGGCGGCACTGTTTCGGATTGAGATAAACCGGTGGTAGCCGCATACATATTATCCAGCCGCGGCCGTAATGTGGCCATGTTAGCATCGCGTGCCGCCCGTTACAACTCAAGTGCCGCCATCCTTAAGTCAAAAATAAAGCGGTTTGAACCCGGCTACGGCTGCTGTTTGCAATAATATGCGTCTCTGATCAAGAAACCATACCATAGACAGTCGAAAAACGTTTGACTTTCTGAGGTTTCTTCTCTGCTCCGACAACGTTTTCGGATGCTTGCTTTTTAATCGGTATAGTTCTAATGGGCAAGAAGTTATTTTCTTTAGGCAAGGTAATCCACAAACAATTTGTGGACTCGGAAGACAGACTACTATGTACAAGGCACATTTCTGCAAAGTAAGTTTGAACATTAACTTAACTGCAGCAAAGAAACGGTTACTGAGTAGTTGCACTCCAATTTAACACAACCCCAGTGGTTGTTCAGTACTTAGGGTTCACTTCAATCCAACCTAAACGGTTGTCTAGTGTTGTATTCCAAAGCAATCCAAGCCAAACGGTTGTTGCGTATTTCCGTTTATTTGAGTCTAAGATAAGGTGTTTGGTACTTCTACTTCAGTTCAGCCTGACGTAAAACACTGCTGCCGAGTGCCTATGCTCCAAGTGGTTCCGACCTAAGAAACGGTTGTCGAATACCGTAAGCGACAAAATCTTTGGGCGACACGAATGCTATGTAAGAACTCTCTGCCGAGCAAGAAAGGAAGCCGAGGCTTCAACTACGGTACTAACCAAATAGTACTCAAAATACAATTTGTAATTACCTCGACAAATACCCGATCCGTTTTAAGACAACCGGTATTCACAATGTCCAAAAGAAATGCAAACGGTACTTGCCCCTGTAGCTAAAGTCATACGACACCGAGTCCACGAGCAGCTTATTACCTTACTTTTATTCGGTCCGTTGGCCCTTGGTTCATTGGTTCGCTATACAGTATGTGAATGGGACGCGATAGGCTGGGCTCTCGGGTTGGCTTGGCTCAGCTAAACAGCGGGGTAGGAGCAACATGGTGGTGCGTACTCCTGGGGTGGGAGGATGCTTCAAGTCTGAGGTGTGGACTGGCGGGTGGTCTAGAAGTGTTCCACAGTGTGAGCAAACGGTCTCCACAATGGAGGTAAAGTGAAGTCCTGGCAACCTCGAAATGTGTTTACGTGGGGATGCGCAACAAGCCGGCGCTCATCAATAAGGGAAGGCGTCTGCTTTATTTATCCAGACTGTGCTCCCGACATACGGCTTGCTAATTACATACTAGTTATATCGGTTGGCAGATAACGATGACACATAAATTGTGTAAGCTGATAGGTGGCATCGGTCAAGAAGTAAAGCACGTTATTCATTTTGTGAATTACACAACACGTATGTCGGGAGGGCAGGTACCCAAGTGGCTTAGAAGGGGTAAACAAATAGCTGGTATGAGTTATTAGTTGTATAGCGTCCTACTCCAGCTTGTGATGTGCGTGGTAAATTTACCGCTTATACGCAATGGTAAGCAAAATGTAGGTTAAGCAGAAACAAGGTGTCAGCTTTGTACCAAACTTCTAAGGGCATAAGACAGATTAGAATAAAGAGTTTGGTAAAAGCTTAATTGAGCAAAATCAGTTCGGAGGCCGAAATAGACCAGAAGGAAGGTCAAGCAGAATAGGGTGCTTACACTGTAAACCGAAAGTTGAATGGCATGATATGATAAACTAGAGGAGGTGGTATTAACTTGGAGAGCAAGGCAACTTCGAAAACTAGTTAGAAGTTGCAGAACTTAA
Organism: Dicrocoelium dendriticum; assembly: GCA_944474145.2. Classification (NCBI taxonomy): domain Eukaryota; kingdom Metazoa; phylum Platyhelminthes; class Trematoda; order Plagiorchiida; family Dicrocoeliidae; genus Dicrocoelium; species Dicrocoelium dendriticum. The sequence goes on along the minus strand of OX104067.1, from coordinate 75,944,339 downwards.
AGTATATAATCACGTAATGGCAAAATGCACATTGTAAAATGACTGCCAATCTCTATAGCATATTATAGGCATCGAGTTGCGAAGCAAACGCTTTTACTTTGAAAACGGAGGGCACAGAAATGTGGCGCAACCTAACCGTGACATATGGTCGACACTATTCCTCAGTGTGCGTCTGAACCTATTATACAGCCATATTCGCTGTACTGTGCGTCTGCGGGCGAACATGTGGTTAAATTATTTGAATCTTGTAATTAACTGTCTGCGCTTATTAATACATGCCTATAAAAATCCAGCAGAAAGGCTGCTCAGTTTTTAGTCTGTGCACACAAAAGTTTACAATTGGCAGGTGGTGCTTTGTTGTGAACTATGGTATTGAGGTTCTAAGAAGCAGGTCAATTTGCATCAGATCAAGTTTTAAGGATGAATAGGCCCCTGACTACCCGGCGTCCCGTTCCCTGTGTTATTAAGTAAGCCAGCATCCCTGGCACTTCGAGTTCGAACTTCACACTTCTTTACAAGAAGACATAAAAAGAGTACGAACTATTTCCCATAGCTACGTGAACTGTCCACGGCATCCTGTCAACCGCCAGCAGTTTGGTAAAATACTAACTATGTCATGGCGGTTGCGGCAAGTCTATTGAACACTTCATATCTAGGCCATTACAAAAGCATATACAGCATAGTACGCGTTAGCTGTTGATGGAATAGACCTAGCTATCGTGCCACAATAAAAAAGAAAAAAAACACAGGAAACAAAAACGTACTAGCTAAGTCACTAGTAACGGGTAGATATGGTTCCGCAGAGCTAACAGTCGGCTATTGTGCCACAAAGAAGCCATATTATCCCTGATATTTGATATCGTGGCTGGTGATGGAGGCTAAGCAGGAGAGGGAGAAACTAGGGAAAGCACAGTACATACAGCATTGTTGTTTTGCTCCTAGCCAGGTCAACCAGTGTATCCAGCTAAACGTGTTCATCGTCCTTCGGTCAACACCCAGGGAGCCGAGACGCTACAACCGAGGCCAACTACAAAGTAAGGGCTTTCATTCCTACAGACCAGGTCATCGATGGACCACCTCACCTCTTCTTCCATTCACCAATCTGGTTAGCATAAAATACTTAAGCGGCGGGAGTCGCTGGGCTGTCATACGCAACACGTGGCCCAACCATCAACGCCCAGTTGGAGCTATTAACTGCATGACCCATTGGTGGTTAGAAGAGGTTCTCGGACATCCTGTCTGGATCTGCTGCATGAGCTTTGGAGGACTTCCCTGCAGGGGTCAAAGATAGATACTTACAGAGATCAGTATGCCTGTTGCCATCACACCCTACAGAATGTTAAATGTTTCTGTCATGTCTTTCCTTTATCTGCAGCGTTCTAATGAGCCTAGAAAATCCTAGATAAGTTTTTCGGTCAAGACACGGCCTTTCACGACGGTCTTTGGCCATGCTTGTGGTCAGTCTTTGTACTTTCTCTAGGCTTGCGACCTCCTTTCGACTATGAGGTGCTCACTCACGAACACCATTCAACTTCAGCCAAGCCAGCGCATGGTGCGAGCGGTGGAAGACCTTAGGGTTAGTATTGCTCAACTCCCCAGCAGCAAAGGTCTGTCACGCATTGGTAGCAGCATGTTGGCTTTGTGCCGAAGGCCCAAAGCTATTTACCATTTCGATGCCCCATCCTATAGTTTTCTTTACATCACGCAGTGCCACAGATTCAGCGATTATTGCATCTAATCTGCTCGTTGCTTACTGCTAAAAGATGACCTTCGTGGGTAAACACTAATCAATTACATTATTTCGAACAATTTGCTGTATTACACAGGTCTTGGAATAAAGTAACACGATAAAGTTACTACCATATTAACTGGGAGTACTTCGCGATATTAGTGCGATCTGCGAACCGGGACAACATTTTTGCCACTGTTGTAGACGCAGCTGCATACGTCCTATTTCTAAAGGTCTTTAGTCGCCCAGCTCTACTCGTTCCACTCACTTGCAGAAGACGATTAAACAGGACAGCCAAAGCAGCCAAGGCCAACGGTGTATTTAGGAAATCAAAAATGAGCCGCCGGTACGCCAAAACTAGGAAATCCACACTCTTTTTCGCATGAACGAAATCCTAACCAACTGGCAAACTGCGCAGGAAACAGCGAAGCTTACGGCAAAAGAGGCTGCCCTCAACTCTAACAATAAAACCAAGTCACTCACTCAACTAATTTGGCAATGGCGCAATCATAAACCTACGCTTGTTGCATCCCTGAGGCTTTCTGACACATCCGTTATCAGCAAGCCATCAAAAATATGTGAGACCCTCAGCGGATATTTCTGCAATTCTTTCACTGAAGCTAACGAAACCTCACCAGCTATGCCATCTAAGCGCACCAATTACTCACTTGACATTATTAACCTTGACCTAAGCTCCATCACTCGAGTAACCTGCTCACTCAAATGGTCTGCACATACTGGTCCCTATGGTCACCCATCTACACTGCTGCTACTCGGTGGCCAGAACATACCAGTAATATTTATCAACCTATTCACGCTTTCCATGACAAAAGGGATTTATCCAGCCACATAGAAACATGCCACCATCATCTCCAAACACAAAATGGCAGTCGGCAAAACATGGAAAACTATCGCCTTACCAGCCACATGCCTATTGCTTTAAGGTTAATGGAACGAATAGCCAAAGAAACCATGCTCACCCTCTTGCTTACTCGTAACCACGTCAATCGACAGCAACATGGATTTTTGCCGTCTAAATCCTGTCAGATCTGCCAAGTTGAGTTCCTCAACTACTTGCCCCAACAGATTGACAAAAAGCAAGCACTAGTCAGCATTTTCCTAGACATGACAAAAGCATTTGACAGAGTACCACATGCAGTACTCTTGATGAAGCTGGAATCATAAGGTATCTCCGGCAAACTGCACACGGTTCTCATCATATCTTACATCTCGTTCACAGCCGGTTATGGTTAGGGACTTTATGTTACCTCCAAAACCAGACAAAAGTGGCGTAATTCAAGGAAGCTATTTCTGCTCTATAGCAATGAGCTGTTCCAGGTTTTTAGACATGGGACACCGAACCTGTGTGCCGACGACATCAAAGTTGTCTTCTCATTTCCGTCAAACTTTCACATTGCCCTCTCTCATATACAGTACGACGTAAGTGACCTAGCAGCTTGGTGCAACACACGGGAGTTGGCATCTACACCAGCAAAATGCAATGTCCTTACATACAGATGCACCATGCCACCCAATACCTTAGTGCTATAAGGCAGGCCATTAGGGAACTGTCTAACAGTGCAGGACTTAGGCGCGCACTACTCCTGTTTGCCGAACTTCGCGGAACGAGTAGTTTATTCCGTAGCAAAAGCGTGCTCTCTCATCGGATGCATCCTCAAAAACATGACAATACAAGAATCTAGAACTGCGCTCTATAAAACATGTGCCCGGCCTCTGCTAGGCTTCTGCTCTATAGTGTACAACAACCCAAGAAAATGCGACAGCATTGCCCTCGAACAGGTTCAGCGTACGTTCACATTGCCATGCTGACTGACCATCCCTTTTCTCGTCCTAATCCTTCACTTATCTCTTTTACTCTGACTCATTCCGTCTTACTAACCATCAGAATCCGATGCTTCACCAACTTGCCTTCCATACGGTAGCGCCGCAATTTCGAGTGTAGAACCTTAAGCAGCAAGCCATGTTACCCACTTATATCCTTATCGTTAAGCTGATATGGTTATTTCTTACAATTATTAGCTTATGCACCAAAACACCATTAAATATACTCTCTTAATCCAGCTTCCATCTATCGCATATCCTTACTAATTCGCTTACCCGTTTGGCTTTGACTTCTCTCTTCTCCCAAGCAACTCTTATCTACGGTCCTCCAACGACTTATCTTGCACACTGCAGCTCCGCACTTTTGTGCGCAGGACCTCAATTATCTGGCTGTGATGCCTACCTATGACCTTACTTCGTCTTCTTCACTTATCTCTTTGACCCTGGCTTTCCTCTCTACTTATAGACCACTACCTTTGACGCTCCACCGACTCATCCTCCACACTGTAGCTCCACACTTTTGTGCATAGGACCTCAAGTATCAGGTTATGTTTTCCACTTACGTCCTTATCGCGAAGCTGTCATCCTTATATCTATTAATGTTACCCTATGAACCACAATACCGTTGAATATTCACTCTACATCAGGCTTTCACTCATCGCATATTCCCACTACTTCTCTTACCTGTCTGACTCTGACCTTCCGCTCCTTTTACGGACCACCTACCTACCATGCTCCCCCAACTTACCTTTCACACTGTGGCTCGGCACTTTGGTGCGTAAGACTTCAAGTATATGGCTACGCTGCATGACCATGCCTTGTCTCGTCCTAATCGTTCACTTATCCTTTTGTTCTGGCTTACTCTGTCTTACGAACCACTAAGCTCTGATACTGCACCGACTTACCTTTCACACTGTAGCGCCGCACGCCTTTGCGCAGGACCTCAAGTACCAGGCTACGTTGCCCAATTGTATCGTCATTGCCAAGCCCATATCATTCTCCCTTATAAGTGTTACCCTACTAACCACAACAATGATAATTCTCTTTTCGTCGCGCTTTGATTTACCGTATACTCCTGCTACATTTCTTACGGGTTTTACTCTGGCTTTCCTTTCCTCCCAGGCGCCATTTACCTACGGTGCTGCAGCTACTCATTTTTAACAACGTAGCTCGGCAACTTTTGCGTGCAGCGCATCCACGTTTTCACTTTTACAGGCATATAGCATCGCCGGAGCCTTTTATCCATCTCACCTTCAACTGCAGGCTTCGAACATATAAACTAACGCCCTTCTTTTCAACTGATATCTCAGCAGTGCTCCTACAGTACTGCTTTAAATATGATCGGCTTCTTCTACGTACTACATCCCGAAACTTCCCTTTTAGTCATCCTCGTCCATCTGACTTTCCTGTGCCACCGTAGAGCTCTAACTTTAAAATGCTCAGTTAGTCTATTGAGGCACCCCTGTTTCATATTATTCCATAGTTAGCTCAACTGTTTTGCTGGCGCCTCCATGGTTCCATTGCTACAGCTTTCGGTCTAATTACTCACCACTCCAGTGGCATAGGCTTCTTGTCACAATTGTGTACTGCCCCTTTCATTTGATGCACTACTCAACGTCGCATGACACCTAGTTTCTGAACACGGATTCTCTATTTTCATCCCCAATTTTAGGAGGCAAATGCAAACAGCTGACGCCCTAGTTTATAGATACACATTTAAAACGAGATAAAATCTTTGGCAAGGCTCAAAGACGCCAGCTCTCCTTACTACTTTCCTTAGGTTCGAAGTCCTTTCTTTCTGTGACCGTTTATTCCCTGTCACCCCGCGAGACCTGCATAGAAGTTGCTGCATAAACTTACCTGATGCGTGGTATCTATAACTATGACCTATAGACTTATGTGGACAGTTCATGTCACCACCTCGGGCGTTCTGTTCCCTGGATATGCATCATCCAGCGGTTTGAACGACTGCGTTCAAAGCATTTTCACCTAGCTGTCTAGCATCCGATTGCTGAACATGTTGCGTTATTATTTTCATGGCCTCAAACCCGGCGTAATAACTTCACTGGCTCTTGTACATGTTCGAATGATAAGCTCTAGCACTGTCAACAGATCGCTCAACTTATATCTTACGCGCTAATTAAACCACTCACTATGTCCTTCTGATTCCCTCAACTCATTTACCGGTTAACGACGCCTGGTACTCATGGTTCACAAACAGGACAACTTTTGCGTACGCTAGGCCACTTCGGCCAGCATCTTCCTCTCACCTTCAGCAAACATCAGGTCTCGTGCTACAGCGTAAAACTACTGATACGGATATGATGTACAACATATACGGTCACTCCATTGCTTTCAGCCAGCACAACTTTACCATAAATTTTATATTTATACAATGACATAGTCATGTTCAATTTGGTTGACATTTTTTCTCGGTCCGCTTTTCTTCTCCCCCTTGTCCTACAGGATAACATTACCTGCACGGAACATCGCTGAAGACGTACCTGCAACGCTTCCATGGGCATGGATTCAATAAAGAACAAAAAACCCCACTTCATAATCATGACACACTAAAGAACCTAGTAAACTGATCAATTCAATACAAGTCACCTGAGTCGTCCGACTTCAACAGCTCCAGCCACTTGCACTGGACTCCGAAGGCGACCACACAGCCATGGGAAACAAATTGGCGTTACGTGACTGCGAATATCCGCGAGGGTAATCGGTCAGATACAATCTTGCCAATGTTATACCACCAGCCGGCTGTGTTCCAAGACGTAGTGGGTCATCGTCTGGCAAGCGTTTTCCCTACAAAAAGCCACAAATGTCTGTTTAACAACACTGCGACTTGGCGGAGGTGACTCGCCCCTCTATAACGTCACCGCCCCTAACATATTTGCAAGTTGACCGACACCACATTTACAAGTTCTGTGCATATATCGGCTCTCGCACGAACACGCCTACATATCTGATTAGTGACATGCCACTATTCTTAAGTATTTTTCACCGGTTTCCTCATACTTCACTCACTAACCTACATTGCTTACGGGACCTCATCGGATTAGTTCCTCATCAGCATACTATATAAGTGATCTGAATACTATCTTTACCTCCCGCATTCTGTGTACATAGACTACATACAACCTTTGGGCTCTATAGGCCCACACTACTGTCTCCAACTGTACTACTCCCAATGTTGGTGCTGCTTATTCTGCTATCATGTACAATAATGCAATATGCTTATCATGCCCAAAAGGCGTGTCTCGCTTTGTCGAGAATAAAATATTTATTTATTTATTTATTTGGAACATTACCTTAAGAAGGCCTCATCCACCGGCAAATGTTCAACTTACTTGCGTTGTCATGGCGTTGTATTCCATCCACCACGCCGGTGGATTATTTTGGTACCAGATCCTTCATATGCTTGGCGTCAGTATCCGTTGGATACCTTACCCGCTCCGCTAGTGTGGTCTGCTATCAAGCCTAGGCGTCTGGAGGCTTAAATGTATGGAAGCTTTTTGATCCTACCTTCCACTGTTTTGAACAATTGGGTTCAAGTCCTTAGTACCTCCGGAACATCACCTAAACAGCTTCATCATCCTGCAAATGACCAACATACTTACGATGCCATGGCGTTACGCCCCCTCCACCTCGCCAGTGGATTACTTCTTCCTGGTATCAGATTCCTCATCTAATTGGTGCCATTATACCATAGATACTTCACCCACCTCGCCAGGGTGGTATGAAGGTTTTATACCTTCCGGAGGTATATTGTTTGTGGTATATACTACTATGCTTGGTCATACCCGATTCCAAAGAGCAGAGCAAGCTTCTCGACTGTTCGAGACATCCGCTCTATGCAAGCGTCACACCTAACTGCGATGGTTACCTCCCTTTGGACCGACCAGCGACACAAACTTGGCCCCTGGGTCATTTGCGCAGACCGTGACACTGCTTAGCATTTGAGTTCTACGCTCACCCGGAGGAAGCAGCTCCGCAATTTATACAGCTTAGCTCCGAACAGTACAGCTGTCCAAAACCGTTCCTGATGAATCCTGACTAAGCGCTCCGCAGAGCCAACGGAAAATCGGGTGTCCATGACTGCGATTAGCTGCTCTGAAAATGGGTTCTACAGAAGCGTTGCAAGTATCTCAAAGTCATCTACATGGTGTTCAACGGCAGTGTTCCATGACTGGTGGGTTATGGCTTGGCCAGCAATTACCCTATAGAGGCCAAAAATGTCTGTTTAACGACAATGGGACGTGGCGGATGTAACTCGCCACCGAAGTAAAGTCACCGTCTACTGCTTCACAAGAAGAATGATCTCAATATCCCATATTTGCGAGCACGTGTTTATCAAACACTAGCAAACTCGTACGTCTATGGAAAAACGGAGATCCATTTCCTGGACCATTCGAACCGGTAAGCAGCATTTCCATAACCGAAACGCTGATTGATCGTACAGCGCTTCGGCTCCACCGTTTTTGTTGTCACCAATGATCAAGTCCTTCATCCTTGCGTCACTCCTACGCAAAATTATGTGCAATTTTCAAGTCATGTATTTTGCCACAACATTTCTGTTATGTGTTATGCGTACGCTTCTAGAGTTCCTATGGCTCTGTCAACCACTTGATCACGCCTGTACCGGTGTTCTCGTTTAGTCGAGAAGATAATTATTTATTTATTATTTATGTTCTTTGCTGACTAGCCCTGCAACGTCTACAAAGACACAACCATTGTCCTTCAGGCAGGAGGTTAGGTCATTTAGCACATAAGAAATAACTACGGTCCAGCGCCAACACTGGCAACTTCGCTATGAGCAGTGCCCACGCTAGATCTGGCTTCGCCAATTTTGTGATAGAAGGTTTTGGAAGATTACTTCTGATAGTCAACGCATCCGTTAAAGTTGCAGTCAAAAGCAACTAAACTACTCTAGCAATAGTCATTGATTAACCACGTCTAATTCTTTACTAAATTCCAGGCAGGAGACATCCAATAAAGCCAACATATCCGGCATCGAGCTATTTCGTCCAAAAAAACAACCGCTTTATCAGACGGCTATTTTCTAACAAACCCAGGCCGTTTCGTGCCAATTAGTTTGTTGACAAACAATGTTCGAGGAACAACTAAATATATAGTTGATTGACGAAGCTTTGGAGTTACAAGCCATCAGGCATGAGGAAAGTTTTACAGGCGATTAAGTTTCGCAACGGACACATTACGCTGCATGAAATGAGCCGATCACCAAGAAATAGAAATTGCAGCATGTACAAAGTTACTTGTAGGGAACGAAATCGTTATGGATTTGAGAACAGTCTGTACGCTGGAATACGCAGCAGAGAGGTAATCAGTAAAAGCGCAACAGTTGCAGTGGAAACGGAATATGCAGACAGGGTAGTAACTTTGTAGTGTGCCTGTCACAGAAATAGCGGTGGGTGGCTTTGTTCAACGCCAGTCTGAATTTGTTGGCTGTCTTTATTTAGTGGGAGTCACGTCCGCCAGTTCGCTGCGTTATTAATCAGATATACGTTGCTTTTTATAAAAAAGCAGCTGCCATAGGAAACGTACTGCGTCCTGGAACACCGCCGTCAATTATGTTGAACAGTAAGGTAACTTGGCGATGCATATTGCAGACCGGTTCTTCGAAATCGTGTGCCGCCTGAATTTCTTCCTTGGCTGAACGAATAACTTAAGGGGGACAACTTTCAAGCTTACAACCCAATGGTTCACTGACATAATTGGAGCTCCCTCTATGACTTAACACAACGATCGCCGCTTTACAGCCCTGTGATAGATTTTTTCGAAGCGAGTTACTGAGAAGGTTGAAGACGGGATACTGGAGCCAATATGCGTGGTTTAACAGTCGTTGGAGTTACGGTAGCATGGTATGATGCTTTATAGCAGTGTAAACTAACCAGCACCTTAAAGACCTCGGATGCGACTAGTTTAATATACTTCAATTAATTTCACTTTAGAGATGTAACGACGATAAAACTGCTCAGCCACCCTCCGCACGGCGTAATAAAGAAAACAAGTAATGACACCCGTTAACTGCATCTCCCATTACCTGACTGCCAAACTTGAGTCGGATTAGCAATCACCACCCTCGTGGACGTGTTTCTTTTGGCACTCCGAGCTAACCTGAGGTCCTAGTAGAATTTAGATACGCACTGCATGTTGGTTGCTTTAGTTTTGCGTGTTTTATATTGTAGCCGTTTTCCAATATCCTTCGATACCTAGCACCTTTCACATCAAGCATAACGTCCACGCAGCGCTCATGAAAAGTACCACCGTCATCGGCGGGGCTTATTTATACTTCTTGCGGGGCACAAGGGGCATATTTATCCAACCATAGTACGAGGCTATACTTAAACAGGACCAGACTAATTTCTGTCGTAGCTTGTTCTTGAGCTGGAGTGCAACAAAGCTGAGGGGCCTGTCCTACAAATTAGTAATGTTGACGGCTGAAGCTCCTCACAAGTTGACATCTCAAAAATAGCTTCTGTACATTTGGAGTAAATTAAGAACGCAGCGTTTACTGCTACCTATAGGGCCTACGCATGCATCCCTGTTACGCAGCCATGTTTACTGCTGACGATCTATAAAGTTTTGAGGGGATGCCTACTGCGGCTTCTCGTTGGAAAGACGAAAGGTTGGACGAAGCCACCCAGTTTAGCCGTTTTAGCAAATATAACGCTAGATTAACTTTTATCTTGACGAGGTGATCCTACTCTAGATATAAAAGAGTTGGGCCACGGATTGCTAGAAAAAACAGGGCAGCAATCACCCGCTGCTTTAAGGAAGTTCTGAGCCCCTTATCCTCCAAGCTAGTGGAGTCGGAGCTGTGGTACTCACAGACGACAGTTCAAGACAGACTATCCACTATAAAAAAGCAGCACACAATATAAATATTTGAAATCGTAGGGAGAAAGGATATTTCGGATGCGCAAAGTTAGTACAGAAAACAAAACACAATTCTGCACCAACGGGTTGCCTGGGTCCGTGCATTCTATGGCTGGAGCAATCCACCAGGATTCGGTAAGCTGACAAACGTACGCAGCCTGATTTCAGACAAAGTAACCGCATCAGCTAGGTTGCAACCAAACCTCCACCCGCTACGTATTCCTGACGCACAGCAGTTGTTGCATGATACTTCCAGACACATTCTCAGCAGCTTACACTCCTCGATTGGCGTTTTCAGTGTTTCACGCTGCTTGTAGAACCCAAGGGGATAGCCTGCTTTTTGGAGCAGTTTGTACACCGTCCCAAACCTACAGCCATCTAATCGTGACAAAAGAGCGAACTGCTGGAGGTATCGCATTGCGTTTACTTAACGCTATCCGCGGTTAAATGTTGTCCCGAGTATTTAATATTTTACTACTTCTCTCATTATTCTAGAATCCCAAAAGGTTTTTCTGTTTTCTGTAAATTGCTAAGCCTGAGTTTCGGCGCTGGAGGTAAAATTTAGGGAAAGGACTTGGTTTTAATTTTTTCCATCCGTAGTTCGCTGGTTGACTACGCCGCGGTTCGTTGTTGTTTGCATTTTAAAATGTCGACTTTAGCCTTTCGTTTTAATGGCTCCGCCGCTCTTATTTCTTTCCCTTTGCGCATCATTACATGGAACGGCTGAGCGCGCCGAAGTAGCCCAAGTGAGTTACGCTGAACTAAGTAGCGAACTGGATCCTCTTTTCAAAGGAAACGTGCACAACTAAGGTACTGCGCACCTTTTTACCACTAGTAACATCAAGGGGCACAAAAATTGCCTGAATGAGCCAGAGTATGTTCAAGGTAGACGCGTAAACCCTTACAGCTGTAAAGGTATCAAAGCCTTGCATCCTTAATTGCGGACAAGGAACATATACCCCTGTTGTTCTCAATCCGATTCAGGAGCATGGGATTAATGTAAATATTAATCTGATCCTTCGTGGACACAGCATCCAGCTAGTCCAGAAATGTACCCATTTTGTATTGTTATAGCTTCCAGGACAGATAAAATGGTCTCAAGGGCTCACTATAAGCATATCCTGTCTCAGAACCTTGGTCACCTTTGCTTTGTTAACCAGGTAACAGCAAGTATTTTCATTGATACTGTTGTAAGCCTACCTTGTTAATCCAAAAACTTGATAAAGCTAACCTTACACACCGTTGGACTAAGTAGTTATATGTAGCATTCGGGCAATTTTTCGCTTCCACCAGCATGGCTCATTCCTGCTTCTTTCAGGACGCAAAGGGCAGACTTATCCAACAGTTACATAAGGCCAGAATATGGCATCCACTACGTCTGTTCTAACATGGATGTTTTCCAACATGCACAGAACGTTGCCTTAGGGCCCAGCTGGTCGCATGTGTTACCAGTCTTTATAGAATTACAATGGATTCGCAGTTTTAGTACAGAGACCGCGAAGAGATTAGCTGTGGGAATTCATTTTTGCCGACACATTCTTCATATTATGCGATGGTTACCTTGGCAATTCTACGGGACTTCTCAAGGTTCAGATTTTTCCGTACTAAACTGTTGTTTCGTTACCTTGCGAAATATTAATATTGATTAGGCTAAACTTCGTAAAAGTTCCATGCTTCATTGGAACCTTCGAAACATTCAGCGAAAAGGGAAAGGCACAGTTGCCCCTGCTTGCATTCCTGTACTGCGGCCACGTCCAGTGACCAAGATCTATAACGTAACAGGTAGTCCCACTTGCGTATCCCTTCCGGAAAGCATATTGGTTTAACGCATTCTCCTGTATCCGTCGCAACAATTCCCACTGCCGACTAAGTGTCAGGTTGACAGAGGTGCCAACACCCTTTTGCCCGTGACGGGAAACAGTTTACCCTGACGCAGCACAATGTTGATTTGTCAAACACTGGAAGCATAGCTAACGATGATCTTTCCCTTGTATGCCACCAAGGAAGATGGTCCACCTTGAAGCACGCCAGTGGGCTCTACTCTATTTCCTTACTAACTGCTGGCTAGCCGAACAACCTCCTCGTGGTGCCAGCTGGGTGGTTCGGGTTTAACCCGTTCCAGCAAATATTTCGGCGGCAGTGTTCCAGGACGTGGTGGGTTTTCGCCTGGCAAGCGTTCTCCCTATAAAAAGCCACAAATGTCTGCTTATCAACACTGCGACGTGGCGGATGTGACTCGCCACAAAATAAAGTCACTGGCCCGTGGAAATCCGGAAAGTGCTATCCAACCCAAGGACATCAATCGCTTATGCTCACATTCCTGACGACAACAAACAGTCAAAAATGCTGCGGCACATTCAAAGACACAAGCTACATTCATACACAATTACATACGTATATACACCCATACACTTACATACACTGTTATGCCAAACATGTACTTTTGTACATTTTTGATCACACTGTTAGCTAAACATGATCATGCCTGTAAAGGTGTGTCTCGCATGGTCGAGAATAAAAGTTTATTTATTTAACTATTTAGCCGATCTCAGTATTTGATTGTGTGCACTGCTTGCCGGGTGCTCAACACAGTTTACTCCTGGGGATTTTTCTTTTAACCTGGAAAGTCAACCTATCAGCTTGCGCTTTTACAACAAATCATGCGTACAATCAGCGGAAAGCACAACTGATTTTAATACCGGGGTGAAATAAACCGAGTTTCCGATATCAACGGAAGGTCTGGAGGAAAGTTCGTTAAGACAGCAGCAGCAAGTTGAAGTCACACAACTGCGCATGCTTGAGGTTCTTACCCCAATGTTATCCCATTAGTACACAGCCATCCAGAACACGGGGAAACGTTCATCGGACGCAGTGTTCAGCAGCGTTATTGACTTCCTTAGTGATAGTGATTCAGTACTAGTATTTGGTGCTTTCTCATTCGCCATGGAGATGTTTTCTAAACAGAATGATGCGGCAAACGTTCGTCATCTGATACCGTAATTGTACGCAAATGAACACGCTAGATATCTATCTTTTCATGAGCCCACCAGTTATCAGGACCCGTTATTTACCGAAAATAGCTAATGGAGCTGGAATGAATGTGGTTGAGAGGTGGTGAATACAGCATTGGCGTACGGTGCTTAGAACGTGCACAACCGGGCCCTTGTGAATTGGAACGCAGCCGATATTATTAAGAGGCATGACGCTCGACTTTGGAATCCATCTACTATATCACTAAACGCGTTGAAGCCTTTTCAGGATTTACAGCAGCCAAAGCAATCGCCTATTGAACTATTACGTGCTACAAACTATACCCGTCATTCTAATGTAGTACCCGTGCTCAAGTCTTACGTAAACTTACCTCCATTATTAATCATGCAAGAGCAGGTGATTATGGTATGTTATGGTCAGACCCTTGAATCACGGCTTCTCGCCAAGTCTAGTATATATAGACATATCTCTATATCTACATTTCTACATACATATATCTTTATTTATTTATTTAAATATATGTTGCCAAAGAACGTCCGCCATTTCAGTTTTGATGATAATTACTCGACTCACACAAAGACATAGAGGCTACACCATTGATCCCCAAGTGATCCGTTTGTACGACAGAACTTCTCTGAATGGCAAAGGAGTTGCGCTGTGGGGCAAACCAGTTGAGTCCTTACACAAGTATGTTGAGCTTTGTATGCGCCGCTCAATTGTGAATTTATATAGGTGTGCGGGTATAGCCCTGGGCCTTCCGCCAATAGTACCACAGACGCACTAGGTCATAGGGGCGCAGGTGGGACGCTTCAGCTCATAGCATGTACAGTCTCGGTGGCCGATACACCATGTGGGTCTGGGTTTCCCTGTCCAAGGGGGCCAGTCCAAACAAGTAGAACAAACGTAGGGATTTAAACTACGATTGCGTTTGTATAACTTGCAACAGCCAAATAAGTTTGCCGTGCGATTTTGCACGTGAAGTTCCCCTAAACCAAAATGGTTTGTTTGTATGTTCGGCACTCGATGGAAGGAAGCAACTTTATACTGAAATCCTTCAAGGAAGGAGACGACTGGAAGCAGGTTGTTTGCACACTGGTGAATGTGAAACCTGGCCGCAACCGGATACAGCCCTACGAATCGTCGGGACCGGTGGGGCAATGCAGGAGAGTCCGTCGCAGCGCAATGGGAAAGCCACTTCGACTCTCTGGTGGAGTGGGTTCCTACGAGGCCTACCGGTAACCTTAAGTTCCTTCGTTTGCGGTTAAAGACAAAGTTCAAAATTTTAGTAACTACTAGCACCGTCCCAGGATGCTTGGATGGTAGACTGATAACGTTGAAGAAACTTCACACCATGCAGGAGGCAACGAACACTCTGGAGAGCAAAGAGCGACGAGAGTAATTCGTTTTGCAGCTCATGGATTACGAGGGGAAAGGTAGACACCCTTGTGGATTAATGAGTTCAACTTCAACATGTTTTGCTGTCGTACTCGTGGCCGCTCAAAGCGTGGTAGTAGAGCGCCATGTACGGTGGCGAACTGCCGTAGACCAAAGGTTCATCTTGTCGGCGCCACGAAAAACAACGGCATGATAGCGTGTTCGGTTCTGAAAGTTACAACAAGCAAAAGTCTGCTTATTGCCCGCGACAAGTGCTTGATACCAACGTAGCAGGGTATGTGGAAAGATGTCTTTCGATTTGTGAAAAGGCGCCCTGTCACACACACCTGGGGCACGTTCTCCTGAAATAACCGTAGCGCTCTGCTAGACTTTTACGCGGTGCGCGATACCTTCCAGCTCCAAATCCTATCGAGGGCAGCTGGAGCGTAATAAAGGCTTATACAAAACAGGCAACTAGGGGACGGTACTCTGAGGTGCTCCTAGGTGATCTTGAAGGCATTCTGAATAGGAGCTAGTGGCAGATTCGCATTTTTGAGTACGCGGTGCCTAAAGCACGAGCCTTAGAGACGTAGCAGCATTACGAACAGATTTTTCA
The DNA here is from genome assembly GCA_944474145.2 of Dicrocoelium dendriticum. NCBI lineage: Eukaryota > Metazoa > Platyhelminthes > Trematoda > Plagiorchiida > Dicrocoeliidae > Dicrocoelium > Dicrocoelium dendriticum. The sequence continues at coordinate 75,928,884 of OX104067.1, read as the reverse complement.
GCATGTCAGTAAGTATTATGGACTGTTGTTTATTTGACTGATCTGTAAAACATTTTGTTGGCAGTAAACTACCTGATTTAAATGGGTATTTTCTTCACTTTATTTTGCTGACGGGTTCAAGCAATTTATACGCCGCTAGAAAAAGCCAGTTCTTTATTCAGGGAAACATCGCAAATTCCCGATGCTTTGGCGCGTATAGTCGCGTCGCATATCCGTTTCAGTTGCTGCGTTGCAGAAAAATCATGTAAAAGCTTGACAAATAGATGCCAATGTAACACGGTTGTGTAGCAATCAATTACGTCCTACCGCTTGTCGTTGCTTGTGTTTGGCGACATAGTGGATAAGAAGTTTGCTACTGGTATAATAAATAAGGAACTTTAACTATGCAAAATTGACGGACGTGGCTAGTGTGTGGTTGTTTCCAGGATTGGTTAACTCGTTACACAAACGCAGGTGACTGAACGCTGATTACTTCTCTTGCAATGTTGATCGACGCGGAAGCACAGAGCAGGTAGCGAATCCACAACTAATGTTTATTGCACTCTCTAGGGAAGTAGTTCCGGATGGGTCTTTTCTAGTTGTGGATGGTATTCAAACACAGGGCAGGGTTGTGGTGAGAAGATGCTACGGAGCTGCAAATAAAATGTACGCTCTTTGGTGAATCACATTTACTCGTCAGGTTGTGGCGTCTGCATAATGAGGAGTGGCCCCGCATGACGCGAACTGGCCTGTGCTTTCATATGCTAGTTGCCACTTGCAATTAAATGTTTCTATTGCGCTCCATCTAAATTCTACGTGGGTCAACAATGCGCTTATAGCCGGACGTCTATTGCACTCCTATAACGCACGTGTTTTCGTCATCCATCCACACATCACCGGCTCCGTCTTCCATCGCCAGCTGTAACTACACGGTGAATCTAACCACGAGATATAAATCAAACAAACGCTCCATCCAACTCCGACTCCTAGTAAGTGGTTGTTATGAAACTGATCAGCCACCTACCAATTAACTGTTTCGCCTTTTAGTCCTCTAGGTATCCTCCGGCCCAATTTACAGCAAGGATACGGAACTCTTGCGAACTCTTGATATGACGCAAATTACATGGGCGAGCGCTGCTACGAAACTTAGTTCCAGTGTTGTTGGCAGGAAAATGCGCGGTTACTTTACGTCTCTAAACACTAGCAGCTAAAATTTTACATTGTCTGCTAGCCCACTCAACCAGGCCCTTCTCATAAATTACTTCATGTACATCGTTCTTACCCTGTGCTACAGCTCCGGTGGAAGCGGTTCAGTTTTAAGTGCACTCGATTTCAGTTTGTTTGAGCGACTATCGATGCTTGAGCCATAGTGGCGTTTCTGTACTCACAACACTTGATTGTGCTTATTGACGCGGATTTGTATTCTGTAGACAAAATGGTAACCAACCCGCTTTGAATACCTTTAGTTGTTTTGTTTGCAGAGGCACAGTATGGGGGCAAGGAGAAGGTTTGCCCCGTGCGACATCTGGTACTGCGCCGCATCTTTATTTTTGTCGTAGGTTGGATACCACATATAAAGGACAAAAATCCGGATAAGCTGTGGGTTGGATATTTTAGGTTACCCTTCAAGTGCAACAACACATTTGCGTCATGTGTCATACTTGTGCAAACCTTCTTCCCAGTGTTCCTCTCATTCATTCCACAGTTGTCACTTTCAGCACTCAAATCAAGGTCCCCAGCGCATATAGGTTTTCAGCGATACCTAGTGTGCTCATTATCGATGGTTTAGTCTCCACGTGCCTAGGCTGCCTTCGGTAAGTGCTAATTTTACCACCACCTTGGACGGCAAAGATAGTTGCCAAGCTACGGCTCACATGGATCTTTGGAGTTAAACACAGATAACCAAACATGCTGCTTTCACCATTGTGGAGTAGGGATAAGTTACAGCAAATCGCTGTCACCTAGCAAGAGTTTTTGAGAGTATATCGCGGCTATCACTAGACCTGTGTCAAGGACATTGAAGCTGAGCGGACTTTTGCGATATGAATACACATTGGAGCATTTAAGCGACTATACTATTACTTAAACAGTATGCTATATTTATGCCGGATAGCGAGTAAAATACACCTTCCTCTTTTATTGTGTCATCCGCTGGAAACGAAAACATGTTGCTTTAAGCCTGGTCAGCTCAATCTGTACCTCCGATATTTTACCAGTACTTTTGGAAAACATGTAGGCTGTTTCGACGTACATTCCTTTGCACAGCTTCGTAAATGCATCTTCTTTGATACTACCTGCTTCAACTTGGTGTAGCCGAACGACAACTTCCTAGCAGTAAAAAGATTGTTGGAAGCCGTACGTGCAGAATTCATTTCACTTTGTACACCGTTGTTGAAGTAAGCTAAGGCACTAGACACCTGCAGCGTTTTCGGTCAGTAAAAGATAGCTGCAACTAGAGTAGGGAGAATGAACTTGTTACTATAATGAGCTTTAAAGTGTTTTGTATACAGCACATTCCATGTACGGTTAGAGTTGCTACACTAATCAGTGTAAACGAGCATTGCAACAAACGAGAACCGGAGCGTGAGTTAGTGGTAGATTTCCTTTAGAGTCGGCAATCACTTAAAGCGACATGATGGAATAAAATAACTCAAATAATTCATACAAACATGTGAACTTAGCTCTTAAATAAAAAAACATATGGAATTAATTGGTCACCAAAATTTCCGCTACAGGGTCAGATTTAACAAAAGGCCGCCATCGCAAAAAGGTTAGCAAGGTTAACTACAACATTTTGAACGACGTGTGCAAGTTAACAGAAGATAGTTTGCTTAAGCAATGGTGATACCTTATAGAAAACCCACCACCTGAAATAAAAGGACCCATCATACAAGCAAGCGGTGAGTAAATCGAACAGAGCTTACCTAAGAACGCTGCGCTGGCTCTGTCTACATTCTCAGCAGGACCCGTCGTCACTTTGTTTTGGCCCCGAGCGGCCAAGCTCATGGCTCACTTGGTCCGCTTGACTCAGGCGCGCGCAATTGCAGGTGCTACATCAACCTGCGCCCAATGTCGATGGGGTACAACCCATCGGCGTCTGTCGCTTCAGCACTTGCCGTTTCTCCTCCGTATGCATGAGGGCTTTCTCCTGCACCTCGGCAGCTACCTCCATGATCGGATCGCGCCATACACGCCGATCAACCACACTCGATTCCCATGACCTGCAATCAAGAGTAGAACGTGCAAGCCACACTTTGATCATGTCCTAGTAAGAAGCTCCGTTTTCTACACATGCTTCTTCCCAATACGCAGCTAACCATCTAATAGCTGTTATGGTATCCGCGTTGAATCCATACGGCTCACATAATCGAGTCACCTCAGGTGGCTCAGCAAAAGTACGCAGTCCACTGCATGCATTCCATTTCGGTGGAACACATCCGGGTTCCTAAATTTATCGCACAAACCCATGCACACAGTCCGCTTCAAACACTGTTGACGGAACCACTTGAGTTAACACACATCCCGCCAGTATATCGTCTACAGTTTACCGTCGTACAGAAGAACGGACCGCACCATGGATTTGTACACCATCAGCTTTCCATCCATCTATACATGATAAGTGATGGGCGGCATCCAATTTCGAATTTGCCTGTCACTGTGGCCAGCCACAGAGTGCATGCGACTGCAAGGGGACCATAGGTGGCTTTTGTTTTATCGCCTACAATTACCTACTTACATACACCCATACACATGTTCACGGTTATGCCAAAAAGGTAATTTTGTACATGGTGGATTACACTAGGTCAACTTACCGTGTTCTTGCATGTAAAAATGTACCTTGCACTGCCGAAAATAAAAGGTTATTTATAATTATTTATACATATTAGGCTACCTTACACAAGTATGCTAGATGTGCTCTACAGCAAGTAAATGGTGTATAATTTTACTGCTGCACTCGAGCTACTTTTGCCTTTCCGAATTTCATTTTTGACGCAATGTAAACCTTGAGCAACGTTTTATCAAGAGATTGTATGTCTTCACACCTACAGTATCCTGCCTTTGGTGGCGTGCTTCGAGCTTGTGTTAACGCCAAACTGAATGATTGACGACAGCGTTTCAGAACGTGGTGTGTGTTTGCCTGGCAAGCGTTCTCTCTACAAAAGTCATAAAAATCCGTTTAACAGCACTGCAAGGTAACGGATGTGACATGCCACCAAATAAAGTCCGAGCTAGCGGATTCACACACCACAGTACATTCACACACCGAACATTTTCTACATCATCCTTGACGCCGTCCCCACCGTACTTGTCCTCCTGCAGCATGCAACACAATGTACTTACTGTGTAACTTTGTCTGAAAACTTTTACCATGCTTAATAAAGCGCGCCTCGAAGCGTTCGAGAAAATGCTTTTTATTTATTTATTTAGATAACAAAACCAGCAAGTGATGAGAAGAGGAGACGGTAGCTGGTGAATAAATAAATAAAGATTTTATTGTTGAATTCAGCAGGACATGCCAACGCAGCTATGCTCAAATTTTGAAAGCTCTTATGTTATGATACATCTACGTTACAATGCACGCATTGGCTGTAGACAAAAGTTAAACAAGTTGCAGCAGCGGGAGAAATACTCATGCGGAGTAAAACCGTCAGTGAGGTGCAGATGAACTGAATTCGTGTGTGCGTACATTAAACAGGAAAAGCACCTTTGGTAAAGTGATAACAGTACGCGAAGAGGAAGTTTACCGCTTCTGTACGTGTACGTACAATATTGAAAACTGTTATCTTGTCCGTAAGTCAGATTATAAGTGTGGGCAGTGAGTTTACTTAGTGGAGGCTCACAGCCGCCACGTCGCAGTGTGAAATAAAGTACTTTTGTGGCCTCTTATTGGGAGAACGCTTTCAAAGCAAAACCCACCACGTCTTGGAACACTGCCGTCGATTGATTTGAACGGTCATGTACATCTTGTAAAGCCTTTTCTCAACCATGTGCTTACCGTCATTTGCAGTGGAATGATTCCTCTAGTAGCTGATCCGATAACTCGGTCAGGGAACGCCATAGAGGTTGAGGCCAGTAGAGCAATGTGCATAACTCTGCAAGTAAGCTACGTTTCCAGATTATCTGGAGTCGCACCTGCACTGATTTTGTTTACTTTCTGGATTGTGACGAATTCATGTCTGGATATCTTTACTGGACGTCAGTCGTTGGCTTGGGTGCAATTGGCTGGTTTTGGGGACAAGCTCTGGTCCATGTGAGTCCTTGTTGCTTATTTCGTACCATCTCAGACGGAAGCAGTTCCCCAGTTCAATCCTGGATGTTAATGATTTTCCCGACCTCGGCGGAAGGGAAGAGGAACAGTTTGAGAGAACAGCGAAAAGGGCAAGCATGAAACCAGGCAGTGTAAAAATCCTACCTTAAGACATTTCGACTTGAGCAAATGAGGTACAATGTGCAAAAGGTATTACACTGAAAATGCTTCTTGTTTATGCGACAAAAAGCATGGCTCAGTTGGTAAATTGCTGTGCTGTGCTTGAAGATCTAAAGCATGGTTTCGGTAAGCGGTCAACGAGGTGTTAGTTATAATAGGTTGGGACAAATATGTGGGCAGAAATAAGACTGTTCAATGATGCTTGGCGATGGAAGGGTAAATAAACAGCAGAGAGTTAACCAATGCACCAGTAATTGTAAAACACGATGATGCATCGGCGCTTCAATAGCTTAGGTGATCCATTTAAAGGTGAAATGTCACAGTGTCAAAAACAAGCAAGATGGACACACGGAACATTAAGGGTAAGAGCCGGAGTAACTAGTAGAAGAAGCCGCTTGTTGTTGACAGTTTAAGGAACTTGAACTGTCAAGCAATCAGGTAAGTGAAGGAGAGTTCTAGTGAAGGACGTAAGGCCACAGCTGAAGCAGGAATTAGGCTTCGGACATGCAGTGCTATAAACCCACCATTGTGGAATGTGATGGAGCTTCAGTAGATACGGTGCACCACTTAAAGGTGAAATTCTACCGTGTCAAAAGTAAGCCAGATGGACGCGTGGAACAGTAAGGATAAGAGCCGGATTAACTACTTAGTGGAAGTCACTTTGTAATAAGTGAATAATGGAACATGGACTACCAAGCAGGCGGTTACGTGGATAAAGGTTATAGTGCAGCAAGAAAGACCGTAGTTAGAGAATAGATTGGATTAAAGTACCAGCAATACTATCGAACCAGCAGTTGTGGAATATGACGACGCCTCGGTGCATCACTAGACTAAGTAAACCATCGAGGGTGAAATGCTACGTTATTCCGACAGCCATATGGACGCAGAGAACAGTAATCGTAAGAGCCTAAGTAACTACTTAGCAAAAGCTACTCGTTGTTAAGAGTTTAGGTAAACATGGACTGCCGATCAGTCGTTTAAGAGAAGTAAGGTTTAAGTGAAAGCAGACAGACCGCAGCAGAATAAAAGATTGAGTTGCAGATCAGGCAACACTATGAAGTTACAATTGTAAAATAGGGTGGCGCAGTTGCGCTTTATTAGAATAAGTGAACCACCCAAAGTTATGCTACTACAATGTGACCCGGTGGCTTAGTGTTAGCGAACACAACTAACATTCCAATGGTCCCGGGTTCAATGCCTGCTAACTCCACTAGATGCGATGTAATAACATGGAAACGCGTCACAGTAGTGCAGTGTTTTTGTCGGCAGTGTTCCAGGACGTGGCGGGTTTTTCTCTGGAAACATTTTCCATACAAACGTCACAAATGTTTGTTTAACAAGACTGCGACATGGCGGAGGTGACTCGCTACTCAGTAAAGTCACCACCCTAATCACCCATTGGCAAGTTGCCTGATACCACATTTACAACTACTGTGCATATACCTGCTCTCGTACGACACGTCTACATATTTAAGCAGTTACATGATACTATACTTAATTATTTATACAGCTTTTCCTTATGCCTCACTCACCTGACCCGCGCTGTGTACACAACCTCATCGGACTAGTTCGTCGTCAACATACTGCACAGTAGTAATCGGATTCTTATCGCTACCTCTCGCATTCTGTTCACATGGACTTCGTACAACCTTTGGGTGATGTGGGCCCACACTACCGAGTCCACCTGCAATACTCCCGCTCTTAGTGCTGCTACTCATGCTATCATGTAAACTATTGCAATATGCTGATCACGCCCAAAAAGCTTGCCTCGTTTGTCGAGAATAAAATATTCATTTAATTATTTATAGGTAGATGCGGAGCACCAAGTAGTTTTGGGATGGATTAACAAAATAGCATAAGCTTTTTTAGCTAAGAGACGGCGCTTTGGTAGATTGAATTAACTACCGGAAGTTGGAATTGTACGGTGTCAAAAGGAAGCCAGATGGACTCAGAGAGTTGGGAAGAAGAGCCAGAATACCTACAGAGCAGAAGCCAAGCTCCATTGTTAGCTTAGAAAAACATGAACTGCCGAGCAGTCGGTTAAGTGGTGGAGGGCTTAAGTAAAAGAATTTAGGCCGTAAGGAAAGAAGCATGGGTTGTAAAACATGCAGTACTATGACCCGATAATTGTACAATAGCGTGCCGCGTCGGCGCTTCAGTAGATTAGGTAAAGCACCCAAAGGTGGGCATTTAAGGTGTCAACAGAAAAGCAGATGGACGCAGTCTGCGATGTGGATAACACCTGCATTGACAACATAGCAGAAGCCGCTCTTTGTTGAATGATTAAAGAAACTTAGTCTTTCGAACAGTTATTTAGATCGAGGGGTTATATTGAAGGGAGGAGCGTCTTTCCTGGAGCGAGGATTGGGTTGTAGAACAAGCAGTGCTATGAACAAATAATTGTAAGTATGGTGGCGCCTTGGCGGTACAATAGAGTAGGTGAACCGCCCAAAGGTGGAATCTGCGGGGGTAAAAGCAAGCCAGACGGATGCAAAGAACCGTTAGGTATGTGCCGAATGAACCACTTAGCAGAAGCCGCTCTTCCTTGAAAGATTAAGGGAGCATGGCCCGCTAAGCCGTCAGTTAATTAGAGGAGGGTTTAATTAAAAAAATCCAGGCCGTAGAAGCATAAAGGATTTCGTTGTAAAACATGCAATACTATGACCCAACAATTGCAAAATAGCGTGCCGCATCGGAGCTTCTGATGATTAGGTGAACCACCCGATGGTGGAAATTTACTGGGTCAAAAGCAAGTCAGATGGACGCAGTCTGCGATGTGGATAATAACCGCATTAACAACATAGCAGAAGTTGCTATTTGTTGAGAGATTAAGGAACTTGGACTGTCGAGCAGTCAGTGAGGTCGAGAAGAGTTATGTGGAAGGAAGACAGACCGTAGCTGTAGCGAGGTTTGGGTTGCAGAACAAGCAATGTTATGAACTAATAATTATATCTTAGCGTGGCGTATCGGCGCTACAATAGATTAGGTGATGCAAAAAGGTGGGGTTCTATGGTGTCAAAGGAGCTTACTGCTTCTTTTATTTCAATAAAAGCCACAGGTTACAGGAGCTTTCAGACGGAGAAGCATTACAGACAGGCGGATTTAATAGAGACGTGCTCCCGGTCATATAGTTTAACCGGCTGGTTAGGTAGTACGAACTAAACACTAAATATATCAGAAGAATCTGGTCGTAGATGAAAGTTAAGTAGGAATGCCTGCAAGTTGTGAACAGCCTCATCAATAGCGGCAGTAGACAATGTTAGGACTTTTAACTACAATGTAAGTGAAGGGTGCTAGACACACGCTCTATTTGCGTTAGCTAGTGAAATACACCGCAGATACTGTGCTGCAATACCTAAAATAAAAAGGGATTAAATGCAACAGAAGCAAGCCAGCTGAGCTACCGGTAACGGATGAGCAGTGTTCCGGTAAGCTACCTGCCGGCTACTCTGCAGCAGAAAAAATACTTACTGTGCAAACTTATAAAACGTCAATTAATGAGATCCTGGTAGGTGGGGAGCCTAAGCGGTATGGGGTAGGATAAAGCAACTCACCGCACGAACGCCACTGAGGTCGGCACCTAGCCATATCAGGAAGTGGATCCAACCACAGGTGTTCATCGTCTGTCGGACCCCAACCAGGGAGCCCAGAAACTCAAACTGAGGCCAGCTTTGAAGTGTGGGCCTTCATTCCTCCCGACCAACTCATCGCTTGGCCACCACTCCTCTTCTTCCATCCACATATCCGGCACGCAAACGACGCACGTCGCGGGAGTCGGTGGGCTGACATGCGTAACATGTGGCCAAGCCATCGGAGCCTGGTGGGTGAAATAACCCTGTTGAGCAATTCACTTCCTTTTCCTGCGTCGTAAACAAGGCGCCAAACACGCCCACTGCTAACTCGGCTTTTCCACCTTATTGGAGAAATAACGACAAACAGTCTTTTAGAATAGGGTTTATGAAAAGCAATTCTAACAAGGAAAAGTGCGCCGTGTCGTTGCATTGAGTGCTTGGTACAAAGAGTATTCTTTTATTTGCAGTTGCCTCCTCATCTGTAATAACGCACCATGATATACGGATCGGGTGCGCGTTTTTCAAGAAAAACCGTAACGATTAGGCGTCCGCCTGCTTCTTATCGCGTATACACCGTGTGAGACTACTACGCTCGTGTATTGCAGTTCTTCACCTTGCAACGCCCATTCAGTACCATCCTTTGGTGGTGGGTGAACTGCGGTTGTCACTTTTATGCCTTCCGTAACCACTATGCCGACATTCAAGGATAGACGAAGGCAGAAGGGATGTAGTTGGGAAGTTGTGCATATTACTTCAGCTCTTTCATTGCCTGGCGACTATGGTGCATTTAGATAAATCGTGGCAATACGCGTGGCCATGACGGTGTAGTACTTGTTGTTAGATAAGTTTGTTGAGTGTATTCGATTGCATGACTGGTGATGTCACCTGTGTAGCCAAGTTTAACCAGCACGGAACGCTTAAATGCACCTATCACCTCGAGCACCCTAACTTTCTTATTTGTGTCTGCGGTACGCAGCCATTCATGCCTGTATTGGCAAAAGCTGATGTTTGTTGCTAGCGTTCATTCAGCTGCGCAGCTAGCCGCTGGCACGTTCCACCAATTGTCCTATAATTCAGCCTTGCCCTAGATGAGGTAGTTGACCGCAAGTACTCAATGCGCGAATAGGCGCACATAAAACGCACACGGTTTGTTTGAAACGCTAGCCTTATGTCACGTAAAAAATCGTTGAAGGAGCAAAGTAACATAAAGTTAAAGCATGGCACCGCGATGATGGGGATACGAGGGTCCCTACTGGTAAAATTATTGTCCATGAGGCTTGCAAGTGCAACACACTAGCAAACGGGCACTTGAGATTCACACAAGCTAATCCTAACTGTTTGCTGGCAGTGTGGTGTTTGGCGTTTTGTGAGAGCTTGTCACTTTAACATGCTAGTCTGCCAGAGGGAACACTGAAGTTGACACAATAAGACCCACTGCGGGTCCTAAGTGTAGTGAAATCTAGAATACTTATTTCAAAGCCAAGTACACCGAAATTTCTCAAGAACGGTAACTGTCGACATCCTTGACAATGCTGAAGAAAGAGGTAGATTCATCACTATCAGCCTTAATGGGTGACTGGCGCGCCTTGAACATTGCCACGGCGTCTGACTTCACAGTCATTTCGGAAGGTTTGTGGAGATCACTGTGCACCCGACGGTAAACCGACTAGCCAACAAGCGGCGAGCGCACTAAGCACCAAGTTAAAATGGTTAGCCTGTGTGTGTCATCCCTCTAATATCACCGCTGCGGTAACCAATTTCATCTCATGTCACATGAATTTGAGTCTTACCGGTTTAGACTTAGTGGAATGTTTTAACCTCCTAGGTACTCATAGCAAACAGTTTTTTCAGTGTTCAGCTACACAAGCGGTAGTCCCGAAGGCCGTGGCTGTGGGAGGCATTCAAGAGTCATATACGTACGCTTTTGTTATGGTGTCGGAAGTGCACGAAGATAAAAGGCTAATTGTACTGAACAACCGAGGTTGTTCTAGTTTTCCACGCAGGACATGCAGTACGGTACGCGGCAATTCCACTTATTGACCAGGACGTAGATTGCTTGGTAAAAAGCGAAGCATCTCGTAAAGAGAAATACTACTCTTGGGCTTCTCCAACCATGGTACTCAGAAACAAAATGGTTAACTACGTTATCAACTGGCCTCAATCAAGGGAGATGGTCACATCGGCGCCCTCGATCTACTTCATCTGTTTTATCCTCAAACGAAATGGAAGCCTTGTTTTGCAAAGCTGCATCTATCGGAAGCGCCCCTGTAAGCAGAAGTTAAAGAGAATTCAGGTGAACAAATGACGATTAATACGCACTAGGGATTGTACCAGTACTATTAACTTCCACTCTGTTTTAAGTCCAGGCCAGCAATGGTTTAGCAAATCTCGGATGCGATGATGACAGACGTAGACGGCGCTGCCGTATCCGTGGATCAAATCATTATTGTGGAACCAAATGCGGACGGAGTTTGTTAAGTATGATGCTAAGCCGCGTCAATAATGATTGTCGGTGCCGCACCAAATATGTCGATTAGCTGCACGGAATCCAGACCGCTTAAGCTACCGCAGATCCTAGCCAAAGTTATCCCACACGCAAAGCGAGCGCAATCCTAGAACTGCACCGCTAGACAGAGAGGGAGAGATAAGACAGCCCTTTGACAACAGCGCTTCTACTGACTCACAAGAAAGGGGAACCTGAATTCAGACATCTGTATTTATAGCACCGTATTGTCGGGTTAACGAAAGTAAACTGGAATTGACAATGGCGAACCTCAATTAATACGAGTTGTCACCCAGCAACGGTGTAACCGAAGGCATCACGGACGTATTGCAGCTGGTCAGTTGCCGCCTGATAAAATAAGCTAAATGACGTAATAGAAGTAGGCAACGTTGACACCGCGTTAATATCGGTGTACTGTCGTCTGTGTGGGTTGTCATGCAGAAACTGCAGGACGGGTCAGTGAGCAAGAAACTCCTCGGCGTGGAACAGCTGTGGACCCACGAGGGCTGCACATACCTCCGCTTCAAGTCAGACAGTATTGTGTTTGGCGATTGTTTCCTTGTAAAGTTTTTGGCCTTCTTCCGACACTTGCTGTCAGGCGGCAAGGACCGTTATGGCTTGACGTTGCTTGAACCGCGGCAACAGTGGTCGGTTTTTCGGTTGCGATGCGAAAAGTATCCAGCATTATGTGTCGCGGCAGCGCATAGTCGGACTAGGTTGCGTACATTTCATTCCGTGTCGCAACCGGAGTTGCGTGTTGGCGTACCCGTAGAACAACATCTTCGGTGTCATAAAGTATACTGCCTCGGTGGGCCGTCATCTTTGCTTCGATCCAACATGGATGACTACACTGACAGTCGTGGGAGTGAAAAGGGCTCCAAAAACGAAGCCATAACGACTGGTAAAAAAGGGCGTTGATTTGGCGTCTCTTCGGTTGGTTGAAGCGCTATGTGAATGATACACAGCTTCTGGCCCATCAATGCTCTGGCAGAAGATTGGCACTCTAGAGAAGCTGGATTTGGGGTGGTCCTGTAGTGGAACAGGTATGCCTGGAGACGTACATTCACGGTGCCCTTGCCACGAACTTTTAAGCAGGCTTGCTTGAACATGTCGACACTACGCTCTACTTGCCTATTGGACTAAGGATTGTATTGCGGGGAGCGAAGGTGTTGGCTGCCGTGACGACGACAGAAATCGTCGAACACAGAAGACGTGGATTGCAAACCGTTTGCAGCCAGCAAGACGTCAGGATGACCATTTTGACTTAAGATCCGCTGTAGGCGGTTCAGCGTTGCACTTGGGGTCGCAGAGTTAGGGGTCACGACCTCCGGCCATTTGGAGTAGATGTAGAACAGAAACAGATAAAAACGCCATCTATCGGACCGGCACAATCGACGTGTAGACTTGGCCACACCTTTTCTGCTGGTTGCCAAAAGACTGAAGGTTCGCGTCATGGCATCTTGGCTGCTTGTTGATATCGTGAGCAACGGCCAACCAATTCGTTATTGCCACTGTCCAGAAAGGCCATTAAACGTAACCGTGTATGACTGACTTCATTCTGTTCGTACCAGAGAGAGCAGAACGGAACTGGCGGAGTATGGCTTGCCTAAGGCAGGTAGGAGTGATGACGCGGTCAGCAGTCATAAGCAAGGAATCGACCATGGAAAAAGAGTCACGGCGCTGAGACAGCTGCTTGAGTTCTCCACATAGACCACTGGTGGGCCAACCTGCCTGAACGTAAGTGGGAGCTTGGCGTTGAACGGCAGCTTGCATAGTTGCGCGATATTTTGCCCGCAGCCTTAACAGAGAGGCTGCTGATAGAACTCGCGAGCTGGTGACTAACACTTTTCTTGAAGACAACAGCGGCAATCACCGTGTCATGCTTTCTAGCGCACTTGGGAATGAAGCGGCAGAGACGGTCAGCTTGACCAATATCGGGGGTGCGGCAGAAGCGAATTTTGAAATAGTAACCAATAGGAACGGCGGCTTATCGCTGAAGTCAGCTGGCCGAGTATGCTGGGATGCCCATCTTAGCAACGAAGATTGATAGTAACTGCTTGTGCTCGAACAACAAGATTGAAGTGTTTACCATTTAGCACCTTGTAGAACCTTTAGAGGCAAAGACGATGGTCAGGGCTGCACCTTCCAGTTTACTGTAATTCCTTTATGCCGACATCAACGCGCTTGAGACGCGCATGACTGCTGTCTCGGAACCACCTAGGAAGCGGTGGAAAAGAACAGCTCATTGTCCGTAGTTGGCTGCAGCAGCGGCGACCACGACTGTCAAGGCTAGGTCGAGGTGAATCAATAGCAAGTCAGAGCTCAGTGTAACGCGCTTATCTACCCATGAAATTCTTCTACTCTTCGCTTCGTGGTCTAGTCTACAGACCTTGGCCCATCGTTGATGGATATCGACCAGCGTTCACGTGCGCCTCCTTACATTCCCATTGTTAGCGTTGTAGGTGTGTCTGTGTGTGCAGGCTAATCCCCGCTATTGGTTCCGTGCGTATGCGGCTACCGACGACCTTGGGTCTCCAACCCTACTCTTCGCCGAACATGACACGTTCAGCCCGGAGCATGTGTCGCGCCCCTCCCCCGTTCACTGGTCGCTCGTCCAAAAACCAAGTTTATGCGTGCCATTAACTCTCACCCTGTGATTGGACCATCCATTGATTGGCCAACGCCATTATTCTTAATACTCGTAGCACTCAGGTGTGGTGAATTGTTCCTTTGATTGTCCGGCGTAGACCACTCGTTCCCTCTTATTGTTTACTGACACCTAGTTGTCAACTTGCATACACCGGGATACTGAACAATTAAAGTAGGTCCCAATTATCGACTGTATATATTTTAATAGTACCGTAGTATTTGGGATCCGACTTGTTTTGATTTCGGGATCTTGGGCTATGCGTTATTCAACTTTCACGGCGGACGTTACACTCAGCATGGATTTCAGGCGAACGAAAGCATTCTTACCTGGGGTGACTGATGCCAACGGAAGTTTTTCTGAAACAGCCGACTGCATTGGGTCCCTGCGTCTTTTACCGATAGCAAGATGGCACTGTAGTAGCTTATCAGGCCACGGAAGCGCTGCAGCTTTGCGACAATTTCTAGGGCTGGCAGTTCAAATGGCTCTGATATGTTCGGTATCATAGTGACGTCCATTGGCATCAAAAACGAAACCCAGATGCTTGATCGACCGAAGGAAGAACTGGCGTATTTCTGTACTCTAGCGGCATCCATACTCCTGGACCACCTGAAGGACCGACACCAGGCGCTCTCCTAGCTCTTACGGAGAGTTACCAACAATGAGGAAATCATCCAAGTACGTCGTCTTGCCCGGCATACCAAAGATCATCGCGTCCGTCGACTGCTGGAAAGGGGCCCGGGAAGTCTGTACACCAAACAATAGCCAGCTGTACTGGAGGATCCCGCGGTGTGAATTGATCGTCAGTAGCGGCTTCTACTCGGGAGCGACCTCATACTTTAGGTGGGCGTCTGCCAAGTTGACCTTGGCGAAGCCCATGCCACCACTGAGCAATGTAAAGAGGTCTGCGGGGTCTGGCGATGGGTAGCAGGTCGGTTCAAGCGTGGCATCGAGACAAGTGGAGAAATTGGCACTAATGCGGAGGGTTCCATTAGTTTACTTGACCAGAACGATTGGGGCTGCCCAAGCCGAATAAGACACAAGTAGCAGGAAACGAATTTCCTATAATCGTTTGAGTTCTTCATTGCCCAAGTGTAGAGCTGCGTAAGGAGCAGGTCTTTCGGGATGGAATACTGGATTAGCGTCGGATGCAACTTGTAACAAGACCCACGTGAGTGTACAGAATCCAATACCATCCTGGAGCACTGACTCAAACAGACTGGTAATGTCGTCGGGTTGGTCATTTGATACCGACGGAAATCGTAACGCATTGCAGATGGCCCGAAGTGGTAGGTCGGCCAAACGCAGTTTATCTAGCCAATCGAGACCAAGTAGATTGAGCTTTACGTTGGTGGTGTAACATGTTCCCTCCAACGTGGTAGCTCTAAAGGAGACTGAGTAGTGCAGTTGTCCGGTTAGCTGCACTTGACTACCACAGGCGCCGGTGACGGATCGTGTGGTCGCCTGGCACGGTTGGTTGTCAAGTGATAACCAAAGGTCTTCAGAGGTTATCGGGATGTCCGTGAGGGTGTTTAACTGCTCCCGGAACTGTAGCCCATTGATCAGCAGGTTGACAAAGTTCTTGCGGCCAATAGCATTAACTTGTAAAGTAGCCAGCAGACTCATACAGCTGCCAACCGGCTTCGCTTTAGACTTACTGCTGGAACGGAACCGCGTCCTTGAGCCACGGGTGAGGGCTAGACCGGGTTTGGCCTCTATGTTTTGCGGTTTGCGGAAGCCATCACGGTTCCCCACCCGGTCTCGTCGGTAGCATCGGTGCTGGCGGAAGATGCAGACTTTATGGAAACGCTAAGCAACACATATCGGCAATGATAGGATAATGGGAAGGCCGCGTGAAAGATTGCGCCTTCAGGGCGACGTCTGATTGGACCAAACTGAGTGTGGCGGCGTTCTGGATCATCCCAGAGTCGTGTAGCATGTTGATTAGCGTTTTATCCTCCTCTGCTATGTGCTGGAGTGTGAGTATTCTGTCCCGATGCATCCTGGCTAAGCGAAGCGTTCGGATCTCGGCACCTTGAGCGGACTAAATACCAGAACTACCAGAGCTTCTTTATGAGTTCCAAGCTGGAATCATTCGCACTCACGAATGACGATGTCCGCCTACGGTATGACCTCATCGGCTTCACATTTTATCAGCTGAAGGCATTGGAACCGGTTGGTGAACAGTGAGAGCTGTTCGCTAAATATTTGTGACGCGTCCGGACCGTCTCGCCAGAGGTGACGTCTCCGGGTTATTTGACAGAATGAAATTGATGTAACGTGCAGGTTCATGTGACCAACTTCCGGAGAAGCGGCCGGACCTTCAATGTATCATACTTAGGCCGCCAGGTTACTTGAGAATAGGTCCAGTTCCCCATCATAGAAAGAATCGTAGTTCACGTGAGCATTGGGGTCATACAGGGATTCCGAGATGCTACCAGCAATATGATCTGCCGATTGAAAAATGATACCAAAACTTGACGGAATGTAGGCACTGGACGGTTTATCGTTTAGTACAAACATCAATTTAGGCTGCTGCGGTAGCATCTGTTTCAAACCAGCGTACCCGTCTGCTATGTTTCGAAAAACTCCGTCGCAAACTTTTAATTATGCTGCTTAGCCGAGCCAGTAACGCTTGTTGGTGTCGTTCCCCACATGTCGAGTAGCTGCACAAAATCCTGCAGGTCCTAGCCGCGATTATCCCACACGCGAGAAGAGTGCAATCTCAGAACTGCACCGCTAGAGAGAGAAGGAGAGATAAGACAGCCCTTTGACAACAGCACTTCTACTAACTCAGGATAACGGTGAACACGAATCCTACACCTTCGCGTTATTAGCACGCTGTGGCATGGCTGACGAGAATAAACGGCATTTACAAAAACAAAATTAATTAATGAGAGTTATCATCCAGCAACAGTGTTACCGAAGGAAGCACGGGCTGAATGCAACAGGTTAATTGTCACCTGATAAAATAAGATAAGTGAGGTAACAGCAGTAGATAACGCTGACACCTAGGGAACAGCGGCATACTTGTCATGTTGTGCGTTGTCATGTAGAACCGGTGGGACGAGGTCAGAGAGAAGGAAACGCCTCAGCTCGGAATCCTGAGGACCCATGAGAACTCCATAGGACCTCACCAAATAGCTTCACCTAGCACGTGGTCGTATGCAACATCATAAAGTCATGTTGTGCTACGCAAGTTCCGCATTCCTCATGGAATCAAATACTCATTTGGTTTCATAATCGACAAAGACGGGGGCAATGCATTTTTCGTGCCCTATCTAAAATGTTCCCACGCTGAGGCCTTTCTTACGACTCTTCATTCACTACAGCCAATATCTGCCTCACCTGCTCAGTTGCCAAGCAATGGAAAACACTAGTACCTGTTCCATTGTCAGAAGTCTTTCGAAGAGGTGAAGATTGGTAAGTCATGACATCAAACTAATTTAGTGCGTCTTTGCCATTAAACTAATTTTGACTGAAGGCGCTTCAAACTATGGGATTGGGGCAGTTATCTTACACAAGTTCCCTGCTTGTACAGAAAAAGCGACCGCACATGCACCTAGGTCATTGTCGAAAAAAGTAAGGGCGGCTAGCAAAAGAAGCATTAGCAATAGTTTTCGCGTTGATGAAAATTCGTGGAATTTTACGTGGAAGGTTCACCCTACATGCAAATCACAAGCCGCAGTTGGCAATATTCTTTTCGAAGTCTGGGATGCTCGTCTACACCGCTAACAGACTGCAGTGTGGTCACATATTTTCTCTTTTGCGATTTGGTACCAAAGTACAAGGCTAAAAAGCCATAGTTCAAGCGAATACACTTCCTGACTACTGCAATATCCGCTTCATCAACTGAAAGTGTTTATGCGTAGGGTCAATGAACAAGCAGCAATGATTTATACTGGTGCTTGACAGGTGACAGGTGCTTGCCATGCCTTGTAGGGTGTTTAGAGCAACAATAGCTCAAGGGATAATGGAATCGTTAGTTCGGGCGATTACAGACTTAACTGCACTGCCATCTAAACAGATTGAAATTATCATGTATGCACACAAAGCTATAAGGGTAGTGGTTATTAATCAAGTAATGGGCGATAAAATATTAAAGGATAGCAAGGACAACGCGTACTCGTGTGCAACTATCTTGGGTCGGCGGGATACAGAAATCCAGTTTCTATAGTAGTAGCCTTTATCAAATTTTGTGCAAGGGGTTCGGAGTGACTCATTCTCGCGTAGGATTGTGGCACTATCCATTTCTGTTGTGCACTAGTGCCAGCATCTAGTGGTCACGAGCTAAAGCACCTAGTGTAAATGTGATAGAGTTTTGTCAAGGCGCTTTTTGAAAAGTGGTAGGGTGGGAGCATTAATTATGTGTTCCAGAAGGACGTTCCAAATATGTGATACTCAAAGGGAGAAATCGTTTCGCCGACATTCCAGGCATCTGTACCGCTTGACCAGTATAAACCGATGACCACATATCGGGATGTTTTGACTGGGTATTAAAATGGCTGGCACTGGTGCTTGGGGTTTCTTAGGATTAGGTACACCATTATGAGATCGCCCCTTAGACTCCAATAACATTCATTGTATATTTTAAGTCCTCAGCCTGGGTGCGTAGGGAAGGCTGGTCTAACATCTGAAGCTCTTCGTTGCCATATTTTGTGCAGCATCGAGCGAAGTGAGCTGGCGCTTGAGCCAGGGTTGCCACGCTTGAATAGCGTACGCCGAGTGCGGCATCACACACGCACTAAACATGCTTGGAGAGACTGAAGGGTCCAACTTCCAGGTAGCTCTGCGAAGAAGGTCGAGGTACTGGTTTGCTTTCTTATATGCCCTTTCAGTCCGCGTCATGCAACCGAGGTTATCTTGAACTGGCACGCCGAGATCGCACTCATAAGAATCCCGTTGTAGAATTTGTGGTTCTAGGGGTACTTGTGCATTCCCTTGTGCCGTAGGCTGAGAATTTTGCGCTTGGTGACGTAGAAATGCAGCATGTTCTCGATGGACCATGTATACGTTTTGCCCAGTTCCTCCTGTAACACTGTGTGATTATCCACTGCAGCTAGAGTACGCCATAACTTTAGATAATCAGCAAATAACAAACCTTTAGAAGAGAGCACGCTCGCGAGATCATTTATGAAAACCAGGAACAGGCGGGGTCCAGGTACTGGTCCTTGAGGTACGCCGCACTGTACTTCGATGGATTCTGGCAGGTTCCTTCGTACCCTCACCTTCAGGTGATGTTGCACGAGAAAGTCTCCTATCTAGCTCAAAAGGGATCGCCGATTCCATATTCATGGAGTTTGTGGAGGCGAATGCGATGGCCTAGACGGTCGAAAACCTTTGAGAAATCCAAGTAGGCCGCGTCGACTCCTACACCTGCGGCACAGATTCTGTCCAGCTTGCACGAGCAATCAACACCTTTGTGGTACAGGAGCGATTTTGAAGAAATCCGTGTTGCTCCGGAGCGAGAAATTTTCTATTCTTCAGGCACCCCTTCAAGGCCGCGGCTACAATGGACCTCATAACCTCGGAGATCACAGGAAGTGGGGTTATCGGGCGAATAATTGATGGTTCAGCACGAGTTACTTTTGTAAAGTGGCGTGATGACTCTGTGCTTCCACAAGGTTGGGACTTGCATCAAGTTCAGACATCGCTAAAAAAAATTGCTAGTAGCGCCGCTAAGCTCATGGCAGAGAATTTCAACGCATTGTAGTTTATCGGAAAACACGCACGTTCAGTATTTTGCAACATTGGATTTTATGGTTGTTTTACCCTTCAAAACGTCCAGTTATTCTAATGACTGCACATCCGTGGAGACAAACCGTTTTGGTGAGTACGTTGCTGCACGTTGCTCGCTATGTCTGATTCGCTTCCTATTTTTGTGGCCTGCACAATATAAGTTGGGTTTAGTCGCCTCCGTCTTCTATACTGTCGTATTTGACATGTCTTACTTGGCATTGCTTAGGGACTAGTATCCCAGGCTCAGCCCAACGATTGGTGATCCCCTGTCAGGAACACGCCGCCCGCCATTTTGCATTTTCATTCTGGTGAGCTCGTTACAGTGATTTTTTGTGTCATTACTTGTGATCATATGGTTTTCTCACCTACCACATTTTTATCTGTTTTTTGCAATGGATTATCTAGAGGATAAGCCATCTCTAAGCGCGGTTAACGCCGTTCAGCCTGTCCTGGTCAATTCTGTTGCGTTAGCTCCTCCCGCTTCCTGTAAGAATGATCATTGACTATGGGGTTTTTCCACCTATAATCAGTATTCTATATTCGTAGGATTTCTTCTGATTTCGTCGTGTATAATCGGCCAGTACCTTGCCTTCCTCAGAGTATATCTTCGCAAATGAGAGACCTCATACTTCGCCCCCTCTAGTGGTGAAATACTCATTTTCTCTATCATATATTATTTGCATGATAAATAAGGATATTCCCCGCAAAATTTCATGAAGATCTGACTATATCTAGACATGTATACCAAGATTTGAAAAACACACAATTTTTGACCTTTTAGCTTATACCCTCCCCTTAAACGGGCCATTATGCAGCCAATAACGCCTTCTGACCAGGTCCGTCTGCAGCAACTATGCAGTAAGCTGCAGCTAGGAGATAGGATGCCCCAGCCTTGTTGCGCGAAATGCAACAACTCCTCGGTACGTCCAACGTGGACGTAGGGATTCTCCGCGAACTGTGGATGCAACGCCTTCCTGAAAGCACTCTGGCTATCCATGCAGTAGCAAGTGACTTGCCCGTCACAGCAACTGCAGATCTAGCAGACCGCGTCATCGAACGGCAACAACCAGAGACTAAAACCAAAGCACCTAAGCAGCTTTGTGATGGCGCAACTACAACGACAGGCGCGACTAGCCCGCCGTCGGCAATAGACGCATTATCATTGTTGATAGTGTCGCTTTAGTGCCAGACCGAGGAACTCACTTTAAACCGTAAGCACCGCAATCGCTCTGGATCATTGCTCCATCACACAAAACCTGATGCCACAGGTTGCCGCTTTAATCACTCGCGTTTCGGTAATAAAGCCCGTAAGTGTGTACAGCCGTGTAGCTACTCCGCTATAGATGAACCGCCACGCCGGTCTGTGATGGCCACGAGTGTCGGCAAAGCACAAAGTCTTCTCATCTACGTTAGGGATTATGACTCCGATACCCAGTGCTTAGATGATACCGGGGCGAAAGTCAGTGTCATTCCTCCTACTACAGATGAGATTACCGCTTCTCTGTCGACAAGCCTCATTGCCGCCAATGGCATGCCAATAGCCACCTATGGTCATCGGTCACTTACCCTGGACCTATGTCCTCGGCGCACCTTCCGCTGAGTATTCACCGTCGCCGCAGCCCCTTCCGCCATCAACGGCATTGAATTGCTCAGGCATGTTGACCTATTGGTCATTGCGAAACGCCAGATGATAGCCGACGCTGCAAGACAACTCAGCATACGTCGCATCACCGCCGATGTCATATCTATATCCCTGGTATATGCATTTCCCCAGACCTCGCTAGACAACGCTAATCTCTTTTCTCAGTATCCCAAGCACCTTCAGCCAATGAAGGCAGCTTTGCCAGTGGCAGCTCAAGTCACCCACTATATATGAACGAATGGCCCACCTGTGTCATGCCGTCCAAGCCGACTATCGTCTGAGAAACTAAAGGTTGCTAGGGCACAGTTTGAGCACATGCTTGAGCTTGGAATAATCCGCACTTCCGACAGCCTTTGGTCCTCGCCCCTGCAGATGGTCCCCAAGAAATCTGGTGGCCGGCGCCCTTGCGGTGATTACCGCCCAGTCAATCGCCTAGCCGTCCAAGATAGGTATCTCATCCCACATGCAGGTCCTTACCGCATGCCTCACAGGTAAGACGATCTTCAGCAAAATCGATCTGGTTCGCGCCTACCACCAGATACCTGCGGAAGGCAATGGCATTCCCAAAACAGCCGTTATCATTCCTTTCGGCTTGTTTGAATTTTAAGGATGCCATTTGGACTGTGCAACACCGCACAAACCTTTCAAAGCTCCATCCACGATGTCACTCGTGGCCTAGACTTCGCCTGTTCCAACCCCGATGATATTTCAGTAGCCAGTTTACCGGAACAGGAGCACCTAGAGCATCATCGAACTCTCTTCCAGCGCTTGACCCAACACGGTGTCACAGTCAACCCGACTAAGTGCGAACTCGGCAAATCAACAGTAGCATTCTTAGGCCACCTCGTTTTATCTTCTGGTATCGAAGTCCTTCCTGACAAGATCCGGGCAACCAAGGACTTTCCAGCACCAACTTCGTTCAAGCACCACCGTCGATTTTGTGGCTTGGTCAACTACTATCGGCGCTTCATTCCGCGCTGCGCTCAGCGCATGCAGCCACTGACTGACTTACCCAAAAAATGAAAGTAAGGTCGCTTTCCCTGACACAACACAGGCAGCCTTCGCCGAGCTCAAGGATGCTATCTCTAACCTAGTCCTCCTCGCTCATTCTGAATCGACTGTACCTTTTCCTAGTACGACTGATGCTCCAGAAGGCACGGCAGGAGCTGTCGTCCAACAATAGGTTGGTGTGCATTGGCAACCCCTTGAGTTCTCCTCCGAGCGCCTGCAGCCAGCAGAATCCCGCTACAGCAGGTTTGGCAGAGAACCGTTCGCCATTTACCTAGCCATTCGTCATTTCCGGCACACATTCGAAGGCCGCGCTTTCACGGTCTACACTGACCACAAGCCCCTTATATTTGCCCTCAACTCGGCTTGCGACAAATACTCCCCACGGGAAACAAGACACCTAGACTTTGTCACGCGGTTTACTGCTGACATACGCCATGTCTCAGGTGTCGACCATCCCGTCGCTGACGCACCCTCTCGCCTTAACCTCACTCTACAGTCTTTGCCTACCGTCGACCTTGCCGTCATGTCGACGGCTCAGGCTCAAGAGGAAGATTTACAGCGCACTCTGCAGTCCACATCGCTGCATGTGCAACCTGTTCCTCTCCAAACCACGGAAGGAACCATTCTCTGTGACACCTACACAGTATGTTCTAGAGCTATCGTGCCCGTCTCCTTCAGACGCACAGTCTTCGGCGCACTGCACTCACTATCACATCCTGGTATCAGTGCATCTTTGAAACGGGTCACCGAACGTTTCGTTTGGCCACGCGTAAACAAAGATGTTCGTACCGGGGCTCGCGCCTGCATTCAATGCCAGCGTTCCGCGGTACATTGTCACACCCGCAGTCCTCTTGGTTCATTTCCTGCCCCGGACTCTCGGTTCTCGCATGTACACTTAGACCTGGTAGGTCCGTTGACTCCTTCACGCGGATTCGTATACGTTCTTACATGTGTCGACCGCTTCACCAGATGGCCAGCAGCCATCCCCGTAACAGACTGCACAGCTGAGACTGTTATCCGGGCCTTGGCCCGGTGGGTTTCGCACTACGGATGCCCATCCACCATCATGACTGACCGAGGAACGCCTTTCGAATATTCACAATTTGATACGTTCTGCAAATTTTTAGGTTGTCGCTGCATTCATACCACAGCGTATCACCCAGCAGCCAACGCGTTAGTTGAACGCTTCCATAGACAGCTTAAAGCCTCGCTCTGCGCCTCCTCCGACCCTAGCTGAAGCGAAAAGTTTTGCTTTTAATATTAGGTATTCGCAGCAGCATCAAAGCTAACTTATAATGTGCACCAGCAGAGCTGGGTTACGGCACAACGTTTAAGTTACCAGGAGAATTCTTTTTACCTCCCGCATCGTCGGGTATGCCTCCGCTTAACTTTGCGTCCTACCTAGCTCAACGTATGCCTTTACTACCCCCGACTCCGCCCCGTGAACAGACAAGGGATGTGCACATGCACAGCGGACACTCTACCTGCATTCAGGTTTTCCTCCGCACTAACGTCGTGCGGCGCCCTCTCCAGCCTCCCTACACTGGCCCTTTCAGATTTCCGCAACGGAGTCAGAAACATTTTACTTTAGGTCAGAATGGTCATGAAACAACGGTGCCCCACGACCGCCTCAAATTGGCCTTCTTTGGTGAGCCACTTGCAAAGCATCCTGGTGCGCTCACACAAGCACGTGCGCCTGTGGTAACTTCCCGAGCACTGTATAGCGCGAAACCTCTCCCTGCTCCATGACTCTCAACCCCATGCAACCTACCGGAGCGGTAGACAGGCCAAACGTCCGGTTCGTTTTTCAGATTTTGTAAACGTTTGCTATTCCTAGTAACACGCCATTTTCGTCTTTAGTGGTTATGGTGCGTTTTGTTTAATAAAGTTTTTCAAAATCGACAAAATGATCCAAAAGCATTTTGAAAAACTAAAAAGCGTATTTGCTTTTAGCATTCACGCCATGTTTTCTCTCCGGCGTCATGCCATTTCCCCAACCCTTGCCAACCCCCTGAGTTTTACCTTCAAGAAACTCAACCGCCGGAACTGCCCAGGCAGTCCTCGGGTGACCCGCCAAACGGCACATCGCAACCCCCGAGTGATCCGCCGACCGACCAAAGCCCCCTTCCTCACTTAAGGGACAGACAGTCGTACTATACTGCAGACACCCACGAACGGATTGGTCCCCAGACGCAGCCTGAGCATTGCCGACGCCTATGCCAGAATTCTTCCTGGGACCAGGACGCCTAGATTTCTTCGTGGGACGAGAACGCCAGAATTTCTTCGTGGGACTAGGACCGTGGACTAAAGTGCGGTGGTGGAGTAACACTTCCCAAGCGCACCGTCGGGTCTGCAGCAAAAGAAAGACCCTGTTGGTCTTTTTTCTGTACTAGCCAGCTTTTGCAGTCGGCTCAGCCCGCCCCGACGGCCACCGATGATGCACTCTTGTCCACACGATCATCATAATTATTAACTACCCAATGCCTGGACCAAGCGAAGTCTGCTACACACCCCAACTTGAAAGCCTTTACTCAAGCCCATGTAAATATTCGCATCCACCCTCACCTTCCGTTTTCCAGCACTAACAGCTCCATTGAAGGCTTCCATCCTTCAGCCTTCTAGGGGGAAGCCCTTTTAGTGTATCGGAAAACACGCACGTTCAGTATTTTGCAACATTGGAGTTTATGGTTGTTTTAACCTTCAACCGTTCAGTTGTTTTACTAACTGCACATCCGTAGACACAAACCGCTTTGGTGAGTAAACCGCTGCACGTTGCTTGCTATGTCTGATTCGCTTCCAGTTATTGTGGCCTGCACAATATACGTTGGGTTCAGTCGCCTCCGACTTCAATACTGTCGTATTTGACACGTCTTGGCTGTCAATGCTTACCGACTAGTATCTCAGACTCCGCCCAACAGCCTTTCCGGCGGATGTCGTCCGCACCCGGGGAGCTGAACTCACGCAGCGACCTCAGTCTCTTCAGTACAGCTGCGATGGTGAACGATGTGTGATTAAGCCCTGGTGGCGGCGGGATCTGCTTAGACAGGATGTATGATGATTGCACCTTTTGGTAGGTACGGGCAAATTGTCGTCTAAGAAAGTGGGCCACCCTTTTGTGGTTTGGGCTAACCCGCATGCCGTGTGCAGAGAAGAAACACCGCACTTAACACGGCGCAAATTGTTTGCGTATTTGTATAGCAGTTTGTGACTGAAGTAAAATTTTTCACTAGACCTTGTTGCTTCTTCAGTTTATATTCCCGGACGAGTTTGCCACAGTGGTTCCATTGGATTGTGTAGACTTCCCAGGTAGGGTCGTTCGGGGAGGCTACGTAGGTGTGCCAGGCTCAGTTCCTTAAGGCCACGCATATGCTTGTATTCCACTTTACGAAAGACTTTATCCTTTTAGGCCGATGGCATATGGTTTCAGATGTCCTTGCTACGAGCATGGTAAATATGTTGACTAATTCTCCGCAAGCCACCTCAGGGCTTATGCAAGCTAAGGTGGACCAGCTGGCTGCGTCAGTGAGGTCGGACAGGTCGTCATAGTTGCTTACTACATGATATTCCTCAGCATGCTCTTTAGGATAATCCGCGTAGCACAGATATTGCAACACTAGCGTTGCTTTTAGGCCTCTCCAGCATAGGAATTGGAAAGCATACTCCCCACTTCTCCGTGCCGCTCCTTGGGATGCTTGCTTCCTGGCAATTAGTACGGACACTGCGACCTGTGCACTTTACAATAACTTTACGGGTTGTCTCGATATCCTAGCCCCACTGAAGCGCTCTATCAGGAGACCTCAAAATCCCGATGACGCCCCCATGCGTAAAATTACCACTAAGCCTAAGATAATGTGCTCTCGCTACAAGAATACTACAGATTTTCGCCTCATAATTCGTATAAAAGAAATACTAGTAAAATGGATAAACGCGCACAGTCATGTACATAATTTAGCTTAGCACACGGCGCTGCGCAGTGCGAACAAGGTTAAGTCACTTGTACGACTCATGAAGCGTCGCAGTGGCCACAACTACTTGCCGCTTAACTCACTTCTGCCTCTTGATAATAGGGTTATTACTGATGCAGCAGAGTTGCGCGAGTTTATTAATGCACACTACTGTGATTCCTTCATCAACACCACTGTGTCACTGGCAAATACGATTTCAAAGTTTACAGACGATCGCACTCACCCCATTAATTGCAACTTCAACGATACCAGTCGAGCTCTACGCCCACTGAAGCTGACAGACAACCCCGGCCCTGACGGAGGTCCATCTTCTTTAATATTACTCGGAGGCCCGGATATTCCAATCCTTCTTCTCAACGTTTTTACCCTCTTCGTGACGAGCGGAAGATACCCAACCATATGGAAACACTCCGTAGTCGTTTCACGTGACAAACGAGGTTGTCGCCAAATTATCGACAACTATCGACTTATAAGCCACACACCCTTTGCGTCCAGAGTTATGGAAAAGATAGTCAAGGAGGGAATGCTTCACTTCCTACTGCAGCGCAATCTCATAAATAGGCCCCAACCCGGGTTTTGTCGGCTAAACCTTGCCAAATATGCCAGTTTGAATGCTTGAACTACGTGACACACTCCATTGTTTCGGGGCAAGCACTGGACATTTGCTCCTGGGACATGAGAAGGCGTTTGACCGGGTTCCACACAATGGACCGCTGACGAAACTAGCTGCATTCGGTGTCTCGGACCACCTTCCTGCTTGGTTTTCTATCTCTCTAGCCGAACGAAGTCAGTAAACTTAGGTGATACATCTTCCTAAGGGGCACCCGTAACTAGCAGAGGATTTCAAGGTAGTGCACCTGACCCTCTGCTGTTTCTGTTATACAGTAATGATGTCATCCGCCTCTCTCAGTATGGCACTCTATATGTTTTTGTCGATGATATCAAAGTTGCATTTTCATTTGAGCCTGGCTACATACAAAATGGTCCCAAACTTTCAGAACTATCTTCGTGCTCTCAAAAATTGGCGCGATGTTTGGATACTAGAATTCTCAACTATGGCATGCAACATCCTCACCTACCGTTGCACTAAATCCCGCAAACCCTAACTGTTAACAACACCTCCTTAGGTAACGGTTTCACCGTGCGCGACCTCGTCGTGCATTACTCTAGCTCGCTAGCTTTTCCGAACATGCAAGCTATATCCCTGCCAAAGCCAGATCTATTATTGGTTATACACTGAAGTCAGTAAGCCTGGCTGAGGCTAGGCTCACGATCTAGAAAATGTGTCCGACCGAGTTTAGAGTACTGTTCTATACCTATCTCCATTTCACGGAAGAGTGATAGATTGAGTATCGAGAGAGTCCAGCGGTCTTTCACTAAGCACCTTCTTGACCAGTCTACGCTCAACTATCAAGGACACTGCAAACTGCTTGGCTTGGAGCCTCACTGGCTGCGCAGGCTTAAAACCAACCTCGTATTTCTCTGTAAACCCAGAACCTCTGACTCATGCATAGGCGAAAATTTTCAACCGATGAGTGATACAAGTTACTCCATATGCACAGAGCCTCACTCATCCTCCCTTAGCCACGTCGCAACGTTCGTTCGAACTTCTTCCTTTACGGATAGGCACAAGTATAGAACAAGCTACCAGGAATAGTCAGCGCATCAAAAAATTCAGTGGAATTCCGCTCGGCCATAAAATGATTACTCAGCTCCCAAAAGTGGCGGAACTTCTGGGCAGCTGCGTTGCTGAGAACGAGTTCTGGGAACAGGGACCTGCTCACACATAGGACGTGTAACGCTACAGCCACCGCATATGCTATTGGACGGATAACTCCTTGCCTGGCTGTAAACTAGCCTCGTCTGACCAGTTTACTGCTTTCTGACTGCTTCTAGACCTCAGCGACGTTAACCATTTAGGCGCTGCACACACAGCACTGGTCTCCTTAACTTCAGACCTTTGCTGGGCATGCTAACTGCCTTTTCATACAGTTACGCTCGACCCAAACTGCATCTTTTCTCACGACACGAATTACTTTTAGTCCCGCATTAATTTGGCGGCATAGCATCAGCTTGATGATCTACCTGATTTCCTCTGAACAGTCTCATATTTTCTGAACTCTCACGGAGTTATGGAATATAAATGATCTAGGCTTCAAATACGTAATGCATCGTAACTCCTACCACAAGAGCATAGCTGATCACGATTCATGCATATTATTATATCCGTTCCTTACTTAACTCTTCTATTCTGCCGACGCTGTCTGTTACCATTCCAACATTAATAATATGGCTTTCTCTCTATGAGCCGATATTCCAGTCTCGGCTCAATGGTCTCCTGCTTTCCGCCTACTGAGACCATACCGACGAAGGATCGACAGATCCAAAGGTCTTTTCACAACAACTGAGGATCTCTGCAGACCTTTCCAACTCTCCCCGATTCTTTCCCGTTCGCGCTCTCTGTGTGCATTACTTTTTCAATTGGTCGGATAAATCATCAGGCCTGGCTCTGATATAACCTCTCTGAACAAGCTCTGCTTTCTAATCACTTCCAGATAGCCGAGGCGTTATCGAGCTGGGCTCTGAGGCCCCAACACTGTTCTTCTCCACCTGTGAACTTTTGATCGGCCGGCTAACTGCCTTTTCACATAGCCACTTTTGTACCAAGCTGCTCCTTTTCTGACGACACTCATTACTTTTATCTTCACTCTTATTTGGCGGCCTAGCTTCATCTTGCTGACTAATCCGGACTCGTCGGAACGGTCGCCTGTTTTCTGACCTACCTCGTACTTCTGAGGTATAAATGCCGCACAGCCTTGTAACCCTCACCGCAAATGAATTGTTGGCTATGATTCATCCTTATTATAATATCACCTTGCTTCCTTTACAGGTATATTCTGCCGCTGCTCTCCTTTAGTACTTACACCTAAATACTAAGGCTTTCTCTCTTTTAGTGCATTTTCCCTTTCGCACCCTGTTTGCATTATTTTTCAATTGGACGGATATATCTTCAGGCCTGGCTCTAAGTTAGCCTTCTCTGACCGATCTCCTGCTTTCTGACTACTTCCCGATATCTGAGACGTTAACGAGCTGGGCTATGTGGTCCCAACACTGTTCGTCTCAACCCGTGAACTTTTGATCGGCCGGCTAACTGCCTTTTCACATAGCCACTTTCGTACCAAGCTGCTTCTTTTCTGATGTCACTCATTACTTTCATCCCTTTCCTTATTTCGCTAGCCCTCTTTACCTTGCTGACTTATCCGGACACGTTGGAACGGTCGATTGCTTTCTGATCTACGTCGTACTTCTGAGACTTAAATGACCTAGGCTCTGCCAAAGTAACATACTGTAACCATCACCTCAAATGCATTGTTGGCCATGCTTCATCCTTATTATTATATCCCCATTCTTCCTGTGGATGTCTATTCTGCGGATCCTCTCTCTTAGTACTTAGGCCTAAATTCTACGGCTTTCCCTCTCTGAGCTGACATTCTGTTCTTGTCTCAATGGTCTCTTTGCTGCTGACTGCTGTGTCCCTAATTATCAGGGATTAACATACCCAGCGGTCTGTTTACATCACCCCGAGTCTAACTGCCTTTGCAAGTAGTCACCTTCGTCCTAAACAGCTTATTTGCTGATGTTACTCATTACTTGCTTCTCCCCTACATTTGGCGGCCTAGCCTCATCTTGCTGACTTACCTGGTTTCGTCTAATCAGTTTCTTTTTTGCTGAACTCTCTCGGACTTCTGAGATCTTGTCATTGCCGACGCAACTCCCTGTTACCCACGCCTCTAAAACATTGCTGGTCATGACTCATCCTCATTAACATGTCTCCTCTCTTTCTTAACGTGTTCATTTCTTCCTATGTTCTCCTCCAACCTTCAGAGCAAACTAGTACGACTTTCTCCCTATAAGTCGACATTCTGGTCCAGTTTGATTGATTTACCTTCCGACTTCTGTGACCCTAATGATCTGTTGGGTCGGCAGACCCAACAGTCTGTTTTACACCACCTCGGGAATATCGTTGGCCTTTCCTTCCTTCATCAATAGAGCCTTTTCGTTTTCGCACTTTGTTTGCAGTTCGTTTTCAAATGGACATGTAACTCTTCGGGCCTGGCAATACCCTAGCGTCGTCTGACCAGCCTCCTGCTTTCTGACTACTTCCAGACGTTTCAAATGCTAACGACCTAGGCTTTGCAGTCCCAGTACCATCGACAGTTCCAAAAGTCTGTTCTCAACACCTCGGGATCTTTGTAGGCTTGTCCACTTCCCCTTAATAGCCTCCCTTCCAGACAACATTCTTTCATTTTCGGGCTATTGTTTGCATTCCTCTATCAACTGGAGGCATAATTCTTCAAGTCTGGCTCTAATATAGCCTTTTCTGACCGGTCTCCTACTTTCTGACTGTTTCCAGACATCCGAAACTTATACGATCTAGGCTGTGCAGTGAAAACACACTCTGTCCCTCAACCTGGGAGCTTCGTTTAACACGCTACTTGACATTTTATATAGCCTCTTTCGCCCTGCAAATCTTCTTTTCTTTTGACACGCATTTCTGTTATTCCCAACTTAATTTGGCGGTCTAGGTTCATCTTACTGACTTATCCGGTCACGTCTAAACGGTCTCCTGCATACTGACCCCTCTCGGACGTTTGATATCTAAATGCTTTAGGCTCTGCCAACGTAACGCTCTGTGACTCATAACCCATGAGCACTACTGGTCGTGAGCTATCTTTTTGTTCTATTCCCTTACATGCTTAACCTGTCTAGTTCTTCCTACTCTCTCTGTTAGCATTCCAGCAACAATCATATCGTTTTCTCTCTATATGTCGACATTCTAGTCTCGTCTCAATGATTTCCTTTCCTACAGCTTAGGCCTTACTGATGAACCAATGACAGATCCAATGGCCTGCTCACAACACCTCGAGACCATCGTAGGCATTTTACTTCTCCCCAATAGATTCTTTTCTTGCCAGACCTCCTTCTTTCTTTTCGCGCCCTATGCTAACATTACATTTTCAATTGGACGGAGAACTGTCCGGGCTTAGCTCTAATCTATCCTCGTCTGCCCAGTCTGCGGCTTACTGATTGCTTCCAGACATCCGAGACAGAAACGGTTTAGACACTGTAGTCTCAATACTCTGTGCAACTCATCCTTTGCGCTCTGCTCGCCATACTATCTACCTATTCCTGCGCAACGCTTTGGCACCCTTACCTCAGTTACATCACTGGGCATTATTCATCTTTCTTTTATTAACAAGGATGAATCAGCAACTGAAGACCGTCGCCGGCTTTTCCACTTATTCTCAATAAAACCAGTATTACCGACTCTTTCTTTCCTTCCTGTGCTTTCTGTTGCATTTCTTCTTCTTTCGACGCAAAGGTTCATGTGTTTGTCCTCCCTGACTTCCTACATTCTTACTAATTGAGGACTGAGGCAACGAGTCCCTGCCGCTTCTTCTGAGTGATATTCCTTTTCATAATCTGCACACCTCGTCCTCCTCTCTCTGGTTCCCACAGATTTAACATGTGCGCATTAGGACCCCTCAAACCCTATTTCCTTCAGCTTTATTCCTAATTTTGAACAATCATTCATCCTCCACTGATCTATGTCCCGCTCGGTTCTCGTCGTATTTCGCCACTTATGCTACATGTGTATATGCGAGCTTGTGGCAACAATTACCTTGTCCTCCACTAACAGCTATAGCGAATGCTTCCATCCTTCAGGCTTGTAGTGGAAGGCGCTTGTTGTGTACCGGAAACACGCTTTTTCAGTATTGTGCAACATCCGATGGTACCGTTGTTTTATCTTTCAAAACGTCCACTTGCTTGACTGACGACACTACAATTGGTCCAAATTGTTTTGGTGAGTAGCTTGCTGCAATATTTCTCGCTCTGATTGACTCGCTTCACATTTTTGTAGCCTGCAAAATACACGTTGGGTTTAGCCATCTCCAACTTTATACTGACCTTATTTGACACGACACTTACATGTCATTTATTAGTGATTGGTATCCCAGGCGCCAAAAACACGACATCTAACTGAAGTTTGATGCCTCAAGTATCCAAACCGAAGAGCCACGCTTACAGTTAAGACTTTATTTTACATAACTCGACATTGCTATCGGAACCAAACCTGAAACTTATAAATAAATAAACAGTTTCTTCTCGAATTTTTCGAGACACACCAAACAAGGCATGATTAATATTTACACACATTATTGCTTCGCAACAAACACGTTGCTATGAGTGTAGTCGGCAGTAAGCCGAAGGTTGTACAGGCTGAGGAAATTGTGTAAGTAGTCACGAGGGATAGAGACTGCAATGAAAGAAAAAACGTTGAATTCCAGCGTGTGTGGTGTAAACAGTCAGGGCACTACTTGTGTAATGAAAACGATACATATAAGCACAGTGGAACTTATTTTTGAAAGTGACAGGGCAATATTGAATAATGATTCTGGTCGAATTGCCATTAGGTAGTTCTGGGCAGTGACTTTATTCGGTGGCTAATCACATCCGCCACGTCGCATTGTTGTTACGCGGACATTTGTGGCTTTTTATAGGGGGAGCGCTTGCCAGGCGAAAACCCACCACGTCCTGAAACACTGTCAGAAATTTGTCGGTGCACTAGTATACAACTGGCAGACCAGGTTGTCGACTGATTTCACACTCAGATATCCGCAGTCAAATGACCTTCAATTTCCTCTGTTATTTGGTCAGGTATCTTGGGCAAGGCCGTCATAATGGCTGAGGCGAATCGAGGATAAGGGCTTCACGAAGAATCGTCTTTGTGGGTATCCAGGTGGGCGAAACGTCAGTTTCTTGCGTCTGGATTTTTCAAGAGTATGTATTCTTTTCAGGTGTGGGAAGTTCTTGAGTCCATCTATCATCACTGGAAAACGGTCATGGTAGTGCGTGCATTTGTACCCGTTTGTTGTACAGCCATTTGCTTCATAGGTCCTTATTGGTTGTCCTATCCCTGACAAAAGCAGTTTCTCGGTCATATTCCAGATCCGTAAGAAGTTCCGGACCTCGAAAAAAGGGAAGGTGAGAGACAACCAAGGCCGCAACGGACAGGCTTGAATACACACATCATTAAACTGCTATGTTATAACATTTAGAGTGAAGACAAATGATGTACAATGTGCAGCAATGATTGTGCTGAAAGTGTCTTTTGAATGTTTTTCGATAGCACTGGCCCTATAAGTTGTTTGCTCCTATCTACAAGGAATACAGAGCGTTGCGCCATTAAGCAGAAACGCACTATCAGTTTACTATGGTGCGACTATTGCGTGGAAAGACAGAAAGCAGAGTTCAGGGACCAGCGGCGTTTGAATGGTGGATGGACGGCTGGTGGCCAGACTACATCGAAAGAGATGGTAAGTCAGCAGATAGATACAGTAATTTACGGAAGGGCAGGGAATAGCCGAAATGCAAGCGTAGAGTAAGGTTGCTTAGAGTATCGGAGCAGTAAGGCCTAACCTCAGTAGCTAGGGTGCTAAGGTAATAATACCTTGCTGGATAGTGCCAGAGAATGCTGGCCCGAGAGTTGGATGATTGCAGGTAATAAGGTCTAAGTCACTACATTAAGTAAGGGATAAATGAACAGTAAGGAGGGTGAGGCAAAACAGCAGCTTGCGCTGAATACATGGATATGCCAGAACGACAGAACAGAGCAAAGAAAGGCTTCATAAAGAAAGGACAACGAACAGATGACTCCCAGGCATACGTTAAGGATCTTAACTAGTCTAGAGCAAAAATAGGCGAAGACGCGGCAATGCGCATATAATAAGATTATGCTGTGGTACTAAAGGAATAAAACTAGGGAAGACTGAGCCGCGAGAAGCCAGTGATAATGCTGAACTACTATTTAATAAGGTGTCAAAGAGGAGTGACAGCTGTGCATCTAGCAAGGAACAGCTGTGCACTGACAGGATGGGGTAAAGAAGGTTGCCAGACGAGAGCTAAGAAGGTCGAATAAAGAAAGGACAACAGACAAGAAGAATGCAAGCGTGCAGTGAGTTGATTGAGGGAGTCATATCAAATAATGCTGAACCACGTCGGTGTATAAGTTCTCAATTTATGCTGTGGTGCTGGGATATTACTACCTTGGAAAGAGCCTGAGGAAGCTAGTCCAATAGCTGGACGCTTACAGGTGAAAAGGTCGAAGACTTTGCAACAATTAAGAGATATGAGAACGTCTAGAATATAGAGGCTAAGGAGTGGCTGAGCACCGACTTGAAGAGTTGGAAGGAGTGCTAGGGAAAGCTGAAAAGTTTATATAGAAGGACATCAAACAGTCGGTGTGCATGCATAAACTAAGTCAGCTGAGGACATCGCAGCATAGGAGTCAGAGGCGCGCAGATACTGAGTCCTGTTATGGTGCTAAGATTTCAGTACTAAGGTAGACTGGGCTAGGAACTGCCAGTGAAAGGTCTGTAATCTTACATGAGCAGGGGTCACAGACGTTGCAGCAAGCAATGGATAAATGGACATTTAGAAGGGAGAGGCAATGGAGCAACTGTGCGCAGGCCACATGAGTTATTTTTGCTTAACAGAAGAGAATTAAGAAAGGTTTTATGATGGGAGGACAGCGAACGGATGAAGCGTAAGCATACGATATGTTTGTTAAGTAGTTCGGAGCATAAAAGGTGAAGACGCGGCGTAGCGCAGAGGATGAAATCATGCCGTGGTGCTAATGTAATGAAAGTAGGGAAGCCTGAGCAGGGAGAAGCCGGTGAAATGGCTGAAGTACAAGTAATTAGCTGTCACAGACGAGTGACAGCTGTGCATCTAGCAAGGAGCAGCTGCTCACTGAGCGGATGAGGTAAAGAAGGTCGCCAGACGAGAGCTTAGAAGGTCGAATAAAGGAAGGACAACAGACAAGAAGAATACAAGCATGCAGTGAGTTGATTGAGGGAGTCATATCATATAATGGGTCACAGTAGTCGGATACAACGAGACCACTGAGACGAGATTAAAGTATGAGCTCAAAGAGTGAAATCAGTAGAATTTAGGTCTAATTACCAAAGGAGAGCATCGACACAACAGGCATATTCAAGAAGAATGCGCGCATGGTAGTAGGGATGAATCTTGGCCAACAATTCATTTCAGTTGAGGGTTACAGGAAGTTACGTCTGCAGAACCTAAGTCACTTAGATCTCGGAAGTCCGAGGTGGGTCAGAAAGTAGTAGACCGTTCAGACGAGTCCGGATAAGCCAGCAAGATGAAGTTAGGCCGCTAACTTAAGGTGCGAATAACAGTAATGAGTACCATAAGATAAGACGTTTTCGGGACGGCAGCGGCTATATGAAAAGCCAGATAGCATGTCAAGGAAAGGTCTCGGGATGAAGGGAACAGAGTGTTTGGAATGTAGAGCTAGAGTAATAATGGCTAGGATGTCCGGAAGCAGTCAGAAACAGGGTCTAGTCAGCCGAGGATAGATTAGAGCCAAGTCCGAAGGAATATCCGTCCAATGGAAAAATTAATGCAAAC
The DNA here is from genome assembly GCA_944474145.2 of Dicrocoelium dendriticum. NCBI lineage: Eukaryota > Metazoa > Platyhelminthes > Trematoda > Plagiorchiida > Dicrocoeliidae > Dicrocoelium > Dicrocoelium dendriticum. The sequence goes on along the minus strand of OX104067.1, from coordinate 75,892,903 downwards.
AGAGTGCGAACAGGGAAGCGCTCTATTGAGGGTTATTGGAAAAGCCAACCATGTTTTCAGGGAGATGTGAGCAGACCGATAAGTCTGCCCATCCATGATCATTAGGGTCACAGTAGTCGGGAGCAAAGAGACCACTGAGATGAGATTAGAATATCAGCTCAAGAGTAAAATATGTAGAATTTAGGTCTAACTACTAAGGGAGAGCGTCGACACAATAGGCTTATACTGGAAGAAAGAAGGCATAGTAGAGAGGGTGAATCTTGGCCAACAGTTCATTTCAGTTGAGGGCTACAGGAAGTTACGACGGCTGAGTCTAGGTCACCTAGATCTCAGAAGTCCGAGGATCTGCATCTAAGCCTTGAACCAAAAGCAAACTCAAAATACACATAAATAATAAATCACATATAAAGGTAAGGCACGGTAGAAAAACTAATAATGTTTACGCATATAGGCAGGCAAAAATTAATAATTGTACGTCTGTATATGAAAAAGTATTTCGAATACGCACGGAAGACGTCATACCGAGGAGGGAACGAAATCCGTTTAGTTTATTATGATGAAATAAAAATTTTAACAGTAAAACTTTTAATGATAGTTTTCTAAAGAAATTATATTAGAGCGCTAAATCTAGCTAAAAATGCAGTTTAAAAAGAAATAAGCAAATAAGCAAAACTTTTTTTCATTTATTGCATTGTAACAAGAGAATCAGTTACACTTGAAGTGACGTGGAGACCCCCGTATGACTATGTAAACTATTCTAAAATATATTAAAAATATAGATTTCTTACGTATTAGGAAATTAGGCGGTTTGTCCGTCGGAACTTTATTCCTTTTGTCCGAAACGCGAACATCAGATCCACCTTTGGTCCGCCTGACTCTACTCCGAAAGACGCTCTGTCCATGCAATCGACGTCTAACCCCAACCTTCCTAGTTAGCTCTCACATGATGCCTTAGATTTAGTGTTACCCATCTCTTCCGCCCAGTAAACTTTATCCGATGATTAAATTTTAGTGTTCTATAAATTGCCTTTGGTTGTCAGTCTAGTCTCCTACCGGATACATAGCGCACGATCAACGCGATATACACTCTATGAAGTTTCCTCTGTTTGCTTTTCATTTTTATTTGGCAATCCCCGTGTTTTGCGACTGAATTAAAGCGAGCGATAGTGAACGCTGCAATTTACATTTAGGTGCGACAATCACTTCTCGGAACAAAATATCGAATTCCGATCAAACATTTCACAAAAGAGAAGAAAAGAGTCCGGCGATTCGGACGTTGGTATCCCAAACAACCTCGTATTTGATGACACTGAGTTCATATACTATTTCACTTAAGTTTATACCCTGCAATGCCTATTTGACCTTGACGGCTTGCTCGCTTAAGTAACGTTTGGAACATTTGTTTTGTCTTAAGGTCTTGTCTTGCTTTACAGCCATTGTTTTTGAAACCTTTGTAGGTGTACTTCTGCATATTTATAATCGAACGTCTTCAATTTCGTGTTCCCGGCTTTCAAGAAATATACTATTTATTTATTCATTTATTCATTTACTTATTTATTTACAGGCTATCCTGTGAGCCATAGCTTTTTCTGGGAGGAAAGCTGAGCTATCAGCCGTTAATGGGTGTTTTCTGCTAGCCGAAAGAGTAACACCACCCACTGAGCCTTGAGTAAAAGTTGTCCAACAGTGGTAGCGAGGTCATCCCGGAAGCAACAGACGAAAGAACTTTGAGCGAGTATTCACCAGCTGGCCAAACACAACTCCGGAACTCGAGCAACTGGCAAAGTTATTACCGGGATGCGCTCGGAAAGGCCAAACTAACTTGCTGGCTGATGGAAAGGAACCTGTGTGAACAAGTGCACACTGCTTTCTTTGGTGCCGTGAATGGTCAGCATCATTGGTCGTTGCTGACGCTGACACCAGTGGTCTGAGGTCTTACGCATGGAGAGGATAACAAGTGGTGCAACAAGCAACTCAATAATAAAAGTTCTCAGTCAGCGCGGATAACCTGAACACTTAGTCACGGACAATGGTTCTCAGTTCACTACTTTCCATTTTAACGCCTTTTGCGCACAGAAAGGTATCACACATCTGGGCTTGCCGCCGTTGCACACTTAGTCAATTGGACAAGCAGAACTTTTCGTTGGAACGTTTACGTGATCGCTACTAAGGCTGAGTGGGAAGAAACTGCGCAAGTGACATTGCGCGCTTTCTTGCTAGTGTACTAATAAACCTCGGCTCCCCAAGTGTTAAAACAACCATCCATGGCAGAAGGATTAACAAGAAGCAAGCTCAGTACTGGAATACCGGCTGCTCCCAACGTGTACTATTCTGTAAGGAAGAAGCCATCAACTGGAAAGGTACTACTATGTGCGATACAAGACTAGCACCTACCTTTTACCCCAGGACAACCTGTTTTGATCATAGGTTAGCGCGTGGGAATTTCTCAGTGGGTGCCAGGATCTATCCGGAGAAAGGTGGTCGGGTACGTTGTGAGGGCAAAGTGGATACTTTGATTTGGACTAGGCATGCTAATCCACTGCAACCAATTAGCATTCTGGCAAGCAATAATACCCGACTGCTACGGCAAGGCATTATACTGGACCGTCTCGATACGTCATCGGATACTCAGCACCTTCCCGACGCGTCACACAAAAGTTTCAGAGGGGCCAAAAGTACAACCACGGCGTCGAACAGATGGAATACGGAGATCCTTCATCGGAACGTAGTTGGACCAAAGAAGGAGGTCGTATGCTAATTTTCGCGGGGAGGTAGTAAGGGAGCCGGTGCCCTATTGACAGCAACAAGGAGCATCTGACCCTGACGTATCCCGAGGAATATTGGTCAACAAATGATAGCATGACTAACGATGACGTTTCACAATGAACGCTACCAATGAGGACGTCCAACTTTGAAGCCTGTCAGGAAGTGCTAGATCACTCGCTTGACAAAATTTTATACGATTCGAGTAGTTATCTGCATACGCTGCTCGCCGGGCACTCAATACAGTTTACGGCTGAAGTTTTCGTCTTCTAAGCTGGAAAGCCTGCCAGTCTGCTTGCGCAGCTGTTGAGAAATATCCATACAATGGGCAGAAAACGTGCCAACTTTTTACAACAAAACTGGCCACAGTGATTGCCGCGCTCCCTACCATCCACTCTAAGTGAAAGCAAGACTGTGGAACACAGAGACGACATTTACCAAAACTCCATCTACCCTCACTTGCAAGAACCAACCTAAGCATTTACCGTTCTGTGTGGAAAGGAACTACCCAGCGCTTATATTTGTTTTTAGCAAGCGAGATACCTTCACCACTAGCAGATTGCCTGGTTTGGTCCCATCTATGATTTTGGAAATCCAACAATATGTCGCTAACCTGATCAATACACAGTAGCCAGGTTCCAGTCAAAGCAAGCACGACAGCGCGCTGTAAATATAACGTCAACTTCGGTCACTCATACCTGACGCTGCAGCAGTTAGCGTATTATAATATCTGACCCACTTTCTGAAGCGACCCACTCGGTTAGCAATTTACCTAACTCAGCAAATGTTTTATTGTCGAATACTTCGAGACACACCAAGTTAGGATTGCTCGGGAATTTACATAAGGTTGTTTCGTAAAAGCCTTGTTACTTTGTAGGAACTGCATTGATCTCACGGCACATCAAAGTTACTGAAAGGACAGGTGCACTGCTCCCGAATAGAATAGTAACTGAGGTGGCGAGAGTCTTGGTCCAAGGATGTGTTTTGTAGAGATCAGCAGTAAAAGCGTAATAGATGGAGTGGTGGCGGGAGGTATGGATAGGGCAATGACATTTTACTGAACATAGTAAAAAGGAATTGAATTATAGTGAAGTGATGCACCGGTTAAACTGCCAGTGTGAATTTGTAAACAGTGACTTTATTCAGTAGTGAGTCACCTCTGCCACATCACAGTGTTGTCCAATGAACATTTGTGACTTTTTATAGGGAGATCCCTCGCCATGCGAAAACCCACCAAGTCATTGAACATTTCAGCAAAGCTGTGTACATAGTATAGTATAATAGGCGATGCATCATACAATCCGATTGTACACTCGGCTATTCGTAGTTATCTCGGCTTCAGATTGCTGTCTTGGCTTAGTCTAGGTCCGCCAGTACACGTTGAATCCGGTCGACAACTGTAATATTAAGAGAAGTCTGTTGAAGAATTGCGCCGACGTTGTTGTTTCGAAATAATAGTGTTTGGCTTCTCGGTTGTGGTATACAAATTTTGACGCGAAAACTTCGTGTCCAGTTGCCGAAACTGGACGTGTCACGTGGTAGGTGCACAGAATCCTTGTAATTAAATTCATCCCATCCCAGACAAAAGTGCGATTCCTCATCCAACATCAGGATTCACCGAAAGTTTGCATTAATTATTTTTAGATCAAGGGTAGAATGACCAGAAGTATAAGTCCGAACACCAGTTTCCAGGTCACGTAAACGCAAAGCTTGTCCATAGAAGGGCTAAGTGTTCCACCTTAGGTAAGTTGTCAGCTGCAATTGTCTTCACGTCCAAGTAACGGCTTTGTACTGTGCCATCAGAAAAGCCTTGGGTAAGTGGAATAGCAACCTATTCTTCAGCCATGCGAGGCGCCGAACTTGAGGATTCGAACATCATGGAGAAGAAGTAAACCTGTGCACGTCAACATAAAATGATTGAGACAGGGGAACCTGTCATCCACAGTGAAAAAGGATCCATGGAAGATATTATTCCAGGCGAGTAGGTTGTGGCAAGGTACTAGCAAGGTTAGCAAAACCAGTTTGCTTAGGCCCTTTACAAATGGTGTCTGTGCAAATGTTGAAGTGGGTGATCCATTCGGAACAAAAGTAGTCCTCAGAAGGGTGGTTTGAACTAGAAATCCAGGAGAAGAGATCAGCTACTTCAAACCAGCTGGCTGTTGAGTCTGGATCGGCCAGGGTCAGATGCCGAATCGCCTTGCGCCGTTTGCCGTACCTGTAGAAAGCTCGGGAATAGCACGTAGCGCCAGCCTGATTTTGGAGTTGTTTCTTAACAATCCCTCAAACCCACAGTTTATATGCAAGGAGAAACAAACCTCCTATACCTGCTTAGCCGCACACACTTCGTTAACAAGGCGCACTGTTGCCTTCATGGTTTGCGGTTTTAAAAACCCAACTTTTCATAGCAGACCAGCAATAAATAAAACCAATCTCATCCACAATTGAACTAATCTAGGCCACGACCAACGCACACTTACACCCAGCCATTTAATGTTCCTATTTGCTGAATTATTATTATTATACACATCAGCTAAAGGTGGGAAAACACCTCCGCTATTGTGCCGCAATACATGAAAGAAACACAAAAAGACATATAGTACAATACACAAAGGAAAAAGAGATACAACAGTTGCATGCCAGCCGAGCTACCAGCAACGGATAGGCATCGTTCCGGCAAGCTTCCAGCCAGCTACTAGGCAAAAAGAAAAATTTGTTATGTTTTACCCTAGAAAATGCGGTTGTAGATGGAGGGGAGACTAAAAGGGATGGGGAGGGACAAGGAAACTCACAGCAGGAACGCCACTGAGGTCGGCTTCTTGCCATGTCAGCAAGTGTATCCAGCCAAACGTGTTCACCGTCTTTGGACCCCAACCAGGGAGCCGTGAATCTCCAACCGAGGCCAGCTCAGAAGTGGGGGCCTTCATTCCTCTGGACCAAGTCATCGCTTGGCCACCTCTCCTCTTCTTCCATCCACATCCCCGGTGAGCAAACAACGCACGTCGCGGGAGTCGGTGGGCTGGCATGCGTAACACGTGGCCGAGCCATCGGAGCCTGGTGCAGGAAATAACGGTGCTGAGCGGTTCAGATCCTTTTCCTGGGCCGTAAACAAGGCGTCGAACACGCTCGTTACTCACGCGGTGTTCCCACCAGATGTGAGCCAAACTGCGAAGGCACCGATGGTCGAACGTAGCTAGCCTCTTCATATCCGCCGACCTTAGGTGCCAGGTTTCGCAACCGTACAGTAAGGTCGAACGTACCGCTGCATTGTACACTCCACCCTTCAGGGCGAGAGTGATGTCGCGCCGTCGCCATAGGTGGCGAAGGTTAGCAAAAGCACTCCAAGCTTTCGCTATACGGTTCGTGATCTCGTCTTCGATCCCAAGGGCGCTGATACAACTTCCCAGGTAACTGAATTTCTGAACCACTTCTAGCTGATCCCCACCAAGGGTCAGCGCAGGAGGCGATCCCTGCCAATCCTGGAGGAACGCTTTGCACTTCAGTGGTGCAAAGCGAAGCCCGAAGCGACTGTCAGCCAATGCTAATCTGTCCAGCGCGGCTTGACACGTCTGGGAGCTGTCACAGACGAGGGCAATGTCGTCTGCATACTCTAAGTCAAGAAGTCGTTCTCCTGGGAGTAGCTCCACACCTTCCAAGTCATGTCCTGTAAATGCAATCTCCATGACTTCGTCAATAGCGAAGTTGAATAGGAAAAGTGACAGCGGGCATCCTTGTCTCACACCACTGGAGATATTGAAGGGTGGCGACAGCTTGCCGTAAGCCCTCACTCTGCCCGTGCTACGCAAATATAATGTTTGGATAATATTTATATATTTCTCGGGCACACCTTTCCTGAGTAAACAATTCTAAAGGGCACATCGATCAACCGAATCGAAGGCATTCTTGATGTCGAGGAACACGACTACGGTGGGCCGCCAATATGTGTGACGGTGCTCCAACAACTGACGCAAGGTGAAGATGTGGTCGATGCAGACACGACCCCAAAGAAACCCGGCTTGCTCTTCACGAACCTGGCTTTCACGAGCGCCAGTCAGTCTGTGGAGAATTACGGACGCGAGTAATTTGGAGGCGATGGAGATCAGACTGATTCCTCTATGGTTGCCGCATTCTGAGCGCGAGCCGCCTTTGAAGATGGGAACAATAATGGAGCGGCTCCAGTCGGTTGGGACAGTCTCCTGCTCCCACAGTTTCACTAGTAATTCATGTAAAGCATCAATAAGAACAGAGCCTCCGAATTTGAAGAGGGCTGGAGGAAGAGCATCTGGTTCCGCGGCTTTGTTCAACTTCAACAGTCCGATCTCACGTTCGACTTCTGAGCGAGAGGGTGGATCCAAAGGGACAGCCCACGGAACAGGGCGATCACTCTCCGGCGAAGAATCGAACAATTCTAGCCGATTAAATTGCTTTTCAAAATGCTCAGCCCAACGCTGCAAACGCTTTGACAAATGGTGAATAGGTTGTCCACTCTGGTCACAAATAGTTTCACTAACACCAGGTCTCCTGCTGCCCGTTTCCCATCTCAGACGGAATAACTTACGATGGTTACCAAGGGCCTCGGCCACTTCCATCTCTGACGCAAGATGAGACCACCTAGCTTCGCGGGCTATCTTCGAGCTCGCACGAAGTCTTTCCCGGAGCTCTTTGCGAGTTTCACTGTGTTTGCTTCCAGCCGGGATATACCAGCGAGCGTCGATAACTTCCAGAGACCGAGAAGAGACCCAATGTCCATGTTGTCTATTAGACATACCACATGAGGATTTGCCCACTGCTAGTAAGGTCTGGCGAACATGTGACTAGTGACCATCAATTGTCTCCAGGCAGCGGTTGCTCAACTCGCATGTCAGCGTACTTTGGTACGCATTCAGAACAGCTGGCTTTGTCAGTTGGCTGGTGTCAATGCGCTCACAGCGTCGTCGTGGGCATTCGCCAAAGCGCATCCGCATGTCAGCACATACAAGTGCATGATCAGAGTCCACATATGTGCTCCAAACCGTACGACACCTCTGGAAGCAGCTTCTCCAGCGATAACTAATAGCAATGTGAACCATCTGCGTCCAAGGTTGGTTCGAGGCTGGTGGGCGCCAAGTCACCCTTCGGCGGGTGCTGTGTCGGAAATTAGTGCTCGCAAGAAATAAGCGAGCATCCTCACACAAATGAAGTAACCGCTCACCGTTATCATTACGGGAGCCTACACCGTGTTGACCGCCCAGATGCATTTCAACAGTGGACAACTATCCAACTTGTGCGTTCATATCCCCCGCCAGCACAACAGTGTCCGTGCTTCTTCTGTGGCGAAGGAGCTGGGTGAGTTGGCGGTAGAAGTCGTTCTTTACCGAATCATCGCTACAGTTTGTGGACGCGTAGGCAGCGATGATGAATAGACATCTATTAGTCCCGCGCGACTTCGAAGCTTTAAACGAGCCAGACAATCGGACCGCACACGTGCGGCTACTGATTGGAATCCAATCAACCAGAGCAGCTTCAGCCCGGGGACTCAGGAAAATGCCAACACCGGCTTGGCCGGTGCTCGAAGCTGCTTCATCACCGGATAGGCGCACTGAGAAACTACCGCTTGCGTCGCCTGAAGGGGATCGCAGAGTGAGCACAGTGCTCGAGTCTTGCAGGCGAGTCTCTGATAAGCAGCAGATATCGATCGAGAGGGTCTCCAATGTTCGGGCAAGTGCTGCCTGTTGACCGATTTGTAGTAGTGTGCGTACATTAAGGCATGCCAATCTGAAGGAGGATCGAGGGCTCCAAATGGAAGCCGATGAACTGGAATGGACTGCTTGGTTGGACATGGGCTTGTCGACAGGAGAGGAGTGACGCTCCGCGTTCACATGTGAGTTGAAATTAGAAGATAAATGCCTAGCAAAGCATGTTGGGGGAGGGCCAAGAATCGGGGGTTGAAAACTGGGGGGATACAAGTGAAGTTGGAAGGGGACGGTAAGAGTGAAAAAGCGTAAGATGGGGAATAAGAAGACGGGAAGGCTTGAGCAATAGCATCCAAACCCCTATCCACCCTGCTCGATGCAGCAGATATGGCACCGTTTATTATCCTCTGCGGTGGCCAGGGCAGCAGAAATTTGTTTGAGATAATATTCATGGTATTGCGTGGGCAGGATACTGTCAGGTTGCCCAGGCCTAGACAGGAGAACGATTGGGGTTCTCAACCAAAGCCTTTGGTTCAAAAATCTGACCGCAGTGCAGCGGGTTTGGCGTTGGGCTACAAGGAGTCCATTTTAAGGAATAAGGGGCCACCCTCATTCCAACCCCCAACCTGGAGGACCAGGAGGCTGAGTTTGTCTGGCCTGTAACCATTGACCAACCTGGTATGAGTGACTCTGAAGTTGCAAAAGCACCACCCAGCATAGCTCAATGGATCGCTGAGGCACACAAACCATCGCACCGCGGTAAGTTCCAGCCTCATTGCGATGGCTTAATTGCTGAACGTGTCCGTGGAACCGCTGCTGAGCCAGCCGGTGAGGATATTAACACTGGTCCGCTTTACGCCGGAAAAGAATTTGTGATCCCTTCTCCACTGAACTAACCAACCATCGAAGTAGAAACCAAATTAGGTAGGAATACTAGGTACGTCGAAATCCCCTGGCCATTATACTCTCTTTCAGTGTTTGTTTGCAACAACCTTGAAGAGAGGCGGCGAGGATATTTTAACTAAACATGTCTGAAAAGCTCTATATGTCCACTCAAGTCATTTGTGGCCAGCCGTGGTATGCGTAGCCACACTTGCTTTCTCACGATACGACCTAGGTGCTGGAGGGCTTACTAAGCACTTTCATTACCGGACCCCTATGATAAGTGCCGCTGGAGCTAGTAATATATGTAAACAACACTTAAGCAAAACTCGGCTTGTCTACGCAAGAAGCTTCGAAAAATCTAAAGAAGTACGTCGCTTTTTCTAAGAGGTTCGGCAGCTAGAATTCAGTAGCTCCAGCATTGATGCGTGCAGACAGAACTCAGGTGATTGCGGGTTCTGGCAAAGCTTGGGTATTGGTAAGATGTTTGCTGGGACCTTCGTACCTGGGATGTGCGCTGCGCAGTGCTAAACGTGTTCTTTTGGTCTCGGAGGGTCATTGCTTCGCTGAATCGACTGCTAATGATGAGTAACATGAGTTCCATCGTACTTTTAATGATTTCGTCCCAATAGCCTACAAGCTACCTTGACCGTGACAAAAACGCGTTCTTTAGATGCCAGCTGGAGTTCCTGAACAATGTTACCGCCATGGTTGATTTCAGGAAAGCTCTGAGAATCATCTCCTTGGCTATGCAAAAAGCGTTCGACAGAGTCCCTCATAATGGACTGCTAACTAACTTGACTTCTTACGGTATATGGGACCAGTTGCATTCTTGGTTCTCATTCTAGCTCCCTTGTCGAACACAGTCGGGGAGGCTAGGGGACTGAATCCTCACCGAAACCAGTTAAGAATGGTGTGTTCCAGGGAAGTGTACTGGGCCCTATACTCTGCCTACTTTACATCAAAGATGTATTTCAAGTCTTTGACTATGGAAAAGCTGTACCTGTTCGCCGACGCCATCGAAGTCGTAGTCTCTATTGACCCGGGTAACCTAAGCAGCGGTCTCCTTAATATTCAAAATGACAAAGCATTAGACACTTGGTTTAACACACGGAAGCTTGACTTTCTCCTGCAAAGTGCAGCTCCCTGTCGTATAGATGCTGGGTAGCCGAACGACCTCATCGTGGTGTCAGCTGGGTAAGTCGGGTAAATCCCGTTCCAGCAAATGCTTCGGCGGCAGTGTTCCAGGATATGGTGGGATTTCGCCTGGCAAGCTTTCTCCCTAAATAACCACAGATATCCCTCTAACAACACCGTGACGTAGGGGATATGACTCGCCATTAAATAAAGTCGCCGCCTCTTCCCTTTTCGGTAGGATCACTCACACATGACGAACGTCATCCGATATGAAGCGGTCCATTGATTTTCCCCTCGGACATAGACCCCACCGATCAATTCTCCTTTACTATCCGGGAGTGTCAAAGTCACATACATTTGCTGTTTGTTGACTTATTCTGTAACACTGTAGGTATCCACTAGCAACTGGAAGGCTTCACCCAAATGTCATTGATAGCCGTCGATACTCTTTCTTAAATAGTACCATTGTCCGTTCTTCGTATGACCTACGTCACCGCCTTTCAGCTGCAGCGAGTCACTGTAGGTAGCATACATCTATGCGCTAGCAGCCACACCTTCTCGCTTTAACCCTTACCCTCCTGGATTGTTTTGCATCACATACCTTCGCTGGGTTGTTGACTTATTCTGTCACTGGAGGTATCCACTAGTAATTAGAAGGCTTAACCAGAATGTCATGAATAGCCGCCGATACTTTCTCTCCTCTAGCGACATTATATGTTCCTCGTCTTTGGCACATCTGTTCCGCTGCATCGAGTCATTGCAGGTAGCATGCATCTTCGCGCTAGGAGCCACTCCTTATCTCTCCAACGTATATTCTCGGATTTTTCGCATCACACGCTTTCGCCAGTTTGTTGACTTATCCTATCGCTGTATGTATCCCATAGCGCTTACAAAGCTTCATACAAATGCAATTACTTATCACTGATACTGTTGCTCTTAGCCCCATTATCTGTTCTTAAGCTTACTTCTCTTTAGCAGCAGCTATTCTTCTTAGGCACCAAAAATCTCTGTGCATATTCGGAGCTTGCTTGGAGCTACCCTTTTATGCCTCCAACCTTTATTTTATTGGATAGTCTGTCTATTGTACATTTGCTGTTTGTTGACATATTCTGGGACACTGTAGGTATACACTGGTAACTAATAGGCTTCCTCCGAACGACGTAGCTGGCCACGGATACACCTACTCCCCCAGTACCATTATCAGTTCTTCGTCTTACACTTGACACATTTGTTTGGCAGCAGCCATTCTTTATAGGCTCCATGCATCTCTGAGCGTATCCGGAGCCTGCTAACAGCCGCTATTTGATTCCTCCAACATTTACTCTCTGGGACTGCCTGCGTCACATGCGTTTGCTGTTTGTTGAATTTTTCTGGGACACTGTAGGTCCCCACTAACAACTAGTAAGCTTCACTCAAATGCCATTGTTGGCCACTGATACTCTCTAACCAAGGACGTTATGTGCTCTTCGTCTTACCTCCGTCAAAAGATTCAGCTGCAGCGGATCATTGTAGGTAGCAGGCATCTTTGCACTAAGAGCCACTCCTTATCTCGCTAACTCTTACTCTCTTGGATTGTTTGCATCACAGACCGCTGGTTTGTCGACTTATTCTGTCACCGTAAGTATCCACTGGTAATTAAAAGGCTTATCAGAATGTCTTTGCTGGCTACTGATACTCTCGCTCCTAGCGCCGTTATATGTCGCTCGTCTTGTCTTATCCAGCATTTTTGCGGCGATTCATTGTAGGATCCATACATCTCTGCACCCATCCGGCGCTCGCTGAGATTCACTCCTCGTCTCTCCATCATGTATTCTCTTGAAATATCTGTAGCACTTATCTGTGCTGGCTTGTTGCTGCATTCTGTGACCCTGTAGGCATACACTAGTGACCAAGCTTTTATTGGAACGGCTACATCTGGCCACTCATAGTTTTTCCTAGCGCCACCATTTGTCGATTGTCTTCAATTCCGCCTCTGTTTGAAAACAGCTAGTGGTCCTAGGCTCCATGCATCTGTGAATATCCAGGGCTTGCTAAGAGCCACTCTGATTTCTCCAACCCTTATTATCTGGGACTGCCTGCGTCACATATATTTGCTGTTTGTTGACTTATTCTGGGACACTGTAGGTATACACTAGTAACTAAAAGGCTTCATCCAAATGCCAATGCTGATCACTGGTACTCTCACTCCTAGCGCCATTAAGTGTTCTTCGGCTTACCTCTGGCACCTCTGTTTAGCAGCAGCCATTCTTCGTAGGCTCCAAATTTAATGCCACTGCTAGCCATCGATACCCTCTCGCACTTAGTACCCTTATCAGGTCCTCGTATTACCTACGTCACCACTTTTCGGCTGCAGCGATTCAATATAGGCAGCATACATCTTTGCGCTAGGAGACACTCCTTATCTGTCCAACTTTTATTCTCGTGGGTTGGTTGCATCACATAGATTTGCTGTTTGTTGACTTATTTTGGGACGCTGCTGGTGTTTACTAATAACTAGAAGGCTTCCTCCAAATGCCATTGCTGATAACTGATACCCACACTCCAAGCGCCGTTATCTGTTCTTCGTCTTACCTCTGGCACCTCTGCTTAGCAGCAGTTAGCCTTCGTAGGTTTCGACCATCTCTGCGCAAAGCCGGAGCCTGCCAAGGGCCACTATTTTATTCCTCCAACCCTTTACTCTCTGGGACTGTCTGCGTCCCATGCGTTTTCCGTTTGCTGACTTATTCTGGGACACTGTAGGTATCCACTAGCAACTAGAAGGCTTCACTCAAATGCCATTGCTAGCCATCGATACTCTCTCTCCCTTATAATCATTGTCAGATCTTCGTGTTACCTACGTCCCCACTTTTCAGCTACAGCGAGTCATTTTAGGTAGCATGCATCTTTGCACTAAGAGCCACTCCTTACTTCTCCAACTCTTACTCTCTTGGATATTTTGCATCACATGCTTTCGCTGACTTGTCGACTTGTTCTGCCACTGTAGGTATCCACTGGCTTAATCCGAATGCCTTTGCTGGCCACTGATACTCTCTCTCCTAGCGCGACTACCTGTCGCTCCTCTTATCTTCCTCACCACTTAGCAGCGATTCGTCTTGGGCTCCTTACATCCTCTGCGCAAAATTTGTGCTTGCCAACATACACTCCTCGTCTCTCCTTCGTGCATACTCTTGAAATGTCTGTAGCACCTACCTTCATTGGCTTGTTGTTGCATGCTGTGACCCTGCAGGCATAAACTAGTGACCAAGCGTTTTCTTGGAATGGCTACATTTGGCCACTGATAGATTTTCCTAGCGCCACCATCTGCCGATTTTCTTAAATTTGGCCCCTCTGTTTAGAAGCAGCTTATCCAGAGCTTGTTAGGAGCCACTCCTTATCTCAATAACCTTTATTTGCTTGGAATGTTCGCGTCCAATCTTTGCGCTGCCTTACCACCAATTGACCTTTAGATCTCTCTCGCGGCAAACTACTTATTTTTAACTCCTTTTCTGCGCTCACTTTCGCATTAGGGTGGCTGCTTGCTGTTTATGCATCATGCAATCACCACCCGTCCCCTAAGTTTCTTTCCACTCTCCCAACGCAATCGCCGCCCCATACTAAAGTGATACTTTGTGGATTACTTGCGGTTACTATGCTCTTGTCTCTTCGCAGACGTTAGCAACCTACCCGTACGGCTAATGATTCTATAAGACATCCAAAAGGCACTCTAAGCATATTCTCCATGCACAGTGTACATGATTTTGCCTCAGCTCCAAATGTGGTAACCTAAGACATTAACAATGTTTAACCCCACGCCTGTGCCTGCGGTCTTCTCTCGGTTGTCCTTCACTTTCCCTTTTTTCCGTGGTCCGGCACTTCTTGGAGGTTTGGGATTGGCCTGAAGAACAGGTTTCGCCTGACGGACGTAATAACCGACAAATATCTACATGGAGCATGGCTGTATACCATAGGGACTCTACTGCAATCATCGCCACAAGCGTTATCTAGCATGGAGAGCTGGACACGTCTTCACCCTTCCGAAAATTATACGTCTGTAACATCCAGACAGCAGAAAGTTTGTAACTTAGCGCACCTGGACACACAACAAGAAAACTGTTCGCGGTGTTCCCATCCTCAACCGGCGGCAACAAGTATGGCGGCCCTGATCAACCTACCTGTCCAGCCAACAGAGGAAATTGGATGATATTTGACTGTGAATAACCAAATACGAAATCAGTCGTCAAGCGGTTTTGCCAGTTATATATCAGTGTTCAAAATGCTTTACGGCAGTGTTGTGGGACATGGTGGGTTTCTGCCTGGCAAACGTTCTCTCTATAAAATGTCACAAATATCTGGTTAACAACACCGTGACGGGGCTGACGTGACTCGCCACTGAATAAAGTTACTGCCCAAAACTACATACTAGCCAGTCGACTAGACTCATATTTCAACTTTTCCCGACGCATGTAAGAATATGATATGCTCCGACTACATGTACCATTTCGTTGCACTTATAGTGCCTTGACGGTTTACACTACTGACTATTGAACCCAAAGTAGAGTTGTGATACACAGTTGCCTGTAATTCTTTAGCATGCCTGCTTTGGTGTGTCTCGATAAATTTGAGGTTAAACTATTTATGTAGTTAATTATTTATAACTACTGCACTATTCTAAAGCAACTGGTCCTGATCGCACTCACCCAACAAGTCTGTATTAGTTGGCAAGGGGCCTAAGTAGATCGACTATGACGGCGTTTGAGAAGAAACTTGCCGGATGTGCCTTTCCTTACGAATTAAAGAAGCTAACAAACGTCTATTCATCATAAAAGGCGACAGGATTCCGTCGGTCGGTAATAGTCTAGTCAGTCTGACTAGCGTCATAGTCAAACTGATTGACACACCGGTGATATCTTTTTCCAGGGTTAACTGAATAGTTTTAATTTGCAGAGTAGTGCACAGCACATGTTCCGGAATGGATACTGTGTCTGAATACTTTAGTGATGGCACGTGTGATTTGGGCCGATGCAGGGAACAGTCGTCGGGTAGTGGGCGTGCTTTTCGTCTAGTTCTCGAAAGCATCTAAGGCCATCCCCACTTCAGTATATCATAAAACATTTTCGGGGCTTTTAGGCGCGCTTTACACGGGGTGAATACTTTCGTGCATTATCAATGACCCCACCTGACCTGTGGGTCTGCGGCAGAATGGACCTACAGAGATAAACGTGCAGTATCTTTGATCTCCAACACGCGCACCCCATTCCTGGTCTACTACCACTGGTCAACTGAATCTGGATGCCCTTATCGAGGAAGTTGGAAGATCCATGGCCCGCCTACAAAAAAAGCCTTCAAAACAAATGATTACCACTATATACCTGAGTCAGACCCATCGCAATGAGGCTGGAACTTACCGTGGTGCGATGGTTTGTGTGCCTCAGCGATCCATTGAGCTACGCTGGGTGGTGCTTTTGCACCTTCAGAGTCACTCATACCAGGTTGGTCAATGGTTACAGGCCAGACAAACTCAGCCTCCTGGTCCTCCAGGTTGGGGGTTGGAATGAGGGTGGCCCCTTATTCCTTAAAATGGACTCCTTGTAGCCCAACGCCAAACCCGCTGCACTGCGGTCAGATTTTTGAACCAAAGGCTTTGGTTGAGAACCCTAATCGTTCTCCTGTCTAGGCCTGGGCAACCTGACAGCATCCTGCCCACGCAATACTATGAATTTTCCTTCAAACAATTTCTTGATGCTCTGGCCACCGCAGAGGATAATAAACGGTGCCATATCTGCTGCATCGAGCAGGGTGGATAGGGGTTTGGATGCTATTGCTCAAGCCTTCCCGTCTTCTTATTCCCCATCTTACGCTTTTTCACTCTTACCGTCCCCTTCCAACTTCACTTGTATCCCCCCAGTTTTCAACCCCCGATTCTTGGCCCTCCCCCAACATGCTTTGCTAGGCATTTACCTTCTAATTTCAACTCACACGTGAACGCGGAGCGTCACTCCTCTCCTGTCGACAAGCCCATGTCCAACCAAGCAGTCCATTCCAGTTCATCGGCTTCCATTTGGAGCCCTCGATCCTCCTTCAGATTGGCATGCCTCAATGTACGCACACTGCTACAAATCGGTCAACAGGCAGCACTTGCCCGAACATTGGAGACCCTCTCGATCGATATCTGCTGCTTATCAGAGACTCGCCTGCAAGACTCGAGCACTGTGCTCGCTCTGCGATCCCCTTCAGGCGACGCAAGCAGTATTTTCTCCTTGCACCTATCCGGAGACGATGCAGCTTCGAGCACCGGCCAAGCCGGTGTTGGCATTTTCCTGAGTCCCCGGGCTGAAGCTGCTCTGGTTGATTGGATTCCAATCAGTAGCCGCACGTGTGCGGTCCGATTGTCTGGCTCGTTTAAAGCTTCGAAGTCGCGCGGGACTAATAGATGTCTATTCATCATCGCTGCCTATGCGCCCACAAACTGTAGCGATGCTTCGGTAAAGAACGACTTCTACCGCCAACTGACCCAGCTCCTTCGCCACAGAAGAAGCACGGACACTGTTGTGCTGGCGGGGGATATGAACGCACAAGTTGGAAAGTTGTCCACTGATGAACTGCATCTGGGCGGTCAACACGGTGTAGGCTCCCGTAATGATAACGGCGAGCGGTTATTTCATTTGTGTGAAGATGCTTGCTTATTTCTTGCGAGCACTAATTTCCGACACAGCACCCGCCGAAGGGTGACTTGGCGCCCACCAACCTCGAACCAGCCTTGCACGCAGATCGATCACATTGCGATAAGTTACCGCTGGAGCGGCTGCATCCAGAATTGTCGCTCAAATTGGAGCACATGTGTGGACACCAATCATGCACTTGTATGTGCTGACATGCGGATGCGCTTTGGCGGACGACCACGACGACGCTGTGAGCGCATTGACACCAGCCAACTGACAAAGCCAGCTGTTCTGAATGCGTACCAAAGTACGCTGACATGCGAGTTGAGCAACCGCTGCCTGGAGACAATTGATGGTCACTGGTCACATGTTCGCCAGACCTTACTAGCAGCAGGCAAATCCTCATGTGGTATGTCTAATAGACAACATGGATATTGGGACTCTTCGCAGTCTTTAAAACTTATAGATGCTTGTCAGCAAATCCCGGCTGGAAGCGATCACAATGAAACTCGCAAAGAGCTCCGGGCAAAACTCCGTGCTAGCCTGAAGAGAGACCGCGAATCTTTATGGTCTAATCGTGCGTCAGAGATGGAAGTGGCCGAGGCCCTTGGTAACCATCGTAAGTTATTCCGTCTGAGATGGGAAACGGGCAGCAGGAGACCTGGTGTTAGTGAAACTATACGTGACGAGAGTGGACAACCTATTCACCATTTGTCAAAGCGTTTGCAGCGTTGGGCTGAGCATTTTGAAAAGCAATTTAATCGGCTAGAATTGTTCGATTCTTCGCCGGAGAGTGATCGCCCTGTTCCGTGGGCTGTCCCTTTGGATCCACCCTCTCGCTCAGAAGTCGAACGTGAGATCGGACTGTTGAAGTTGAACAAAGCCGCGGAACCAGATGCTCTTCCTCCAGCCCTCTTCAAATTCGGAGGCTCTGTTCTTATTGATGCTTTACATGAATTACTAGTGAAACTGTGGGAGCAGGAGACTGTCCCAACCGACTGGAGCCGCTCCATTATTGTTCCCATCTTCAAAGGCGGCTCGCGCTCGGAATGCGGCAACCATAGAGGAATCAGTCTGATCTCCATCGCCTCCAAATTACTCGCGTCCGTAATTCTCCACAGACTGACTGGCGCTCGTGAAAGCCAGGTTCGTGAGGAGCAAGCCGGGTTTCGTCGGGGTCGTGTCTGCATCGACCACATCTTCACCTTGCGTCAGTTGTTGGAGCACCGTCACACATATTGGCGGCCCACCGTAGTCGTGTTCCTCGACATCAAGAATGCCTTCGATTCGCTTGATCGATGTGCCCTTTAGAATTGTTTACTCAGGAAAGGTGTGCCCGAGAAATATATAAATATTATCCAAAGCATTATATTTGCGTAGCACGGGCAGAGTGAGGGCTTACGGCAAGCTGTCGCCACCCTTCAATATCTCCAGTGGTGTGAGACAAGGATGCCCGCTGTCACCTTTCCTATTCAACTTCGCTATTGACGAAGTCATGGAGATTGCATTTACAGGACATGACTTGGAAGGTGTGGAGCTACTCCCAGGAGAACGACTTCTTGACTTAGAGTATGCAGACGACATTGCCCTCGTCTGTGAGAGCTCCCAGACGTGTCAAGCCGCGCTGGACAGATTAGCATTGGCTGACAGTCGCTTCGGGCTTCGCTTTGCACCACCGAAGTGCAAAGCGTTCCTCCAGGATTGGCAGGGTTCGCCCCCTGTGCTTACGCTTGGTGGGGAGCAGCTAGAAGTCGTTCAGAAATGCAATTACTTGGGAAGTTGTGTCAGCGCCCTTGGGATCGAAGACGAGATCACGAACCGTATAGCGAAAGCTTGGAGTGCTTTTGCTAACCTTCGCCACCTATGGCGACGGCGCGACATTACTCTCTCCCTGAAGGGTAGAGTGTACAATGCAGCGGTACGTTCGACCTTACTGTACGGTTGCGAAACCTGGCCCCTAAGGTCGGCGGACTTGAAGAGGCTAGCTACGTTCGACCATCGGTGCCTTCGCAGTTTGGCTCACATCTGGTGGGAACACCGCGTGAGTAACGAGCGTGTTCGACGCCTTGTTTACGGCCTAGGAAAAGGGAATGAACCGCTCAGCACCGTCATTTCACTCACCAGGCTCCGATGGCTGGGCCACGTGTTGCGCATGCCAGCCCACCGACTCCCTCGACGTGCGTTGTTTGCTCACCGGGGATGTGGGTGGAAGAAGAGGAGAGGTGGCCAAGCGATGACTTGGTCCAGAGGAATGAAGGCCCTCACTTCTGAGCTGGCCTCGGTTGGAGCTTCACGGCTCCCTGGTTGGGGTCCAGAAGACGGTGAACACGTTTGGCTGGATACACTTGCTGACATGGCAAGAAGCCGACCTCAGTGGCGTTCCTGCTGTGAGTTTCTTTGTCCCACCCCATCCCTCTTAGCCTCCCCCTCCATCTATGATCTTATTTCGTAGGGTAAAACGTAATTAAATTTTTGTTTTTGCCTAGTAGCCGGCTAGTAGCTTACCGGTACGATGCGTATCCGTTGCTGGTAGCTCAGCTGGCATTCAATTGTCGTATTTATTTTTCCTTTATGTATTGTATGTATGTATGTATTTCCTTTTTGTATTGCGGTACAATAGCGGAGGTGTTTTGCCATCTCTAGCTGACATGTACAATGATGATGATGATGACCTGAGGCAGGCTATAACTACCTAACTTGTGATCCCTCCTGTCAAGCCTCCAATCCATCGCCTATGGCTTGTCAGCACTCTCAGGCAGCTCAATCGACAATACAAATATGATTACTCCCTTGAACCTCCTGGATGGTTTGGGTCTCCCCTGTTCCAGCAAATGTTTGGCGACAATGCTTCAGGACGTGGTGCATGTTCGCCTAGCATGCGTTCTCCCTATAAAATGGTACTGCTGTCTGTTTAGCACCTTTGTGACGTGGCGGATGTGACTCGCTTCCAACCAGAGTCACGGCTTCATGATTACCCAACCAACCACACTCCCACCACGAACCTCACGCAATGCTTTGCTCACCACCCGCGCGCCCAATCACAATTTCAGTTGCACAAATTCAAGCTTGACTAACAGATAGACACATGCTCACCTCCATACATGTACGAACTCACAGCTGTAATGTTCATGGTTAACTTGCACCATCTTTTATACCTTCCCTAACATGTAGTTGCCATTTTAACATGATCATGCCTACATAGGCGTACCTCACATTGCTCGAGAACAAAGAAGTTATTTATTTAGACAGCAGTGTGTAGGTGTGCGTCACAGTCCATCATTTAGTTATGCGATCCTTGTCGCCGTACACAAGGCTGGGTGTTTGGGCCGCCTCGGCTCTCCATCTAGGTAAACGATCTTACACAGGTGCTTTGGGATCGCCGCTGATAGTTGCTGAAGACCTAAAGTTGTGGCACGATGTCAACGTCATTGTGGGGTTCTGCCTCTATGCAACACTCTCTAGGTAGGAGCTGGGACTAGTCTACTTTGTGCCGGATGCCCACCAAACAAGTTAAGTGTTCCGTCCATTGGATAGCTGCAAGTTTCCCACCTTTAACGTACCTTTCCGGGGGCCGTACACTAGCTTGTCATCATCCAAGTAGGCTCAGGTTTCGTCCGTTCCCCGATATTGAATTAGGGCTACAAATAAAGACCGCAAATAAGGGATCCCGAATGTAATGGGTAATATTTCGCTTTTCCAGATTCTTAAATGCTCATATATTTGTGCGGCTGTTCGCAGCTTTCGCTCGGCCTTACCTGAAATATCGCGTCAAGACTTGCCTTGGCTGACTCGCCGAACAACTTCATCGTGCTGCCAACAGGATGGATGGGGTAATCTCCTCCCAGCGAATGCTTTGGCGGCGGTGTTTCAGTAGGCGGTTGGTTTTCGCTTGGCAAGCTTCTCCTATAAAAGCCACAAGAGTCAGTTTAACCACACTGCGGCGTGGCGAATTTTACTATCCACTAACTAAAGTCACTGGCTTACTTAGCTGGATGATAACCGCTTTAAGCTCATTGGTCCTGCGCATCGAAGATTTCCATTTACCCTTTCTCACTATGCCGTTCAGGTAAAAACAATCACAAATACGACGCTCTGCTGACAACTCCGAACAACAAACCCATATATATGCACGCCTACAACACTTCAGATACACCTATCCCCCTGATCAACACGCTACTGATAAAATATACCGTTGTTTAATATATTGGAATATGTTTGGAACCGACTGTGATTTCATGATTTCAGAAGGTTTTGTATACAAATCGGTTTTCGTAGAGTTTTATTGTGGCAACGTTTCGCCCTTGACGCAAGAGCTTCTTCAGGCCAGGTCATACCGTTGTTTACATTTGCCAGTCCTTAAGATGTATAGCGCCAACTTCATATTTGTGCAGGCACGTCACTCCTTAGCAAGAATAAAACATCTATGTATTTATTTATTTACATCAAGCACAAGTGGGTAGGGTGAGCAGATACCAAGTTGGTGAAGGTGTTATGAGGACAAACATTTCCGGAGCGCCGAATTAGTTTGTGCATGTAATCAGTAAACTACTTACGGTTTCTAGGCTACCTGATCATCCTGTATCCTATATGAATTTGCAAGGTTGGAATGGACTTGCTTTGGCCAGTTAGCCCAGCCTGGGGTTCCCATCCTTGTGATCACCCTATGAAGCCGTATTACAACCGGATCTGGACAGGTACTCGGTTTTGGTGTACAGTTAGCAGGAGATGGAACTCGCTACCAGCAAATATACTGAGTCAACATATGTTAAACTTTTTCAACGCTAGTTAGACGCACTTGGGTGGTAATGGGAACATTCATTTCTATTGCCCGTAACCGTCTTATTGCTTTCATTTGAAAACTTTGCTTCGCTCATTCGTTGTAGCTTTCATTCAAATATGCTTCCGTCTTCTTTGCTCTCTATTTGCTTCTTGTATGTCGCATACATTACGTGACCAGCCAAGCGGGGATCGCTAGTGTAGGAAACATAATCTGTATCTGATTAACCAAGGTGTGCCTCGGATGTTCTATTTTATAGTTATCATGAATTAGAACACACCAGCACTTCCTAGCTCGAGGCCCGTAAAAGAAGGAACACGGACGGGATTTCTCAGTCGGTCCAGTCCCACCTCAACTTGAACATAAATTTTAAAGAGCGTACTGGAAATGCCGCATTTGTTTTACATTTATTGTAATATAACTGCAAAGGTACGTGTGCATGCAGTTGGGCTAAACCAACCAACACTTAAACAGGGACTTTTTAAGCTGGATAAATTTTATCCATTTTAATTAGTTTGTTCTGCTTATCTGAATAATTACCTATTTAATCGTACAAGTCGCTTACGCTAAATGCGCTCATCTTCGTTAAGTCTATTGCGTTGGTAACATTTTTGGAGAAATTTGTGGGCATTTGGTACATGTTGCTTTTACGTTGATAAAAAACTTAGTTCGTATGCTAAGTTAGGGCAGAGTTTAGTCTGCATAGCAGTGTATATTAACAGACATACTTTTTTATAATGTTTTTTCAAGGGATTGTCTGTTGCTCGATATCCCCGGGGTGGCTGAGCTTGATGTGCAGCTTGAAAATGTACCTACCTATAACACACTAACTCGTTCATACTAGATACCGGAGACAGCTGGTCTTTGCTAGAGGGAAAGAGGCACTGTCCTTGTGGACGTTCCAGGCTCGAAGAGTGGTTCCATGAACTCAGTGTGAAGCGGACCAAGGCCCAACCACCGCCTTACATGCTGTTGATTCCTCAAATAGAGCCGGATTGTGTTTACTTGTTAAGAAGTGTGCGCCGGCCCGTTGATGAAACTTGGCTCCTGTCCACATTCTTCCCGGTTGTATTCCTTTGGATTTGCACTGGATATGGGGTGTGTGGTTGGAACTGTGGGAGGTTCATCGCAAGCCACCCATGGTCCCTCCGAGGGCGCAGGCGTCCTGTGGCTCTCTGCGGAGGCCACCGTGACAAGCAAATCCGAAGCCGGATGTTTACAGCAATGTATGCATTAGGCCGGAGAGCTTATGGCGCACTGAGACTCATGGTTGCTAGATCCTGAGAGATGGTCTGCCCACAGCTGCTGCTGTTGGGCCATGGGCTCATATCCTGGACGCCTCCTCGTGGCGACCTCTGGGGGAGTGTGGTCACGCCCTCCTCCATGCTGAGATCCAGGACACCAATCCGCATGAGTCAGTGAACTTACCATGTGCTAGACCCGCTGCTTTTCACGTGTGCATTTACTCGAAGCCCTCGGCTGAGGACCCTAGACGTTCACCTGTCAAGTGGGGGCGCCCTGCCAATATCCTAGTCCATCCTCTTAGAAGATTAGGATGTGATCGATGGCTCACTTGCATTTAAACACAGCCATGGGTTGCAACAGGTCTAAGTGCTATAGGCGCACAGCTCGATTGGCTTAGAGCACCAGCTTCGCGCATTTTCTCTATCGGTGGGACGGCACATCCGGGCGTTCAGGAGCTTGCTACTGCAGCCCCCAACCAGGCAGCCCCTGGCCAAACTGATGCAAACCTGCGTCTGACCGTGGTCGCAGGTGGATCTTACTACGGTCGAAAGACATATATAAATCGTTCCAGTACCTCAAAGGCTGCAGTTGACGGCCATCAAGCCGGTCCCAACCTGTCGCTGCAAACACATACCCGGGCT
The DNA here is from genome assembly GCA_944474145.2 of Dicrocoelium dendriticum. NCBI lineage: Eukaryota > Metazoa > Platyhelminthes > Trematoda > Plagiorchiida > Dicrocoeliidae > Dicrocoelium > Dicrocoelium dendriticum. The sequence continues at coordinate 75,869,151 of OX104067.1, read as the reverse complement.
GCAGCCGCTCCCCTCTACCTTGTGGGTAAGGTTATTGAGCCCAAGGCTCCGGGCGAAGTCCCTCAAACAAACCTCCGGAGCCCAACCGCCACCTCAAGTGCGCTTGCGCACCAACCCAACCGTATGCCTGCGCTCAAAGCACTCAGCAACGGGTGCTGGGATGTGCGCACACCAATGGACCGGAACTCAAGTGCGCGCCTCGAAAGACGCACTGCACTGGTCGCGTTAGAACCGGCGTGCTACCACATCGACATTGCGGCGCTCAGTGTAACTTGACTCACTGAGCAAGGTATTTTGCATGAAGCAGGTGCTGGCTACACTTTCTACTGGGTTGGCAACGCCGCCTCAGCACTATTTAAACATGGGTCGGCTTCGCAATATCCGATCACCTCTATGGCCAGCTGGTGGGTGAAACAACAGGCATCGACACGTGATTGCTAACTGTTCGTTTACTACTAGGGAGTGGTAAATTTGCCACTTTTATAAGCAAGTATGGTGCGATCTTGTTTCATCCTGATGACACTCGTGCTCAATACTACACTTAGCTACCCTCTGTGATACGTTCTTTGTTGGGAGCGGCCGACGTATGCGGCTGGGTGATTTCAACGCCCGCGTTAGACGTGATGCTTTGGTGTGGACAGATGTTATCGGTCCGCATGGCCTTGGTTCAGCGAATGAAACGGCGACCGGCTGTTCTCCCAGTGTGCCACTCACGGACTGATGATCAAGCACACTCGGGTTGCACTGAGTAAGAGTGATATGGCAGCTTGGAGGCCCCCATAGAGTGGTCACGCTCAGCTACCCAACTATGTCATCGTACTTCAGCGTGCTTTGCGTGAAGTACGCATGAGACGGTAATGCGTGGAGCTGAGTGTGGCACCGACTAATATTGGTGCTGACGAAACTGTGCATATATTTTCGTAAATCTATGTATTGCACGCATGCCGTGAATCGGCGTAATTTTAAGCTTCTCTCCCTCGGTACTTTAGGGAAGCGTATTGAGCTAGGGAAGGCGAGGGCTGCACGCCTGTGTGACGTGGAATGCATAACCACAGTAGGCGACCTGTAATACCACATTCGTGGCCAGGTGGTAGCCGCTGCCAAAGCTACCATCAGACGCGCAAACGGTAAGCGGCCTGATGGGTTTGAGTAAACAATGCGACGATGGGCGCATTGGTGGGTGAGAAGAATGCAATCTTTGCTGTACCTGTCGTAGACCCCAGTGACTTTGGGAAGCATAGTCAGTTTCGCAAAATTCGACGGCGACTGACCCGGGAGTTCCGTTGCATTAAAAATGCATGGTGGACGGAGAAGGTGAAACAGATGGAATGCTACGCCAAACGCCGCCAACACAAGGATATATTTGACTTCTTGAAGGCGGTGTATGGACCGAGATCGGTGCCGCCGAGGACGCTGATCGCTGGTAGTTCAGGCACTAACGGCACGCAGACAGCAGACATAATGCAGATTCGGCAAAAGTAATTTCACTGTCTTTTGCACTACCGTTCAGAGATCGACCGGCCTATATTGAACGGACGGCAGCAGCAACATGTGAAGGCGAGTCTGGATGACGCTCCGACACTAGAGAGACGCAGAGAGCGCTTTCTCAGCTGCGAAACGGCAGATGTGCCGCTGCCGACGGGATCCCGCTTGAGGTATCGTACCACGGCGGACCAGCATTGTTTTCTGTTCTGTACGACTTGAGGTAACGCGTAGGATTTGTGTAGGAGGTTCTTCCAGCGCTGAAGGATGCCCCTTGTGCTACCTCTGTACAAGGCAAAGGGTGCGAGCAATACTGCACGAATTATCGTGTCAGCAACTTGCTGAGTGGTGTAGGCAAAGTGGTTGCACGAATCCTGCTCAACCGCCTCATCAGTCAGGCTGTGGAACCTGACGTGGCGGAAGAGCAGTGTGGATTCCGCTGCGGTCGAAGCACTAGAGATAAGGTGGTTACAGCTCTTCAGTTGCACGTGAAGTGTCGAGAAAGACACAGGCCGTCGTACTCGCCATCTGTTGATTTCACCAAGGCATTTGCTACGGTGAACCAAGGGTCATTGTGGCTGGTATTGGGTAAGTTTGGTTGCCCGCGTAAGTTTGTAAGTCTAATTGACTGTCCGCGCAGTGGCATGCGAGCTAGGGTGCAGCTGAGTGGAGAGACCTCGGATGACTTTGCATTTGTCTCTGGTGTGAAGCAAGGCTATGTCTCAGCTCCTGTCCTAGGAGGCTTCGAATCCTCACCAAAACCAGTTACGAGTGGTGTGTTGTAGGGAAGTGTACTGGGCCCTATACTCTTCCTACTTTACATCAACGACGTATTTCAAGTCTTTGAATATGGAAAGGCGTACTTGTTCGCCGATGACATCAAAGTCGTATTCTCCTTTGACCCGGGTAACCTAAGGAATGCTCTCCTCAATATTTAAAATGACCTTAAAGCATCAGACTCCTGGTGCAACACATGGAAGCTTGACTTCTCTCCTGCAAAGTGCAGCGTCCTGTCTTACAGATGCACTGTGCCGCCTAGTGCGCTAACCCTGAATGGCGTCTTACTAGCCATCTGTCAAACCGTAAGGGATCTCGGAGTAAACTATTCAAGCTCACTAAATTTCGTGGAGCAAGTTAGCTATAGTGTAGCGAAAGCCAGATCCCTCATTGGTCGTATCTGCAAGAGAATGCTTGTAACCGAATCCAGACTCACTCTGTACAAGGTATGCGCTAGACCTCTTCTGGAATACTGCTCAATAATATTTACCAACTCCAGAAAGTGTGACCGAATAGCAATTGAGAACGTACAACGCTCATTCACAAAGCGCCTGCTTTGCCCTTCTACTCTCAACTACCGTGAGCGCTGTAAACTTCTTGGTCTTGAACCTTTATGGTTACGAAGAATGAGACTCAACCTCACCTTCTTATCCCAGACGATAAACAACCCAAATACGAACCTTGAAGGACATTCAACAAAATGGTGACTCGGTATCCACTCCGCCATAGGCCCTTAACCATTACCCTGCCCACAGCCCGCACTAACTTGCGTAACAACTTCTTTCTCTACAGATTCGCTCGCGTCTGGAACAGGCTACCATTGCTAGTTAGGGCATCCGAGAATACTGCATAGTTCCGATCAGCCCTACATAGACACCTTGCTACCCTGCCTACATGCGGGCTCTTTAACACCAATATACCGGAGGATGAACTTTGGGAACATGGCCCAGAACACCTCTAAGTTTGAAAATCCCAAAATATCGGACAAAGGCCCTACCAAATAACGTTCCTTTACTCTCTGGGACTGTTTACGTCACGAAACACAAAACTCGTGGTCTGCGCACAGTTGCTGCATTGCCTCGCACGTCTGCTGATTTATTCATTAAAACTGTAGGGTCCAGTAGTGGTCAAACGTCTTAATGATATGGATACACCAGGCACTGATACATCCCTTTCTAGTGTCGCTATCTCTGCTTAGCAGCAGCTGGGCGACATAGCTCCCATCTCACTTTGCGGATAACCGGAGCTCGCTAGAACTCGCTCCTTTCTTACAATGTTCATTCTCTTGGGTTGTTTGAGTCACAGCTCAGCTGGTTTGTTGACCTATTCCGTGCCACCGTAGGATACACTAGTAATTGAAGGCTTAATCCGAACTCTATTGCTGGCCTCTCATCTCCCTCCTAACGCGCCGTTGGGTGTCGTTCATCTTATTCGCGTGAAGTTCTCTTTTCCGCAGCAGCTAGTCATTGTTGGCTATATGCACTTTGCAAGGAGCTACTACTTGACTCACCAGCCTCCAATTTCCTCTGACATCTTTCTCTCTAATCTTTGCTCACATGTTGCTTTTTTGATGGAAACTGTAGGTATACAGTAGTGGTCCACTAATAAATGAAGGCTTAATCCGAACTCTATTGCTGGCCTCTCATCTCTCTCCTAGAGCGCCGTTATCCGTCGTTCGTCTTCCTCGCGTGAAATCTTCTTCTTGGCAGTAGCTAGGCATTGATGGCTCCAAGTAGCTTACAAGGAGCTACTCCTTGACTCCAGCCTTCATTTTCCTCTGACGTCTGTCTCTCTAAGCTTTGCTCGCATGTTGCTTTCTTCATCGAAACTGTAGGTATCCAGTAGTGGTCAAACGTCTTAATCATATGGCTACACCAGCCACTGATGCATCCGTTTCTAGAGCAACTATCACTGCTCAGCAGCAGCTAGTCGACATAGCCACAATTCAACTTTGCGGATATCCGGAGCTCTCTAAGAGTTGCTCCCTTCATACAGTTTATTCTCTTGGATTGTTTGAGTCACAGCTCAGCTGGTTTGTTGACCTATTATGTGCCATCGAAGGATCTACTAGTAACTGAAGGTTTAAACCGAGCTCTATTGCTGGCCACTCATCTCTCTCCTAGCGCGCCGTTATGCGTCGTTCGTCTTACTCGCATAACTGCTTCTTCTTGGAAGTAGATAGTATTTGTTGGTTCCATGCAGCTTACAAGGAACCACTCCTTGACTCCGGCCTTCAATTTCTTCTCTCGTCTGTCTCTCTAAGCTTCGCTTGCATGTTGCTTTCTACATGGAAACTGTAAGTATACAGTAGTGTTACACTAGTAACTGAAGGCTTAAAGCAAACTCTATTGCTGGCCACTCATCTCTCTCCAAGCGCGCCGTTATCCGTCGTTCGTCTTACTCGCGTCTTACTCTTCTTGACAGCAGCTAGTCATCGTTGTCCCCATGTAAGAATGGAGTCACCTTTTTGCTCTCCTACTTGTTTCTGGAAGGTTTTTCTCTGTAATCGCTTGCTCGTTCAATTACATATTGAAACTGTAGGGATGCAGCGTTTGGCCAAACCTCTTATTGATATGGTTACACCAGCCTCTGATACATCTTTTCCTATAGCCACTATCTCTGCACAACAGCAGCTGGTCGCTATAGGCTGTATTTGCAAACACTCGTAGCTCGCTAATGGTCAGTCCTTCCGTAGGATGTTTATTCTCTTGGTATAGTTTTTCATAGTTCAGTCGGTTTGCTGTCCTATCCTTTGACACTGTAGTTATTCAATAGTAACTAGAATGATTTACCCAACCGACAACTTTGGCCACTGCATCCCGGTCCATTAGCGCTATCTTTTGATCGTCTTATCTTCAACACTTAGTCTTCCCTTCATACCCATTTAATCTTAGCCTGCTTCTGGTATGCTCAGGTTCATATCTTCATTTACCCATGTACATTATAGTTATTGTGTCTTAGGTAATCCTTATCCATTGGAGCATATATAAATACGACCACATCATCACTGTATCTTTTGGTTTCCGATATAAACCAATCGTGACTACACACCAACCTTCTAGTCTCAGGTAGAATTCGAACATCGTTAGCTTATACCTCATGAATTTCTTACCGGAATACTGTTCTGTATCCTTATGCACCTGAAAGCATTTTACCCATTAGGCCATGCCTTCTGCATAAGTAAAAACATCTTTAGAGTAATATCTGTTACACCTTGTACACTAGTTGTCTCAAATAAATGTCTTAAAGTAGGATTTGGATCCAATGCTAGGTACATTGACTGTCCTTTTCGGTCTTCTCTCGGGCTGTTCCTCTCTCCCTTTTCTCTGAAGTCGTGAACATCTGAGAGATTCGGAAATGAACTGAGGAAGTGCCTCCGTTTGGGATGGGTCGAAATAACTAACAAGAACTTACCTGGACCATGGCGTCACTTCCATTCTAACTATCTTCACCCAACCACCGATGTCCAGTGAGGGTAGCTGGACACGAATTCCCCGCTCCCCGGCAAGTATACCTAATCAGAGAAGTTTTCACGTGGTTCTGCAATGGATCAACACAACATATTTGAAAAGAATGTTTAGTTCCCGACCTACCAATGGACAGAACCCAGTAACGCAATAGGCAACCAGCCAAGGCATGCTGGCCACTAGTCGCAAGGCAAACGGTGTGAATTCAAGATGGCGAAGCTAACCGATTGGCTGCATGGACGTGATCAGAATTGCGTGGAGATGTGTATTTCTAGTCAGCTTAACCTGAAGATGTGTGTTTCAATGCACCAATATGACGATTACTATTGGTAACCGTTGGCACAAAATGAACGATGTCAATAAATGAGAAGGACTATGAGTAACTATCTGGTAGGTAAAAATCACACAATATCATTGTTCCTTCTTTGGAAAAGGAAGCAATAAGGTCTATGAACTCTATGAACTCTATGAAATATATCTCTGGCAGCTGTGAGTAGCTTATTGACAGTAAAAATGAATGTTGCACTGGTGTGACCCATTTCGCATGGAGAAGGTTCTGATCGATATTCTGGAAAGCTCTGTGGTCGTATTATGATACATAAAGGGTTATAGAAGTTAGCAGGTTACAGTGAAATGTTAAGTAATGAAAGTAATACACCAGCTGTCTAGACACGGATAGATAAATCGGTTCACGGCGAAGTGAAGAAGCTCTCTACTATTCAGTGAACTCAAGGATTAATTGCACACAGTTAGAAAATTAACCGTCGCCGTGAGCGGAATACAACGAGCTATCTGTAAATATAAAAGTAATTGAGGCTCTACGGGAGGTAAGTAAATGGATCGACGACCCGCTCAAGAACTAACACTTACGGGATCCATCCTATCGTTCCAGTCCCACTTTAACTTGAACTTGAGGTGATTGCGAATGAAATAAATATACAATGTTAGAGAAGTAGGTTTGGTAAACAACTTTCATTAAATGATGCTAATGGATGCAACACAGTACCACAGTACTAGGCACTGGCATCGAATTGATTGCTAGGATTTAAATATCCCCTACGATTTCAACCGTAATTAAAGACCAGCCGTCCTGATAGGTAGCTTATATTTAATTCTAACCGCTTGGTAACTTCCGTAGGTTTTGTTTGATGAAGCCTTCCGGTAAATTCGGCAACACTTAGAGCGCTTCGTGAGCATGTATTTACCGGTACGATCTATCCAAGGAGGGTGCGCCCGTGTGCTCCGTATATTAATGTGATCAGCTTAGCTGGCTTCATGTAGAGTAACGTCACCGGGTATTAAATGGACACCTATTGGCAGCCTCAGTAAGAACATACTCAATATGCCAAAACAACTGAGTAGAGGAAGTGCACACCGCAGTCCACAGGGCCCCACTAGTTTTGCAAAGCAGACTTATGCCCACATGTTGAGCGTAATGATAACAATGCAAGTCCGCAGTCACTTCAAGCATGTGGTGTAGGAATGAACATGTTGGCATGTTAGATGTGTATGAGTCACGGGGCATCACAAGCCTAGTGGAGGGCATTTGGGATGACGTGATGAGCCAGTTGCCAGGATATAAACGGAAATTCGGAAGCTTGAGAGCACTACGGCTTCACAAGGTTCATAGGTTTCTTAGCACTATAACCAAGAATGTAATTCTCGGAGCCTCTATGCATATGAGCACAGAGCTGGTGCACTAGTGATATCATAGCCTAGATAGGTCTGGTAGCACTAGCAGCAATGGCGTAGGTCTCGGAGCCTCTATAATTATCAGCACAGACCTGGTGCACTGGTGATATAGTAGCCGACATATGTCTTCGTTTACCCGTCCAGACAGGGAGCCAAAAGCTCACTGCAAGAGCACCAAAAGCGCTCATCAGGAGGCAGCAATAGCTAGCTCTTTAACAGCGCTGGGACGATGCGGATATGGTTACATGCAAATGATAACCGAATTGTCAAGAAACGTATGGACACAGATAACATTTCCGGGAACGTTTTCGTTCAGACCTATTCAAATGCTCACGCAAGTGTGCCGGACACGTCATATGCGTCACGTCAACACAGCGGATCACTAAGGAGTGGGGTAAAAGTAATGTACGTAAACGAAAGCATGGGGAACAAGGAACGCATGGGCTTGGAGGCCCAGTTAAACAGTAATTGGGCCATTCCTGCGAGGATTACAGAGCCACCGTCCGATTCATTTACCGAATGTTCCAATCAATGCCGTCAAGCGAGCAGTTGCGTCGGGTTGGCAAGAGGGAAGCACAAGGAAGAAAACAGGAGGTGGCCCTAAAAAAGGCCGCGTTTGCGTTCTCACAGACTGGTCTTTACGCAGTTACGCAAAGTCGCAGTCCTCGGCTGCAGTGGTTTAATGACAATGGCACAGAACCTACTGTCTGGCATGCAAATCAAGAAAGTGCTTCTTAAAACGGTTGTCTTTCCAGCAAAGGGTTCATTTGCAGTTGAATCCGGATCTACACAGAGGATGATGCAGGTAACAATGTATTATGACATACTCAAATGCAGGTTTGCAGATAGGCTGCAGCTCCGCCGAAGTGTTCGTCTCATTTTGTAAGCGCATAGGCATAGCGGGTGCGTTGTCCGTACTATGTGACACATATGCATAGTTGCAACAGGGTACCGCGTCACAACCATCCGAAGTGTCTGAGCGGAGGTGAAAAGCTATTTAAAAGCGCTTGCCTTCGTATGCCGAGGAAGTAGATGGGGAGATGGTATCGTTATATTCGGAGATGGTGTACGGCGCGCAGCTGAAACTAAATTATTTGATTCCAACTCACGTATGTTACTGCTATGTGACGGCTTCTTGGTAAGTGTAACTGCTGCTATGTCACTGGAGCAAACTTTGCAACCGTCGGTTTTGTTCTCTACCCAGCATCTACGATAGTATAGTGGCCGGTTGTGCACGCAATGATAGCCCGTACCTGCAACCGGTTTACCACAAGCGAAGCAAAATGTAGTCAACGTACTGGCTTTGTGCCACCCGGTTGTTTACGCGATGGTTGGCAGTGGCTTAACACTTACGACGGGCGCACCTGGTGCTACGTCTATAACCTCATCAGTTTGTTGAATGAGGCTATCGATGAACCCGGATACTGCACTGGGTTTCATGTCTTCCAGGCACTTAAGCCGAGCAAGCAGTTTTGCTACGTTGGAATTGGGCTGCCTTGAGGTGGCCACCTTCAGAGTCCGAAGCAACATGGAATCCTCCGGCATGTTGTAAATCGCTAACCACCGATTACGGATAGGTATTTTTCTAAAAAGGGAATGAAACAATCGCTGTTTTACCCGCCGGATGTTGATTCGCCTTACATAACATCAGTAAATGAACGCACGGTAGCCACATGTGCCCTTAAAATGCGCAAGTGCATGTGCCATTTGCACAGTCGATGTCATATCGATGATGTTGATCTTAAACAACAAACTGTAAAAGTAGAAACATAAAAGAGAGCAAATCAGTCCTGCTCCAATGTCTGAGTACACCGCACCTAACTTCGGTGTTGCCAGCGAACGCATAAACAGGGTACCAGCGTACGTTGTTAGACGGCCTATCAGCGTCTGCACGTAGGCGTTACCTTCATCTTCAAACACCTGGTGTCTGCCACAGAAGTATGTACACTGCATCTGAAATTCGTTCAGTAGAATCTCAGACAGCTTGCACACTTTACTCACAGTCACAGCAAGGCGGTCGGAAGCATGGGTTATTTTCTTTAATCTAAGATTGGCGTTCTCGACACGGTTGTTCGTGGTGTTCCCAAAATGCGCCAATCCTACTTGAGCGTAGTTCGCCCACGACCGCTTGATGAACATCCAGTGGGAGGTTAGATACCGTACAAACTGAGGATCCGTCCTCTGATGTAGGCTAAGATCCTGCTGGAAACTAGAACAGTGTGAACGTCGGAGAAGTAGCATACTGGGTCTCCGTACGAATTGTAGCCATCCGGCGTTATAAATAACGTGAGCGAAAGCTATTGGTCTACAGCTCGGAATAAAACCATTCGCTTAACTAACGTGCTTTCGAACGGCCTCGCGGGTATGAAAGTAGCACAGCAGAATGTCACACTGGAATACTGTATGTGCACTGCGTAGTTGAGCAGCCATTTTATCCATGACGGAAGTTCGTACGGAGAAGTCACGGCCCATTGCATCACGAAATAAATCAAATAATTTCACTAGCGATGTGAACGTTTCCTTACGCACAACCCATAAAAACCTGGTCGTCCGTAAACCATGCCGTCTGTTACCAAGAACTGGTACAGCTTGAAACTATAGCGAAATTTAACGACGAATGTCAGACGTACCGAAGGCAGTTTGTACCATGCGTTGCATCCCCGCACACAACGTGTGGAAATCGCCGAAACATTTGCACTTGCTGATTACGAGCAAAGCACACATGCGTAAGCAAGCCAATTCAGAAATGGTTTTTATGAAACCATCCTATTCCACGCTCTGCAGGGCCTGCCGCAAATTGACTAGCAATAATAACGTGACGTTTCACCTGCATGACAAGGACGAACGCAACCTGCGGTGTACATAACGCACGTCGTCGCTTGTGACGCGTCTCAGTTCAGTTCAGTTTAGATGGGACTGGAAAGATAGGCGAATCCCGTGACTGTTCCATCTTGAGTGGATCGTTGATCCAGGAATTGATGAAGTGCTCAGTTATCGATGGATCTAAAACGAAACACCCGTATCGTACCCTGGCCAACCAGTTAATGCCCACGTTGCCTGCCCTAGCATTCCTTGCTGTGGCAGTCACGTGAAGTAAGCAAAGGAGAGGAAGAGAAATTGAAGGTACAGAATAAGGAAGTGCAGATAAATAAGAAAATAATACCAATGCGTGAAGAAAAGTAGAGAAAAGGAAATCGAAGTACGAAGATGCGAGTTACTCAGGAAAATGGAAAGGTTTCACCGAATGCATTCTCGAAGTATTGCTTTATGTCGCACATAGGGCTGTTGTATCGAAATAAGTCAACAGCTTCATTGGATTACTCTTAAGCAAGTCGCCGGTTTAGAGGGTGCCTTTCGAAAAGAAACCGGTTGCATGGATGATTGTGGCAGAGCTGGAACGATAGCAACTTTAGCTTACGGCCATCCCGAGCAACAATGACACGAGCCCTGCAGTCGGTCTCGAGAATTAATTGGACGGTTAACAACATTATAAACCACATACTAGACTCGCCGTATTCCGCTGCTCCTTGTTTTATGGCGCTTATAGCGCACGCATTTATAAACGATGCGGTAGCACCTCACGCTTCTTTTGTGCTACAGCAAACAAAATTAACGTTGTTCAGATGCATAAATGAGGTAAAAAGCGAACGGAATTCATCAAACCTATGAAACGAACGGCCATAAAGGTGCTCTCGTAGTCTGCCTCCATGGTTGCAATTCGAACTAACAGTTAAATACTACCTTTTTCATTGGACCTCACTTAAACTAGCAACTAACCTCATGTGCAGAGATATCAGCCGATTTTGGAAAATACCAGACATAGTCGTATTTTATACTGTAAAATTGATGCAACTTATTTTTTTATTGCCCACATTTCTTGCAGTTCTATGGTTGTCACTACGTGGCGCCCGAAGGCATCAGCCAGAAGAAAAATGAGACACAACCCGACTGCGAAAAACAAAGAAACCAGCGTTCAACAAGAAACATAGCCAGTTACAATTTGCCATCCAATGGATTGGCGGCAGTGTTCCAGGACGTGGTGGGTATTTTCCTGGCAAGTGTTCACCCTATAAAAAGCCACAAATGTCCGTTTAACAACACTGCAACCCGGCGTATGTGACTCGCCACTGAATAAAGTCACAGCCCATAACTTCACACTGGCGGGTCAACTAGCGTCACAATTATATACCTTTTCGGAAGCGAGCCAGCTCTTAACGGAATCAAGCTCCCCATTAAGAATATTCAACCTATTCATAACCACATCCAGCTGAATCCATCGCCTTGACCAATTGCAAATCAGTACAAGTGTACTCAGAACGTCTGCATCGGTTGGTGCAGCGCTCAGCCAACAAACCACGTGATGCACAGTGGACGCGAAAACAACACGTGAGCTCATTCACTGTAGGATGGGTGCGGACTAGCACGCGGCATCTATGGACGGTTGAGGAAGTACTGTAACTTCCACCCACTCACTTACGCGGCATCAAGACACACAACGCAGAAGTGGGCAGCCGTCCGCGTTCATAGTGCCCACTGTTACGCGCAGACGACCAGACACAAAATCTACTCCACAATGAGACAGTATCGATTGCATTGGGTAGGGTGAAACACCGTTTGACTGAAGAGATTAACCTAGGGAGTGACCGAAAATTAAGTTGGTTGAAACAACCGACAGTGACATTGCGCGGTATGTTGTTCTAGCTCGGGTTTCAGTCGGAAGTAGGCACTGGAGAACATGATGTTATCATTAGATCGCCAATGTCCACTATGTTGTACATAGTACTGGCAAACTCCAGTAAATGGCCAAAAGTTGTTGGTATCAACTGGCTGGCACATTTTGAACACAAAAGTGGATAAGAAAAGCTAGTTTGTGAGGAATCGGAAATCGCCCACCATAGAGTAGCACATCGCCATTCCTTGACTGCTCAGTTTGCAAGAATGATTAGCCTCCGAACCGATATATCGTCAACCGACGGACACAGATGGGACACAGTACTACAATTCCGATCTCAGTGTTTCACAGATAAGGCCATGTGCACAGAGAAGGAAGTAGACAGTAAGGTAATTCCTGGATAGTGGACACCCGAAACCGGTAGTGCAAGCCACGTTTCACAATACGCTGAAATCACATTGAAGATATACAGCGGAATGGATTGGGACGATAAGAATATTATAGGTAGAAGGAACTACCTTTTTCTTTTCGACGGCACTAACCAAGGAATAAAACTCGGGATCTGTTCAACAATGGTGTATCTGAAATACACACTTTTCGTAGATAAGATGACTAACGGTGTTCACAAATGTATTCACAATAACAGTGAATATGTGTGTATATGAGATACCGCGAGCGAACTGCACACAACGCTGCTGGAACACCTGAGGCACATTTCACGGCGACGTCCAATGCTCTACTGTGAGATTCAGCGGTGGTGACGCACCTGTTAGGTACGGTGCATGTAAGGTGGCCAGATTATTGATGAGCCAAACCGAGACGCTTCCAGCTTTCTTGCACGGCAAACCGAGACATTTAACCTACCCCGTTTGTTTCTGCATATGTTGATCGAACAATATATAATTAAATAAAAAATAAATAAACTTGTATTCTCTACCATGCGAGACACACCTTTACAGGCATGCTCATTTTTAGCTAGCAGTGTGATCAATAATGTACAAAAGTACATGTTTGGCAAAACAGTGTATGTAAGTGTATGGGTGTATATTTGTATATACTTGTGTATGAAGGTAGCTTGTGTTGTTGAATGTGCCGCAGCATTTTTGACTGTTTGTCGTCGTCAGGAATGTGAGCATAGGCTATTGATGTCCTTGGGTTGGATAGCACTTTCCGGATATCCACGGGCCAGTGACTTTATTTTGTGGCGAGTCACGTCCGCCACGTCGCAGTGTTGATAAGCAGATATTTGTGGCTTTTTATAGGGAGAACGCTTGCCAGACGAAAACTCACCACGTCCTGGAACACTGCCGCTGAAATATTTGCTGGAACAGGGTAAAACCGAACCACTCAGCTGGCACCAGGAGGAGGTTGTTCGGCTAGCTAGCTTCAACGCAATTATAAAAGGCACTTGCGTTATTAGTCAGTACAATGGCTACGCTACTGAAGTTTTGAATAAATAAATAAGTGGCA
>OX104067.1:75642581-75855491 GCA_944474145.2 Dicrocoelium dendriticum | reverse complement strand
ATTCCCGCTCTGGACGAAATATATGCAGTTCTACAGCCACTACGATCAACCTGAAACTGAGTACAAACTGGTCATAAGTAGATCAAGCCAGGATCCCATATTATATTACCTACGCTTTATATGCGCAAGTGGAAGGATCGTCTAAACCATCGGTATTCAGAAATGACAATCCCGTTCGAAGAACATAACGCTCCCGTATAGCGTACCACTGGAGCACGATTAGATGCATTTTGTGGGAACGCGCTGTTTCCTCATGGATGACCTGGTACCCGGAAGTGATTACACTACTATGTCGAGAGATCGCGGCGTACTACAAGCATTCCATGGCAGCAGTTAGGTCACGCTGGAGGTGGCCACTAAAGACGAAGACAGCCATACGTCTACGGTAATTGTGCTAAGAATCCACGTCCAGACGTCTTGAAGCTTTGTAACGGCGTGCGAGATCAGTGCTGAGCCAACAAATAAATAAATAAATAAATAAAATAAAACTTTTAATTCACCTGACAAAGCGAGAGCACAACTTTACAGGGCATGATCAATGCTTAGCAAACCATGGTGTAGGTCAGAAAATAGGGTGTGTACAAAGAGTAACATGTTTAGATGGCATAACGGCTGATATGTAAGCTGTGAAGAGATGTACTGATGCGCATTTGTAAATTTGTATGAGAGTAGCTTGTGTCTTTGAACATGTCTGGAGCATTTTTTGACGGTTTGTATACCTCAGGAATGTGAGCAATAAGACGATTGATGACCGTGGGTTGGATAGTCACTGTTTCCGGATATCCTACGAGCCAAGTGGACTTTTATATTGTGGCGAGTACACATCCGCCACTGTACGCAGTGTTATGTTAAACAGACATTTGTGGCTTTTTATAGAGAGAAGGCATTGCCAGGCAAAACCCACCACGTCCTGGAACGACTGCTGCCGAACTAGATTGCTGGAACTGTTTAAATCCAGTCCCTCAGCTTGCACCACGAGAGGTAATTTCGGCTACCATATGAGAACCGACAGTGGCCACAGTACCCCAGGACCAGCGATGTCGGATGTCGGATCTAATGAGGGCCGGTTTTGGCCAGTCCACAAGGAACGGAACCTGCCACGCAATCCCTTGTATCTTCATAGATTATTTGACGAAATGGAGGCGAAGGCATACCTAGCCAAAATCGCGGAATGCGGCAAAACGGTTGCGTCAAAGCCATCTCGTATAATGAGTGAGATTGGCACGACTATGGGAGCACCGCCTGTCACTCTGCATATCAGATCATAGGCGCCGTCTCTTCGAGAGTCACCCTGCTTCATGGAGGCTGTTGTCGGCTCTGCTGTCGGGGAGGATAAGGACTAACGTACCACATCGTATCATCCACACAGGGAATGGCATTTACGTAGAGCGCGCCAACACCGAACTATAAAAAGGGATATTTGCAAGAGTGTCCTGGAGCAGGCACCAAGTCAGATCGAATGGAAACCGACGACGATGCTCAATTCCACAATGCATGAAGGCCCCCAGTATCGAGCGGCTGTGCGTGCACGCCCACGGGGTATTCTCCAGCCTTACCTGACAAATTTAGGTTCACGCAGCCTTCGCTTTGCCATCTGGAGACGGAGATCACCCATATACCCTACTCGAAATACGAGGCTCCGTGATCTCTGTTAAGACTTAACGTACGACAGCTATGGCGAACAACGGCTTCAGAGATCAGCACTATTTCTGCTAGCGAGGGTGAAGCACGCAAGGATTCACGCACAGCATCGTCAGTAAAGAAGTATCGTGATGATCGGCACAGTAGGGGCCCTGACATATCGACATTGGAGATCGGAGCACCGTACTGGGTTGCACACCGCCACACAGGACCTCCGCCAGGAGCATGCAATGCGAATGTTTTCACCCGACAGTGGCAAGGGCATAACGAAGAGATTGTGTTCGTCCGTTTCAACCCCACGGTGTATGATCGTCTCGAGATGGTCGCGCATCAGCCAAAATTCCGGACGTTCTAGAACTTTCGTGCAGTATACAATCAGCTGAAGAACACAGCTAGGGGACTACTGCAGGCTATGAACTCCGGAAGGAGGATAGTCGTCCCCCCCGTGATGCACTCTCCGATCCGTGGGAACACACTGGGAGATACCCCCGGAAGAGCGGGCTCGGCGGAGTACTCAGGCGACACTGAACGGACACTGGAGGACACGTGCCCTTCGCCCGGAAGGGAAGAGAGGTGAAACGAAAATCGTAAACCAGCCCATGGGCCTCATTTAAAAAGACTTACTTAATAACTGATTCATCTTAGCTTTCTCTTCTTTCCTTGGACCAGATTTCTCGAGAAACCGCAGATATATGAATGACGTGCGAAGGAAACTGTACAGGACCTCCAAAAACTCTGACTATTCCCTCCTTTTTGTTTTGATTGCTCTTCTCAACCGGTCCCTGGACCACCACCTCTGTTTCTTCCTGTTGTGGACGAAAACGATGCTTCCATCACGTGGTCTGCACGTTTTTCCCGCTGTCACGCATTGCGTATTGCGATTCCTGTGAGTGCCCTGGATGCATGTGTGTCTTCTATTGCCGTTCGTGTGTCCGCTGTGATTGAACGTGCTGTTTTATTTTTTCTTTCTACCCGCCGTTTGATTCGTTTCCGTGCCCGTTTTCCAGCTTCCGCCGGTACCGTTGATTACCAGTCCAGGAACATCCGTTACATAATCAAGACCCAGAAATTATTTCGTAAAAGTGGAGGGTGAAAAAACAAGGAAAAAACATTAGTGGACTAACAAATTAGCCGCGTCTTATTAAAAGTGCGCACAGTAAAGCCTGGCCTCATTTAACTCGAAAATACAGCAATATTGAAAATGGAAGGTATATTTCTAGACCTGCTAGAGGCTGCACCCTAAAGGGTTCAGATCAATGCTTACGTAAATCCGATGCGCTTGCATGGAAGTAGGTAAAATATAAGTATATGTTCATCGTCAGCAATTACAAATGCATTGGCATTGTTTGATATATAGCTACTGGGTCGCAGGCGCCCAACTTGACATGTTTCTGGTTCCTGCGGGTGCTATTGAACTCCTTGTTCTTTTGTGAAAACTTCGCGGAGGTGTAGTTTTGCCTTTTCTCCTTGGAACAGCATCCAATTCGCCGAAAGTGCAATTTAAATTGATCGCACATTAATTGGCCACTCAGTTGTCCCAATTGTGCGCACATGGAAGCAATGAGTGAAGGGATTGTAAGGCATACGAAAACTTGAAAACAATTCCGATAAATGCGGGCAAAAATAGAAACAATTTGTTAAGAGAGAAACTAAAGCTGCGTGCTTCAGTAGAAAAATACCAATTAACAAAAAAATACAGCCCTACTTTTCATACGCTGATATTGCTCTCCGGCGCAAAATTTCAACCTGAGTTATTCTCAAATAAAAGAAAAAGCCTTTCTACGGTTAGAATACCGCTTAAAGTGGCACAAAATTACACTGGTCTGGACCAGCTTTAGCGCCTGAATACGTTGAACGTAAAAGCAACTCAATACGTGAAGTAGTTTGCGCGTTATTTGCAATTAAATGATGGTCTACGAATAAGGCCATTTTTATTTTTCGCTAAAAATGGCTTTCTGATTTGCAAGCAGACAGCAAAAAAAAGAAAAGAAAATATAATAAGTAGGGAAGCGGCGTATGTTCTAGATAGGCATAGCTATCCAGAAATGCTCTAATTAGCCCGTAATACCCTGCGACAACTACGGACTGCGCAGGTGGCCGAAAAGTAAACTTTGCAGGCATACATGACAAATGTATGCAGATAAGGGATGATCTTGCGCGAAAACGCTAGAAATCCAGCAAGGAATATTATATCTACATGGGAATTCAGGGGAGCTTGTAAGTACCTCACGGTTAGAAGGCCACAGCATACCATTTTCAGTGGATACTGAGCCACATAAACAACCAGTAAAACAGAGTTTAGCATTTTTTAAGCCTCTAAGCTTTTCTAAAGCTTACAAAAAGCTCACATGAGCCAGGTCTACCTGAGTAACCCTGGGGATCTTTCAGATCCGTTGACAGATTTCGGCCTACAAAATACACATATTACTTAGCTAAACATCACAAGATTTAGCCCTTAGAGCCGATTTTCCATATTCATGTGGCTCTGTCTCTAACGTCAGTGAGCTATAGGAGCCTGCCACCAATAATAAAGAAATAAGCATGGGAAAATTTGGTAAAATTTAGCTAATTGCATTTGGGCGTGAAATCCGTTTTGGTCTACATTGGTTGGGCTTTAACGGCTCTACTTCTGGTGGTTGAGCTTGCTCATACTTGAGGTATTGTTATGCCTCATGAGTAGATGCACACTATTGTGCAGCTCTTTGATGAATTTCGATTTATTTCTCTCCATTTTTAAGTTCCGAAGATAGTGCCGGCGGTGTTCATCCAGTTGGCAATGTTAACTGGTACTCTAATGTCACACCGACTATTTCTTTTGTGATTTTCCTGGCAAGAGCTGTTTTAGCACCATAAGCAAAGAGCGATAAGGTAAATCTGGAGTAGAATAGTAACAAAAACCAGTGGGAGCTGGTCGTTCACCCGCCATTACGCGTAGCGCATGGTAGGCTTTGGAGCCAGCTAAAAGAGAAATGACACACGGACGGCCGAGGTAAGAAAAGTGTGATGGAAAGTTTCTGGTGCTCCAGCCAGCCAGTGTGACAGGGGCCTCTCTGTCATTGGTTAGCTTTCGTGCCAGTGAAATGAAATCTGGAAATGCGAGTGTTTTACGAGCAAAAGCAGTTAAAGAAGAGGATCTGGTTTTCTTTATGCCTGTCTACTAGTGTTGACAATAGCGAAAGGCACATGTATACCAGATAAAGCTAAGTATTTGGGGCCAAGAGAGTATAAGTGAAGAGCAAAATGTCTTATTATTGGGTCTAGAACTTTTAAAGTGCGCTCATTGTCAACAATAAGAAAGATATTTTTTATGTTGCGGCTTACCTACTGATATTGTTTGGAAACTGCTGAGTATAGTAACTATTGCTCAGACTTAATGAAAAGCTTCAATTAGGGCAACAACGCTAGAACTTGGCATTTCACATGAGGCTTAATGTTGTTAAAATGCTTTTAGTAGACGTGACTCATGAGTCACTAGTATAAGTATTCGCAAGAGACCTAGTGGACTAGGTATTTGGAAAATGCTAAGGGGTAAAGATGGAGACGAAGGAACCAAAGTGTAGAAGAGAAGGGAGAAGTGAAGTAAAGTTTGTCCGTTCAGATTGCTTCCCCATTGCTATGCAATATCCTACATGGTCAGTGCCTACAGGCTTACGATGCTCCCATTCAATAGTACTAGGCTGCTTTACGTGCTGATCTGTTGAGCAGTAAGAAACTGGGCGTCGAGAAGGAGTTTTCAAAGGCTTTGAGCTACCGATTAGCGTTTCCAGGTTGCCTTTGCGGTAGGGCCTACTATTTCAAGACTTCCCATTTAACTAATTGTTGGTGGGAGCCAGTAAAGCGCTCAGCTACCACTGGGGTAAGCTGAATACCTTTTGTGGTCGGATTAGCAGTCCTAACATCTGTAAGATGAGTGCAACTGATCAGGCCAAGATCTCTCACGTAGTGTGACAGGGACCGCAAAGCATGGGGAGGACCTGTGAGCCCAAGATGTTCCTGTCATGGAGCCTAGTTGAGCGCAATACAAAGTTCCGCTAGAGCTGACCAAAATGTGATCTATGCCCCATCGGGGCCGGTCTCAAAAAGGTTGTCATCAGAATCACAGATGTTGACAACGCACCGTGCCACACTGATGTGGAACGAGTTTTCCAGGAAGCGCCTTACTCATCCGGCAAACTCCTGCGACTTGCACCCTATTCGCCTGCACTGAACCCAATTGAAGGCATATGGGGTGTCATCAAGCCCCATGTAAAGAAAGCCATGAAGCAGCGATACTCCGAAATGCTTCGAGGGGATCCATCTGGTGTGCTGAGCAAAATGGAATGGAGGATCCAGTCCCTGGAACATGTTGTATCAGAAGCACGAGCCTGCGTGTCCCAACACCAGTGTAAACAGATGGTAGAACATGTAAGAGCGAAGTATGCACGTGCTATGCACCTCATGGATTTATAAACTTTTGTGCTTTAACTGATATATGTGTCTATACCCTTTACTGGCGTTCTCGTTCACAAACCATCAGGTTAAGTTGGGCTGTGATAATGGGTAACTATTATATTACTTACGGGGCTGGCAACTGCAGAAAAAAGATAAACTCTACAGTTGAGAAGCCATGGTTAGTTTACAACGATAATCGGTTGGATTACAGTAGAGCATGAAAACAGTGTGGTTGACACGATATCGTGACTGACGCGAAACCTTTATCCGGGGAGTGGTCAAAGAGAATGACGGGGCGTTTGGCATCATGTGCCAAGTGTTAGACTCATGGTTACCGGATAGATCTGGTGAAGGCTAGGCGACCGATTTGCTGAAGTTATGCTTCAGTATCGTTTATACTAACGTAACAAGCCAAATTTCCGGGGCGCGTTATCGGTCCAAACGATAATTAGATTAAAGTCGGCATTGTCTACTGATATTGCATTACACGTTACACCTTCAGCAGTGCTTATCGTCAGCATCGTCGTGCGCATCGATATCAACCGTGATCCAGGTCAGGTGTAAGCCGTTTGTTTTGGAGTGCGCTGGTGTCTGGTTTATGGGAGCGACTATTCATAACAGAGCTAGGATTTCTCTCACGGTCGCGCGAGACTGTCTTCTCAGGGGCTGTTCAATTCTGTAACAATGTTAGCCGCTTCGTAACTACGTTGCTTCACACAATTAAGTGGTTGCATCCGAAGATATACCAGGCTCGTTTTGCGGTTAGTCTACGTAAACCAAAATGGTCTGGTCAATATCTATGTTTTACCAGTTCCATACTGATGGGCCACAAGCGTATCCTGGTGAAAACCTAATCCACGCTTATTACGGTTCGCGTAAGTCGTGACGACAAGCCAGCTAAGACCTGCCCTGTGAGTGCAGAACCAGTCAGTTTTTGAACTACGGATACACCGGTCCTAGGACGATTGCCGCCGTTCATCTCACGGCATTTCACTGATTGGGAACACCCTTGGGACTGTATAAGATAATTACTAGTTATTGTATCGGTACTGATGAGACAATATAAAATGCGTGCAGTTATCAGTGATCGTCCTCTCATTATGTTATTCAAACTATTGGATGGAACTAACTGTTATAAAAAACAGTTTATCTCTCGGCGGTGCGAGACTGTGACGGCATAGGGACAAATCAATGCTGACATGAATTCCCTGAGGCCGGTCACATATGCAATTGTAGTGTCCCACTGACGCAAACCGAACTTTAGCGAAGTATGTGAATGGATGGTGTGTATCCGTCCACACGTGAGTTATACTGTGCGGCCAACTACAGCAACACGTGATGTCCCAGTTAAAACGCTCGCATGTGTTCACCTGTGGCCACGGTACGCTAGGCTACGTAAGGACAGGCTCTCAGGGCTTGTAGCAAGTGTCCATTCAGTTGCACACGTGGCCACTAGCTCTTTTCGCTACTTAGCCCCTGCTTCAGTCGAGTGGTGGATCAGGTGTCTGTCGCCACCGTGACTGTGCGGGCAACCATTGCTGACCCCGCACGTACGTCCGGTCTGTGGCTACGGAGTACGAGGCTTGCATGCATGACTTGCCGTCCGGTTAGATCAGCCCGCCTCTTCTTCGATAGCTACACCTCATCCAGTCTGTTCATATAACCATTGGCTTTTGCGATTCACACTGGATCAGCGACCAAAACTCCGAGGGTTGACCGTAACTCCCGCCTAATATCCACGACAATATCCGGGTAAATAACATGCACTCGTGGTAAACCTACATCCCAATTTAGGCGAAATAGCCCCGCATTTAAAGTTGCTGTCCCGCTTTCTTAAAAATACTGGGTGGGATGTACTAATGTACCGATTTGAGGACGTAAACCTCAGAGTATCCCGCTTTGAGCAGGTATAATGTAGGTGGAATAGCCAGAACCCAACAGTGACAGTGCAGGCACACCATAAGGTAGGGAAGCAGAAAGCAGTGATTGCCCGGAAGACAAAAAGACCAGTAAAAGGGGCGGACAAAACGGGAACTGGCACAATCAGGGAGAGCAGGCGGAGCAACATTGGCTTAACGGAACGAGAGGAGAAGGGGCATGAGTAACGTCCGTTATTGAAACATCCAGGATCATCAACAATATATCTTCGAAAATCTCTACCCTGAGCTGTGACCCTTCTTTCTACATAACATTGTCATTCTCCACGCTACTGTACTTTTGAAGAACAAAATATTTCAGCACTGGGAGTGTCGTCTGCAATGCCCCAACTTCTGCAGAATTGCAGGGACAATAGCAGAAACAGGGTTGTTCCAAACGAGGTAAATATTCGAATTGGCCAACTCGAACAAGCGGGTCTTGTCATCAAACAGTTTGAGGAATAGTATCACCAGTTTCGACGACAATTGCGTTGATTACCTATAGGAAAGAATGAACCGATTTGAATAACTGAATGGCTTTAACTATATGGCATTGAACCAACCACCGTACTGGGAGAAAGTTGAAGCAAGCGTCAGTCTTTTTGGATGTACACACCCAGCCCCAGAAATCAAAGACAACTAGCTGGTTGAAGAAAACTGTTATAATTGCGTACTACGCTGACCACTCGAACGGAATTGCGCTGTCCTGATGACGCTGGCTTAGCCGGTGAGACGGAAGATTGAACGAGCGTGGGAACGATCTTAGCCGCACTTGTTCGTATAGACGCTGAAGTCTCGAAAACGGACGCACACGAGAGGGTGTATGATAGACGCGCGCTAATGACTTAGACGCGAAGGCTGGCCAGCTAACGACTCACGCGCAATCACGTGACCCGCCCGACTCCCAACTGAGGCGAAGAGAAAGAAAAGACAAGTGGTCCTTTGTAGGATCTTTTACGACCAACAAAGGGCGATCCCAGTCAGTGCTATGGGTTATTAAGTTAGGAAAAACAGTCCCCATGCAGAGGTGGTAGATTGCAAATGAGCATTGTCCAAGGGTTCGCAGTTGGGACGCGCCTCGGAGTGGCTGAACACTGCTGCGTTGTGGGGAGAAATTGGACTCCGTTTCCCACAGCCATTATGCCGGAGTTACTGGCGCGATTTTTGCGGGGATTTTTGACGGGCCCGCAACACCTTCCTTTGAAGAGAATGCGTACCGCTTCTGGCGTGGATTGACCTGGGGGTTTTCGGTGACCTCCGGATTCTTTCTGTTCGTCGGCAAGGTGGGTTTTCGGGACGCAGCGCCGATTGAGCGGCTTCGACCGTGGTCTCCCGTTGTGGAGCCATTCCAAAGGTATCCAGCAGGATGTGCAGCTGCAGGTGCACGGGATGGCTGGCTGGCGTGGAGGTTTCTCGGTGGCGCGGACGAAGTTGATTGCGATGGCGGACCCAGGTGTCATCACCTACGGAGACATCATGAAGCATGTCACCTCGCCTGGCCGTCACTGTTGCTTTGATCCAGCGAGGATGACCTGCTCGGTAATCACGAGCGTAGACTGGGGCTCCGACGGCGAAATCTTTGTGTTTGGTGCCGGCATCAGAGTGAGTAGGTGGCTTCTCTGTCGGAATGAGCGCATCGTTTGTGGTGCGTAGCTTGCGGCCCATCAATGCTTGAGCTGGTGACTGGCATTCTGGCGTAGCTGGATTCGGTGTGGACCGGTACGAGAGCAGAAGCGCTTGAAGACACTCATCCACGGTCCCCTCCCCGCGAGATTTCAAAAGCGCCCTCTTAAATGTGTCGACAAATCGCTCCGCTTGACCGTTGGATTGGGGATGGTACGGCGGTGAGCGGAGATGTTCGATGCAGTGTCGGCGGCAAAAGTCTTCGAAAACGGAAGACGTAAACTGGGTACCATTTTCGGACACCAAGACCTCGGGAAGGCCATGTTGACTGAAAATTCGTTGGAGACAAGCCAGAGTGGCGGATGCGGTTGGTGGGTTGACGGCGACCACTTCTGGCCATTTGGAATAGGCGTCGACCACGACCAGATAGGAAATGCCATCGATAGGACCAGCGTAATCGATGTGCACACGAGACCACGGTTTTGCTGGCGGATGCCATTGAACTGGTGATTGGTGTGGTGGCATCTTTGAGGCTTGTTGACCATCCTGGGACACGGGGTCGGATTGACTGGCTTCGTCGTCGGTTCGGTCGTTTGGTACTGTCGGGGAATGTACCACGTTGCAGATGGCCCGAAGAGGATGATCTGCCAAGCCAAGGGTTTCGAGCCAGTCGAGACCAAGCACGTTGAGCTTCGCCTTTGTGATGTAGCAGATCGTGTTGAACGTGACGTCTCGGAAGGAGACGGAGCAGTGCAGCCGCCCAGTTAGCTGCACGCGACCACCACAGGCGCTGGTGGCAGATTGGGAGGTCGGTTCGAAAGGTGGCTTGCCAAGGGATCGCCAGAGATCCTCGGAGATGATTATGATGTCCGATGCAGTGTCCAACTGCAATCGGACCGACTGACCATTGATCAAGACGTCGACGAATTTTCTCCGATCAGCAGCGTTGATTTGGAACGTGGCCAGCAGACTCAGGGAGCTGCCAACCGGACCAGGTTTGGGTGTGCGTCTGGGCCGGGACCTCTTCTTTGGATCGCGGGTGGGGGCCAGCCCAGTTTTGGCCCCCTTGGGAGATGGAGGATGGCAGTAACCATCCCGGTGCCCCACCCTGCCACAACGTTGACAACGATGCTGGCAGAACTTGCAGTCGCGGTGGAAATGCCAGGCACCACAGAATCGGCACGCGTAGGGTGGGGACTTCGCTCGGTCGGATTGGGTGGGGCGCGCGGACGATTGCGCCCTCGGTGCTGTGACTGCCTGGACCATACCAGGTGCGGCGGCGTTCTGGATCATGGCAGAATCGTGTTTCAGGTTGAGCAGCGTTTGACACTCCTCGGCCAGGTTCTGGAGTGTGGCTGATCCATCCTGTTGTAGCTTGGACAGGAGGCGCGTCCGGATATCGGCATCGTGTGGAGATTGGAGGCCAGAGACGAAGATCAGGCATTTGAATTGGTCCTCGGTGAGCGAGCCAAGTTGACAACGTTGGCATTCACGGTTGACCATGCCCGCGTACGTGATGAAGTCGTCGGCATCACGTTTGACCAGCTGCAGACATTGGTAACGAGCATTGAACAGAGAGGACTGCTCGCCAACAATCTGTGACAACGTTCGGACCGTGTCGTCAAAGGTAACGTCCCGTGGGTTCCTCGGCAAGATGAAATTGGTGTAACGCTGGTGTTCGAGGGTACCAAGTTTGCGCAGAAGCAGGCGGACCTTCCACGCGTCGTCCTGGCACGCCATGTCGACGGTGAACAGGTCCTCGTACCGCTTGTACCAGGATTCGAACGTTACTCCGGCCTTGGCGTCGTACAGGAATGCGCTGATGCCGCTAACCACATGGTCCATTGACTGAGAATTGGCGCCGGGACCTGCATGGAGGGAAGAACTGGAAAGTTTTTCGGTTAGCGCGGACATCAATTTAAGCTCTTGCTGCAGCATCAATTTTAAATCGGCATATTCGTCAATCATGGTTCGCCACCACTGTCACCACTGTTAAAATTGCGTACTACGCTGACCACTCGAACGGAATTGCGCTGTCCTGATGACGCTGGCTTAGCCGGTGAGACGGAAAATTGAACGAGCGTGGGAACGATCTTAGCCGCACTTGTTCGTATAGACGCTGAAGTCTCGAAAACGGACGCACACGAGAGGGGGTATGATAGACGCGCGCTAATGACTTAGACGCGAAGGCTGGCCAGCTAACGACTCACGCGCAATCACGTGACCCGCCCGACTCCCAACTGAGGCGAAGAGAAAGAAAAGACAAGTGGTCCTTTGTAGGATCTTTTACGACCAACAAAGGGCGATCCCAGTCAGTGCTATGGGTTATTAAGTTAGGAAAAACAGTCCCCATGCAGAGGTGGTAGATTGCAAATGAGCATTGTCCAAAGGTTCGCAGTTGGGACGCGCCTCGGAGTGGCTGAACACTGCTGCGTTGTGGGGAGAAATTGGACTCCGTTTCCCACAGCCATTATGCCGGAGTTACTGGCGCGATTTTTGCGGGGAGTTTTGACGGGCCCGCAACAAAAGCATATGTAGGTTTGCATCGGCGGACAACAGTTTCGATTAGAACTGTAGACAAACATAGGTTGATGTGCTGTAGGTAGAAGTATTTTTCCCCATTTCCAGACCAACTCGGTCCCATAGGAAGAAGTACGAAAAGTATCTAATTTGTTTTCCGCCTCCCTGGGACTAATGCACTTACTGAATGAATCATCTCACAAATTATCCCTGTGTGGATAATGGAACAATGTTTCTATACGAATAAAAAACTAATGCTTAACAGGTCCCGTATGAAGGTAATAGTGAAAATTCGAAACATAAAAGATGATTAGCAAAAGAGGGTTTACACAGTGAACTCACTGAAGTATACCTAGTATATACTGTAAATCCTAGGTAAATCCATTTGGAACCACGGCAAAGTGGATATTGGTAAACATCGTGTCTCCTTCTGGTGTACACATGCGGGAGTTGAAAAGCTTGAAACGAAATGTAGGCTTTGAACGCCAATGAAAACTGTTACAGACACTTGTGTTTATCCATGGGTAATGGGTCATGTAAGATGGTGCAGCAAAATGACTGCAAGATCAACCCTAGATTTGAACTCTGCCGGCGTGAGAGTACATATGACAGATTCCAGTAGGGCATTCCACGTTCTGCAACCTCGTACGGAAAAGCAATTCGGACGCTATTCTAAACGAGTTTGCTACTGTGCCAGCTTGATATAGTGGCCTCTCAAATTGCGCTTAGTGAATGAGCTCTAGCAAGTGACGGCACCTGTGGTTGGGAGCTCAAAAATATGGTAAGCCAAAATGAGATTTCCGCACAATCGCCGATGTTGTCCGCTGAAGACCCCAAGCACTCGAATCCTTCGCGCATATAGCAAATTATACAGACCCTTGACGTCTCTGGTTGCATGGCGTTGAGATATCTCCACCACGGTGATATCTCACCTCATCCATGGCTGCCGAAACTGTACTACGTATTCCACAGGTGGTGGTATGTATGAGCCGAGAAATTGTGGAAAAATCGAAGGGTCGATTCGTCCGAGTGCATGGTTCAGGAGACCCACGTGTGGGACGCCCCTCCTTTAGGCCGCCTCAGTCTGATTCGAACATTCAAGGTCAACCTGGATAAAACTCCCACCTCCTTCTTCCCAGAAGACGTTTGTAGCTTTGGTTGCCGATTTTGTGAGAATGAACCAACTTGTGCCCCAGACGCAGCACTATACATTTTTCCAAACTGAATCGAAGTAGATTCTGGACAACGCAGTTTAGCGGTTAAACACTGAAAGAAATACTTGTGGTGAAATGCAGTTCTGAAGAAAAGTGTCGTGTATCCTTGCGAACAACTTCACGACATGCTAATGCAGCGTCCAGACCTATGCTCATGAAATCATGGATTACAACATGGCGAAATCATGCCGACCGTTGGCTATTGCCACCATAGTAACAAACTTAATTTTTTCACAAACCAGCGCCATAATGTTCTGGGATCCCACTATTAATCCACGAACTTCTTAAGTGAGTAAACGACGAAAATTTTGGTTGTACTTTATTCTAACCACACCTTTTACTGTTCCAAAGCAGCTATGTTTGTAGGTATATTTAGTCGTGCCTTCACCTGTATGCCTGCTTCTAGCGGGAATATGCCACTTATTTATTTATTTAAAACTTCAGTAGCGTAGCCATTGTACTGACTAATAACGCAAGTGCCTTTTATAATTGCGTTGAAGCTGGCTAGCCGAACAACCTCCTCGTGGTGCCAGCTGAGTGGTTCGGGTTTAACCCGTTTTCAGCAAATAGTTCGGCGGCAGTGTTCCAGGACGTGGTGGGTTTTCGCCTGGCAAGCGTTCTCCCTATAAAAAGCCACAAATATCTGCTTATCAACACTGCGACGTGGCGGACGTGACTCGCCACAAAATAAAGTCACTGGCCCGTGGATATCCGGAAAGTGCTATCCAACCCAAGGACATCAATAGCCTATGCTCACATTCCTGACGACGACAAACAGTCAAAAATGCTGCGGCACATTCAACAACACAAGCTACCTTCATACACAAGTATATACAAATATACACCCATACACTTACATACACTGTTTTGCCAAACATGTACTTTTGTACATTATTGATCACACTGCTAGCTAAAAATGATCATGCCTGTAAAGGTGTGTCTCGCATGGTAGAGAATACAAGTTTATTTATTTTTTATTTAATTATATATTGTTCGATCAACATATGCAGAAACAAACGGGGTAGGTTAAATGTCTCGGTTTGCCGTGCAAGAAAGCTGGAAGCGTCTCGGTTTGGCTCATCAATAATCTGGCCACCTTACATGCACCGTACCTAACAGGTGCGTCACCACCGCTGAATCTCACAGTAGAGCATTAGACGTCGCCGTGAAATGCGCCTCAGGTGTTCCAGCAGCGTTGTGTGCAGTTCGCTCGCGGTATCTCATATACACACATATTCACTGTTATTGTGAATACATTTGTGAACACCGTTAGTCATCTTATCTACGAAAAGTGTGTATTTCAGATACACCATTGTTGAACAGATCCCGAGTTTTATTCCTTGGTTAGTGCCGTCGAAAAGAAAAAGGTAGTTCCTTCTACCTATAATATTCTTATCGTCCCAATCCATTCCGCTGTATATCTTCAATGTGATTTCAGCGTATTGTGAAACGTGGCTTGCACTACCGGTTTCGGGTGTCCACTATCCAGGAATTACCTTACTGTCTACTTCCTTCTCTGTGCACATGGCCTTATCTGTGAAACACTGAGATCGGAATTGTAGTACTGTGTCCCATCTGTGTCCGTCGGTTGACGATATATCGGTTCGGAAGCTAATCATTCTTGCAAACTGAGCAGTCAAGGAATGGCGATGTGCTACTCTATGGTGGGCGATTTCCGATTCCTCACAAACTAGCTTTTCTTATCCACTTTTGTGTTCAAAATGTGCCATCCAGTTGATACCAACAACTTTTGGCCATTTACTGGAGTTTGCCAGTACTATGTACAACATAGTGGACATTGGCGATCTAATGATAACATCATGTTCTCCAGTGCCTACTTCCGACTGAAACCCGAGCTAGAACAACATACCGCGCAATGTCACTGTCGGTTGTTTCAACCAACTTAATTTTCGGTCACTCCCTAGGTTAATCTCTTCAGTCAAACGGTGTTTCACCCTACCCAGTGCAATCGATACTGTCTCATTGTAGAGTAGATTTCATGTCTGGTCGTCTGCGCGTAACAGCGAGCACGCGGATGGCCGCCCACTTCTGC
This sequence comes from Dicrocoelium dendriticum, assembly GCA_944474145.2. Taxonomy (NCBI): domain Eukaryota; kingdom Metazoa; phylum Platyhelminthes; class Trematoda; order Plagiorchiida; family Dicrocoeliidae; genus Dicrocoelium; species Dicrocoelium dendriticum. Next base: position 75,840,093 of record OX104067.1, on the reverse strand, counting down.
GTTGTGTGTCTTGACGCCGCGTAAGTGAGTGGGTGGAAGTTACAGTACTTCCTCAACCGTCCATAGATGCCGCGTGCTAGTCCGCACCCATCCTACAGTGAATGAGCTCACGTGTTGTTTTCGCGTCCACTGTGCATCACGTGGTTTGTTGGCTGAGCGCTGCACCAACCGATGCAGACGTTCTGAGTACACTTTTACTGATTTGCAATTGGTCAAGGCGATGGATTCAGCTGGATGTGGTTATGAATTGGGTTGAATATTCTTAATGGGGAGCTTGATTCCGTTAAGAGCTGGCTTGCTTCCGAAAAGGTATAGATAGGTTCGTTTCACTGGAACTTCTACATCTGCATATACTGTCGTCTTTTTACTTCCTACGATACAATGACCTTTGCTTTTCTTGTTCGCCAACTCACTCTATCGGCAAATATATTTTGAGCGTGCTCTTCCAATACCTTCCAGTGGATCATTCAGGATTCTCAATCTATTATTAGCTGAGGTCCCGTATCTCATAACAGCCGAATTATTGTTTCGCAGTTTCACCATTGTACTTTTCCAATCATGGACATATGAACAATTTTCTACTGTCACTGTTACAGTTGCCATAAAATGTTAGTACAGTTGTACATATCTGATCATGCCTCCATGGGCGTGCCTCGCATAGTCGATAATAAACTATTTATTTATTTATTTATATTTATGTTCATGCAATGATAGCTTGTGCTTTTGATACTGCTCGTGCTTACGTGGTTCGTGTAGAGCACCTTATTGATGTGGGTTGCTGAACATCCGCTGTTTCGGTGCGGGAGCTATAGTCTGTGTGAAAACTATCCGTATGTTGCTGTTTGTTAACGACTGTGCGTTGTTTTCCCACAGCGAGGATGCGTGGCAGCACAGGACTAGTGCCCTGGATTCGACAGCGGACAAGTTCATACTCAACATCATTACAAGCCAAACCGTATGTCAATTTCATCCTTCACAGGAGGTGCCATCTACAATATGGCCGCGAAGCAGCATTGGTGCTGAAGTGCTGGAAACCACCCGCTTCTGCTACCTCGGGAGGGAGTTGTCTATGACCAGCGACTAGACAGTGAGCTGCATATCGACGTGTCGAAGGCAGCGGCGGCATTCGAGAAGCTAGAGTACCGAGTGTGGTACAACCATCAGCTTATCGTTGGCACGGAGCTGATGGTGTATAAATCCACTTTGCTGTCCGTTCTTTTATACAACAGAGAAAAGTAGACGATGTACTGGTGGAAGGTGCGATATCTCGAGCAGTTCTAGCAACAGTGTTTGCGACGGATTCTGCGCAGCGGTTGAAGCGACGGAGTTGCGGACGCGGAAGCGTTGCGCGGAAGCAGAATGTATGCGTTGGACCGCATACTTTTGCTAACACACCTGAGGTGGCTCGGTCATATGAACGGTATGGGTTCGATGCGGATACAGAAACAAAAATTATACGATCAGCTGAGCATTAGGAAGTGGCATGTGGGGAAATTAAAGTTACGTTACCAGGAGATGATTAAAGTGAGCCTCACACGGTCTAATCGTGATTGCAGGTCATGGGAATCGAAGGTGGTGGTTGATCGGCATGCATAGCACGATCTTCTCAGGAAGGCAGTCGCCGTGGTGCGGGAGAAAGCCCTTGTGCATGCAAAGATAAGCGGAATGTGCAGAAGCGACAGGCGCCGATGGGTTGTCTCCATCGATCTCGAGCGCACGGTGCTGTAGCGCTTGCGGTCTCGAAGGCCTGAGTCACTCAAGTCTAGTGAGCCACGAGCGAGACCACTGGAGACCATCACAGATGCAACGACGGGTTCTGCTAGAAAAGTAGGCAGAACCGGCGCAGCTTTTGAAGGTATGCCGCATTTTGCTTACTAATCGAGTGCGTGCAAGCTGTGGCGCTTTTTTTCAGGCGATGGGGTTCAAGTTTGTCCTAATGATGTTCTTTCTCATATAAAAGTCTACCTGAACCACCTCTAAACTTCTACACGTCGCTGAAGCTAATTAGAGTAAACTTCGATAACATTTTCTCGCTTGTGGCATATCTTTTCTAATGTCTTGAACTTACCGCGGATTCGTTCGCAACCAATATATTTTATCCGCCCAGTCAGTGCAGAGTCATGCCGCCGTTCATGTATGACATATCCGAGTTATTTTTTCATCTTGTCGCTTCAAGTGCTTGGAAGTTGCTTGATATCCCCGCTGTGGCTGCGCTTGAGGTGAATCTTGACAAATTGCCCACCTATCTAGCGCACACAACTTCGTCCATACTGGCTACCGGAGACAGTTGATCGTTGCTGGAGGGGACGGGGCGCACGCACCTTGTGGTCGTGCTAGGCTCGAGGGGTGGTTGTATGTACTCCGTGTGGAGCGGACTATGGTCCAACCACCGCCTTTTGTGAGAGCGCATCCCAAATACCGCGTGCTTGTGTTCGCCTGTGAATGAGTTTGGGCCAGCTCCGTCGATGATACGTGCCAACCGTCCACATGCCCCCCGGTGTTACTCCTTCGGGCTTACACCGGATATGGGGTGTGTGGTTGGAGCTGTGCGTGGCGCAGCACAAGCCACTCATGTTCATTGCAGGCCTAGGTGTCCAGTGGTTGGCCACAGTGAGGCAAATCCGAAAGCCGAAGCCGTCAAACATGTATGAATTAGAAATAAGAATGTCAAACATTTTGACTAGATACCACAATGGGCATTAAGCTCAGCAGAGTCTGTGCAATTACGTATGTTTTCCTGTTAACGCAAATCAGACGTTGCGTGAAGATGGTTTCTGATATTAGGAGATACCGATGCACTGTTTATCTAGGACAGTAGCATCGGTCATGCTAGATGACTGCGAATTTTTTCAAAAATATCTTGAAATATTTTACCTTGCGGCCTGGGGTACCTAGAGTGCCACAAAGGCGACATGTACAACCAAGTGCTTGCTCACTGCACAATAGGACTAGGTGTATTCGGAGTCGGATAGTAACTTCATCAATGATTTACTAAGACTTTGGTAGGCTCCTTGCGCGTTATTTGCCGATGACTTAAAGTTGTGGTGGATGACTTCACTCCCATTGTTGTACGTTTGCTGCAAAGTGTCCTCGACGAATTATCCTTATGGGGGCCAATTAACTGCATCCCGTTGAGTCCTGCAAAATTCGCACTAATCAGCATTGCTAAGCCTTGTGGTGATAGAACTTACAGCATCGGTGGACGACAGCTTTTTCCTGCTACAATGGTAAGAGACTTTGGAGTAATCTCCCAATGGGATTCCAAGTAGTCGGACAATATGCACAAAGTCTAGTGCTCCATTCACTACGTGTTTTGGCGCTTCTGTGGATGTTATCAATCCGGTCGGAACAAGCTGTTACTAGGCTGTGTCGACGTGGTTCGCCTGCTGTTGGAATACAGTTCACCAGCCTACTAGCCCGGCAAAATGACTGGGAGGAAAAGGCTGGTGAACGTGCAACATCAAGTCACTTGTTTACTTTTGACACTTCGAGGCTTAGGCTACTAACAGAGAAGCAATAAATTGCAACTTCAGTCACTGGTATACAGGAGACTGAGGACTCAGCGCCAGGCCCATTCGGCGCTGATCCACTTGAGATTACGCTCCAAGTACCGTTGCACAAATTCGTTGACCACCTAACTAGCTACTTGGACGCCCAAGTAGCTAGTACCGTCTATCGTAGACCTTGTCTTTGCTTAGTCCCACGCGTTTGCCGCCGATGTTACGCACGAACCCCACTGGGTTCTAGTGATCATGCTTGCTTTCTCTTCAGTAGTATTCTGTTTAGACATTACCAGCGCACGGTTGATTTTCACGCGGACATATGGCACGCAGACTGTCAATGAGGGCCAAGGCTTAAGGTTTCGATTGGGAGATCTCAGGCAACGATACTGTCCAGGTTGCCTGGCATAGACTTAAGTTCTACCTCACAGCTGTCTCTGCTCCCTTCATTCCAGTCACCAGGAGAAAAGAGCCACTAGCCTAACCGCCCTGGAGGTAGTCCACTGGTAAGCGACTGCCCACAAAGAGGTCTAAATGTTGATGGACTCACAGAAATCCCCATCCACCGATGCTTATGACAGGTACCGCAAAGTTGGAAATAAGTGTAAGCAACGCTTAATGAAGGCTCGGATCCTGTTTGAGAAAGGGTTAGCAGTTGGTGCTTCAGAGCATCCAAAAAAGATTTCATGCATGTCTCAAAAGGCGCTGTGCTCCGAACACGTCAATTCCAGTGTTGATACTCGATGATGGCAGTCGTGCTCATCCTGACTAGAACGAGGTCTGCGTACTTAGTAGGCAATATGCAACAACGTTCGTAAGGGAAACCTCTTTGACAGCCTTTGAGCTGATTTGCAGGATCCCAGAGGGTTCGTGCATATCTGGTATTGCAGCTGAGACGGAACTTCGTAGGCGATTATAAGTGCTGAACCCTTCTGATGCCACTTGGCCCGAGTTAATCCACCCGAAACTGTTGCATGAATTGCTTACGGATCTAAGTGGATCGCTCGCTTTTGTGGCTCATAAATCGCCTGACGGCTGTGCACTACCCTTCAAATAGCAGAAAGCTGTCATCTGTCCCACCTACAAAAATGTGGACAGGGGTCTGCTTGCAAATTACAGACCAGTTAGTCTGACGAGTGTAGTAGTTAAACCACGCAAGAAAGTGGTAAGGGATTCATTGGTGATTCATCTAAGTGGAGTTAATCTACTTAGTAATGCACAACACGGATACCTGAAGGGATTTTCCCGTCTGGCGGATCTACTGGGTGGCTCTCAAAAGTTGGGCGGATGAAACGGTCAAACACCACGCACTGCACGTGCTTTTCCTCGCTTTTTCGAAGGCATCTGACCAGGTACTCCATTTGAGGCTCGCGTAATAGCTGTGCTACTGGTTATCCGGCCGTGCCCTTCATTGTGTGACTGTCTTCTTGGATGGTAGAGAACAGTGTGTACGGGTAGGCCTTAACCTATCGTTTAGCCAGTCGGCCATCAGCGGCGTACAGCAGTGCTCGGTCCTTGGACCGCTGCAGTTCCATATCTATGCGAATGCCCTAACGGCGGAGCTTGAAGTACCTACGCTGCTGTGCGCTGAAGACCTAAAGCGGTGGAAGCTTGTCGAGGTTCGTGGAGATTCTGAAGCTATCCAGCTAGCCTTGGATAGGCTCCGGGACTGGTTTACCTTATGGTTATCGCCCATAACTCAGGCAACGTGCTCCATTCTTCGAATTGGAAATGGATGTCCTCCTGCGAAGTATATGCTCGGTGGGGGCGAGCCCTCCCTTTATCTAAGCAGGTTGATATAGGCGTCGTATATCCTTCGACTTTAAACTCCGGAGACAACTTGAAGCAAGCCGCAGTCAGAGGTTCCCGCATATTATGGTTAATACGACGTTATTCCGGAATCTTGACGGTGGCATTTTGCGAAACTGTTCTCGGCTATCGTTCGGCTTCATCTAAAATACTGCGTCATGGATTGTCTGCCTTGCCTCGTCCGGGACAAAATGGAGCTACAGAGGGTTTAACGGGTGGGTGCCAGGTTAGATGATAGATTACTGGGACAGAAGTACTCTGAGTGTCTACTTAGGTTGAGAACGCATTCAAGGCATTACCTAAGGCCTAGAGGAAACTTAACGCTAAGCTGCGGTGTCTTAATTGGGAAGGTTGGTCCAGATTGGTCTTGACTATTCAGCCCCGCTAGATTGACTTTTTACACGGTCATTCCAAGAAACTAGAGACGCAGCGGTACGGTTGTATTAAGGCGGAAATCCGAATGTCACGCCGTCATCGATTGCTGGAACACGCTTCCAGTGACGGATTATGAGGGAATCTACGGTTAAGTGGTTTGAGCGACAACTTGACGTTCTTGTTTGGCACATAAAGCCTTTCTATTTTCCTGAGTAACTCACATTTTCCTACTTCGACTTTCTTTTCTCTACGTTACTTCATGTGTTGGTATTATCCTCTTATTTCCATAAACCTTATACTACATCGAGCTCTCTTCCTATCCTTTGCTTACTTCAAGTGACTGCCACAGTAGGGACTGAGAACAGGGTACTTGGGCGTTAACTGTTTGGCAAGGGTGCGAAACGGGTGTTCCGGTTTAGACCCGTCAATAACTCTGCGCGGTTCACGAATTCCTGACTCAACGCTCCACTCAAGAGGGAACACCCACGAAATTCTCCTATCGCTCCAGTCCCACCGGAACTTGAACTTGATCTTATTGCAATATTCAAGAGCATTCGTCTGGGGCACTGTACTCATTAGCGTAATAGGTTCATCATCAAGAATACATCTATCACATGACGTAATTACAAGCTAGAGATTCGACTTTTGGAGCACATATCTCATATTCATTTCCTCCCGCTAAAGAAAGAACCAACTGAAAAAATTCAAAAACTGTGAGTGGTAAAATTGACAAAAAAAGCATTTGTTGTTGCTCTTTTCTTATTTTTCATATTGTTTTCCTATTCAGCCATGATTCCGATGGCACAATATCTGTACCACAGATTGGGTATTATATATATATATATATATATATATATATATATATATTCGCTCAGCGCTTGATTAATTGCTGGAACTGGTTGTCCAGCATTAATGTAATTGCAGTTTCCGTACAATGTTTGAGGGAAAAATTGACATCCAACTTGCAGACCCATGTTTTGATACAAAGGCCAGGTTCGACCACTTCTCATCGCGTGGAAAAGTGACAGCCGCATTATAAACTTTGATGGACTGTGACACAGAATAATGTGTGCTCGTGGTTTGTGTTACTAAGGCACGAACATTATGACTTCACTCAGAACGATAGTATGCACCAGTCGTTTTTGTTTATACTATTGATGGAGATGGCACATGCTGTAATCGTTCTCTCCTAATACAGTGATAGTGCTTCTGATTTCCACATATATAGTAAGATAATCATAAGTATACCACATTGGCGTTAAACGTTTGTTATTAGACATTTATGTGATATTGCATATGAAGTTAACTTTATACCATATACGTAAATGATAGCAATATCAATGTAGAGTAGCATTTCTGTGTGTGTGTAGACTATTGCGACTTTTATTAAAAACTCCTTCATGGCGATGTGCTGAAATTCTTGTTGCTTGCAAACATCCAATTACTTCCAGAGAGCTTAAAAACTAAAAACAAGCATTTGCAGGTGGAGAATGACTAATGTAGCGTTTTTATGCACCAACGGATAGTAATGGTTGGATCAGCTTACATGGCGGCAGTTGGGCGCGTTTCGATCCGGTTGTTTTTTGCCTGATTTCTGTCTCGGTAAGCGCCCAGTGCTTGTCTTGGTTTGCCCTACTTTGTCAATTTTGCGAATAAGAAACTTCTGTTATTGGTAGCGCCTATTATTTTGACACTGCTTGTTGTTCATTTTTTGCTCCTTCTCGTATTTTGTATGCTAATCCTCCCTCCACATCGATATTCCAGTGGTCTGCTACCTAAACTTCAGTAAAACATTTGACTCGGTTAATCATCGCTTTTCACTGGACTGCATCCCCAGCTGATGACTTGGTTGTCGGAGTTCTTCTGTGGCAGAAAGTTCAGTCAGAATTGGGGAATCCAGATCTAGCATGGGCACTAGTAGTCAGCTGTAAGCCGTAACGGCGCTTCGCTGCCGTGCGACCACCATTAGTCTAACGCGGGCTGAGTATACCGCGAGGATGCCCACCTCTACGCGAATGGGCACTGCTCATAACGGAGTCTCCCAGGATTCAGTGCGAGGACCGTTGCATTTTACTTTTATAAACGATCCAGCTCCAGTCCTCGAGAAACCTTGTCATGACTGCGGATGACGTAAAGCTTGTCAGTAGAGGATAGGGATGTATATATGTACATGTATATGTATGTATATAGATTAAAATCTGTGTACAGATATTGTGTCATCGGAACCATGGCGAAATAGGAAAACGGTTCGATTTATTGAACTAAAGAAATAAACGATTTTTTGTCCATTTTTTCACTCGCAATTTTTGCTTTTTTATGTTTTCCATTGGGGGAGGGAAGAGGATGATCCATCCAACCTTCGTCAATTGGGCCAGATGCTACCCGGTTGCCCAAGCCGAAGTAAAGGGTTGTCTTGGAGGGCCCCACACCAAGCCTTTGATCCAGGATCTAACCTACAAGGCAGCAGGGCGATATGACAATATCGCAACCCGTTGAGAGACGGTGACCAAACAAGTGGTTCGTTCGCCTTTAGGACCGCATTGAACCAGGGGCCCAACATCTTGAATTACGATGCCACTCAGAGAGAGGCAAGGAGCAGTGACTTTATTTAATGACGAGTCATCCGCCACGTCACAGTGTTGTTAAACGGACATATGTTGCTATTTATAGGGAGAACGCTCGCCAGGCCATAACCCACCATATCCTGGAACACTGCCGCCGAACCATTCGCTGGAATGGGATAATCCCGAACCACCCAGCTGGCACCACGAGGCGGTTGTTCGGCAAGCCAGCCGGAGATAGATACGTTGTCTAAAGACCTGGGCACTGGCGAAATGGTCTGGATCATGGGACTTATCACTGAACGCAGCCAGCTGTTATCATCCAGTAACGTTGGGATTACGGTGCAGACATCCACAGGGTCTGACATTGCAGTGCGTAGATAAGGCGACGGACTTGGGCATCGTTATGGTAGATAGCTTCAAGCCTCCGGAGCAGTGCTAGTATGCTGCTAACGGCGCGGCAGAAACTTTTTCGCCTCAGGAAAGCGTACGGTACTAAACCGGAGATCTTTCTCTCTGTTGTACAACGCGGTTGTTCGGCCGCACTCAAAGTATTAAGTTCAGGCATGGGCACCTTACTTTCGAAAAGATATCGCTTGCTTAGAGAAGGTACAAAGCCGGACCACCAGGATGATTGAAGGCCATTGTGAGAAAGTCATATGTTGACTGCTTGGATTGTTTAAGCTTGCTCTTATTGGAACGACGCAGACTAAAGGCGACCTGATGGAAACATTTAAGCTTATGAAGGGTCTCAGTGGCATTAAGCCTACCGATCTCTTTAAACTAGCTACGTCGGACAACCTGAAGCTTATGACGCATAGGTCTAGACTTGATATCCGTGCGAAATTTTTCACTATCCGCGTAGTACGTAGTTCTCATTCACCTCCCCTGCACTAGTGGAATGTAATCCCATAGAAACCTTTAAAAGTATAAATATGAATCGTTCCACTCTATTTCCTGAGTTGCACTTAGATTGGTAGATTTCAATTATCGTAGAAAGTAGAAGTCACGATTAAACTTCACACAATAATCTGCCTGGACGGGGAATTGAACCCCGTACCCACGGGGGTTCGATTACTCGTCGAGACAGATTATTGTGCGAAGTTTACTCGTGGCTTCTACTTTCTACGAAAATTACACTACTCACAAAATTCACAAGATTTCAGTTAGTACCAATAGGATGTCACGAATAGTTTTATAAAGTTATGAGATATTTTCCTTTTTTGTATCTGCAGCAATAACGCTTGAACGTCGAAGTGCCGGAGGCATTTGATTGCTAACCGGCACACGAAACGTGACGCTCGTTAGGCGGTCTGTCGTCCCTGAAGATCTGACCTGACTTGACATTTTATTAGCACCCTTGAAGGTTTAGCGGTCCGACCGTACTCACTCTGACGGCCCGATATGTAGGCCGAAAGCTCCAAGAAAATACAGAACACTAACGCATATGATGTTGCAAAGGAGCATAACGTTCTTTTAAATAATGGATCCCATTTGTAAGCACCTCCCGTATGCACAGATGGACGACTAGCGGTCCCTTCAAAGGATGAACTTGTCCCTGGGATATCGTCGTCGCTGTGATAACATGATTTACACGTGACGTATTCTCTGAGGTGAGATGCGGGATTAGATACAAGTTATTTCGTTTTTGTGCTGATAGTTCGACACGAAACCACGGTATGTAGCTGTTCAAACTAAAGAGGCTTCGGGTTCGCTCTGATGTCACTTTGTCAACTCTTGTACTGAATGACTGGAACAGTTTCCATGAGCTAGTCGTCAATGCGCAAACAGCGCAATGTCTCACGATTACTAAACATCTATTTGCTGGACAAGGATGGATCTTGTTGTATTGAATACTGAACACTGTATTTTGGAGCAAGTAGAAAATAATTCTGTACAACTCCATCAGGTGATAATCAAAAACATTTTAAAAAAATAAATAAACACGTCCGGTGGTTATCCTGAGATAGTTCAGCAACTCCCTATGTATTGACTGTGACCGCAACGTTCCCTTGTGGAACACTGCTGCACCAACTCACATAATCCCTACAGTGATCGGGAAGTGATGGGGCTGACAAAGGATTTCCTTTCTGCACTCTACAAACCAATTTGGTCGTGTTTTTGGTCACTCACAGGGACAAAAGGTTCAACTGAAAATAAGTGGCATACTCTGTACATATAGTGTTAAATAAGACTACATCTTTAGCACCTCCGTCCTTTGCCTAAAAGGCCTTACTTAAAAAAAGAATCGTAATCTCAATCCTCGCGGGTGACCGTTTGAGCGCCTTGAGTAACCAATATGATCCCGTTCGTCCCAGTTGGATTTTTTTGGATGACTTTTGGTCTGTAGTACTATGTAATCAATTTGGGAATCGATTTCGGCTTAATGTTGACGGCACTTGCCTCTCTAACCTCGTTGCTCGGGAGAAATGAGCGAAATCGTTGGCTGCTGGCAAACCTATTGATGTCGTTTTCGTCTACTTCAGCGAGGCGTGTCACAGTCTCCCATGCACGTCTCTTCAAACTTTCGAGAATGGGCGTCTATGATTTTCTCAAATGCTGTCCAGTTCGAGTGAAGGTGAACGAGGCCCTTTGCACCCATTCCGCTGATCACTGGGGTGTCTCAGGATTGGGTCCTTTTCCCAGAATTATCCAATATCTTCATTAATGGCCTTCCGACCGTGCTTCAAGCCGATTGTCCAATATATGCCGATGATTTGAAACTGGATGGTCAACTGCTTTGATGTTGTTGATGATGTTGCGGTTGTCACTTGATATGTTGCATGACTGGTCTGTCGCCTGGGGGTTACTTATAAACCACTATAATTGATTTGTCTTCTCGATTGGCGCTCCTGATCCACTTGGCACCTATCACATCGGTGGCTCTCTGCTAATGACTGCCAATCGCGCAAAGGATCTCGGTGTCATTGTATCCTCCGATCCACGAACAACCCAGGATACGTCGAAGAAAGTCGCTGTAGCTAACAGGATGTTTGGGGCTCTAAGAAGGTCATTCTCTCGGATGACTTCTGAACTCTTCAAACTCTTGTTTGTTTCACATGTGCGTTCCATCCTTGAGTACAGTTTACGGGCGAGTTACTCATTCACCAAGTCCGAGTGCAACCTGCTTGAGAAACTTCAGAGGCGTGGTTCCAAATCGGTCCCAGCTCTTCAGAATTTGTCCTACTACAATTGCCTCTTACGTAGTAACCTGTCTCTCTAGACTACCGCCGCCACTTCAGAGAATCTACGCAAGACACATTCTGTGGGGTGAGCTGGGTAGCGATCTCCAACTGTCCTTCCAGATCACCAAAAGTATCAACTCGTGGCCACAGTTGGAAACTCTTCAAACCGAGGTGGCATCGAGGTCGCCTAGTGGTCACCTTATCTACCCGGATATTGAACGATTGGAACAATTTACCAGAAGCTTTGGTCAGGGTTCCCGCTGATGAATGTTTCGAGGCTTTTGGATTTCCATTTGTTTAGTGTATCAGGATCGTGCTGTTATTCGTGTAACTGTGCTCTCTCACTGTGAACACCTTTTCTCGCTAACACGCACCTTCCTCAGTCCATTTAAACAACAGTACATCAGCCATTTGAACTGATGCTTCGCTGTCATACAATCAAGACGACCTACGGAACGAAGAAAAATAAGGAGAGAAGTGGGACTTACCTGAAAACCTTAATGCCCTAAACAAAAATTCAGGGTCAAGGCGCCTACACCTTGAATTAACAACATACTGCCACAAACAGCTGGCTATCGTGCAAAGGTAAGGTAGCATCGGCGAGACAGCTTCCTTGCGGCTTTCAGTACAACGCGTCATAATCAGCCATTACCCCGCAGATAACTCAGCACCAAACACTTTAAACAAGCAGTCCGATTAGGAGACGGAAGCAGACGAGCCACTGATGTCGGTTGTGAGCCATGTCCTGTAAAGTTTGGAGCAAAGCGCAAGGCGAGTCACGTGGACTGCAGCCCGGAAGATGAGACGAATCAACGGCACCCAGTTTGGTCGTCGGTGACTTCACTTCACGCTGCCAAATCAACTTCTGTCCACCTCGAGGTTTGCGCCAGTCTACAACTGACAGACTAAACAGGACCCTCCTAGGTAAGCGGTGACCAGGCATACTTAGCACGTGCTCGAGCCAACGTAACTTATTCAGTGCAATCTGTTGTTCTAGGCAGCTAGCATGCTTATCATCACCTAGTACTCGCCTACGCGCATCATCGTTGTGGACATGTGGGGGCCATCCGACACCAGCAATGCTTCGCCGACAACGATGATCAAAAACTTCAAGACGCCTTAGAAGGGGCCAAGTCTCACTACCATAGAACAGGACGGTCCTCACTGTGGCCCTGTATACACGGCCTTTCAGACGAAGGGAAACTCACTTCTGTCGCCAAAGATGCCGCAGGTTCAAGAAGGCAGCTCTGGCCTTTGCAATGCGTGAGCTGACGTCAGTTTCTAAGCACCCATAGTTGCTGATGCATCTGCCCAGATAAGCGAATTGATCAACTACATCGAGTTCCTCGTTAGCAAGGGTCCAATGGTTATAAAGTGGCTGGTGGTACTGCAACAACGCTCTGTACTTTGAAGGTGCAAAGCGCCTACCAAATAATGGGACCGCTCTAGGCAGGCTATACAAGGTTGATTGTGCCACCGCAACATCATCAAAAAGCAAGGCGATATCGTCCGCATAATCAAAATCAACTAACCTTTCACCAGGCAGCACTTCAACGTCTAAATCGTGAGAATCCACAAGGGAACACTCCATGATAGAATCCACGACGAAATTGAACAAAAATGGGGAAATCGGACAACCCTGACGAACGCCACTTGTGGTCGGAAAGCTATCCAATAGGTCACCGTAGACCTTGACGCGACCTGTAGTGTTCGAGTATAGAGCACGTAGGATGTTCACATATCTCGTGGGAACACCTTTCCGCGCAAGTATTTCGAACAGAATGCGTCGATCGACTGAATCGAACGCACTCTTGAAATCAAGGAACACACCTATTGTCGGTCTGCGGTATGCGTGGCAATGCTGTAGCACGTGCCGCAAAGTGAATATATGGTCTATACAGCCACGCCCTGGGAGGAAACCGGCTTGCTCTTCCTTAATCCGAGATTCCCGTTCCACAGTGAGGCGAGGAACGAGAATCGAGGTCAGTACTTTTGTCACAACTGGCGTTAGGCTAAGACCCCTGTGGTTAGAACAGTCTGTGCAACTGCGCTTCTTGTATATTGGCATAATCGATTCGCTCCAATTAGCCGCGTCACTTTCTTCATTCCAGATACCTTCCAGTTGGCGGGTCAGTGGTTTGGCAGACGACCTCACCTCCATCCTTAAACAGTGCAGGTGAGAGGGAATCCGGGCCAGCAGCACGAAAACGATTGAGGGCTGTGATCACATTTCGGATCTCGGCCTCCGACGAAGCCTCTACACGAAACGTCCATGGCTCATCCTGCATCACCTGAGTAGGATGAGGTCCGGGAGCAGGGGGCCAGCTGAACTGATCTAGAAAGTGTTCCGCCCAACGATCCATACGTCGCTCCTTATTGTGTATCGGTGCATCCGCGATGTCTCTGATTGTGTCACTGACGTCTGGTTTCCTGGTACCAGTGGTGCAGATCAACTGGAAGAGCTTGCGGTAATTGCTTACTGCTCCTGCCTCCTTCGTTTCTTGAGCCTGACTGGTCCACCAGGCTTCTTTGTCAGCACGTAGGCTCCGCTTTGGCTTGCGTCTAATAGCCCGCCTGGTCACATTGTGTTCAGAGCCAGCCGGGAGGTTTCTCCTAGATTCCAACCGGTTCACCGGCCTCTCGGATACCCAGTGACTGGTGCGGTGAGGATTGATAGTGCCACAAGCAGATACTCCTGCGTTGTGCATGGCGGCCGTGATCCTATTCCAATGAAGTCCGGTGTGATTAGGACAAGACAGTGAAAGTTCATTACGCAGTGCGTCTTGGTAGGCTTGCCTGACCGAGGACTGAGACAATTTCTCAGTTGCCAATCGGAGGAGACGTTTGATGCGCCTCCCGGTAAAGTTCATGGAGAAACGACAACGTACCAAGACATGATCACAGTCGACGCAGGTACTCCAGTACGAGCGGCAATCCAGGATGGAACCAGGCCATCTGTAACTTATGGCTATGTGGTCAATTTGGGTCCATCGCTGGCCAGCTACAGGAGGACATCAAATGGCACTTCAGCGTCCATTGTGTCTAAAAGTGGTGCTACTAAGCAACAACTGGTGGTCCGCACATAGTTGCAGCATACGCTCGCCGTTGACAGTCCGTTCGGAGTTAGGCCTATAATTACCGCCCAGCTGAGCTTCTGAAGACCTCCGACGCCCTACTTGTGCGTTCATATCCCCTGCAAGTGCTATATCTGAACAAGTAGCACTGCATAGTAGCACCTTCAGTTCATGAATGTGTTCTTGACAGCATTTGAACTGCAGTCGGTGGGAGCATAAGCGGAACTCACAAACAGCGTTTTTAACTATTTGAATCAATCTTAACTGATCTCGTCAAATGAGCTGCACCTAAACGGCTGTTCACCGGAATCCAATCGACCGACGATGGCTCAGCCTTGGAGCTTAGAATGATACCTACACCAGCTTGACCCGTGAGTGCTACATCAGCGTCTCCGGATGCGTGCAACTAATAACGAGAGGATGAGCCGGGTGCAGTTAATTCAACCACTCCATTAGGGTCATTGACCTTAGTTTCGGACACAACACATTAATACCCAGTATGTCCAAGTTGCGTGCGAATGTAGCCTGTTGACCTGTTTGTCTTAGAGTGCGAACGTTGGATGTCGCCATGGAAACGGGACAGTGTGGCCTTCTAAGGGACTTTTGTTGTTAAGCGTCCGATGCTTGTCGCGGAAGGTGGTTGCAAATGGTTCTACTCCAGTGGCACTTATGTTGCTGTCAATTAAGCCGGGAATTATAGAAACAAGGTTAGTAATGGGGGTCGGGATGGGAGTAAGAGAAACAGGTGGAAAAGAAAGAAGGGAAGCGCCAACAGTAGCATGTTTTCACTCATCCGCCCTGCTGTATGCAGGAGATACGGCGATTCTTGCTAATCTGCGCGACGCCTGATGCAGGATGAAGTTTATGTTTGAAGAAAATGTCATGGTTGTATGTGGGCTGATAATGCCAGGGCGCCCAGACCTAGACAAGAGGACGATTAGGGTCCTCAACCAGTCTTTGGCTCAAAAACCTGTCCGCAAGGCAGCGGGGAGGTGACAAGGATTTAGTTTTACAGAAGTGGACGCCATCTTATTTCAAACCCCCAACCAGGAGAACCAGGTGACTGAGTTTGTCTGACCTCTCACCATTGACCAACCTGGTAGGAGTAGCTCTCAAGCTGTCCGGAGGCACCACCCACTATAGCTCGATAGGTCAGTGAGGTACACAAACCGTCGCACCACGTTAAGGTCCAGTCTCGTTGCGACGGCCTCATTCCATTTGGTTTGTGATGAAGCTGGCAAGGGTTCTGCTATCTAATTTCTATAACTCAGTGTATTTAATCGATGCAATGTAATCAGGACAGATGCATTTGCGGCATGTGGTAAGGGTTTGTTGGAAGAACAATCTGAGTAACTAAAAGTCGTCCTAATTGGGACGAATTTCGGTCAATCAAGAACGTCTTCGGTTTAGCCTATTAGCCATAGTATAGCGTAATTACCATTTGGGAATCAATCTCTGTTTAGTGTTGTGGGTATTTGTAACCTGGAAAGACTCATTCACGGCATTTGTTAAAGGCGCTTTGGAAAAAGAACATTCCAAACTGCTAAAAAGTATCCAATCGGGACGGCCGTGGGCACAAAAATTGGTCACTCAGTGAGCTGCAGCGGACACTGGTCACTCGCGCTATGTGGATATATGCTCTTCCATATACTTTTGGCGATTTTTCTTTACAGGGAAATGGCCTCTAGTGAAGTGAAATGAAGTGTGTACGTATGCAGCCCGAAATGCGTAATTGTTCATGTGTCCAGTGATTTTCCTGCACTTCATACGCGGTGTACTAGTATATTTCTGAGTGTCTTGTGTCCAACAATTTTCTAGTCAGGACTCATCAGACATCCGCCAGATGCTCATCGAGTGCTAGTCGGACACGTGTCAATTGGATATCTATCTTAGGATCACCACATCCTTTCGTAAGCAGGATAAACCAAAGGACAGGTGAAGACAGGATCCAGGAACGAAACAGGCTTTCGCCCAGCGAGCATCCCGTTTCATGTACCAGTAAACGAAACAGCCCCAGCACTTCGACTTGGTAGTAGGTTCTTGCGTCCATAATGGATACAGACGAACAAGAGCAGAACAACCACAACACTCATGAAGCCGCTAAGCTGCTAGTGCATGGTAGGAGACTGCCATGGATTTTATCAGAAATTGCGGTGAACAAGGCCAACAACCTTTTTTTCTGGGCGTCGTTTTACATCAATAGTACAGAACGGAATTCATTCTTACGAGGCACCGCTTGCTTTGCGAGGAACTTGGTTCTCCGATCGAGCCTAGGTAAACCTCACCGGCCCATCATCGGACTATCGAGTCCGATTTTTGTCCGATATCGGAGCGAAATTGTTTGTAGAAAGTAGACATTTCTAAAGCCATTAAAACGTGTTATTTGAATACCAAAATTTAATACTTTGTTTTTCTACGATCGCGTTGTAACAGCCACTAACGGGTATATCTCATAATTACAAAAGACGCTTTTTTAGAATAGTACCATATCGTTCCTGTACCGAATGATGCTTGAACCTTAACGAAGATGCAGCACTTGTTAAGAATACCATCCGGGAATCTATGTGCATTGGTATGGGTAGTGCTGCGAAACTTTTCTTTGAGTGTGGGTTTTTCCCTTTATTTTCTCCGGCTTCACTGCGGTAAAATCTGACGGAGATCGATCACTCATGTCAATGTGTGGTAACTAACCGTGAAGGTCGCTACTTGACTTTCCAATCGATGTATCCTAGTTAGTGTCCTTCACTTCGAAGTTCGCTTTGGTTGGTGTTTCCCCACTGTCTGGCTGGTTGGATACACTAGCCTACATAGCGAGGAGCTGACATCAGTGGCGTTTGTACTCTCCTTTTGTCCCTCCGCGCCCCTTTGGCTCCCCTCTCTAACAGCGATCTCAAACCCAATGCATAAGGTGATTTTAGCATGTTACTTTTTAGCTTTTGCAATCGGTAACGTTTACTCAGGGTTGCGGCACGTTAACTGTTTCTCACCTTCGGCTAACGTCTACTGATGATTGATGATCCACGGGCCACCCGATCTTTTTCCTTCGGGTTTATGCTGGATATGAGGTGTGTAGGTAGTGCGGCGCAAACCACCCATGGTCACTGTAGGCGCAGGCTTCCTATGACAACTAACTGCCTGGGTGATAAATATTGTACGCCAGTCGCGATATGACGACACTTCTCTTGGTAATGTACACTGAGTAGACAGCGCGTCTGGTTATTTGGCCATTTCGATTGGAAAAAGCGGCGTTTGCTTATTCAGCTCATCTCGTTTGTTAATGCACGAGCGACCTAACGATTGATAAACAGCTTGCGCACTGTGAAACTATCGAGTCACACGGAACACTTAGACCGAGGTGGTCTATATTTTGAGCCTTTTGTGCCCAGCACGAAAGTTGACTAAAGTGCGTATGCCTACTGTCCGGCCATTGTCAACCGTCATTCTCATTCTGGGAAGATCCTGCTAGTACATTTAACTGTGGAAATACTCGAGTTAGCGGCACACCGAGTGAGATAAGTTAAAGCCTGGGTGTATAAGTTTTATTCCTTGAATAGCCGAGACACTCGGGCTAAAAGGAGACACAAAAGCGCTAATTGAAAACGAATATTCCTATTGCTTCCAGACTACTTATTTGCATCTTGTTTATGTGGCTTCCTGGTCCTAATAGACGGATCTACATACCCGTTGACCACCTTCCTCGACATGCATTGTTTGCTGTCGATTCACTTAGTTTGACGAAAGCGCTAGGTGGCCAGTCGATGACGGGGCGTAGAGGCCTGAAGAAATTGACCTCAAGGCCGGTTAGGCTGGTGCGCACCGTCCTCATGAATGGGGTCTTTGGGATGGGCCACGTCAGTACTTAACAACCCTATCAGATATAGCGCAGTCGGTGGTGCTCCTACATCCAGCTTCTTGCATCTTGCCGTTTCGTTGCCATGTACGTTATTTTTACTTCTCCTTTACTCCCTTCCTGTCTTGTTTGCATTATACCTCGTCCTCACCGCTTATTTTTTGTTACCCTGTCGACCCGAGTCGTGGCAGCTTGGTATAAGGCGTCGACCTTGTAGTTTAACAGTTACCGATTCAAATCTTTGTGGGGAGAGAAACCTTGCGGTTTTCCTAGCCCGAGCCAAGTATAGAGTAAGTCACATGAGGTCCAGGTCGGGTATTGATGGGGAATAGCCGTAGAATAACACGTAATTTGATAAGAGCGTCCATTCTGGAAAACGGGTTGGAAATGCAAACTATATCAGTCAGTGAGGGTGACGTCATCCGAAATCTGCCGTGAGTGATCATCCATCCCTTCTATACGTCATCTAGAGTGGATAAGTACCTCGACTCATGTTATGCAGTGCCAGGCTGTCTAGTTACACAAAGTAAATCATGAAAATAATAGGGACCCAAGTGGAGTCAATGTCCACGCACAAGACGGCAACACCGCGCGTTGGCTACAGTGTGCGTCAGCTTGCCGGGAAGCACATGATCAGTCAGCTGCGTGGGAAGGCCCTGCGCACGAGCGATAAATCACGTTCTCTTATCCTGCCAAATTTGGAAATCAAGCACAAATTGATTGGCCAGCGAATTCAAGCCAGCGTCCAGGGTTTGAGCGAAGTCCAACACGAAGGTAGACGATTCTGATAGTTATGGCAAACCAGTGGAACTGAACTCGCTCACAATGGCTGAGGGCCAGACGCCGAAGATCGAGTGACCATGTTTTCCAGAATTGGTATGTATGGTTCATTAATAAATACAGACGACCTATTCTGTAGCATATGCCCTGTCTACCGAGCCTTGGGTCTTTGGTTTTCTTCGATTGGTTGAGTAGACAGATGGTCGCAGTCTCAGGCGAAGCAGCGCAGCAGTGCGACAGAAAACATAGCTCTTTATTATATGACCATATTTGGTGAGGGACAGCAACGAAACACACTGCCTCGCTGATGTTTGCCTCGTCCCAACGAGATAGCCTTAACGTGATGCGACGGTTTTCGTACCTGCTTAACCCATTGAGCCATGCTGGGTGGTACCTCCGGCCCCTTGGGGGCTACTCCTACTAGGTTGGTCAATGGTGAGAGGTCAGACAAACTCAGTCTCCTAATCCTTCAGCTTGGGGGTTTGAAATGGCATGGCATCCATTTCTGTAAAACTGAATCCTTGCCACCTCCCCGCTGCCTTGCGGACAGGTTTTTGAGCCAAAGACTGGTTGAGGACCCTAATCGTCCTCTTGTCTAGGTCTGGGCGCCCTGGCATTATCAGCCCACATACAACCATGACATTTTCTTCAAACATAAACTTCATCCTGCATCGGGCGTCGCGCAGATTAGCAAGAGTCGCCGTATCTCCTGCATACAGCAGGGCGGATAAGCGAAAACATGCTACTGCTGGCGCTTCCCTTCTTTCATTTCCACCTGTTTCTCTTACTCCCATCCCGAACCCCACTACTAACCTTTAATTCCCATCTTAATTGACAGCAACAACAATACCACTGGAGTTCCACCATCTACAGCTGCCTTCCCCCACCACCCATCGGATGCTTATCGGCAACATTCCCTTATAATGCCACGCTGTCCCGTTTCCCTGGCGGAGTTCAACGTTCACACTCTAAGACAAATAGGTCAATGGGCTGCACTCGAACGCATGTTGCATATACTGGGTATTGACCTATGTTGTGTCCGAAACTAAGATCAATGACTCTGATGTGATTGTTGAATTAACTGCGCTCGGCTCATCCTCTCGATATTGGTTGCACGCAACCGGAGACGCCGATACAGCACACACAGGTCAAGCTAGGGTAGGCGTCATTCTAAGTTCCAAGGCTGAGCCATCGTTGGTTACTTGCGTTCCGGTGAACAGCCGTTTGTGTGCAGCTCGTTTGACAACCTCGACCAAAGTTAATTCACGAACTAGTACAAAACGCTGTGTTTATGATTTCCGCTTATGCTCCCACCGACTGCAGTTCAAATGCTGTCAAGAACACATTCATGAACTGAAGGTGCTACTATGCAGTGCTACTTGTTCAGATATAGCACTTGCAGGGGATATGAACGCACAAGTAGCTCAGCTGGGCGGTAATTATGGGCCTAACTCCGAACGGACTGTCAACGGCGAGCGTATGCTGCAACTATGTGCGGAACACCAGTTGTTGCTTAGTAGCACCGCTTTTAGACACAATGGACGCTGAAGTGCCATTTGATGTCCTCCTGTAGCTGGCCAGCGATGGACCCAAATTGACCACATAGCCATAAGTTATAGATGGCGTGGTTCCATCCTGGATTGCCGCTCGTACTGGAGTACCTGCATCGACTGTGATCATGTCTTGGTACGTTGTCGTTTCTCCATGAACTTTACCGGGAGGCGCATCAAGCGTCTCCTCCGATTGGCAACTGAGAAATTGTCTCAGTCCTCGGTCAGGCAAGCCTACCAAGACGCACTGCGTAATGAACTTTCACTGTCTTGTCCTAATCACACCGGACTTCATTGGAATAGGATCACGGCCGCCATGCACAACGCAGGAGTATCTGCTTGTGGCACTATCAATCCTCACCGCACCAGTCACTGGGTATCCGAGAGGCCGGTGAACCGGTTGGAATCTAGGAGAAACCTCCCGGCTGGCTCTGAACACAATGTGACCAGGCGGGCTATTAGACGCAAGCCAAAGCGGAGCCTACGTGCTGACAAAGAAGCCTGGTGGACCAGTCAGGCTCAAGAAACGAAGGAGGCAGGAGCAGTAAGCAATTACCGCAAGCTCTTCCAGTTGATCTGCACCACTGGTACCAGGAAACCAGACGTCAGTGACACAATCAGAGACATCGCGGATGCACCGATACACAATGAGGAGCGCCGTATGGATCGTTGGGCGGAACACTTTCAAGATCAGTTCAGCTGGCCACCTGCTCCTGGACCTCTTCCTGCTCAGGTGGTGCAGGCTGAGTCATGGATGGTTAGTTTAGAGGCTCCATCGGAGGATGAGGTCCGAAATGTGATCACAGCCCTCAATCGTTTTCGTGCTGCTGGCCCGGGTTCCCTCCCACCTGCACTGTTTAAGGATAGAGGTGAGGTCCTCTGCAAAGCACTGACCTCCCTATTCGAACATATCTAGAGTGAAGAGAGTGACCCGACTAATTGGAGCGAATCGATTATGGCAATATACAAGAACAGCAGTCGAGCAAGCTGTGCCAACCACAGAGTTATTGGCTTAACGCCAGTTGTGACAAAAGTACTGACCTCGATTCTCGTTCCTCGCCTCACTGTGGTACGGGAATCTTGGATTAGGGAAGGGCATGCAGGTTTCTTCCCAGGGCGTGGTTGTATAGACCATATATTCACTTTGCGGTAGTTGCTATAGTGCACCACGCATACCGCAGACCGATAGTAACTGTGTTCCTAGATTTCAAGAGTGCGTTCGATTCAGTCGATCGACGCATTCTGTTCGAAATACTTGCGCGGAAAGGTGTTCTCACAAAATATGTGAGCATACTCGAACACTACAGGTCGCGTCGGGGTCTACGGTGACCTGTCGGATAGATTTCTGACTACCAGGGGCGTTCGACAGGCTGCCTTGTGTATGGTTTGTGGAACTTCATTATGCGGGCCGTATCGTCCTGTTTTTTGACGATGTTGGGCGGCTCAACCCAACTTGAATAGCCTCTAGAGTGGTCTCATTATTTTGTATGCACTTCGCACCTTCAAAGTGCAAATCGTTGCTGCAGGAACACCAGCCACTAGATGGCATCCTGACCCTTGCTAAAGAGAAACTCGAGATGGTTGATCAATTCACTTACCTTGGCAACTGCATCAGCAACGATGGGCGCATAGAAACTGACGTCAGCTCACGCATTGCAAAGGCCAGAGCTGCCTTCTTGAACCTGCGGCATCTTTGGCGACAGAAGTGAGTTTCCCTTCGTCTGAAAGGCCGTGTATACAGGGCCACAGTGAGGACCGTCCTGTTCTATGGTAGTGAGACTTGGCCCCTTCGGTCTGAAGTTCTAAGGCGTCTTGAAGTTTTTGATCATCGTTGTCGGCGAAGCATTGCTGGTGTCGGATGGCCCCCACATGTCCACAACGATGATGCGCGTAGGCGAGTACTAGGTGATGATAAGCATGCTAGCTGCCTAGAACAACAGATTGCACTGAATAAGTTACGTTGGCTCGAGCACGTGCTAAGTATGCCTGGTCACCGCTTACCTAGGAGAGTCCTGTTTAGTCTGTCAGTTGTAGACTGGCTCAAACCTCGAGGTGGACAGAAGTTGATTTGGCAGCGTGAAGTGAAGTCACCGACGACCAAACTGGGTGCCGTTGATTCGTCTCATCTTCCGGGCTGCAGTCCACGTGACTCGCCTTGTGCTTTGCTCCAAACTTTACAGGACATGGCTCGCAACCGACACCAGTGGCTCCTCTGCTTCCGTCTCCTAATCGGACTGCTTGTTTAAAGTGTTTGGTGCTGAGTTATCTGCGGGGTAATGGCTGATTATGACGCGTTGTACTGAAAGCCGCAAGGAAGCTGTCTCGCCGATGCTACCTTACCTTTGCACGATAGCCAGCTGTTTGTGGCAGTATGTTGTTAATTCAAGGTGTAGGCGCCTTGACCCTGAATTTTTGTTTAGGGCATTAAGGTTTTCAGGTAAGTCCCACTTCTCTCCTTATTTTTCTTCGTTCCGTAGGTCGTCTTGATTGTATGACAGCGAAGCATCAGTTCAAATGGCTGATGTACTGTTGTTGTTGTTTGTTGTTGTTGTTGTTGACGATGATGATGATGATGATTGCCTCTGTCCATCTTAACAATTCTCCAAACAGGCATGTTAATCCTGTTTCGGATCCTGGCCCTGGAGGCGCGAAACCCCACTTGTGGTGTGAGCCCTCATTCCTATGACCAAGTCATCGGCTGTTCTCTCATTTTCAATCTACATCACATTCAATCAAACAATGCACACAGGATTCGGATGTTGGCCTTAACCACAAATGCTTTTCCCTTCACATGACGTCATTGTTGACTGAAAGTGTTCGGCGGCACTAAAATAGACCTTATCTGATGTAGTCAAAGCAAATATTCTAGCAAGGAAAGCGTTTTTAGGTTAACGGTTCTTCAGTTTCCTTTCTCTGGTAGGTAAATCGTTTAGTCCGGTATGATCGCATCTCATACTACTCGACAAGCAGATGGGGATTCATGCAATATTAGGAAAAGGCGAGCTCGGGTACCTATCCTGGATGACCCAGTCAATTTGCACTAAAATGTCACAGGATGAGACTCTAAGGCGTTAAAAAAACTAGCAGCCCGATTAATGCCTCAACGGGGTATCTGATGTATTGTACTGAAGGCACTTTAGCTGGTCACAGGCTTAATACGATTTTCAAAAGTTGGAATTGTATGCTACCTGGGACGAGATGTCACATCGCGTTTCGAGGCGGTTCGATCAGGCGGTATTCTGCATCCCGCCAAACTTCCCTTGCTGGAGTACATAGTCAGTGCTTGTGAATTCCAGATCTACCACCCTCCTATATAGTCATATCGCCGACTTGGCTATACATTTTTATTTTGCTTTTCATTCTTATCCATCTGCTCACTGCGACTACTCAGACATCTCGCCAACTATAGTTGGCGTCATGGAGTGGGAACAGTGGAGATGAAAAAGATATCCGTGAACTCACCGCAAAATCCAGCCAGGCAGCCGAGTAGCGCTCGGACAAACCATCTTTTATCTGGATTATCAACAGGGATATATGTATATTCAACACTACAAATAACATTATAATTGGCTGGGTACCACAATACGATAAAGAAAACATATATTGCAAGCGAAACCGACTGTTAGAGAAGTAAGGTCTCACATCAAGTACGCCATTGCGTGCGATCCTTGGCCCTATCCACTAGCTTTTGCAACCAGATGCGTTCGGGGTCCTTTGTTCCTAAATCCTGGAGTCTGGAACAACCAACAACGGCTAGCTTTGACGTTTGCATCTTGACGCATTGGATCCAAGCTTTACGCTGACCTTGTCGTCGTTTCCATCCCACGCCTTCGCTCGCAAATACGGCACGTCGTGATAGCCGCTAGGTAGGCATGCGGAACACATGTTCAAGCCAGCGAAACCTTCGCGGTGAAATGATACTGTCAATCGATCGGCGTAGTTTGTCAGATTTGAAGACTCGCTGACGGATTTCCTCATTACTGATATGATGCTGCCATCGGACACTACCAGTGCTTCACAGGCAGCGGTGATCGAAGACAGATAGCCTCTGTACATCACTTATGCGAACGGGCCGTTTAACAGCCGTACAGCAGAATCGCTCGTACCGCAGCATTGTAGACTCGTTCCTTGAGAGCGAGGTTGAGGTCACGACGAAGTCAAAGGTGACAAACGTTGGCGAAAGCTACTCTAGTCTTGGAGACCCGCAGGGAAATCTCATCTGTCAAATCGCCAATGCTAAGACAGCTCCCAAGATTACACTTACAGTAAATGAATTTTTCGATCACTTCTAGCGGATGCCCCGAAAGCGTGAGGAGATGCATTTGGATAGTCCTGTAACAGGACCTTACATTTGGAAATGGCAAAGGTCAACCCAAGTTGGGGGACGGACATCTCCAGTATAAGCAGCTTATGCTGGGGGGGCTGGGAGGACTCACAAATCACAATGATGTCATCTGCATACCCCAACTTTCGAAGGCGATCACCAAGAAGCAGTTAAACGCCGTAGGACTCAGAGTTTTCCAGGGCAGCATCCAGGATTTCGTCCATGGCGAAGTCAAACAAGAATAGAGAGGCTGGGCAGCCCTAACACCGCTAAGTGATACTGAAAGGAGTCGAAACTTCTCCGTATACTCGCACGCGGCCCGAAGTTTGATGGTAAATGGCATGGATAATCCTGATGTACTTCTCAGGTACTTCCCTCTTCAGTAAGCAGTCCCAAAGAGCCACTATCAACCCAGTCAAATGCGGCTCGGATGTTTAGGAATATGATAACGGTTGGTCAGTTGAACGTATGGCAACATCATCATCACTATACACGTTGGCTAGAGATGGGAAAACATTTCAGCTACTGTGCCGCAATACATAGAAGAAAAAAGGCGAAAACTGCAACAGTTGCAGGCCAGCTGAGCCACCGGTAACGGATGGACATCGTCCCGGTACGTTACCAGCCGGCTACTAAGCAGCAAAAAAATTATGCAAAATTATATAAGGCTAAATAATGAGATCGTGGTTGGAGGAGGAGGCTAAGAGGGATGGGGTGGGACAAATAAACTCAGCACGAACGACACTGAGGTCGGCTCCCAGCCACATCAGCAAGTGTATCCAGCCAAACGTGTTCATCGTCTTTCGGACCCCAACCAGGAACGGAGACGCTCCAACTGAGGCCACTTTCGGAGTGATGGCCTTCATTCTTCTCGACCAAGTCATCGCTTATCCACCACTCCTCTTCCATCCACACCCCCGGCACGCAAACAACGCACATCGCGGGCGTCGGTGGGCTGACATGGGTAACACGTGGCCGAGCCATCGGAGCCTGGTGCGTGAAATGACGGTGCTGAGTGGTTCATTTCCTTTTCCTGTATCCTAAACAAGGCGTCGAACACGTTCGTTGCTTACTGGATCTTCCCACCAGATGTGTGCTAAATTGCGAATGCACCGGTGGTCGACCGTAACTATTCTCTTTAGCTCCGTTGATCTAAGAGGCGAGGTTTCACGACCGTACAGTAGGGTCGAACGTACTGCTGCATTGTACACTCTACCCTTCAGGGCGAGTGATATCACGCCGGCACCATAAGTGGCGAACGTTAGCAAAAGCGCCTCGAGCTTCTACTGTACGGTTTGTGATCCCATCTTCAATCCCATGGGCGCTGATACAACTTCACAGGTAGTTGAATTTTTGTACGACTTGTAGCTGATCCCCACCAACGGTCAGCGAAGCAAGCCAACCTTGGAGGAACGCTTTGCACTTCGAGGGTGCAAAGCAAAGCTCGAAGTGACGGACAGCCAGTGCTAACTTGTCCAGTGCCGCTTGGCACATTTGTGAGCTGTCACAGATGAAGGCAATATCGTCAGCATAGTCCAAGTCAAGAAGTCGTTCTCCTGGGAGCAGATCCACACCTAAGTCGTGTCCTGTAAACGTGATTTCCATGAATTCATCAATAGCGAAGTTGAAGAGGAAAGGGGACAGCGGGCATCCTTGTCTCACACCGCTGGAGATATTAAAGGGCGACGACAGCTTGCCGTAAGCCCTCACTCTGCCTGAGCTACGCGCCTATAATGATCGGATAAGATTTACATATTTCTCAGGCACACATTTCCTGAGTAGACAGTCGCAAAGTGCACGTCCATCGACCGAATCGAACACACCTTTGATATCGAGAAACACGACAACGGTGGGCAGCCAATATATGTGACGGTGCTCCAATAACTGACGCAAAGTGAAGATGTGGTCAATGCAGCTACGACCTCGACGAAATTCAGCTTGCTCTTCACGAATATGGTTTTCACGAGTGCCAGTCAGTCTGTGAAGGATGATAGAGGCAAGCAATTTGGAGGCGATGGAGATCAGACTGATTCTTCTATGGCTGCCGCATTCCGATCGTGAGCCTCCCTTGCAAATTGGAACTATGACGGAGCAGCTCCGAGCGGTTGGGACGGTTTCCTGCTCTCGCAGTTTCATTAATAACTCGTATAAATCATTCACATGAGCAGGTCCCCCGAATTTGAAGAGGGCTGGAGAAAGATCACCTGGTCCCGCAACTTTATTTAACTTCAACAGTGCGATCTCACGTTCGACTTCTGAGCGAGAGGGTGGATCCATAGGCAGAGCCGACGGAGCAGGGCGCTTAGTGGCCGGCGAGAAATCTAACAATTCCGACCGATTAAATTGCCTTCCAACGTGCTCAGCCCAACGCTCCAAGTGTTTGGACAAGTTGTACATAGGCTGTCCACTCTCGTCACGTATAGTTTCACTAACACTAGGTCTCTTGCTGCCAGTTTTCCGTATCAGCCGGAATAACTTATGATGGTTACCAAGGGCAGCGGTCATTTCCATCTCTGTCGCACGATGAGGCCACCAGCATTCTGGATCTCTCTTCAGGCTAGCACGGAGTTTTGCCCGGAGCTCTGTGCGAGTTTCATTTTGTTCGCTTAAAGCCGGAATAT
Source organism: Dicrocoelium dendriticum (assembly GCA_944474145.2). NCBI lineage: Eukaryota > Metazoa > Platyhelminthes > Trematoda > Plagiorchiida > Dicrocoeliidae > Dicrocoelium > Dicrocoelium dendriticum. Next base: position 75,812,464 of record OX104067.1, on the reverse strand, counting down.
ACTGGCGATCATCGATAAGTTCCAGATACTGCGATGAGACCCAATGTCCATGTTGGCGATCGGACTTACCACATGAGGATTTTACTGCTGCTAGTAAGGTCTGGTGAATATGAGACCAGTGAGCGTCAATTGCATCCAGTGAGCGCTTTCTCAACTCGCATGACAGCGTACCTTGATAGGCATTTAGTACAGCTGACTTCGCCAGTTGGATGGGGTCAATGTGGTCTCAACGTCGTCGTGGGCGTCCGCCAAAGTGTATCCACAGGTCAGCACATACAAGTGCATGGTCGGTGTCTACACATGTGCTCCAAATCCAGCGACACTCTTAGGCGCAGTCTCTTCATCGGTGACTTATCGCAATGTGATCGATTTGCGTCCATAGTTGGTTCGAAGCTGGTAGGCGCCAAGTCACCCTCCGGCGGGTGCTGTGTCAGAACTTAGTGTTCGCAAGAAATCAGTGAGCATCCTCACACAAATGAAGTAACCGCTCCCCGTTCTCATTACAGGAGCCTACACCATGTTGGCCACCCAGATGCAGTTCATCAGTGGATAATTTTCCAACTCGAGCGTTCAGATCCCCAGCTAGCACAACAGTGTCCGAGCTTCTTCTGTGGCTAAGGAGTTCGTTCAGTTGACGGTAGAAGTCGTCTTTTACCGTGTCATCACTACAGTTTGTGCGTGCATAGGCAGCGATAACGAATAGACACCTGTTGGTCCCGCGCGACTTCGAAGTTTTGAACGAGCCAGCCAATCGTTCAAGTATCTGGCGGCTCGTAAATATGTGATCGACGCAACTGCGACCCATGCAAAATCCAGCTTGCTGTTTACGTAGGTGCTGTTCCTGTACGCAGTTGAGCCTCCGCAAGAGTAAGACGGTGACCTGTTTGGATGCGACACAAACGAGACTGATGCCACGATGGTTGGAGCAAACGGTCCGGTCTCTTTTTGTAGGCAGATACGACATCCGCTAGTTTACTGTCGGATGGGATGGTTCCAGTAGTCCAAATCTGATGAGATGTCAGGTTAGAGCAGGACCCCCATATTAGAAGAGGTCAGGAAGAAGTTCATCTGGGCCAGGTCACTTGGTGCTTTAGTAGATGAAGCTCATAGGAAATCTCACCCTCAGTCGGTGGAGAAACATCCACGCACCAGGGAGTACTGTAAATCCCGGAAAATGGACTAGGTTGTGCTGATAGGTAGTTGATCTTAAAAGTGCTCTGCCCATCGTACCAGACGACGGTAACGACTGTGATTTAGTTCACCGTCATTTTTACGCAAAACCTCACTCACTGTTGGCTTTCTGTCTCTCATGGACCGAATAACTTGGAAGAGTTTGCGGGAATTTCCTGATGAGACTGCCCGCTCCATCTCATCGACGCGTTGTGTCCACCAGACCTGGCGATCCTTCCCGAGAAGTTGTCTGAACTCAGCACCTGTGGTTCTGCGTAGTGCGTTGTACTCAACTCCGGCGGGAATTGTTCGACGGCTTTCCATTAATTGGAGTGACTGCGAAGATTCAATAATAACAGTTCGTCTAGTGAAGCCACAGACCAAGGTAGTGGACTTTTCTAAGGCTCTCTGACTTTGTGCCCAGTGTGTCTCAGCATCGGAGGATAGAGAGTGCAGATTGCAGTCTAATGTGTTCTGAATTGCGCCTAGAACGTTTGTCGCGGCGAAGCTGTCTGTAGCAAGCCGTTTCCGGCGACGCTGCTGAGTGCCTCCAAAGCGCAGACCGGCCTTAGCATACACGAGAGCATGATCTCAAGTCAAGTAAGTGTTCCAACTACTTGCAGTCCGCTATGCAACCTCGTCAACGGTAACTAACAGGGATGTCAATCTGCGTTTAAGCTTGCCCAGGTGCCGGGGGTTGCCAAGTTTCTCGTTGGCACCAGCAACGCCGGAAATTTGTGCTCGTAAGGAACAACCCGTGGTCGGCACACATTTGAAAGACTCGATCGCCGTTGTCCGTCCTTCGGGTACCGTGGCTGTATTGGTTCCCAAGTCCGCGCTCATGAACCTCTAGTCTACCGACCTACGCATTTAGATCTCCGGCGAGTAACACGATGTCCGTGCAGCGTTTCTTGCAGAGGTGATCGGTGAGTTGGCGGTAGCTTTATCTGGGATGCAGTCCGTAAGAGCGTACGCCACCACAATTACTAAGCAGCGCCTACTGGTCCCGTGGCTGGAAAATCGCACTGAGCTTTTCAAGCGGACTGCACAAACACGGTTGTTGATCGGGAACCAGTCAATGAGCGCTACCTCAGTACGTGCGCTCGACGCAACTCTTACGCCGGCGCAACCAGAGGCTTCCACTGTCGCATCTCTAGATAAGCGCAAGGTGAATGTGCAATCGGAACTTGAGAATGGTGAGGGAAATCGCAGTGTTGTGCTGGAGTCCTGTAAACGGGTTTCTGTTAGTCACCAAACGTCGATGGAGAGGATTTCCACGGTGCTCACAAGAGCAGCTTATGATCCAACCTGCATAAGCGTTCGAACATTGAACTTAGCTAGCTTGAAGAGCTAGCAGGTTGCAATAAAAGCCTTGCTGTTTTGATTGGGCTGTGTGATCGGTTTAGAGCAATGCACTTTTGGAGACTCGAAATTGGAGGAGTTTGCCAAGAACAGGAGGGTTGAATAAACATGGAACGAAGGTAGTTTACGGTGCGGTGGAGTGTGGTTTAGCATTCCCGGCCGCCAACACGGCCATAGAGAGAGAGTCCAAAGCGTCGTAAATCCATAATTTCATATGTTTTGTTGGCATGCTGTTTCCCGGTTGTCCAGACCGAGGAAGGGGGTTTACTTAGGTGACCCCACCCGCGGTCTTCGGTCATATAAGGACCTGACCGGTAAGGCAACAGTGCGAATTCAGCGAATCGCGCCCATAGGGAGCCGGTGACCGATTTCTCGGCCCATACGCCTTTCGTTTAGTGGGCTACCAAACAGGGGCCCAATACTCCCAGTAATTCGGGGGTCCAGCTGAAGGATTACAGTGATCCAGCGAAGCGAAGCAAGGGGCAGTGACTTTATTTAGTAGCGAGTCACATCCGCAAAGCTGCAGTGTTGTTAAACAGATATATGTGGCTTTTTATTGGGGGAACGCTTGCGAGACGAAAACCCACTGTAATTGTGGCTTAAACAGAGACGGGCGCAATCGCCTGCCGCAGTGTGGTCGATCAGGCGATCGATCGAGTGGGCAGGTGAGTTTTTAAATACCCAGTTAGTTGTAGTTTGCCTCAGAGCTGAGAATACAGCGGTTGTGTGCATAGCCGGTGTGTGTTCTTTCTTTTGACGTGGCTGGGGAACTCAGGCACAAAACTCTTACCACGGCCGCCGAATTTGCTGAAATGGGTAGATCTCGAACAATCCAGCTGACACCACGAGGTGATAGTTCGGCAAGCCAGCCGGAGCACACCCTCAGTCCACTTTTTCCGTCCGCAATCATGCTCCTGCAATTAGCCGGTAGTGCATTACCGGCTGATAACCGAACGGCTCAAGTTTCAGGTTTCCCACTCACACTGCCGACACGAGCCTGCGTATACACTAGCGGCCTCGCAGTATCCATGGCCCGCACACAACTACTTGGGGAAGTGAGCTTCCCTATAAAATTGGGACTATAGCGTAGCGGCTCCATTCTGTTAGGGCAGTCTCCAGTTGTCACCTTCTCACTACTAAGTTGTACAAAGCTTCCAATAGAGCACGTCTCCCGAAATTGTAAATGACCGAAGTAAGTCCCTCTGCTCCTGTGGCTTTATTCAATTCTAACAGTTCGGTATGACATTCGACTTCTGCGCATGAGGTTGAATCCAAGGGAACGCCCCAGGGGTAGAGTCAATCAATGACCGAAAAGAAAGGTGAAAAGCTCGATTAAACTGCATTTCCAAGTTTTTGGCTTGGCGCTCCAAGCGTTTTGGCAAGCTGTGGTTGGCTGTACACTCGTCGCATATGGTCTCGCTAACACCAAGTCTACTGCCCGGTTCCCACATCAGACGAAATGAATTGCGTTGATTACCAAAGACTAGCTTTTTTCGTTTACGACGCACCATGAGACCACCAAGCTTCGTGGTCTCTCAGACTAGCACCCAGTTTCACCCTGAGATCTTTGCGAGTTTCATTGTCTTCGCTTCCAGCCGGAACACGGTGAGCATCCAGGATTTCCGGAGACTGCGTGGAGACCCAATGTCTAGATTGGCAGTTCGTTTTGCCACATGAAGTTATGTCTGCTGATAGTAACGTCTGGCGGATACGCGACCAGTGATATTCAACTGTGTTCAGTGGTCGTTTACTCAGTCCGGATGCCAGCGTACTATGATACACATTCAGAACATCTGGTTTCTCCAGTTGCCTGGTGTCCATGCGGTCACAGCGTCGTTACGGACGTCTACCGGAACGCACCCGCAAATCGTCGTATAACAGCGCTTGATGGGAGTCCACACTCTTGTTCCAAGTCAAGCGAGTTTTGGATGCAGCCTCTCCATCGGTAACTGATCGCAATGAGGCTGGACCTTACCGTGGTGCGATGGTTTGTGTGCCTCAGTGATCCATTGTGCTATACTGGGTGGTGCTTTTGCACCTTCAGAGCCACTCATACCAGATTGGTCAATGGTTAGAGGCCAGACAAACTCAACCTCCTGGTCCTCCAGGTTGGTGCTTGGAATGAGGGTGGCTCCTTATTCCTTAAAACGGACTCCTTGTAGTCCAGTGCCAAACCCGCTGCCTTGCGGCCAGGTTTTTGAAGCAAAGGCTTTGGTTGAGAACCCTAATCGTTCTCCTGTCTAGGCCTGGGCAAGCGGACAGTATCCTGCCCACGCAATACAATGAATCCTTCCCCAAACAAATTTCTGATGCTCTGGCCACCGCAGAGGATAATCAACGGTGCCCTATCTGCTGCATCGAGCAGGGTGGATAGGGGTTTGGATGCTACTGCTCAAGCCTTCCCATCTTCTTATTCCCCTCATCGTCCCGTTCTAGCTTTACTTTTATCCCCCCTGTTTTCAACCCCCAATTCTCGGCCCTCCCCCACCTTGCTTCAATAGTCGCTCGGCTTCTACTTTCAACTCACACGTGAACGCAGAGCGTCATTCCTGCACTGCCAACAGGCCCGTGTCCAAGCAAGCGGTCCATTCCAGTTCATCGGCTTCCATTTGGAGCCCTCGATCCTCCTTCAGACTGGCATGCCTCAATGTTCGCACATTGCTTCAGATCGGTCAACAGGCAGCATTCGCCCGAACATTGGAGACCCTCTCGATCGATATCTGCTGCTTATCAGAGACCCGCCTGCAATGCTCGAGCTCTGTACTCACTCTGCGATCCCCTTCACGTGACACTAGCAGCACTTTCTCATTGCGCCTATCCGGTGACGATGCAGCTTCGAGCACCGGCCAAGCCGGTGTTGGTATTGTCCTGAGTCCCCAGGCTGAAGCGGCTCTGGTTGATTAGATTCCAATCAGTAGCCGGATGTGTGCGGTCCGATTGGCTGGTTCATTCAAAACTTCGAAGTCGCGCGGGACTAACAGGTGTCTATTCGTTATCGCTGCCTATGCACCGACAAACTGTAGCGATGACTCGGTAAAAGACGACTTCTACCGTCAACTGAACGAACTCCTTAGCCACAGAAGAAGCTCGGACACTGTTGTGGTGGCTGGGGATCTGAACGCTCAAGTTGGAAAATTATCCACTGATGAGCTGCATCTGGGCGGCCAACATGGTGTAGGCTCCTGTAGTGAGAACGGGGAGCGGTTACTTCATTTGTGTGAGGATGCTCACTGATTTCTTGCGATCACTAATTTCCGACACAGCACCCGCTGGAGGGTGACTTGGCGCCCACCAGCTTCGAACCAGTTATGGACGCAAATCGATCACATTGCTATCAGTTACCGCTGGAGAGGCTGCGTCCAGAACTGTCGCTCGATTTGGAGCACAGGTGTTGACACTGATCATGCACTTGTATGTGCTGACCTTTGGATGCGCTTTGGCGGACGCCCGCGACGATGTTGTGAGCGCATTGACACCGGCAGACTGGTGAATCCAGCTGTTCTGAACGCCTATCAAATTACGCTGTCATCCGAGTTGGATAAACGCTCACTGGATGCAATTGACGCTCACTGGTCTCATATGCAACAGGCCTTACTTGCAGCAGGCAAATCCTCATGTGGTATGTCTAATCGCCAACTTGAACATTGGGTCTCTTCATAGTCTTTGGAACTTATAGATGCTCGCCGGCATATTCCGGCTTTAAGCGAACACAATGAAACTCGCACAGAGCTCCGGGCAAAACTCCGTGCTAGCCTGAAGAGAGACCGCGAATCCTGGTGGTCTCGTCGTGCAACAGAGATGGAAATGGCCGCTGCCCTTGGTAACCATCATAAGTTATTCCGGCTGATACGGGAAACGGGCAGCAGGAGACTTAGTGTTAGTGAAACTATACGTGACGAGAGTGGACAGCCTATCCACAACTTATCAAAACGCCTGGAAAGTTGGGCTGAGCACTTTGAAAGGCAATTTAATCGGTCGGAATTGTTAGATTTCTCGCCGACCAGTGATCGCCCTGCTCCGTGGGCTGTTCCTTTGGATCCACCCTCTCGCTCAGAAGTCGAACATGAGATCAAACTGTTGAAGTTAAATAAAGCCGCGGGCCCTGATGACCTTCCTCCAGCCCTCTTCAAATTCGGGGGACCTGCTCTTGTGAATGATTTACACGAGTTACTAGTGAGACTGTGGGAGCAGGAAACTGTCCCAACCGATTGGAGCCGCTCCATCATAGTCCCAATTTTCAAAGGAGGCTCACGATCGGAATGCGGCAGCCATAGAGGAATCAGTCTGATCTCCATCGCCTCCAAATTGCTTGCCTCTGTCATCCTTCACAGACTGACTGGCACTCGTGAAAGCCAGATTCGTGAAGAGCAAGCTGGATTTCGTCGAGGTCGTAGCTGCATTGACCACATCTTCACCTTGCGTCAGTTGTTGGAGCACCGTCACATATATTGGCGGCCCACCGTTGTCGTGTTCCTCGATATCAAAGGTGCATTCGATTCGGTGGATAGACATGCACTTTGGGACTGTCTACTCAGGAAAGGTGTACCTGAGAAATATGTGAATATTATCCGAGCATTATATGCGCGTAGCTCAGGCAGAGTGAGGGCTTACGGCAAGTTGTCGTCGCCCTTTAATATCTCCAGCGGCGTGAGACAAGGATGCCCGCTGTCACCTTTCCTCTTCAACTTCGCTGTTGACGAAGTCATGGAAACCGCGTTTACAGGACACGACTTAGGTGTGGAGCTACTCCCAGGAGAACGACTTCTTGATTTAGAGTATGCTGATGATATTGCCCTGATCTGTGACAGCTCACAAACGTGCCAAGCGGCACTGGACAGATTAGCACTAGCTGTCCGTCACTTCGGGCTTTGCTTCGCACCCTCGAAGTGCAAAGCGTTTCTCCAAGATTGGTCTGGACCGCCTCCTACGCTGACCGTTGGTGGGGATCAGCTACAAGTCGTACAAAAATTCAACTACCTGTGAAGTTGTATCAGCGCCCATGGGATGGAAGATGAAATCACGAATCGTATAGCAAAAGCTCGGGGCGCTTTTGCTAATCTTCGCCACTTATGGCGGCGGCGCGACATCACTCTTGCCCTGAAGGGTAGAGTGTACAATGCAGCAGTACGTTCTACCCTATTGTACGGTTGTGAAACCTGGCCGCTTAAAGCAGCGGACCTGAAGAGGCTAGTTACGTTCGACCACCGGTGCCTTCGTAATTTAGCTCACATTTGGTGGGAACACCGCGTGAGTAACGAACGTGTTCGACGCCTTGTTTATGGCACAGGAAAAGGAAATGAACCACTCAGCACCGTTATTTCACGCATCAAGCTCCGATGGCTCGGCCACGTGTTACGCATGCCAGCCCACCGACTTCCGCGACGTGTGTTGTTTGCGCGCCGGGGTGTGGATGGAAGAAGAGGAGGGGTGGCCAAGCGATGACTTGGTCGAGAGGAATGAAGGCCCTCACTTTTGAGCTGGCCTCGGTTGGAGCGTCTCGGCTCCCTTGTTGGGGTCCCAAAGACGATGAACACGTTTGGTTGGACACACTTGCTGAGATGGCTAGGAGCCGACCTCAGTGGCGTTCGGGCTGTTTCTTTGTCCCACCCCATCCCTCTTAGCCTCCCCCTCCAACCACGATCTCATTACTTAGCCTTACATAATTTTGCATAATAATTTTTTTTGGGTTCACAGCAGCCGGCTGGTAGCTTGCCGGAACGATGCCCATCCGTTACCGGTAGCTCAGCCAGCTTTCACCAGTTGTTTTTTTTTCTCCTTTTTTCTTTGTATTGCGGCACAGTAGCTGAGGTGTTCCCCACCTCTAGCTAACGTGTATGACGATGATGATGATGATGCTCGTGATGTTGCGCTTACCAAGGTCGCCCAGGGCAGCTGTGATTGTGTGTTCGTGGAAAACCTGTCCGCTCCTATTAGCTGATGAAACTGTCAACGTCGTAGGTATTGCTGCCAGAGCCGGCGCATGTCGTCTACGCGAACTGGCCATGACTCGCTTCCATATAGTAACACCGACTGAACAGTGGCATTGTAAGCACGACCCTTTACCTAGTGGGAGACATCCCGACGACGTCACAACTGTTTCAAGTTGACAAACGCCGACCGAGCTTTGGTGTTGCGGTGAGAAACTTCCTTCTTAATAGTGCACCCAACCGACACGCAACTGCCCAAGTAGACAAAGCTATGTACTTGTTCAAGTTGTGTACCTTCAATAATGACCACGGGAATGGGCGAGTGCTAATCCTGAGACAGCACTTCACACTTTAACAGGGCAAAGAACATTCGTACCTAGATTCCTCAATCCCCAAACGGTGTATGGTGGTTTGCATGCTCTGTGAGTTCATTGGCATAATCTAAATTGATCACTCACTGACCCGGTAGTATCAGTAGACCAAAGTTTTGGTAATCATCAGAGCTCTCGACAAGTCGTCTTCAAGCACAAAAATGTATAGGAAAGGGGACATAGGACAGCCCTGTCGTACACCGCTATTAACAGCGAAGGACGACGAAAGTCTGCCGTAGATCCTCACTCTGCCAGAGATGTGGAGGTAGAGTGCGCGCAAGATGGCAGGGCACTTTCTTGGGACCTCGTTCTTTAGCAAACAACGCCATGGCGCAGGTCGAATGTAGCCCGGTTGTCTAGGAATGCAACGATGGTAGGTCTTTGGTTAAGCTGGCGGTGTTCCAGGATTTGTTGGAGCGTGGTTATTTGCTCCACACACCCGCGGTGAGGTCGGAAGCTATTTTGTTCTTCCCGGTACTGCTATTCTACGGAGTAGAATGGATGCCAATAGCTTGGAGGCACTCGAAATGAGACTGATCCCCGGTGCTTGGTGCATAAAGTGTGAGCACCTTTCTTAAGAATTAGGACTGTAACTGACGCCCCAGGAAGAAGGCACTTTTTCTTCATACGAGCCTTTAGAGGACAATGAGGTTACTTGGCTAATGATAACTGCGCCTCCATACTTGAACAGCGGCGGAGGAAGTCCATCTGAGCCGGCAGCCTTAAATCGTCTCAAGTGTCGAATCGCAAGACAAACTTCTGCTTCACTGGATAGATCAAGTGTGACAACCCCGGGCGGGCTGCCGGGTTCGCAGGGCATACAACTGGACGGTGAGGACCAATTGAACTGGGAATGAAGATGCTTGGCCCATCAATCCAAGCGTCTCTGTAGGTTCTCAATTGGCGAAACCTCCGCTTCGCAAATAGTCTCACTGACACCGGGCTTTCTGTGGCCAATGTATCGGATGTGCTAGAAGTGTTTGCGAATATTGCCAGCAAGGGTGGCGGCCTCTGTTTCCGAAGCACGCTGAGATCACTAGACTTCGCGGTCACTACGTAAGCTATGTTTGAGCTGCCGAGTTACAGAACGTCGGTCAAATAGATCCAAAGAGCTCATGACGATCCAGGTCTTCATAGGTGTTGAGTAAGACCACCAGTAGCGTGAGACAAGTAAAAAAGCTAAATCGTCTACTGGACGCCGTAACGGCACTTCGCTACCACACGATCACCACCAGTCGCGCGATGGATAAGTGTACTGCGAGGACGCCCACCTATACGCGGCTTCGAACCGGTGATCTTATGGTTGCTAACCAGGCGCGCAGACCACTCGGCCACCGACCGACAGGGCTGCCCAACATCACCCGTTCTGTTCATTTTCGCTATTGTTGATATCCTCGAAAGCGCTCTAGAGCATTGCAGACCCAGTGGCGTTGAACTGCTTCCGGGGGACCGACTTCACGATTTGAAGTATGCTGACGTGTTGGAAAAGGCGTTACCCAAGAACTACACTAGAGTCATCTAAAACTATGGACCTGTTGTTAGCCACCGTTTTTATCTTTTAAATGGTACGCGCTATTTGTTCCCGCTCCAAACGAGCACTGGAATTGGCTGGTTTGACAAGGCTGTTGAATGACTTGAAACAATCATGAGTTTCCATTACTTTCTGGTCTTTCTGTGTTGGTGTGCCGATAGATCTCGTGTCTGATATCTTCTTTCCTTCCGCGGTTAGAGGTATAGACTGGTGCCGGATTTGTGTTGCATCTGTGATTCTGTGCCGTGATTTCGTTGAGTGTTTACGTGCGTGTTCGTTCCGAATTGCGTTAGTGGCCATAAGATCGCAACAAGATATCGCCGTAATTTGCGATTCTTCACTGGCCGCCCAAAATGTGCTATGCTGTTTAGCGGTATCTGTCTCCTGGTTTGCAATGACTTGCGCCCCTTCGAAGTGTATAGTCTTCGTATAGCACTTCCTAGGATCTGCTCCCACTTACTGTTTCAGGTTCATTTCTGGAATTGGTAGACACGTTCTTTTACCTCGGAACTTGCATTAGCGCTAACGGCTTAACGGACGAGGTCTCTGCACGTCTTTAAGGCCGGGTTGCGTTTGCTACTCTTCGCCATCTCTGGCGTCGCCGCGACCTGAGTCTGTCCTGAGAGGGCAGAATCTGCAATGCCACGGTGAAAGCGATCTTGCTGTACGGTTGTGAGACTTGGTCCTTTCGCGCAAAGGACGTTCAAATGCTGTCTTTGATCACCGCTGACTTCGGAGCATTGCTGGTGTACGGTAGCAATACCACACTAGTAATGAGGGTGTTCGTCGAAGGATTTTCAAATCGGAACTTTGCTGGCCGCTAAGTCGTATGACTTTACTGCATAAACTTCGGTGGCTTGGTACGTGCTTTTCATGCCTACTAAGCGTTTATCTCTCCGTGCACTCTCCGCGCACTGAAGTCGGCTGGAAGCGAAGACAAGGTGGCCAGCGAATGACTTAGGCCAAAAGTGTGAAGACGTTGACCTGACATTGGGCCGCGGTCGGGCGCTCTGGATTCCCCGGCTGGGGGCTCAAGGGCCATGAACACATTTGGCTGGAAACCCTATCGGATATGTCAAGAAACCGCGAGCAATGACGAACATGTAGGACTCTGCCCCCATGACTCTAGCTTTTCACTTTTTACCCTCTCTATTTCACTATTCTTGTAATATCTTTGTACATACGTTGTGGCACTCTGCTCTTGGCCGTCATATACATATATAAATATATATATATATATATATATATATATATATATATGGCTGGCGATATCCGGTTTCGGATTTACCTGCCACTGTGGCCAGCCACAGGACGCGTGAGCCTACAAAGGGACCATGGGTGGCTTGCGTTACACCACCCACAGCTCCAACCACACCCCATATCCAGTGTAAACCGGAAGAAATAAGACCGGGAGGTATGCGGATGGATGCCACGTTCCACCAACGGAGCCGACCCACTCCTTCACAGGCAAACACAAGCACGCTGTATTTGAGGAACACTCGCACACAAGGCGGTGGCTGGACCGTAGTTCGCTCCACACTGGGTGCCTGGAACCGTTCTTCGAGCCTAGTACGGCCACAAGGACCGTGCACCCAGTCCCCTGCAGCAATGACCAACTGTCTTCTGGGGCCAGTATGGAGGAGGTAGTGGGTAATAGACAGGTAGGCACCTTGTCAACATGCACATCAAGCGCATCCACACCGGGGATATCAAGCAGCAGCCAATCACTTGAAACGACAAGATGAAATAAAATAAATACAATAATGCATACAGATACGGTGACAACTTCGCTAAATTAGCATATGAAGGAAGTTGGTTAGTAACGAATCCGCGATAAGTGTATGGGTAGTGCAGTGCGAGCCATCCATGGTCCCTTTGTAGGCGCATGTTTCATGTGGCTGTCCTAAGGAGGCCGCAGTGATAGGAAATCCTTAATCGGATCCCGTCAACCATACATGCTACCACAGACTAACTACCCGGAAATGATCATGGTCCTCTGCATGAACATCCTGTGTCCGTCAATATTGTACCGTGGGTAACAGCCGAGTGCAGTGACCGTTGGAGATTGATACTTCTGCTGGACCGAGAGAGTAGATAGTTTATTTGTGTCTACAATGCCTCGTTTTCGGAGACCCTCCGACACCCGTGCAGATGTTCGCACCGGCAAGAGCATGGTCTGAGTCAAGAAGAATAAACCAGAGGGATCTGTAGTCCTTTACACCACCCCGCCATTTGAAACTGATTGCGATATAATTAGTCTGCGACTATGATTGAGAATCAGAAGAGGGTCGCCAAGTCGCGGAACGTCTCCCCGAATGTCAGACGTTGGTGCTCGAGTGAAACAGACCATTGTATTCACACATTGTGATAAGTCTTTCTACATTATCTAAGCGGTTCTCATCGAGCGCATGTTGGCTACCTAGCTGATTTTCGCAAGATACTAGACGACTGACCCATGCGTCGAGATCCCAAGCAACAACAACAATATCGGGTTTGCAAGCTCTGCTCAGGAGCTGAAGTTCACGGTAGAAATCGTTCTTGACTGAATCGGAACTGCAGTCAGTTGGAGCGTAGACTGAGATCACCAAGTTACGTCACTCCTCACGACAAATGTTGATCCTGCATGATCCCCCAAAATCGAATTGCACTCATTTACCTCTTAATCGGGAACCAGTCTAGCAATGCGGGCTCGGTTTTGCTACTTAGCGCTATACCAACGCCAGGCAAGCCTGCCACGGCTGCTTCTATGTCATGAAATACAGTGCAATATGGCTCCGTAGTCGGTGGAAGATCTCAACTCAATCACTGTAATGTGATCTTACTAACATGTTTCGAAAAAACCGCAAACATCGATTTCGAGAGATTTCAAGGTGCGCGCCAAACCAGCCTGTAACCCGATCTGCATGATTGTACCTACATTGAAGCATGCCAGACGGAACGAAGACCGAGGCCAGAGAAGAGTCACTGTGCGAGCTCTTTGTGTGTCGACGAAACCATAGGGAGTAGATTCATGGAAACAGGGATCAGCTGGTAACGTATAACAGTGATTGGTAACAAATGAACGCGTGGCGTATGGAGGTGTGTAGTAGCAGGAGCAAAAGCATCTGCGAGCGATGTAGCGGGTGAACAGTCCATGGTTTTGTCAGTGAGCATAGTACTACTCGGTTGCCCGAGGGAGTTGTCTTCGGGAACACCACCCCGAACCTTTGGCTAAATAGTCTGCTCGCAAGACAGTAGAGCTAATTCAGGGAATCACACCCATTGGGTGTCGGTGACTGGACATTCAGTTCATAAGTATTTTGTTTGGTCGGTTACCAAACGGCCCAGCCCTCCACATTTGCCGAAGTACAATTCCTACTGAGGTGAAGCAAGGGGCAGTAACTTTATTTGGTGATGAGTCACATCCGGTTGTCAGACGAAAATCCTCAACGTCCCGGAACAATGCCGTCGAACACTTCGCTGCAGCCACCCAGCTGGCACCACGAGGTGGTAGTTCGGAAAACCAGCCCAGCATTCGTGGACACACTGTTTTACTTTCGTTTCGATGGATATATTAGCAACAACAGTGTCTTTTGATTGGTGCTGTTCGTCCAAGTGTTGTGATAGCTCATCGGCTTGACAAATGTGCCTTGCCTATTGGTACTTCATGTTGACATCATACTCCAGCAAAGTTGTCACCCATCCTTGCAGACGATTTGCCTTACATACCAAAATTCCCTACTAGCCGAATATAGCGAGATATGATTTGTGATCCGTTAGTAAAGTGACAGCCATGTAGCATTTTGTGGAAATACTTCACTGCAAACACGATGGCGGTAATTTCTTTCTGCTGTGTTACGGCTCCCTGGTTGGGGTCCGAAAGACGATAAACACGTTTAGCTGGATTCACTTGCTGACATGGCAAGGAGCCGATCTCAGTGGCGTTCGTGCTGTGAGTTTCTTTGTCCCTCCCCATCCCTTTTAGCCTCCTCCATCTACGATCTAATTTCGTAGCGTAAAACATAATAATTTTTCTTTTTGCGTAATAGCCGGCTGGTAGCCTACCGGAACGATGCTCGTCCGTTGCTGGTAGCTCAGCTGGCATGCAACTGTTGTATTTATTTTCCTTTACCTTTATGTATTGCGGCACAGTAGCTGAGGGGTTTCCCACCTCTGGCTGACGTGTATAATGATGATGATGAACGCTGTGATCAGCGAACGAGCGGCTTGAGCGACTGGCTTCTCAGATCGTCTGGAAAGATGTGCGAGTTGACTGCACCAACTTCGTAACTAGATGCATCCCGTTGGTAGCTTTGGATCTTATTACGTTAGCATCAGTTCTGAACTTAACGACGACTTGGTCTTGTCGAAAGCTTTTTGACGTCCGGTTGTCCACACCCATGGGACTTTTTTCATCAGCAATCGGTTCGGTGGATGACAGGCAGATACTGTAGTAATTCACCATACCAAGGAAAGATTTTAATGTCACTGCGTCTTTAACTGGGGGGCGTGACCTTGATTTTTTGATGCTTAATGGCTCAGGTTGTCCTCCACTTTGGTTAATGTTAAAGCCGTGGTATGTACTGGAGGTCATGAAAAATTCACACTTGTCCATTCTCAGGCGAAGTTCATACTTCTTCATCCTGTCAAACACGTGCACTGCCTGGTGGTATAGTTCTTCCTCGTTAGATCCCACAATAATGACCTCTTCCAGGTATACAACAGCAAATGGTATTGCATGTAGCAGCGTATCCATGTTCTCTTGGAAATTTGTCGAGGCTGATTTAACTCTAAATGGCAGGCAGGAGATGCTCCTCCTAACACGCGATGTGATCGATTCACGTCCATAGGTGGTCCGAGGCTGGTGGGCGCCATGTCCCATTTATACGGGTGCTTTGCCGGAAGCTAGTACTCGCGTGAATTAGACGTGCACTTTCACACAGATGTAGTAGCCGCTCACCATGTTGGCGGTCCAGGTGCAGTTCATCATAAGGAAGTTTTCCAACTTAAGCGTTCAGATCAACAACAAGCACAATATCCGTAGATGTAAGTTGGGTGTTGCCTGCCCAATTTATATCTGCTTCGGCTACGGTCCTCGTGATCCATGGGAATCGCGGTCAACATTGAGGATGCGTGTCACAATCCGTCCATACAACGTGTACTTCAAACATGGCCATCAAAATCCACAATATTCGTATTTTTTCTGTAACGAAGGAGCTCGTTCAGTCAAGTGGTAGAAGCCATCATTCACAGAGTCAGTGCTACGGTTTGTGGACGTGTATGCGGCAATGACAAATGGGCACTGTTTGTCCTGCTCGTCTTCGAAGCTTTGGACAGGCTAACAAATCAAATGGCGCACATTTGGCTGTTGACTGCGATCCAGTCTACCAGGGCAGCTTCAACCCGGGGGCTCAAAGCAATGTCCACACTGGCTCGACCGGCATTTGAAGCTGCGTCCTCTCTGCATGAACGCAATGAGGAAGTGTCGCTTGTGGGGTCATAGAGTGAACACAGAACTCGAATTTTGCAGGCGGGTTTCTAGTAAACAGCAGGCAAGTGACGTCTGTCGGCCACTCTGTAACAAAGTGCGCAAGCTGTATCATGCCAGTACTAGCGAGGATCGGATGCTCCAAAGAGAAACAGATGAACTGGCGTTCTCTTGATTGAACATGGACTTGAATTTGTCGCAGGGGCTGAAGTGACTCTCTGCGATTGCATCTAAATGGAAACTAGACGGCAAACGCCCATTGAACCAACATGGGTAGGACGCAGTATTGGGGGGAGGTTGAAAATAGGGGAGATAAAAGTGAAGTTAGAACAGGACGGTCAGGATGAAAAAGCGCGATGGAGAAATAAGAAGACAGTAAGGTTTAAGCAGTAGCATCCTCACCCCTATCCACCCTGCTCGATGCAACAGGTAGGGCGCCGTTGATTATCATCTGCGATAGCCAGCTCGTCAAAGAATTGTTTGAAGAGATGGTCGTTGTATTTTGTTGCGATTGGCTTACAACGCACTTATCTTAATCCCAACAGCAGATGAATCTCGTTTTTTAACATGTATTTCTAAGCCTTCAATTTATTAATTGCTTCTTTTCCATGTTCACTTTTACTAGGATACTGGCCGGTTTTTCCCTGCCCTGACACTTTGCTTTTATTTTCTCTATCTTTCTTAGTTTGATCATTGTACCGTTATACGTGTCGCTTGGATAGGGCCTGTGCCGGGTTCGTGACAAACGTCCTACCGCTTACATATCGACAGCTGAGTGCTCCGTGTTGGACGGATATGTTGAACCTCGGTTCACGATTTTAATAGTTCCTGTTCGTTACAGCCAGGTTTTGTGGATTGCATATTCCACCTACAATCGCACGTACACCGTAGTCATCTGAAAGTACGGGCTTAAACGAACCAAACGCTCTACGCAAAGCGCCGACATACTGATTATTGTTTTTCATATCATTCCGGATAAACTAGAACAGCCGAAGTAGTCTTGAACTTGCCTTAGTAAAATCGTAAATTCAGTCAACGCAAGTGACTTTGAGTGCTCTGAGTGACCGTTCCTTTATGTCCCAATTGGACACATCCATCGCAATGTGGCTGGACCTTTACCGTTATGCGATGGTTTGCGCACCTCAATGATCCATTGAGCTGTGCTTCGTGGGGCTTTTTTTCACCTTCAGAGCCACACACCAGATTGGTCAATGGTTAGAGGCCAGACAAACTCAACCTCCCGGTCCTCCAGGTTGGGGGTTGGAATGAGTAGCTCTTTATTCCTTAAAACGGACTCCTTGTAGTCCCCTGCCGAACTCGGTGCCTTGCGGTCAGGTTTTTGAACCAAAGACTTGGGTTGAGAACCCTAATCGTTCTCCTGTCTAGGCCTGGGCAACCTGACAGTATCCTGCCCACGCAATACAACTATGACTTCTTTAAACCATTTCTTGATGCTCAGGCCGTCGCAGAGGACGATAAACGGCGCCCTGTCTACTGCGTCGAGCAGGGTGGATAAAGGTTTGAATGCTACTGTTAGAGCCTGTCCGTCTTCTAATTTTTCCTTTTACGTTTTTTCATCCTTATCCAACTTCACTTTCATCCCCTCATTTCCATCCCCCAATCCTTGGTCCTCCCCCACCTTGCTTTGATAAGTGTTTATCTTCTATTTTCGACCCACTTGCAAACGCGGAGCGTCACTCATGCGCTATCGACAAGCCCGTCTAACCAAGCTGTGTAGCCCAGTTCATTGGCTTCTATTTAGAGCTCTTGATCCTCCCTCAGATTGGCATGCCCCAACGTACGCACATTAATGCCGATCGGTCAACAGGCAGCACTTGCCGGAACATTAGGGACCCTCTCGATCGATATCTGCTGCCTATCGGAAACTTGCCTGCAGCATGAGCTCTGTTCGCTCTGCTATCCTCTTCAGGTGACACCAGCAATGTCCTCGTTGCGCCTATACGAAGACGATGCAGCTTCGTATACTAGCCAAGCCGGTGTTGGCATTGCTCTGAGTTCCCGGGATGAAGCTGCTCTGGTTGATTGGATCCCATTCAGTAGCCGGATGTGTGCGGTCCGACTGGCTGGCTCGATCAGAGCTTCGAAGTCGCGCGGGGCTAATGAGTGTCTGTCGTGGTTACATGCGTGAACACATACGGCAGCGACGACCCAGTAAAAGACGACTTCTGTCGATTATTGAACGAACTCCTTCGCCACGGAAGAAGCACGTACACTGTACTGCTGGCTGAGGATCTGAACGCTCAAGTTGGAAAACTGTCCACCGATGAGCTGTATCTGGGAGGCCAAATGGTGTAGGTTCCCGTAATGATAACGGTGAGCAACTACTTCATTTGTATGAAGATACTCGCTTATTTCTTGCGAGCACTAACTTCCGACACAACATCTGCCGGAATATGACATGGCACGCGCCTGCCTCAGACCAGCCATGGGTGCAGATCTACCCACATTGCGCAGTTATCGCTGGAGAGACTGCGTCTAAAATTGTTGCTCGATTTGGAGCACGTGTATGAACAATGACCAGGCAATTGTATGTGCGGATCTTTTGGTGCGTTTTGGCGGTCGCCCTCGACGATCCTCTGAGCACTTAGACACAAGCCAACTGGCGAGGCAGATGTTCTGAATGAGTATCGAAGTGCGCAGGCGTTCGGGTTGAGCAAGCGCTCACTAAATACAGTTGAAAGTCACTGGTCGCATGTTCACCAGACCTTATTAGAGGCAGCTACATAATCATGTGGAAAATCCACTAGCCAAAATAGGCATTGAATCTCTTCGTAATCTCTGGAACTTATTGATGCTCGCCGGCACATTCCGGCTGGAAGCGAACACGAGACTCGCAAAGACATCAGGGCAAAACTGCGTGCTAGCCTGAAGAGACATCGAATCCTGTTGGTCTCATCTTGTTTAAAAAATGGAAGTGGCTGCTGCTCTTGATGATCATCGGAAGTTATTCCGTCTGATACGGGAAATGGGCAACAGAAGACTTGGTGTTTGTGAAACAATTATCACGAGAGTGGACAGACCATCGACAATTTGTCAAAACGTTTGGAGTGTTGGGTTGAGCATTTCGAAAGGCAATTTAATCGGCCGGAATTGTTAGATTCCTCACCGGCCAGTGATTGCCCTGCTTCCTGGACTGCCCCTTTGGATCCGCCCTCAGGCGCAGAAGTCGAAGATGAGAGCAGACTGCTGAAGTTGAACAAAGCCGCAAGATAAAATGATCTTTCTCCAGCTCTTCAAATTCGGGGGCCATGCTCTTGTTGACGCTTTACATGAGTTACTGGTGAAACTGTGGGAGCAGAAAGCTGTCCCAACTGACTGGAGCCGCCCCGTTATTGTCCCGATCTTCAAGGGAGGCTCACATTCGTAATGTGGCAATCAAAGAGGAATCAGTCTGATCTCCATCGCCTCCAAATTGCTTACATCTGTCACCCTTCACAGATTGACTAGCGCTCGGGAAGGTCATGTTCGTGAAAAACAAGCCGGGTTTCGTCGAGATCGGGGCTGCATCGATCATATATTCACCTTGCGTCAATTGTTGGTGCACCGTCACATGTATTGGCGGCCTATTGTAGTCGTGTTCCTCGACATCAAAGCGGCCTTCGATTCGGTGGATCGATGTACCCTTTGGGACTGTCTACTCAGTAAAGTTGTGCCCGTGAAATATGTAAATATTATCCGAGAGCTTTACGCACGTACCCCTGGCAAAGTGAGGGCTTACGGCAAATCTCCAGCGGTGTAAAACAAGGATGTTCGCTGTCACCTTTACTGTCCAACTTCGCTGTTGATGAAGTCATGGAGATTGCATTCATGTGACACGACTTAGTAGGTGTGAAACTGCTTCCAAGTGAACAATTTCCTGACTTGGAATATGCTGACGATATTACCCTATGTCTGTGACAGCTCACAAACGTGCCAAACAGCACTAGACAAATTAGCACTGGTTGTCTGCCGTTTCGCGCTACGCTTTGCTCCCTCGAAGTGCAAAGTTTTCCTCCAAGATTGGCGAAGGCTACCTTCTACGCTGACCCTTGGTGTGGATCAGCTGGAATCCGTTCCAATATTCGATTACCTAGGTAGTTGTATCAGCGCCGTTTGAATTGAAGACGAGATCACAAACCGTGAGCGAAAGCTCGTGGCGCTTTTGCTAACCGTCGTCATCTATGGCGCCGGCGCGACATCACTCTCCCTTAAGTTTTGAGTGTACAATGCAGCCATGCGTCTGGCCCTGCTGTACAGTTGTGAAACCTGGCCCATTAGATCAGCAGACATAAGGAGGTTAGTTGCGTTCGCCCACCGGTGCCTTCGCAGTTTGGCTCATATCTAGTGGGAACGCCGTGTGAGTAATGAGCGTGTTCTACGCATCATTTATGACACAGAAAGTAGTGAACAGCTCAGCACCGTTATATCATGCACCAGGCTCCGATGGCTGGCCACCTGTTGCGCATGCCAGCGCCTTGCTTTTCGCGACGTGCGTTGTTTGCACGCCAGGATTGTGGATGAAAGGAGAGCTGGCCAAGTTATGACTTAGCCAAGAAGAATGAAGGCCGTTATGTCGAAGTTGGCCTCCGTTTTAGCCTCTCGGCTCTCTGGTTGGGATCCGAAAGACGACGAACACGTTTGTCTGGATACAGTTGTTGATGTTTCTAGGAGCCGACCTCAGTGGCGTTCGTGTTGAGTTTTTTGTCCCTCTTCCTCTCGCTTAGCCCCCTCCAACCACGATCTCAATTCATATGCATAATATAATACTTCTTTTTTCGGCACAATAGTTGGCTGTTAGCTCTCTGGAACGACGTCCATTCATTACTAGTGACTCAGCCGGCGTGCCTCCGTTGCATTTTTTCTTTTCTCATGTATGGCGGCACGATAGCTGCGGTGTTTTCCACCTCTAGCTAACGTGCATAATTAATGATTGAATGAATTGGACACATGAACATCTTCACCGATACATGTGATCGTTTAACTTCGCTTCTGTAAAAATATTTCTCCTCGATTACAAATGAATTACACACTAAATTGGCCCACGGGTGAATGATACCATTAGTGTGTCGGGGCATACCGAGTTCTAAGAGCTCTCTGTGCTACGGACGCTTCAAAATCGTATTTGAAAGGCTTAATTGAAAGTAGTGCTTTTGTTGGAAGCTCGTTTTCAGGCTACCAGACCGCTGGCCATAACTGTGTTTCGTCAGTAACTTCATTGCTATATCCCAGTTCTACCACAGTCCACCCGATACTGATCCACTGCCGCTCGCAGTTTGCATGGTTGTTTCGTTTCACATTGCAAGGCACAACGATGGCTAACGACCGTTCACTGCCACTTCGTCTACCTTTAGACATGACCGTCCGCACTCACCGCAAAGCAACCTTACTGCGGTCCAGCGTGGGAAATCTATCGATCGTACAACTGCGTACTGTGCTTCATCTCTCGACGACCTTGCAAGCGAAGTATTTGGGGTCGGGTAGCTGTTGCATGGGTGTGGCAGAATCCATGGTCCGCACACGATTTTACGCGCGCCAAACGCAAAGCGCATGCTTGCGCGCATTTTCTGTCCAACACAAATTACTGATTGGATCACCGGACAAGCCTTACAGATGCCCGTGTTTTGTATAGTAACACAAAATGCGTCAGAGAACAACGCTAGTAATGGCTGGATTACGTGGATCGGCCCACATGTATTGTACATGCTGTAAATCTATTCTCATCGCAGTCTTTGTAGTGGACAATGCCAAGCGTCGGCGGTAATAATGATACACCATTGTGTGTGGTGTTGTTGATTCGTTCAACTTAGTGGGCCCTCATTTCCGTTGGCTACATGCAAGTTAGGATCCGTCTCCCACTTGTTTTGTTGGCAACTAGTGCGCCTGTTGGGTATCACATTGTTGTTTTCCTTTTCACTAGAACAAACCACCGGAAATCTAGATAATGATGACAGTAAGGAGTCAGGTACCAGCTTCTCTTGCATTTTCGTCTGGCTATACGCCTCTGGGACCCTATTTTTTCATCGATCTAATTTTCAAAGTTCTACCCGCAATCATTTCAGTTGTGTTACTCCAGGTCGAACTCCTCATTTTGTGCTGTCCCATATTATTGAGGATTTCGACCGTCTGTCATAGGTGGGGCGTTTTTAACCACTATCTGGTTCGATTTATACAACCTAATTGGCTGTATTCTTATCCTGATGACTCCACCTGGTGTGCTGGTCACTATGTGACGACTATTCGTGTTAACCAGGATTGATGTTCATCGCACTGACTCCTTGTGACTCCCTACTTATTTTCTTCATTCACACGTTTTAGCCATGGAGATCCAAGCAGTTCACCAGAATCTGCATTGGGAACCTAATAGTATTTCCAAAGCTAATTACACCTCGGACGAAGATGATTTTGAAAGCGGCAATAGCACTGCAAAGCTTTATGAGAGGTCACGCATTAAGGCACTCGCAGGTACTTGTTGTAACTTAATTTTACTCGTTTTTAGACGAGCGAGAAATAGTGCAGAAGAAAACTTTCACCAAATGGATAAACTCACACCTGTCAGTTGTCTCATGCAGCATCGAGGATCTGTACCTGGATTTGCGTGATGGGAAAATGTTGCTGAAATTACTGGAAATTCTCTCTGGTGAACGTCTCCCACAGCCTACGAGGGGGAAAATGCGCATTCACTGCCTGGAGAATGTCGACAAATCCTTAAATTTTTTGTGCGATCAGCACGTCCACTTAGAGAATGTTGGAGCTCATGATATTGTTGATGGGAGTCCACGGCTCACATTGGGCTTAATTTGGACCATCATTCTTCGTTTCCAGATTCAGGACATAATCGTGGAAGAGTATCTGACGAGTGAAACACGCTGCGCAAAGGACGCTCTGCTTTTGTGGTGTCAAATGAAAACAGCAGGTTACCACAATGTCAATGTGCGTAACTTTACTACTAGCTGGCGCGATGGTTTAGCATTCAACGCACTGATTCATAAGCACAGACCTGACTTGATCAACTACTCTGCTTTGGTTAAATCCGAACCCATAAAGAACCTGACTAATGCTTTCAACGTGGCCGAAGAGGAGTTGCATCTCACACCCTTACTTGATCCCTCCGATGTATGTGTCGAGCAGCCAGATGAGAAGTCTATCATCACCTACGTGGTGACCTATTATCACTATTTCAATAAAATGAAAGCGGACACGGTTCACTCGAAGCGAATCGGTAAGGTTATAAACCAAGCCATTGAGACGGAAGACATGATATGCCAGTACGAACAGCTCACCTCCAACCTGCTGGAATGGATTGAAAAGACTATTGAGTTGCTCAACAACCGCACCTTTTCAAACTCTCTGTCCGGAGTCCAGCATCAGTTAGCTGGCTTCAACACATATCGAACCATTGAGAAGCCACCCAAATTCGATGAAAAAGGTGGTCTCGAAGTGTTGTTATTTACCATCAGGAGCAAGTTGCGTGCGAACAACCAAGCTTCTTACAATCCACCTGAGGGTAAATTGATTGCGGACATTAATCGAGCCTGGGAACAGCTTGAACGGGCAGAGCACATGAGAGAGCTGGCACTGCGTGACGAACTGATTCGACAGGAAAAATTAGAGCAACTGGCATCGCGCTTCGACAGAAAGGCCGGCTTAAGGGAGGCTTGGCTAACAGATAACCAACGTTTGGTTGCACAAGATAATTTCGGCCAAGATCTGGCAGCTGTTGAAGCTGCCACAAAGAAACACGAGGCTATTGAAACTGACATTTACGCCTACCAAGAGCGCGTGAATGCCATGGTCAATGTTGCCGAGCAACTGGAGCGCGAAAACTATCACGATCACGAACGCATTCAGCTGCGCAGAGACAACGTATTGACCCTATGGAGCAATCTACTTGGCTCGTTATCTCTTCGGCGTCATCGGTTGGATATAAGCTTGCAGTTACAACATGTCTTCCAAGAGATGACTTATCTGATGGACTGGATTGACGAGATCAAGGGTCGGCTACGGTCCGTTGATTACGGAAAGCATCTCATGGGTGTCGAAGATCTGATACAGAAGCACGCCTTAATTGAGTCTGATATACGTGTTCTGGGTGGGCGCATGGATCAGGTTTTCCGACAGGCTGATCAGTTCATAACTTGCAGCTTCCCTCAAGAGATCGGTTCTTATAAACCGATAGAACCAGAAGTCGTTGAAGAACGATGTCGGCAATTACGAGCAGCCTATGAAGAGCTTCATGATCTAAAGGACAGTCGGCTTCAAGGTCTACAGGATTCCAAGAAAATGTGGCAGTTCTTCTGGGACATGGAAGATGAGAAGGAATGGATCAAAGAAAAAAGCCAACTCATGTCGAGTCCCGATCTTGGACATGATCTCAGTTCTGTTGGCCGTTTGCTGAGGAAGCATAAGGCGTTGGAAGAGGAGTGCAAAGTGCATCACGGCGTTTTGCAAGATGGCTTGAAGAATGGGGACAGCCTGATTGAAGATGGCAACGCAGGAAAGGATATGATCGCCCAGCGTATCTTGGAAATGAATCAGCTATGGGATCAGCTGGTTGATCAAACTGCCGAGCGCAAACAGCGTCTGATCGAGTCAGAAGAGTTCTTCCAGTTGATGGCTGATTGCGACGACGTTGACGTCTGGTTGTCTGAACAACAACGCAATGTTAGTAATGAAGATGTTGGTCTCAAGCTTGCAACTACGGAATCACTGCTTAAAAACAACCAGGAAGTTATCAGCAGTTTGAATGAATATCAGAAGTCCATCGACCAGCTGCATCAACAGGCGGGTGTCGTTTCGGATTATCCCGATTGTGATGCAGCCACGATCGCCAGTCGTCTGGGAGCTGTCGATCAGCATTACAACGTTGTCTTGGAACTGGCAAAGCTGCGACAACAGAGATTGTTGGATGCTTTGTCGATGTACAGACTCTTTGATGTTTCTGATACCGTTCGAATGTGGATAACGGAGAAGGAGAAATTGCTTACAACGTTAGTTCCAAGCGACGAAATTGAGCTAGAAGTCCTCCGGCATCGCTTCGAGTGTTTTGAGAAAGAACTGGCCGCGAACGCTGAAAAGGTCGAAACTGTTAACAAGTTATCCCAGAGCATGCTGGGTACTGATCATCCTGATGGATCAAAGATACTGGAACATCAGGATGTGCTCAATGCTTCTTGGAACGATCTTGCGGACCTCGCAGATCGCAGAAAACGTATGCTTGACTTAGAGTACCAATATAACCAATTTTTGGTCGAAAGCACGGAAACTGCGAATTGGATAAAGGAGAAAGCAAAGTTAGTCGAATCCACCGACGAACTGGGTAATGATCTTAGCGGTATTATGCAGCTGCAGCGGCGCCTGGGTGGGCTGCAACGGGACCTGCAAGCTATCGAGGCTAAAGTAGAACACCTGGATGGCCAGGCTGATGAGCTTCGGGAAGCAAAACCAGAGTATCGACCAGTCGTGGAATCTGAAAGGCAAAAGATTCATGAATTCTGGAATGACTTAAAGGAAATGTTAAAGGAAAGGGACGACCGGCTTAACTATTCAAGTGAGTTGCAACGGTTTTTGCAAGATTTGGATCACTTCCAAATGTGGCTCCGACGTACACAAACCGATGTTGCTTCGGAGGATATACCAAACGATCTTCAGGAGGCAGAAGCTTTGGTTGATAAACATAGGCAACTGGGCGCTGAGATTGACGGCTATGAAGCCGATTTCCGCCGTCTCATGGAATTCGGACGCCGCGAGACGGCCGGTCAAACCGATGCGCAGTACGAATATCTTGCCAAGCGACTCGACCTTATTGAGGAAGATTGGGATGCGCTACATGACATGTATAACAAGCGCGGTGAAATATTAGCTCAGAATGTCGAAGCTCACGTAAGTCATTCAAACATAATACGTCTAAGATACTACCTTTTCTTATCTAGACCTTCTTCCGAGACGCCCTGCAAGCAGACGTTATCCTCGCCAAGCTCGAACAGGCGGTTGCAAAAGAAGAAGCTCCTGTACGTGTAACTCTTTCATATCCATGTCGCGTTGTTCTACCCAATCGTATTTGTCTTCACTCACTCCCACAGATATGTGTTTAGTCACTTATGACGTATCACAACCTATTTTTGAACTATGTAGGCTTCGTTGGAGGCTGCTCAAGAGAACTTGCGCCAATGGGAAGCACTACAGACCTCGATCCTTTTGAACGACGACCGTATTGATAATGTCCTCGCTCATGGTCATAACTTGATTGAACGGAAAATATTCCCCGTGGAAAAAATGCAGGCCAAATGTGAGCAACTTAAAGGCCGGTAAGTCCGTGCTCGTCACCTCTATGTATTTGCATTGCCGTTCTGTCCGTTAGTCGAGCATCTTGCGGCACATTGGCTGTAGTGTTTCTCGCCTCCAGCTAACGTGTAATGATGATGATGATTGACTCAATTATAACCGAGGACGACGGCTATCTTCTGCTCTCTGTGATACGAGTTTCCGTTCGTTTGCTTCTCTTCATGACCTCGCAGGATCGCCACACATCCAACTTTCCTGTTCTTATGCGTTAAGTTTTTCAGTTTCCTTTATACACTATGATTGGGTAAGTGCATTTGCCTCGATCTTGTTTGTTGCTACTCAATATCACCTCCTACTGGCTGCTTCTATTTTTGTTCCCTTAATCACACACATCACTGAGACAGTCAAACCAGTATACCTATTCTTCTTTTCACCCTTTTATTCAATGGACTTAAACTAAACTCACGTTTGATACATGGACACTACTCACTTGCCGATTATCCTCTGCTGACAATCTCCGCCAGAATTGTTCGATGTCACAACTTTTTACGGCTGTATGTTCTGCTGATTTCTTTAGACGGGATTCTCTCAAGCGACGAGCTGCTGAGCGCAAAGAGGTTCTCGAGGAACAGTTGCGCCTCCAGGAGTTTTGCCAGGAGGTGGATGATGTAAGTGCGTATTATCCTGCCTCATCGCTTGTGTTCATTAGGTTGAAGAATGGCTGGCCGAAAAAGCAGTCGCGGTCACAGAGCAGCCTACTGCTCTGGCCAGAAACATCGCTCTTTTGTACGGTCGATTCAAAGCTTTCGAAGGCGAATTAGATGCCAACAAAGACAAAATTTCCAAAGTCATCGAGGTAGGTTTATCGTTATTTGTTGACTTAATCCAGTTGCCCGTTGTATTGCTGTATATCAACTCTAGTATCTACCACGGCCGCGTGGTTTCACTGCTCCACTTTATGCTGTGTTCCATCCCTGTCCAGCAATGCTTTTATATCTTTGTTATCACATCATATTGATCTTAGGCTGGCTTATCTAGGCTGTCTTCCAGTTTACGGTCCATTTTCAGCCCACCATTACGGCCACAGGTTTGGCGATTTAAATTGGTTCTCGCTGATGGAGCTCGGTTCGTTCGTGCATCGAACCTCTCGTTGACGTTGTTTGTTATTAAGCTGGCTTTCATTGCTGGGGATGGGAAGCCAACACATTAGACGTTTCGATCGGTGCTCACTAACTGGTTTTCGTTGTTGTCCACTTCAGGAAGGTAGGATAATATCGGAGACCCATCCAACTCTCCAAGCTCAAATTGCACCACGTGTCCAGGCTCTGCAGCAACAATGGGAGGAACTCAATGTTACCGCAGCCGACAAAAGTGCCAAAATGGCAGACGCCAACCGGGGTATGTCTACCATTTTTCCTTTGCACACTTCCCGTTGTCACCGAGCTTGACCCACTCATTTTTCCTTGGTATCTGTCCGTTGCACTCACAGATGTTGTGCTTGTTGATTGCTCTGCCCTCCTTAAGTCCGAATTAGCTTGTGATTCGATGGCAGTGCATACCAACTTCCTGCTCCAGGCTAGATCACTCTGCCTCGTCCCCGAGTATCAGCGTTGGCATCCACATGCGAATTGCTGTCGTTCACCAACATGCGTTCTCACATCCACTCTATGTGTGTCCGGATGCCATCAAAGACAAGTTCTGTGCAACTTTCTAATGATTAGAATTCACGGGTCGTGAATGAATGAATGCTTAATTTTAGCGGATAGCGGCTACTAACGTACTCACTTCTGTCAGTATGGAGTACCTGTCTAGATTTCTATCATTATGATGTGTTCTCACATAGTGTCCACTCTTCTGGCTCCTACACGAAGTGGGTAATTTAGGCGCCTATTGGATTAACCTCCAATGCACCGTTACAAAGCATCTGAGTTTGTCCACACCTGGAAAATTCCACCTAGTCGGTGGATCTCTGAAACTTTGCTTCCGTGCAACACTTTTTTGGCAGTCTTGGTACGAACCTGTCTATGAATC
Source organism: Dicrocoelium dendriticum (assembly GCA_944474145.2). NCBI lineage: Eukaryota > Metazoa > Platyhelminthes > Trematoda > Plagiorchiida > Dicrocoeliidae > Dicrocoelium > Dicrocoelium dendriticum. Next base: position 75,784,324 of record OX104067.1, on the reverse strand, counting down.
TAATTTGTTGATTGATAAAATTTCGCCCAAGTTTCTCTCGTACTTCATTGGAGTGCAGCTGGCCAAGCGCGTTCCTTTCCCATTTAACTTAATTTCTGGCAAATATCTTATGACTCCGCTTTCTATACATCTAGCTGAGTAGATACAAGCAGGAAGAGCAGTTATTTTTACTTTTAAGGTGTTAGGTTTTACATGCACATTATTTAAACCATCAACTAAACACATGATTTGCACTTTGTTGCTAAAAATCTACCACTAGAATGACGCTCCAAAACTTAAGCAGCTAGAAAGTAAAAGACCTGACCTCATCAATAAAATCAATATTGGGGTATTTGACGCATACCTTCTTTTGATGATTTCATCTTCTATCATATCTCTGGTGAACTCATCTCTCATCGTTGTCGTGCGGCATCATTGTCACTCTCTCCGAGACCCGCTTTCTCTCTCAAGTTTTCCTTATAATAAACTCATTACAAGAACCCTCACTAATCTCCTTCCCTGCTGCCTAACCTCAGAAACTCTCTTCGATGAAACTGCCAAATCCATGTTGACCTGGATCACTGAAGTTAGCTCACAGATCGTCACCACCACCGAAGAAGTTACGGAAGAAATCGGCCTCGTGGAATTGAACGAGCATTTGAAAGACCAAGATCGCAAGGACCAAGAGCTGCTTAACAAGCAACGCTTGTTAGAGGACATGGCGGTAGGTCCGTTAGGGTTGTTCACATTACCAGCACGGATTTATTAGTTGTGTAGCGCCTTGCTCTCAACCATCAGTCTCATCTCATCTGCGTATGCAGCCTCATTTTGTCTTCGGTAACATTCTCTGTTCGCGACAAGGATTATCATGATTGTGAAAAATAATCCGTTAGACTTCAGATAAGTAGTAGCGTCCCATAAGGAGGTCCTCTCCAATCCATCATATTCAACCTATTCCTAGATGTCACCTTATAATGTGATTACTGTGACCTCAGGCGTATACGTACATGTTACACTAGCGAGGATCTTTCACGCGATCTATGTTGATGTTGACACATTGCTTGAAATTCAGCGCCCTCTTGTCGGCTCCTGATAAGATGATTATATCTTTTCCATCCATGCAGTGTTCGTCGTCGCGACGATCGCACAACTCCGGATCACGCAGTTTTGGATATATTTCTCAGGCTCCGGAACCATAGACTAGGTTTTCGCCGCGTTCACTTGTCTCAGCAACAGCACCGCCGTTCGTAAGCCTTACACAGAAAAGGCTGTGCGTGCATGGAACTAGTACTGCTTGTGTTGTTAACACACGATCATGTGCACGTAGTGATTTAAAACAGTCCTCTCGATTGCTAGCCTCCGATTCTCCATGTTTGGGTGATAGTGATTTTGGGCCTGTGAAGCTTTTGCAATGTACTCCAGATTGATTATCTCAAGAATCTCTTACTCATGAATATATCAAAACAGCTGCATAGTATGTCGCACATGGCTGCTGCTAGGGGGAGCCGTGATCCTCGAGGTCGGCCCTACCTTTTGCAACATTCGAAACTTGTATGGTATTGGCGGATGAGTTGTACTATATCGCAGTTCGCTTGTAAATCATCACGGTCCTCTACCCTCCCGTGGTTTAGTGGTGTAAGCTGCCGGTCAGTGGCTCAAGCCATTGGTGGTCATGGGTCCCGGTCCTGCTAGAACCGATAGACGCTCGCTACTGACGAGTCCTGTTAAGATGCAGTGACCATACAGTGTGTGAAGGCTTATCAAGCTTGGAGGATACTGCAACGAATTCCCTCAATTAGTTATTCATTTCCACTGTCGAATGAAAGTAGTAGTAGTCCGCCATTCAATTATGCATTGGTTAACGTTGACCTCCGAGACGCCCGCTCATGCGTTATCTCCCAACCGCTAGCGTATTTATGGTATTTACCCTGCCCTTCTGGCTGTTAATTTCCCAAATGGTTTTGGCTTCCTCTCATTATGGCAACACACTGTAGGATACGCTTTAGCATGGAAAGCAGTGAGCGGTCCCACCAATGTGAATTCTGAGAACCTAACCATATTTATTACGTTGGATCCGTTGTTCCCTGAGGTAGCATCGTTCCCGATGCTTTCTTGCTGCTCGCCTTATGCACTGTTTGTACCGTAGACCTATTCTCATAATCGAGGCAACAATATGAGATGTCGCATTATCTCATAGTGCTTGACTTATGTAGTTGCAAAATTATGCTGTCTTCGGATCTGACTGCTTTCTTAGGATCAGTTCGTCTCCGTCCTTTCCAATCACATGCATCTCTACACCCTTGCCCTCGTGACTGATTTATAACCACCGGGTTGATGGCTATGCTTCATCCATTCGCAATCAGCTGACACTCTTTCGTGTCTTTGACTGTTGCAGTTCTCGATAGCTTCCATACTTTCTCACTGTCACATGCTTCTGCTCTTCGTTCAGACCCACGCAGAGAAACTTAAGGAGCAATATCCCGAGCGTCAAAAAGAATTCGAGCAAGTTCACCAAGAGGTACGTATCCGACTAACAGAACTTGAAGCTCCTATGGCCAGTCGCCGAGATCGTCTGTTGAAACAGAAACGCGTCCGTCAATTTCTCCGGGATATCGAGGATGAAAAAGATTGGATTAGGGACAAACTAGCTCTCATCGAGGACTCCAATAGAGTCGGAACCTCGCTCTTGCTTGCGCAACAGCTTTTACGTCGTCATCGTATGCTATCCAATGAGGTAGAGAATCATCGTCCTCGGATTGAAACCGTTTGCCAGGTAAATTCATCCATGTAACTCTTGCACTTTCTAACTGCGCAGCGATGCTTTGACTTACAAAGGTGTTCCGGCTTGTTGAGTGAACTATCACGTGACAATGATCCCTTGCGTAGCCTAGGGGCAGAATTTAACATGCTGTTTATGCGCTAGTACCCGGCGTTGCGAGCTGCTGTCACAGCTTTGTCACTTACCGGAATAATTCTCTAGCAGTTTCCAAAACTTGCGCCAATTCATCAGCCGAGACCGTATGCATTGATACCTGTGCTACACGCAACTACCGTTGCGTGTGCTATTCACCGCTCGTCCTGGCTAACGCGTCTTGCACTGAGCTATAGCCTAGTTTGCGATTCGTAAACGACTCGATTGTTTTTCCGGGGACCTTTCTAACAGGTCACTTGAAATTTTTATCCAGCTTTCAGCAGTTGAACTGTTTTTTAAGCAGCCTTTATGTACAGCGATCCTGTACTTTATACTCTCTCTCTCTCTCTCTCTGCTAGTTAATGCAACACATACCAAAATAACATTCCTATATCAACTGAGCTGCTAATGAACTAGGCATTACCTCCTTTCTCATGTTGGCACAGCACAACCAAAGTTTTTCTTGTATGGTGCTTCGTATCTGGACGCACTTGATTGTTGATGTTAACAGACTGCGCGAATCCTCCGGAGCTAGATACACATTTGTTCTTCCTTCTGTCGAAGGTTTTCTGCACCGTGTTAATAAACCCAATTTTAGCTTTAGTTTTATTAATGTCATATTTTGTAGGAAGGTGAGCAAATGATTCAAGAGGGCCATCCTCGAAGCGAACGCTTCCGTGAGGCGATCGATGAACTATGGGATCTATGGGGTCAACTGGAACACGTCGTGTCGGATAGACACCAAAAACTGCTCGAAAACGAGGTTGCTCAACAATACCTGTTTGATGCCAGTGAAGCGGAGGCATGGATGGGAGAACAGGAGCTTTACCTCATGGGTGAAGAACGCGCCAAGGTAGTACTCTTTTCCGTTCTTTACATCCGTGTGTTTTTCTAGTCTGTCAGACCCACCAAACTTCACCATCCATCGCAACGCTAGTTCTGTGTTTTCCTTCCTGCTGCCTTCCGCTGTGCATGTACAGATTATCTTACTATCGTCTATCTTCTATTCCAGGATGAACAGGGCGCAAATAACGCAATGAAAAGGCACGAGCAACTGCAAAAAATTGTGGAGAATTATGCCTCCGAAATACGCGATCTCGGTGAACGTAGCCGTGTCATGCTCGAGGCTGGCCATCCTGAAGCTGAGGCTGTGGCTGCCAAGCAGGCTCGCGTAGACAAAATGTATGCAGGTCTCCGTGACCTTTGTGTGGAACGACGTGCGAGGTTGGAGGAGATTCTCAAATTGTACTACCTTCTGCGTGAGATCCTTGATCTGGAGGTTAGTTGTGGTTTTGCGCCATACCTTTTCTGGCCCGGACTCCACAGCTGTCTTAAGCTCTTTACCTCATTTATCTGTAGCTCTTGCTCGTGTATTGATGTATCTTTCATCTAACAATCCCTTTCTCTCATACATCTGTCGATGTCAAGGTTTCTTGTACGTTAGTGCCGTCGCGATATGATTGTTTACGTGCCTCCTTGAGCTGCACTTGAAGCGCTTTCAAAGCAGCTCCTACTAGACAAATCGATGTTTTATGGTTATGTGCACTCGTTCCAAGTGTTCTCTTCAGAGGCTGTAGATTTTAACTTCCCCGTTTTAATTTCAGCCACGGGAGACACCAGCCTCCTGGTTATGTAAACAGTGGCGTAGAGCTCGAGTACCAATATCTCGGGTGGTGGGAGAGTTAGCTGTTGCCTTTCCCAAGCCACGCAGCTCCCGACCATCGGAGTGCAAAGCCGCCAAAACTCATCTGCAGTTGACCGTGTTTCTCTCTGAATCTTCCAAGTTTTGTGGGACTACTCTGACGTATATCCGCTTGTGATTGTGCATCCGCGCTTCTGTGTTGGATCCACTATTGTCTTATCTGTCGGACCATTAAGTCAGTGACTTCAGGCATAGCCTCCATTTATTCCACTCCATCGTGGATCAGACCACATTCCAAAGCCAGAGTTCAGTAGCTTCCAACAACTGCAGAGCAATATATAATTACCGAACTCCGTCACCATCCTTTTTTTCTTTCTTGGTTTTCTGTCCTTTGACACTTTTGTCTTCCCAAGTTGCTCAGTAGTAGATCATCTCTAGCTTTGTTAGCCGCACCGCCCTTTAAGTCTCGGTTGCCATCTCACCGTGGAACTTTCGGTTTCTGTATCTGTTACTCAGGTCGGCAAGCAATGTCAGCTTGTTAACCGTGTCTGAGCCACTTCATTTTATCTTTTCTCTGTAAATTTTCGGTCAAAATAGTATCGGATGGCTCTATAATGTCTACTTGATTAGAAGTGTCGTCATGTTACCGGCTGACAAGCTGGTCCTACACGGATGACAGCACTCTTTGGATCGAACCAAGTCGCTAAGCAAACACTCACGGATTGGCAAACACGGAACTCGGCGCGCTTTTATGTATACTTCGCGGCCTCTAGGTGCAAAGTACAGTTACCGAGCACCCACCGCAAGTGACTTCTCGATTCTTTCGACTGATCACGATAGTGACAAAGTTGTTGGTCTCTATTATCGTCCGGGCCTTACTAAAAACGTGGATCCCTAATGTGAGAAGAGCAGTTAAGTTTCCGACCTCGTCGTGGTTGCATAGATTCATTCTCTGACGGACGCTAGAGCAGCGCCGATTGTAGCTGCTCCTCAGTTTCACTAACGTCCCGCTTCGTTCACTGGACTGTCCACAGAAATCTGATGTTGAACCCGCAGATCTGAAGCCTCATCGGGGTCTACGGCGAATTCTCGAACACCCCCAACTAAGTGTTCATCAGAACCATCCCTTTTTTATCTCTTCGCTTTTCTCATAGACTCCGTCGTGAAGTGTCCCATGTACTGTTTTTCCGAACGAGGAGAAACAGTGAAATTTATTACTCGGATAATATACTCTTGCACTTTGACAACCACTGGGCTGTGTTATCCCTCCTCTCTGCAGCAATTTCATCCCTTGGCCTTGGAAATGCGGAACACTGATGCAGAGCCATGAGCGACTTGCTAGTCTTTTGACAACGAGGAGCCGGGGGCCCGTTCACTTATTTTATTAGCTGCACCTGCAGTGGTTAGAATGCGATTACAAACCTCGAAACGGCGTTCGTGAACTCGCAACACATATGGTGCCAGAAATAAATCCCCTTGGATCTAGAGGTCCCGTCCACAAGACTTAAGTGGAAGTCGTCCTCCTATATGAGAGTGAGGCTTAACTCTCGGCCTGAAGAATTCACGCTTCTGAAGATGATGGCCATGATTATTCTTAGGTCATCACGCGTATCGCGTGGCATAGGTGTGTCCTCAGCGGAGAGATACAAATGTGATTGCTAGGCGGCGATGATCGAACCATTTTTTAGATCACTGTAAAACAGTATCTATTGGGCATTTGTTACGTCTACTCACCCACTGCCGCGATTCGTACAGGGGATCTATGCATCATCAATTTCGAGTCGTGGGACAATCACTGACTTGCTTGTACACTGCATTATTCTCCCATAGCCACAGATCCGATAGCTGGCTTTTGACTCATCGATCTCTGGCGATGTGTTCTAAATTGATCACCGACCGCAGCACATCGCAAACTTGACACTGCATAACTGGGCTACACTAACCATAGTTCCTTTTCCGAACGATAATGTAAATCACAGTTGTATTTGTCTGGCGAGAACTGTCGAAAAAAACTTTCTTCGCAACCATTTTCTGTTCAAGTAAACAAGGCGTTGACTACAAAACTTGGCGCTCTTGGTCTTTCTCTACTTTCAGGCTTAGATCTCCACGATCCGCGCGGCGTTCGTCTCGAGCTGTTAAGATATCTAGTCAGCAACTAGTACCATTGATGTGCATACTGTCATCTCTGAACTTTTCAAAATATGGACAAAACTCCCTTATGACTCGGGACATGGAATGCCACAGTGAAGCTATCTTGCTAATGCCGCAGGTATAAGAAACCTTGCTTTCATCCGGAAAAAGTCACGACGTGCAATCATACCGAAGACATCACTATTGTGCGTGGGGAATAACAGCTGATCTAGGACGCTACCTTGTATGGCACCACTAATTTGCAGGTTGATGGTTGTGAGCACCAAAATGAACCGTTTGTACTTGGACTGACGATTAGGGCGAAAACCATGATAGCAATGAATCTGTGAAGGAAAATGATTCCCGCTTAGTAATCAACCGTTAATGAGGCACATGCCCAACTGCTTGCGTACCCAATGGGTTGCTTACAACGGAATCTCTTGAGTCAGTCGCAGATGTGACAGAAAGTCCCGGCCAGCCCACTATGCAAGAGCGAGCTTTTGGAACGCCATATTATAACCTGTGAATGTGCTCTTCTAAAAAAAGAATCGAGCATCGCTTCTTTAACCACTCATTCCGTAATCCTAGAAGCAATTACAAGTGTGGTTTATTGGATGGTGGTTAGTAGTATGACATCTTAAAATTGTTTCTGGCCTCCACTGAGACTGAAAAGTACTCAAAAATGAAATATCTGTTCTGTTCGAACTTTTTTTGGTATCTTTTTCTCTTATCGTCACGCTTTTTTGACTAAGAAGTGGGTAATTAGAACCCCGCGTCTACTTGGGTTGTGCTTTGGGTATCGATCTGTTCGAATCAATTTTACGCTGTCTGCTGCGGTTTTGTCTGGGAAACCTACTGTTTAACTTCAGCCTAGTCCTTCTTGTGCATTCAGATATTGGTTTCTGTCAACTTTCCGTCTTTTAATGCACTTTCGTCTGGTAAACGAGTTTTCCATTCGTTGCCTCCCGTGTCCACTACTCCCTTAGGCTTGGATTGCCGAACGAATTGTGGTTGCCAGCAGCCACGAGTTGGGCGCAGATTACGAACATTGTTGCTTGCTCAGGGAGCGCTTCTCTGAGTTCGCACGCGAGACGAATGAGCTAGGCAAGCATCGTGTGGGCGCGGCGAATGAGTTGTGCGACGCCTTAATCGATCAAGGTCATGGGGAAGCTGCCGAGATAGCCGGCTGGAAGGATCGCGTCAATGAAGCCTGGGCCGACTTATTGGAGCTTATCGATACGCGCATACAGTTGCTCAAAACCGCATGGGACTTACACAAGTTCTTGTCCGAATGTCAGGTTAGTTTTTCACTCCTTTGTATTCACATTTTTATCGTGCATTTTTTTACGGAATATTGTGGTGCAGGTGACTGCTTTCATTCTTTTCCCATTGTGCTTCGACGTGACATCCATAAAAAACGGTCGGGCGAATTTCAGTGTTCCATGCACTCTATACTGTGCCCTAACCCAACCTTAATTTTGGGCTTGGTTGATTGACCCAAGTGCAATTGCGTCACATATTGTCTCTCTGTTCTAACGTGCACCTATTTCCTTGGGTTTGTGATAGATGTTGCGAAGCTCCGATCCTTAGAAAAACTCAACAGCCCTAGCATCACCTCCACACACTGTGGACCCAGATGCCTATTTAAGCCAGTTTCTCCCATTTAACCTTCTGCTTATTTGTTCACCAGTGGCTTTGCAAGCGACTAAAAGCAATTTCGCTTTGCACATTTACACTGGTTTGATTGTGACAATGGGCCTCGCACATCCTTACATCTAACCCTTATCCTTAGTTTGTATGCACGGCGGGACATGTACACTTCAACTGGTTTACCTAGCCTTGTGAAACAAACAATCCTATTCTCAGCGTGCCGGTGACTACTGATGAATTTTCTAGTTTACTATGTATACTCGGTTCCGCATACTCTGTCCACTCGAAAGTTGAAATCTAGTGTTTTAAGTAACTCCTAACGTGATTGCATCTTTTATATTTCATTCTTTGATCTTCACCACAAGTTGATCCTCCTATTTTCTCGTGTTCTTCAGGATGTCTTGGATCGTATCACCGAAAAAGCGGGAAGTATTCCGGAGGAAGTTGGGCGTGATGCTAAGGCTGTGGCCGCTTTGCAACGAAAACACGCTAACTTTGAGTACGAACTGTCTCGGCTGGGCTCCCAGGTAAGCAACTAGCTTCCAGCTACCGTATATGCGTTCACTACTGCTCTCCTGTAGCGTGTCAGTGTCAACAAGAGTAACAGCGACACCCCTCCATCTCCCGTCTCTGTCGGTGTATAACTGGGATGCCTACTGGACTCCGTCCTATTTGTACATAGAAGACTTCCAGTTTGACACTGCTGCTACCGCCGGATGATGATCGCCTTCAATTTTCGTCTCGGTACAGCTGCCTCATTTCTTTTAAGAAAGATGCCTTTCTGATCACAACTAATTTGTCGTAAAACAGTGGGTCCCCTTCAGCCATTCCGTTAAGGCAGAGAGAAGACAGAGGTTGCGATGTCAACATTTCGATTGTTCTCTTCAGTCGCAAACACAATACGAGCAGAAACACACAAAGAATTATATACATGGCAAAAATAAGCAGTACCAACCAAAACGTCACAGTCATGACCCTTGCAACCGAATTGATTGCCTCAAGAGTTTCTGTGCACATAGCACAGGTTGATGAGTCTTAATTAATAACGCCCTACTAATTGCCAGCATTATCGGGTTTTTGTTACGTAATAACACTTTGAACGCTGTCTCGGGGTTCACGTGATGACGGGTTGTCATGAGGTGCTTGGTGATAGACGATGCCGGGCTCCGATTAATTCTCAGATCCGTCCCATTTTGTTGCCTAATCACTTGTCCCAACCACTTTGACAAATGTTCAGCTGCCCTCTGAACTAACTGACGGTTTGTTCTGCCTATGTAAATGTCACCCCAACCGCAGGTGAACTGATAAACAATGTGAGAGGCCGAACTACCCTCTTCTTCTGCTTTAATTTGTCGTAACTTGATCACTCCGTTTGGCAGCCTTATACTATATGGTGTTACCACATTTCCCATTTGCTATTCTCACTTTAAGCCAACGTCGCTTGTCAATACACCGTCTCTCGGATAACTGTCATTCGACAGTCACTTAGTCTGTTTATCTCATGAGTCTACTTCAACCCATTGCCCTCGGTGCGTGTTTCATGCACATTTTGCTGCGTCTGTTCTCAATAATGACGTTGCAGACATCGGATTCCTTCACACCTGTAACTAAGTGTAGCACGGCTTTATATTCCGTTACTCTCTGACACTGCTCAATTTAACAAAATCAGCGGTCCAACTTTCTCTTTATCGTACAGTCGTTTGCAATCATTGAAACAGCTTGTCCCAACTTTTCGGAATCCAATTTTGGTTGTTAATCTTCTCCATCTGAATCAATAACCAGCCCATATACTGCCACGAGTTACGCGGTGGCCTATCGGGAACAACCCACTTGAGCCAACTCCATACTTTACGAGGAATAGCGTCGGATGAGCTGCACTATCACTCGTCTGGTTACGTATATTTCTCGATTTCCCTTGTCCACTAGTTTCATCCTCTGCCTCGCATTAGCTCGGTCGCAATTGCACCCACTCATCTAATCAAAACATCACTTCCTGATAGACTTAATATACGCTTGTGTTCATTCTCGTCTCTTAGCTTCACTTGCCACCAACTGTTTTGTTCCCACTAAGAAGATTGTACAGGTTGCCGTATTCTTTGTGTAGCCGAGGTCCACTCACGCAATGTGGCTGGACCTTACCGTGCGGTGCGATGGTTTGCGCGCTTCAGTGATCCATTGAGCTCTGCTGGGTGGTGCTTTTTGCACCTAGAGAGCCACTCATACCAGAGTGGTCAATGGTTAGAGGCCAGACAAACTCAACCTCCCGGTCCTCCAGGTTGGTGCTTGGAATGAGGATGGCTCCTTATTCCTTAACATGGACTCCTTGTAGCCCAACGCCCAGCCCGGTACCTTGCGGTCAGGTTTTTGAACCAAAGCCTTTGGTTGAGAACCCCAATCGTTCTCCTGTCTAGGCCTCGGCAACCTGACAGTATCCTGCCCACGCAATCCTATGAATCTTTCCCCAAACAATTTCCTGATGCTCTGGCCGCCGCAGAGGATAATCAACGGTGTCCTATCTGCTCCATTGAGCATGGTGGATAGGGGTTTGGATGCTGCTGCTCAAGCCTTCCAATCTTCTTATTCCCACTCTTGCTCTTTTTCATCATTATCGTCCCGTTCCAGCTTCACTTTTATCCCCCATATTTTCAACCCCCCCCCCCCAATTCTTGGCTCTCCCCCACCTTGCTTCAATAGTCGCTCGGCTTCTACTTTCAACTCACACGTGAACGCGGAGCGTCATTCATGCCCTGTCAACAGGCCCATGTCCCAGCAAACGGTCAAGCCCAGTTCATCGGCTTCCATTTGGAACCCTTGATCCTCCTTACGATTGACATGCCTCAATGTACGCACATTGCTTCAGGTCGGTCAACAGGCGACACTTGCCCGAGCATTAGAGACCCTCTCGATCGATATCTGCTGCTTATCAGAGACCCGCCTGCATGACTCGAGCTCTGTGCTCACTCTGCGATCCCCTTCACGTGACACTAGCAGCACTTTCTCATTGCGCCCATCCGCTGACGATGTAGCTTCGAGTACTGGCCAAGCCGGTGTTGGTATTGCCCTGAGTCCCCGGGCTGAAGCTGCGCTGGTTGATTGGATTCCAATTAGTAGCCGGATGTGTGCGGTCAGATTGGCTGGCTCGATCAAAGCTTCGAAGTCGCGTGTGACTAACAGGTGTCTATTCGATATCGCTGCCTATGCACCGACAAACTGTAGCGATGACTCGGTAAAAGACGACTTCTATCGCCAACTGAACGAACTCCTTAGCCACAGAAGAAGCTCGGACACTGTTGTGCTGGCTGGGGATCTGAACGCTCGAGTTGGAAAATTATCCACTGATGAACTGCATCTGGGCGGCCAACATGGTGTAGGCTCCTGTAATGATAACGGTAAGCGGTTACTTCATTTGTGTGAGGATGCTCACTGATTTCTTGCGATCACTAATTTCCGACACAACACCTGCCGGAGGGTGACTTGGCACCTACCAGCCTCGAACCAGCTATGGACGCAAATCGATCACATTGCTATCAGTTACCGCTGGAGAGGCTGCGTCCAGAACTGTCGCTCGATTTGGAGCACATATGTGGACACCGACCATGCACTTGTATGTGCTGACCTGCAGATGCGCTTTGGCGGACGCCCACGACGACGTTGTGACCGCATTGACACCAGCCAACTGGCGAATCCAGCTGTTCTGAACGCCTATCAAATTACGCTGTCATCCAAGTTGGATAAACACTCACTGGTCTCATATGCAACAGGCCTTACTTGCAGCAGGCAAATCCTCATGTGGTAAGTCCGATCGCCAACATGGACATTGGGTCTCATCGCAGTATCTGGAACATATTGATGCTCGCCGGCATATTCCGGCTTTAAGCGAACGCAATGAAACTCGCAAAGAGCTCCGGGCAAAACTCCGTGCTAGCCTGAAAAGAGACCGCGAATCCTGGTGATCTCATCGTGCGACAGAGATGGAAATGACCGCTGCCCTTGGTAACCATCATAAGTTATTCCGGTTGATACGGAAAACTGGCAGCAGGAGACCTAGTGTTAGTGAAACTATACGTGACGAGAGTGGACATCCTATGTACAACTTGTCCAAACACTTGGAGCGTTGGGCTGAGCACGTTGGAAGGCAATTTAATCGGTCGGAATTGTTAGATTTCCCGCCGACCAGTGATCGCCCTGCTCCGTGGGCTGTTCCTTTGGATCCACCCTCTCGCTCAGAAGTCGAACATGAGATCAAACTGTTGAAGTTAAATAAAGCCGCTGGACCAGCTGATCTTCCTCCAGCCCTCTTCAAATTCGGGGGACCTGCTCATGTGAATGATTTATACGAGTTATTAATGAAACTGCGAGAGCAGGAAACTGTCCCAACCGACTGGAGCCGCTCCATCATAGTTCCAATTTGCAAGGGAGGCTCATGATCGGAATACGGCAGCCATAGGGGAATCAGTCTGATCTCCATCGCTTCCAAATTGCTTGCCTCTGTCATCCTACACAGACTGACTGGCACTCGTGAAAACCATATTTGTGAGGAGCAAGCCGGGGGTCGTCGAGGTCGTGGCTGCATTGACCACATCTTCACTTTGCGTCAGTTATTGGAGCACCGTCACATATATTGGCTGCCCACCGTTGTCGTGTTCCTCGATATCAAAGGTGTATTCGATTCGGTCGATGGACGTGCACTTTGCGGCTGTCTACTCAGGAAATGTGTGCCTGAGAAATGTGTAACTCTTACCCGATCATTATACACGCGTAGCTCAGGCAGAGTGAGGGCTTACGGCAAGCTGTCGTCGCCCTTTAATATCTCCAGCGGTGTGAGACAAGGATGCCCGCTGTCCCCTTTCCTCTTCAACTTCGCTATCGATGAATTCATGGAAATCACGTTTACAGGACGCGACTTAGGTGTGGATCTGCTCCCAGGAGAACGACTTCTTGACTTGGACTATGTTGACGATATTGCCTTCATCTGTGACAGCTCACAAATGTGCCAAGCGGCACTGGACAAGTTAGCACTGGCTGTCCGTCACTTCGGGCTTTGCTTTGCACCCTCGAAGTGCAAAGCGTTCCTCCAAGGTTGTCCTGCTTTGCTGACCGTTGGTGGGGATCAGCTACAAGTCGTACAAAAATTCAACTACCTGGGAAATTGTATCAGCGCCCATGGGATTGAAGATGAGATCACCAACCGTATAGCAAAAGCTCGAGACGCTTTGGCTAACGTTCGCCACTTATGGTGCCGGCGCGATATCACTCGCCCTGAAGGGTAGAGTGTACAATGCAGCGGTACGTTCGACCCTACTGTACGGTCGTGAAACCTCGCCCCTTAGATCAACGGACCTGAAGAGGCTAGTTACGTTCGACCACCGGTGCCTTCGCAATTTAGCACACATCTGGTGGGAACATCCAGTAAGCAACGAGCATGTTACGTATGTCAGCCCACCGACGCCCGCGACGTGCGTTGTTTGCGCGGTGTATGGATGGAAGGAAAGGAGTGGCGGCGAAGCGATGATTTGGTCGAGAGGAATGAAAGCCGTCACTTCGAAGCTGGCCTCAGTTGGAGCGCCTCGACTCCAAGGTTGGGGTCCGAAAGACAATGAACACGTTTGGTTGGATACACTTGCTGACATGACTCGGAGCCGACCTCAGGGTCGTTCGTGCTGTGAGTTTATTTGTCCCACCCCATCCCTCTTAGCCTCCCGCTGCAACCACGGTCTCACTATTTAGCCTTGTTTAATTTTGTATAGTAATTTTTTTGCTGCATAGTAGCTGGCTGGTAGTGTACCGGAACGATGTCCATCCGTTACCGGTAGCTCAGCTGGCTTGCACCTATTGCATTATTTTCTTTCCTTTTTTCTTCTATGTATTGCGGCACATTAGCTAAGGTGTTTCCCCCCTCTAGCTAACGTGTATAGTGGTGATGATGATGATATGATTCAGTCACCTTCCACTATCGTATACCATTCCCGTCTCACCAGGTTGAAAGTTTGATCGAAGCGGCTAACAACCTTTTGCCTTCGTACGCGGCGGACAAGGAGCGGTTAATCTGTGATCGTCGCGATGAGGTGCTCCACGCTTGGCGGCAACTGCAATGCTCCACGGAACAACGAAAATTACATCTATTGGATGCCGCTGATGTCCATCGATTCTTCGCAATGGTCCGCGAACTTCGAATGTGGATGGACATTATGCGCACCGAAATGGCTTCGAAAGAAAAACCACGGTAAGTTATTCAACTAGTACGTCAGCCTGCCGCACATCATGCGCATATTCACTGGCCCTCTAACCGTGGCACCATTTCTAGTGAGCAAGGTCAGAAAACTTTCTGACACACTTCCACCCATCGGCACTTGAACCGAAGCTGTGGTCGAATTCGTGTTCTTCCGTTGTTGTTTTTCCCTAATTCATTATTTGCATACTTACCTCCACAGCATGCATAACTATAGGCTAAAATTACGTGCCAGGGTTGAATGTGTGAATGTTTCCTCCTGTCTTTCCTTGTTCACCAGGTGAACAACAACGGTTGTCACGACTTTTGACAACCAAACAAACCAACTCACGGTTTCTTATCGATTACGTTTAGTCGTTAACTAGCAAGAGCAGGCAAATACTTCCTTCTTTTTCTGTTTTAAAATTCTGCCTTCATTACCTTTCTATCTACCTGTTGAAGTGTTACAAGGAAATTCCAATTTGTTCGTAACCTTTTTGTTCTCTCATGCGCTTAATATCTGGCAAGTCGCGCTCGGCTCACCATTATTTGTGTGTACAAATGTGTATTTGCGTTCGTGTGTGTATTTGTATGCAGTTATGTACCGTTGCAACTAACCCAGTTCCGACTTCGGTCGTATGTGCTTTTCATTCGGTCTGACGCACAAAAATGTTGCGCTTGACTGCCTGCTATTGTTGATTAACTCTGGCCCTCACGCACTTTGGCTCCGAACCGGTGGACCATTTAGCGATTGATTGTTGACTGTTCTTATTCACAGTGCACCGTGGTTCACGCTCACTTAAGTTGAGGGTGTGCATAGATAAATAACTAATGACTATTCCCGGTTTTACAAAACATACTTTTTCCGTCATGATCAAGCTTTCATAGTCATATTTTATATAATCACAACCACCGAAGTGGATATCTGCATTAAAATAATGAAAGTGTTGTAGCAGATTTTCCAGAGAATAGGAAACAGTTAAAGGCTCAAGTAAAGTAATACGGCCTCTGTATCACAGTATTATTGCCTTCATTCGCAACCTATCACCATGCGACACTTTGTCCTTGCATGGAGCGTAGAAACTCATTTTGAGTGACTTACTCTGGGGAATACCACACTTCTTACTTTCCCCTCTGGATCACCGCTAGTCTGTATTCTTAGGAGGTAGAAGTTACATCCAATGAAATGAGTGCTCTTTATCGTAACTTCTTTACTCGGTTCTGAAGCTGCCCTTAAAGTGCTGCAACAATTTATTAAGAGCAGAGTCCGTTTCACTTAAGAACCTCCCCATTCCCCTTATCTAACAAGACGATTATCAAAGGTTTCCATAAGCAACAGCTTCTTCTCTCTCATTAGGTCTCCACACTCAGCCCAAATTTCTCCCGGGTCAGATTGAATCCCGGTCTTTCTGAAATCCACGACTGCAGGAAAACAGTCTAAATTATCACCTTCGTATGGGTCTGCTGTTATCACTGACCACCAAACGGGCTATTAGTCCTCGGTCACACATTACTGACCAACGTGCCTTTTAATATGTTCGATCCTGTCAGCTGGTTAGGCTTTGTACACTCAACATTAGCCCATCCATCCATTTACCACTCATATTCCCATGGGATCACATATTTGCATTCTATAACGAACCTAGATTTCGTATGGCACGGATTGCCAACTCGGCTGGGCATTGGGAGGTCGAGGCAGAGTTTACCGATATGATGTGTAATACAATACCAGGGAAGCACAATACATCTGCCTGCCCACACCCATTGCACCGCATTCAGCGCCGTCATACCTGAACCTGATGTTGCCTGGCTGCGGACAGCTTCTGCATGATGTTCGGGTCTTGGAGCCACTGGCAGCGAAGGAACGCTCACTGATTATAACCAGTCTAGAGCTGCCGCTGCCATACTCGCGTCCACGGGAGTCATCCTACAACTTATATAACACTGACCTCGGTGGTCGCACTCGAGCTGTTAGGGAAGTGCACTGGTCGTCTTCACAAGATTCATCTTTTGAAGACTTAGTTTACCTTAAAAGTGCGTGTAGAATCGTTGTGCGTTTAGTTCGAACCCCTCAAGTGTTAGAAGGATGGGCTAGTGAAGCTCCATTCGTTCGACAAGGAGTATGATCAGTTAGCCCAACGGCGACGCGTACTATGGAATAAATTTCTGCGTTTTGGTTCTATCTACGGTTCAGATATGTACATTAAACAGCGGAATTTATGCAACAGCGCGAATGCACAAATCTCTGCAGTTTGGAGAGCAGCTTGCAGCCGCAGCGAAGAACCCCAAAAGAATCTTCGCTTACGTGAAGCGGCTCAGATGTGGTAGCTGTGTTATGCAGCTCTGACTGTCGGTCCATAACTGAGCGTGCATCCGCATTGGTGGTACGCCGCTTCCATGTTTGCAAATAGCTGTGTGCTTGTATCGGTTTCGATTTGCGCAGCTCCTACCGTACTTGACATCATAGATTACAGTGTGAATGATGAAAGCAATCTAATTACCAGTCTCATACAAGCATTTCCCTTCACTGATTTCAACAGAACAAGAAAAAAAACATTTTAACAAAATATACTGAATTCAGTAATTTTGCGTTTTCTCAGCTGTTTACAGACAATTTGTGGAAAGGACAGATTACATACAAAGGCAATCACAATGAAATCGGTGAAAAGTTAAAGCGGTCGAAAGTCAGTGAGTTCACGTGACCCAGTCGGAGGAAAGACGGCACTAGCCTCACCAAGGTAGAACGAGGCTGGTCACAAAGTCCGTTTGCTTGCAAAAACTTGGCTTCAACGCCGAATCGTCGAGACCGCAGCGAACTGAAGTAGACAAGGACTGCTTTTGTGAATAAGGAGTCCACATCTATTGAGTACATAAGCTCTGCACTCAGTGACAATTGTTCCAGTGTCTCAGCCAGTTCAAAGGAGTCCTTCAGGCAATACGTAGCGATGAGTTTACGCACCGTATCTAATAGTTTGGCCAGCCACCGCGCGACATTGTGGTAAGGTGAATTGTTCATGCACATAATCGGACGTAGCGGAAATCCTGCTTTGTGTATCTTGGGAGCGCCTCGCATTCTAGGTGTCTGTGTCCCGGTCGGTTTTAAGTGGCTGTACTGTGACTCATTGATGTAACCATGTAGCAGGAGAATCTGGAGCTTCCTTGCCACCTGCTTCTCCACCAGTATGTTGTTTTCCGGTGTATTATCTAGCTGGAACTTCCGAGTGTCTCCCAGAATGGACTCCATCTTCGAAATGTAGTCAGGTCTGTTCATTACTACAATACCCGATCCCTTATCCGGCTGCAGGAACATTACGTGCTTCATTTGTTTCAACTCCTTGATCGCCGTATAATGTTCAGGTTGCAGACAGCACCTCTGACTTATCGTAAGTGGCATGCAATAGAGCTTGTAACAGACAAAACACAGTCTGTCGGGTTCCACCGAAGCGTGCCACAAGTCCCCCCTAATTCCCTTGTTTTGCTGCCCCCAACTCTCATCAGCTGACGTTTTTACTGCTTGATTGATTGGACTATTGATCGTTTTGTTTTAAATCGCGTCTGACTGAATCGCTTAGTCGGTTGTGTAACTTCTTGGACTTCGGTTACTTGTTGCCGGCATTTGGTCTTGTTTGGACGTCCGGTTCTAATTTGAGAACAAAACTATTGTACATTTTGTGGCGGACACAGCGTGTTCCCGAAATTCTGCTTTGAATTGTGTTCTGCTGTGCCAAGTGTTGCTCGCGGATCTCAGTAACATATCGTTCAGGGCGTCAGCCGTGAACTACTAGGCTCTGAGTCCCACCCCAGCTCAGGCTATCTCCGCCTGACGAGTTCAAACCAGGACGAAACCGCGGTTGTGGTGTGCCAGCGCTGGGAAGAGCAACACCCATCTATTTCCATTCCAGGTACGATCCTCGAGATCGGTATGACCGAGGTTTCCGTCAAAGTGAACTGAGGTCTCTATAGAGGTTGCGAGTCGCAACCCAACCACACAGCGTGTTCCCTCAATTCTACTTTGAATTGTGTTCCGCTGTGCCAAGCGTTGCTCGCGGATCTCAGTAGCATATTGTTCAGGGCGTCAGACGTGAACTACTAGGCTCTGAGTCCCACCCCAGCTCAGGCTATCTCCACCTGACGAGTTCAAACCAGGACGAAACCGCGGTTGTGGTGTCAGCGTTGGGAAGAGCAACACCCATCTATTTCCATTCCAGGTCAGTATATACTTGCTTGCCTTAACCCTTTGTAAAAATAGCACCGTAGCGCACTTCTGACCATGAATTCTGAATTGATCTGGGAATCTTACGTGTTGCTCGAATCCACCGCCGATTCATCGGTAACAGAGTTAGTGGGTAGTGTAGAGCCATTTGCGATCATGTATCGCGGGAATTGCTTTGTACTTCTCGCTTACAGCCTTCTCTCAGTTCTGCCAACGTACTTGCTACCGCAAGTAGTGGTGAAAAGGTAGATGCATGGAGCGGTAACTTGAGAGTCCGGTCTGCCCAGGTTGGATATGCACAGCAGCCTCCTGACTTGGTGCAATGCCACTAGCTTCTTAATAGACTGACGAAGACGATGTTGACATCTTCTGTCGACTTGGTCCCCCTTTAGATGTCAGCGTTATGAATACCTTTTTTCTCTGGAACAGCTATTGATGGATCCTTCCATTTCCTGCATGTTAACTTACAGAGAAAGCTAGACGGCACCCTCGTTCGGTCTGTGTCCGGAAAAGCAACGGGACAGTACCTAAAATTTTATAGCTTCTGCCCTATAAACTACAGGCGAGCTTTAGTCCGTATGGCTTTTGCCATAGCTCGTCAAATTTGCTCTCCGAATGTGAACAAGAACACCTCACCACGGCACTACAAAAGAATGGATATCCCGAGCGATTTATTGCACGGTACGCGAACTTAAAGCCAAAAAATAAACCATCATCATGTTCCAAATAAAAAACTATTCATAACGCTGCCGTTTAAAGGGGACCAATCTGACAGAAGATGTCAACATCGTCTTCGTCAGTCTATTAAGAAGTGTTATTACGCGGCTGAGCTAGCGGCATTGCATCAAGTCAGGAGGCTGCTGTGCACATCGAACCTGGGCAGACCGGACTCTCAAGTTACCGCTCCATGCATCTACCTTTTCCACACTAGTTGTGGTAGCAAGTACGTTGGCAGAACTGTGGGAAGGCTGTTAGTGAGGATTGCGAGCACGTCCCGCGATACATTGTCGCAAATGACTCTACACTACCCACTAGCTCTATTGCACGCCACTTACTTGACTGCCCTGTGTGCGAAAACCCACGTGGTGGGTTTAGGGCAATCAACAGACAAAGCAGTCCTTGTCTACTTCAGTTCTCTAAGGCCTCGCCGATTCGGCGGTTGAAGCCAAGTTTCTGCAAGCAAACGGACTTTGTGACCAGCCTCGTCGTACCCTGGTGAGGCTAGTGCCGTCTTTCCTCCGACTGGGTCACGTGAACTCACTGACTTTCGACCGCTTTAACTTTTCACCGATAAGATTTCATTCTGATTGCCTTTGTATGTAATCTGTCCTTTCCAAAAATTGTCTGTAAACAGCTGAGGAGAAAACGCAAAATTACTGAATTCAGTATATTCTGTTAAAACGTGATTTTTCTTGCTCTAATTACCAATGCACCGCATGAAACCTGCCGGCGCTGACGAGCTTCACTCGTTGATTCTCAAGCCCTGCTCAACTATCATGTTGGCTTCCGTAATTGGTCTGTTCAACAGACCACTGTCCGAAGGTGCATTCTTGAGCGGCTGGAAATGCACAGTGGTGAAGACGATTTCGTTGGGTACTGACTCACGGAAGGGGGACAATTACCGGCCAATGTGTTTCAGCTCCGTTTTGGTCAAGGTGCGCGAGAAGATCGTACAGAAAAGTCTTCTAGAGTTGAAAAACCTCTTGACTCCAGTACAACGTGGTTTCATGAAAAGCGGCTTATGTATCACCACGCTGCTGTTGACGGGGTATGGGTGTTTGCAAGTCAGTCGACGTGATCTACATTGATTTCAGTAAAGCCTTCGACAATATGAATCATGAGGTCTTCTTATACTAGCTGAGGATGTGCGGTATTAGTGACTCACTGCACCAGCGGATCAGCTAATTCCTTGTTGGGCAGCAGTGGAGCGTACATGTGAATGATCATTTGACTGACTGTAATCTTTCCACCAGTGTGGTACCCCAAAGCGCAGTACTTGGGCCCATTTTGTTTTTCATCCACATCAACGATGTATCTTGGCTTCTTCGGTCTCCTTGTACCTTGTTTGCAAACGATCTGAAAATTTGGAGAGTAATCGATGCTCCCGACGACTGCGACGTACGTTTTCACTACCTCGACCGCCTGTCCATGTGGTCCCCACAGTCGATCTGCCGGTCAACCCAGTCATGTCGTTATATATAAGCCTTGGGAACAGTGATGACGGGCGTACGGACACTCTGACTGGCCAACTGCTACATCCCACAACTTCCGTGACGGATCTCGGCTTGCTCTCACGTGGCTATGTGAAGTCCGTAGGTAACACGATTGCGCATGCTGTAAGCGCTCAAACGCAGATTCTGCGTTTGGTCTGAAGATGTTACTACTCGCCTTGTTTTCAGTTATATGACCAATGCTCGAGCACCCGTGGTGAAGTGCAAAACTAATATTGTAGCATGTAGCTGCCGGACTCATCCTCAGTTTACGGGGTAAATCGTATGAAGACCGATGCAGAAGACTGGGGCTGTACCTCTTATCGTATCGACTGTTTCCGGTGGACCTGATAATGTCCTCTGGATGAGTTCCGTATGCTTAGGTCGCATCTGCACATGCACGTACCAAGCAACACTTACATGCACCGGTACAAGCTCGCAGTACCGGATGGATAGCTCATCCACTATGTTCCGAACGTCAAGCGAATTCTTGGGACAGCTTACCCAAGACAGTTATTGAGGCAAAATCGATGTCGGAATTCATTAGATTTCTGGACGTCCACTTTGTGGACTATAGATCTCGGCAGCGTATCGCACCTGAGTGGGGGCGTTGCGCAGCTGGAATATGTTAAAAATTTGCATCAATAAATGACCTTTTGCCAGTTTGTCCGATAATATTTGGATATGACAACACATGTCTGTCCACTATCTCACTAATTTTAGTATTCAATATAGCCGGTCCAAGGCTAATGGGTGCCATGGTACCACGCAACGAATATCATATTTACCTTTTGTATTCTCGCGCACATAAATGTCGCATCTCGATGCCCTTACAAGCACCTATCCGTCACTGCACAACTTGGTATTGGCTGTTGACTTACTATACTGTGTATGCAGATCATCGGCACATGCTGTATTGCTGCGGAATGCTCGGTTTTCGACACGTCCTGATTCGCTGAGTCTTCGATACAATTCGCGGGTTGCGCGGTATCAACGAACACGTCACTAGCCATTGTTCAGTTTCTATGCGTTTATCAGTCCAGAAAACAAATGTCGATAGTTAGCCGGCCGTTAATCATACTTCGGATTTTACTCGAGATTCCATGGCAATGTCCAAATTTTGGCAACTTTATAGTTTATAATGTTCTTCCGGAAACTCGCCATGAAAAGGTATCGCTGATCAGTGTGGATCACGGTTTGGGGTTTTATATCCGAGTCTCAGAGAAATGTTTTACACAAACGAGCGCGTAGAAGCTCATAAACTTCTCCGATGATTCGGCCACTGTGATCTAGATTACGCGCATTGATATATGTGCCCGCATAACGCATAAACCTTCTGAAGTTTCTTAACCCTTCCACTGACTATCTGTTTTCCCAGGTATTGATCAATTGTATATTGTTGTGTTATATATATATATATATATATATATATATATATATATATATATATATATATATATATATATATATATATATATATATATATATATATATATATATATATAACTTGTTTACTAAGCTCTGAGGAAAAGAATTGGGTGCTAAACTGGACAAACTATGCGTTTACAGTCGCACTACTGTTCTTCACTTACCCCTTGCTAGTAATTTCCCACTAATTAGCTGACCGAAGCGCTAGTTTCTCCTTTCCGTAGGCGTGATGCGGTCTGTATAACAATCTTTTGACGGTGTATCCCGACCGCATGGATGTGAGTTCTTGTAGGTTAGCGTACAATTCCAGTCGGTAAAAACCAGCTGCTTTATCTCGCACATGCATCACTTTCTGGCCCACTACTTTTCTTGAATATCAAAGCATATGGACGTGTTACTGAGGGATATTTTCCCTTTTGTTGCCACACTTGGTTTCTCCAACATGACCCTTTCCAATTCCCCTGGAAAAAGATGTCAGTATCTTTTTTATTTATTCATATCTTTCTGTTTTCCAGTGATGTCTCAGGAGTTGAGCTCTTAATGAACAACCATCGCAGTTTAAAAGCCGAGATAGACGCTCGTGAAGAGAACTTCAGCATCTGCCTCAGTCTCGGGCGTGCCTTGTTAAATCGGCGGCACCCGCGAGAAGAAGATGTCCGTGAAAAATGTATACAGGTAGGCAGATACGCTACAAACTGTCCCCAACCTTCACCCGCACGAACTTTACTACTTATCGTGACAGTTTTCACAGCTATCCCTTAGATACTCTTCTGACATACAACACGTACTGCCTCATTCCTTAACTCATCGCACCTCTTGATTCTTATTGCCGTAAAGTCGGAATTCGATTTCCTCTAACCGCTTGTTACGCTCCGCTAATTCCACAACACTAAGTTGATGACAGACATTGCTGTGTGAACTTTGTCTTCGCTGGTAGTGTCCATCCTTTCTCATACTTGACACCGGGTCACTCTTCGAGTTGGGTAAATTTTTCGCCATCATAGGAGATTTTAGTGAAACCTTCATTAGATTTTGGTATTAAAATGCGCAGACCCGATATCCCTATTCTTTTTGCTGTATGCAGTATAGTCTTCCTCCACAACAAACGCTTTCACACAGAGTATCTAGTGGGTGTAGTGCAATCTGTGT
The DNA here is from genome assembly GCA_944474145.2 of Dicrocoelium dendriticum. Taxonomy (NCBI): domain Eukaryota; kingdom Metazoa; phylum Platyhelminthes; class Trematoda; order Plagiorchiida; family Dicrocoeliidae; genus Dicrocoelium; species Dicrocoelium dendriticum. Next base: position 75,760,804 of record OX104067.1, on the reverse strand, counting down.
TCTTAAGCAGCTTTCACTAGCTGTTCACTAATGTGCATAGGGGCTGATATAGCTAATGCAGTCATACACAACGATGATATTAGAGTCTCACGGTTGGGCACATTGTCTAGTGAATACCGCTGCGTCATAGCGGGGCTGTATACTAGATAACAGGGCTTTGTCATGGGATCGTTATTACCCCCGCACCAGCAAATATGTACGTAGAGGATGTCACCAGACTCTATTATCTCCACTTATTCTATGGTAATACTAAATAAATGTCACTATCACCTTTTCGAAATGGGTAGAAAAAGAGCCGTTTCCAAGTCTGTGTCGTTGGCGTAATAGCAATTTCTGTTTGATTGGTATGGTGTAGTGTTGCACTTCTGCAGGAAGGAGATATGTTTATTTTAATTATCACCAACCAGTGTGACCGTTACGGGCCATCAAGGGTACACTTGTTTCATCACTAGTTGTCAAAGGGAGGGCCTTGTTCCCCAGAGAAAGAGCAGAATAATCATCCGACAAGAGTCAGTGAGTGCATTATTAGGCTGCGGTCATCAGTTACGGAAGTCTGCTCCACATCCATGACCACACAGAGTAGATTAAACAGATAATTACGTTTGTAATAAAGTGACATTTTTACTCGAAAAAAGCCATCTGCATTGGTGCACTTATACCAACGGCATACTGAGTTATTTATTTCGGAGGAATACAATTCCGCAATTCTAGTTGCGATGAAATCGTAGGCTGTTTCAGCCTTCTGTGTTTTAAGACTCCTCTCGGGAGAAGTTATCCAGGCGCATGAAAAAGTATTAAACGGTAAGCTAGAAGTTAATGGCGTATGGTGGTGAAGCAAAGTTTCGTATCCCATTTCGTGCGGCTTCTGCAGCGTTGTTTTGCGTCGTGCGACCGAAGGTTATCATGGAAAAGGATTGCCCCCTTTTTTGCCAGTGTCGGGTACCTGTGTTAAGGTTTTCAATGCATTTCGAAAGTTTGTTGACAATACTTCTTCACTGTAATGCTTTCGTCTGGATTTAGAAAGCTGTGATGAATCAGACTACCCGCAGACGACCAGTCGCCATAACCATTTTTGGCGCAACTAGCTGTGGAGTGTGTTGTGAAGTTTGATCGTGGTCCAGCCATTGAGAGGTTTGTCGTCGCTTGCCGTAAAAGATCCGATTTTCATAGGAAATCACAAGCCGGTCAAGAAGCGGGCGGCTTTTATTGCGCAGCAGGGCAGGCGATACCTCAAAACAACGATCTCTTTGATTTTCATTCAACTCCTGCAGCACCCACTTATCCTGCTTTTTCGACATTCCAATCGACCGTAAAGGTTTTAGAACTGTCACATGCGATACTACTAATCCAGCAGCAAGATCTCGAATAATTTTGCGCGGATCTGCTTTAACTCAGGCCCTTAATTGATAGTTGCTCTCTTCCAATGTCCGTCCAAAACGCTCCTCATCTTCAAGCCTCGTGACCTTTTTGAAATTTCTGTAACCACTACTGTGCAGTACGGTTATTAGTAGTTCCAGCACCAAATGCACTGTTGATGTTATGGCCTGTTTCCACTTCATTTCTACCAATTTTAATTTAGTACAAGAGCATTGTGCGAATTTGTCTTCTGTCCATGCCGCAGTAAATGTTCTTTGAAGATGTAAGAATGTGTTTCTGAGATAAACTTAATATAGTTAGATAGAGCGCAAAACAGGCTTCCAAATGATATACAAGGTCAAAGCAACTTACAGTCGAACCCGCTTTATTGCCCGCCATCAGGATATTTCAAAGTGGGCGATAAAGCGGGGTGGTAAATAACCCATGTTGCCCTTTTTTCAAAAGGGTAACAATCATTGAATTATTGTACAGTATTTCACTTGAATTGTAACGTGCTAAGCAGTATAAAATACTTACTTAAAACAAAATACGTTTATTCGGAAAAGCATGACCTATACTTTACAAATTAGGACAAAGTATCTTACTTTGATAACTATAAAAACTGGCGATACTGTAGATTTTTGCTGAGAAAGCAATGCAACCTCAGTTGTATATTATTTTAAGCTGCTACACCAGTCACTATTGCACTAATTAAGTTCAATTCGGACAAGAAGTCGTTACCTAGCCCATGCGAAATTCCGTTGCTATACAGATCATTCACATAGTTCTTTGCTCTTGAATGCGACACGCGCAGATTGCTGTTACTCACGGAGGCATCTGGTACGTCATCCTCTCAGTCGCTGCCTTCTGTCTGTTCTAGTCAATTCTCTAAACTTTTACTGAAGATTTCATATTCGACAGTTTTCAGATCTCAGGTACATTCCACATCATTGTCAGTGGCGACGAAATCTTTTGCATTGATGACTGGGATTGTGCCATCGCTGATCTGGTCCTCAGCGATGACGACGTCATCGGATCGTGCATCGGAAACCAGTCGACTGAAGCCAGCATGCCGAAGGCATGCTTTTATTGTTGCACTGGTAACATGTCTCCAACCTTTTAAAACGTACTGATTTGCATGGAGTAAAGAAACCATGGCGCTGACATCCACCGCCAACGATGAACCAGATGGCACGTTGTTTTCGATGTGATAAAGAATCCTGTCTACCATATCGTTCCGCAACTAATTTTCAGATTCATAATCACACTTTGGTCCATGGGTTAAAGAATGCTGGTCATGTTTGTCAGCAAAAATTCCATCCGTATATTTTTCAGGCCTTCTATTTGTGAATGCGCTGTGCAATCATCCAAAATCAACCTAATAGTTTGGTCTAGCTTCTTGTCCCATTCCAAGACCCACTCGGTGAAAAGTTCTTTCGTCATCCACTCACTTTTGTTAACTCTGTAATATACTGGAAGTGGGTCCACATTCACGCTATTAAAACATCGTGGTTTCTTACGTTTTCCAATCAAAAGCATTTTTTTAATCTGTGCCTGACATATTCGTGCAGCACAGAAGAATGATCCCATCCATGACTTTTTCCGATCCTCTGAACTTGTCGGCAGAAAAACACATAGCCCTCTAGAGTTGCTCGGTAAAAAGGACGTGGTTCTTCTGCATTGTACGCGTCACCATCAAACGCATTTAAAAGTTTAGGCAGTCGATCTTTTAACTAGTTTTCACAGACTGTTCTGTCCGCGGAGCTCTTTTGGACATGCGCACTTTACACAATACGGTTTCTACTCCTGCCCTCTTTGCAACTTTACTTCTTATGCGGCAGCAACGTTTTTCCCAAATCTTTCTTCGAATTCTTCTGCCTTTTCAACAGCAGGCTTGTAACTGTTTGGCTGTGCTCAGGAAGCGATATTATTCAGTCTTTCAATGCAGTTTCAACTTCTTCATCCTCTTCACATCGTTTCCTTTTCTGAGAGCTTGCATTGTCATGCGACAGATGCTGCCGGAGTTCCTTTGCGCTGGCTATCAACCTGGCCAGGGTACGACGAGAAATGTGTAAATCACTCGACAACTCGTCCTGCGAAGTTACTGGTAAATAACTTTTTTGTTGGTCCAAAACGTCCAACTTTCCTGTCAAGGATAACTCCTTTCTGTTACTGGCCATACTTGTGTGCAACCACTAGAGTACTGACAAATGTGGAGCGGAAACATCACCCGACTTTGCTCAGTTCTCTAGTTTTTAATGGGGCAGAGGGCTTGTGCACATCCGTTTGTACATTTAGCTTGATCGTGAATTGAATGACTTAGGTAACGTATTCTGATCTGTCAATAACACACACCGCCGACATCTTTGTTTTTCTTGACTCGATCGGGCTGGTTAGCTGTGGGATATCGTAATAAAACTTAGTCGGAGCAGGGACGTAACATTGACAAAGCGAGGAGAGCACAGCCCACGCAGCTGGGTAATTCAGCGGTGGGACAACCGGCAATGGGCAATTAGACGGTGAAACTTTAGCATAATTAAGAGAAAAGAATTTGTATTTTGAAAAACTAGGCAATAAAGCGGGGTGGGCTATAAACCGCGTGGGCAATGAAGCGGGTTCGACTGTCTTTGTAAAATATTTAAAAACAGTTGTTAAAATAAAAGTACCAAAAAGCGTAATAATTTTATTACCAACCTAATACTATGTGGGGAATGTGAATAATACTAAGGCAGTACTGTGCACTAAAAAGGGAATAATTTTTCTGACGGAAAATTACAAACAAGTAGGCTCTCCGAGAGACGATTGCAGGTAACGTCACTTGCCTAGGCGGTAAAAATCGCGGGTGATTTCGAGAATAGAGAATCAGATTGAGCCGTCGAACGCGTTGTTGCGAGTTTAATGTGCATCGACTAGTAATCCGGGGTTTCGAACCTCAGCGCGAGGACCTTGCGAATCTTTGCGCTGTTTTATTTCGCCCTTGTTATTTCCCTCTTGGTATCAATCGGGGTAGCATCACGATACGCAACTGAACGCATCTTTTAACTAATATCTCCGTTTTTTATTCGCTCTGTTTTACTATGCAATATGCTACCAATTTGTACTCTATCCCTTGACCCCCCTATAAAAGCCGTTTTGTCGATATGTAGCTTCGCCTTACGCACACGTCAGCCGATTGTTTTAACGTTTCTTTGCTTATGAGCGTCCGGTCAGCTCGTCGCGCTCAAAAAGCTGTATTAAAAATTTTTAAGCCCCTTATTCATCAAAGGTGGTGAGTTGACATCGTCATTTCGTGAACACTCGTCGGGCACTTACATGCAATTAACAAGGGATTCAAAATAATGTCACATGGAATCAATTAGAGGCCAGGTGTTTTCCGTTTGGAGTGTTGCGCTCTACCACGGTTGGCTTAGTGTGTTTTTGAACACACTGTACGGTGTTGTCGATCGAAAACGATGGTTTCAAGGAGCTTGAGAATATGAGACCTTTAACTACGCATAAGGACTATGAATGACGCATCAGGGCTTACCTGGTGACCGGGACCCATCAACTGCCTCGTAATTCCGGGGCAACTTTTCTCCTCGATTCACGTGCTGCAACTGCCTGTCCCGTCCTTTTGTGAATCCACTTTGGAATATGCTCACTGGTTCAGGCATTAAGCTTTCGATCAGTGTGCCTAACATAGCTGTCTCCACAATTACATATAGATTTGTGTAAGCAATGGGACGTGTATTGCTTCAACACTGGTGGCTTCACTGAACACTTAGTCAGTGGTCTTGTGGACATAAGTAAGCGTACCTGTTGCATTGTATGCCTTTTTCACTGAGGCGCTTTCATGAAGTGGTCGCCTTTGAAATTCAACCCAATGAAAACCGGTTTCTTTCGAACTGTTATTACAGGACACTTGCTGATCACCTGTCAACGGGTCAACCTGAGTGAATCATTCGCAATCCGCATACGCAGTCAAAGACATCATATTCTCAAGCTGCTTGCGGCCATTTTTATCGATTGTAGTACTTTCCCACTGGATATCACGCCTGTGCCTACTGCCTATGTGCACTAGTTCCGCTTGTTGACCCGTATCCTTAAGAATCCTAACTCTACCTTGTAATGCGAGGACGGAGGTTCGAGCCTGCGTAGGGACCGGGCGACCCTCGAAGTATCTGCCCATATGCGACTGGTGGTAGTTGCGCGACAGCGAAACGTCGGTACTACGTGCTGTCGTACTACTGATGACTTTTTATTATGTTTTTACCCCAGCTTTGCTTCTTGTCGTTATCCCGTAAATCCGCATTATTAGCTGCTAAACTTTATACTGTTCAGTCCGTTGATGCATTGATGCTCCGTTTGGTTCGAATGACTACGATCAATGTTCTCCTTAATGCTCGTTGGCTGCATCGCGCTGCGTTTTGTTTTGGCTTCTACTGATGGGATAGCCCGGCGCATATTTCTGCTGCGTCGCCGAAATCAATGTTCTCGTCATTTAGTCTCTCGATCGACCACTTTGCTTCTGGACCATTGCGCATTACACGATCGACAGCGTCCTCCACTGTGTTCAAAGAAAGATGACAGTGACACTAAGCCTATCGTGATAGCATGCAACATACCAACTGGATTACACCTGACTGCTAGTTGGTTTCGTGGGACATTGTTTTGAATCCCTTGTTAGTTACATGTAAGTGTCCGACGAGTGTGCACGAAATGTCAGTGTTATCCCACAACCTTCGTCTTCTGATGTTCTTACTTGGAATTGTAAAGGGGAACCCATATTTCGCTGTGCAAATTCTTATTTCTTTTTGTTTGCTTTGTTATCCAACGTGTTTTATATTACGCCACAAGAAATGGCACAGAAAAGTCTGTAGCCAGATTGTCCAGCTCCAGAACCAATTAACATCCCTATAGATTGTGTGATTTGAACTCGAACTATGGACGAACAAACTGCCACCCGATTCCCTTACACTCCCCACGGAGTCGCAGCCAACGCTTATCACAAAGGTTAAAGAATCAATGTGGGACCATATTGAGGACCTCAAAACAAAGCCCCTGTGTTTGAATTCACTATGCTTCAACTCAAACTGGATAGCTTCATCCTCCTTGACTGTTGATCAGTGTATCCAAAGGGACTAGATTGATCTTGATTAGCTGCTAGAATAAGGTTCCGGCGTAAGGAGATTCTCTCACTTATGATGTATGGAGTTCAGGCAATAGGTTTACGCTGATTATCTTGTCCTTTGTCCGGTTATTCGATTGTTCCGGCTCATGCAGCGTCCTGAAATTCGTCCGATTGCTTTCTGACGGAGTGCTTGGCATACTAAGTCGATGTCAATCTGTATGTTGGTTTCATTCTTCGTGAAGAACCAGGCTTCTAGGAACTCTCATTTTCTTAGGTCACCTCGTGACACTTCTTTTGTCTTGGCCTGATCATGGCTGTATTTTTCCCCATCCACAAGCGCCGAAACTAGGGATGATGCCTAATTTTTTTCGCAGCTTCTTTTGTTCACTTGTCTCCTTGTTGCCAATCTTCTCGCATTTTCCATCATACATGCGCTTTCGGTATTTTCTTGGCTCTTGACTGGGTTTTTCTCATGGTGCCAATTAGTTTATGTGCTACGTCGAGGTGATGCTATTTGTATGGTTTGGCCGCCACTTTTGGTGCGTTATTAATATAAGACAAAACAACTATCTCTGTCTGTTTGCGTTATAGTTCAGACACCTTCGGGTGATACTTCACGGGCATCTCGGCGCAGTCCATTTGCGGTTGCACTGCAGCGAAACCCACCACCGCGATCGACATCCTAATTTTACTCCGCCACCTGTTGGGAGGTGGATAGGCCACTTCGAATTACTGAATTTGGCGAGTAGGGTGCCGGCTTCTGGATTACTTTTTGTCCGACGCAGGAAGACGTTACGTGTGGTGTGGCGAATAATATTTATTCTTCTAGCTCTTTGTTAGGATACGGATTTTTTTCTTACTCAGCGATTAGTATCGTATGCTTTTTTAAGGTGTCCATAGGGAATCGATGAACTCATTCAGAGCACCCAGATAAAAACTATGCAGTTAACTGAATAAGGTGTGGACATTTCATTACATTCCGTACCAAGGCGTTTGGGTTTAGTATTGACAACTACAGGCAGCCGTATTTTCGGCTAAGTGGTCCTTGAAGTGTCGTGATGCTTAAACAACCTTATATGGACCCCCAACACAACAAGTCCTGATCGACTTGTGATTAACGCCTTATTTTTCTCTATTTGACTGCAGAGTGATTGTTAATACTTGTGTAAACTGCAATCATATATGCCCCCGATAATGTTGGGCATGTGAGTCCAATTGTAGCGGGTTTATGGTATCAGCAAGAGATTTTCCTCGATCTTGAGAGCCGTCCACGTGCGGTCTTACAGTGCGAGATGTTCTTCCCTACGGGTGTGAAACTTGGCTTCTTTTGTTCACCGATTTCACGTTCCTGCAGATGTTTAACAATCACCTGTAAAATACGGCTTATATCAAGTGATGCTGTTTAATCACGTGGTGAAGGCACAGTCTGGAATGTTAGTCCTATCCGACGTTTCACGGCTGTCTAGTTGCGAAATGCACCTGGGTTGTTTCTGGTCGGAATTGTTGGAGGTCGTAGTCTAAAACCAAAATTGGCCGAGAGCTCGTTTTGTTTTAATCCCCCTGCTTGTCTGATTTGATGTAATTAGTACATAGCAGTTAGTATAATACGTGATCAAAGCTGTGAATGTTTGCGCTTTATGCACTGTCCCAAGACGCCCAGCTTGATGTGTACCATCAGACAGATCGTATGCTTTTGCTTTGTTCTCGCAGCTTGTTACCGAACGCATACAACTTGTGGATCAATGGACTGAACGTTGGGAAACGTTGCAGCTTTTGTTAGAAGTTTATCAATTCGCACGTGATGCTGAGGTCGCCGATGCATGGCTTATGGCGCAAGAACCGTATGTGGCTAGCAAGGACCTTGGCGAAACACTGGATGAAACTTTGGCCCTTTTGAAGAAACATTTGGCTTTCGAACGCGCCGTGGCCACTCAGGAAGAACGCTTCATCGCTCTTCAAAGGCTAACCACTGTAATTGTTGTATTTTAAACCGATACCTACTTTTGCTTTTACCGTTTATTTTTCAGATATGTTTTCGATCACTTATCTTACAGGCCATTGAGCCACGCTTTAGCAAACTGCACGCCTCCGTTGCCATTGTTTCACTCGTTGCTGATTGCTGTGCTCGTCTATAGAACGTAAGCTCTCTGATTTAGATTTTCTCTGCTGAATGAAATCAGCTTTATTTGTTTTGCACACACGGCTAATCTTATGTTACTTTTTCCACCGCAACAATACTGAATCTTAACGTAGTATGACGGTTTGCGTGCGTCAACGGCCCATTGAGCTGTACTGGGTGGCTCATGCAGTCACTCATACCAGATGGGTCAGTGGTTAGAAGCCAAACTCAGTCTTCTGGTCCTCCAGATTGGGAGCTAGAGTGAGGGTGGCTCCTCACTCCACAAAACAGACTCCATGTAGACCACTACTAAACTGCTGCTGCCTTGCGGTCAGCTTTGGTTTCCAACTCTAACCGCTGCCCCGTGACCTTAAGAATCACAAACTTGCCTTGTAATCTGAGGTCTGGGGTTCGAGCCTGCGTAGCTGACCGGTCGACCCTCGCAGTATCCTTAGCTCACGCGCGACGTTGTCGTTGCGCCTCATTCATCCTCATCATACACGTTAGCTAGACGTAAAAATCACCTATTGTACCGCAATACATAAAAAAGGAAAAAATAAACACGCAGTGGATACGCCAGCTTAGCCACCAACAGCGGGTGAAAAGTTCCGCGGAGCTACCAGCCAGCTATTGTGCCGTAAAAAGTTATCTTATGCCTAAGAACTGAGATCTTGTTTGGAGGGGGAGGCTAGGCGGGAGGGGGAACAAGGAAATTCGGCACAAACGCTATTGTGATCGCTTCTTCGCCGTGTCAACAAGTGTACCCAACCAAACGTGTTCACCGTCCTTCGGACCCCAACCAGGGAGCCGAGACGCTCCAACCTAGGCCGATCTCGAACTAAGGATCTCTTGGTTATGTCACCAGTTGGCCTCCCTCTTCCATCCAACCCCGGCCATGCAAACATCGCACGTCGAATGAGTCGGTGGGCTGTCATGCGCAACACTTGGCCTAGCCGTTGGAGCCTAGTGTGTGATTTAGCGTTCCTGAGCGGTTCATCTCTTCCTGTGCCATAAACAAGGAGCCGAACACGCTCATTGATCACACGGCATTCCCATCGGATATGAGCCAAACTGCGAAGGCATCGGTGCTCTTTTTGTCCGCCAATCTAACGGGCCGGGTTTCATAATCGTACAGTAGGGTCGAACGTGCGGTTGCATTGCAAACTACCCTTCAAACTGTATTTTTTTGATACGCAGTACGCTGGCACACTGTACCCACGCTTCGCTGCCACGTGACCATCACCGGTAGCGCGTCGGCTGAGTATACCGCGGGGACGCCGGCCCCTACGCGGATTCGAACCGACGATCTAAGGATTACAGAAGAGTAGTAGGGGGAGTTGAATGGTATAGGTAGAATTTCGTCACATCTAGGATTGCAAGTCAGGTGTGCAATCCTTTCGGCCACCTGCCCGACTCTTCATGGCGTGAGTGATGTCGCGCAGCGTCATAGGTGGCTGAGGTTAACGAAAGCGCCTGGAGCTTTTGATATGCGGTTTGTGTCTTCGATTGCACAGGCGCTGACACAACTGCCTAGGCAGTTGAGTTTTTGGACGACTTCTAGCTGATCCTCACCAAGAGGCGGTCCCTGCCAATTTTTAAGGAAAGCTTTACACTTCGAGGATGCAAACGTAATCCGAAACGGCTGACAGCCAGTGCTGATCTGTCCAATGCCGCTTGTCACGTTTGTGAGCCGTTACAGATTAGGGCAATGTCGTCAGCATACTCTAAGTCAAGAAGTCGTTCACCTTGGAGCAGTCCCACATCTAAATCGTGTCTTGTGAACGCGAGTGCTAGTCAATCTGTGAAAGATGACAGAGGCAAGCAATTTGAAGGCGGTGGAGATCAAAATGATTCCTTTACGGTTGCCGCATTCCAAATGTGATTCTCCCATGAATATTGGGACAATAACAGAACGGCTCCAATCAGTTGGGACAGTTTTCTTTTCCCACATTTTCACCAGTAATTCGTGTAAATCAGCAACAAGAGCAGCACCCCCGCATTTGAAGAGAGTTGCGCGTCGGTACTGCCTACCGGCGTACTGCTTGTGCCTTTTGCCCAGTCATAACCGTTCTGTCTAGACCTGGGCAATCTGCCAATATGGTGCCTGTACACAAGTACAAAAACCTATTGTCACAATTTATTGATATTTTGACCGTCGCAAAGGATTATTATCGACACGCTGTCTGCCGCACCGAACGGGGTTGATAGGCATGAGGACGCTGCTGCCTAAATTCTCCTGTCTTCTTAATCCCCATTCCTACGTTTTTTCCTCCTTATCGTCCGTTCCCACTTTTATCCCCGTTCTCTGCAGCCCCCCATTCTTTGCCCTCCACCGCCTTGCTTTTTAGTCCTTTTTTTCTACTTTCGACCCACACGCGATCTCAGGGCGTCACCCCGACTAAATGGGCAACTCTGTGTTCAACCAAGTGAGCAACGGTTCATCCACTTATATCCGTAGCCCTCGATCCTCGCTCATCTACAACAGTACGTCAACTATTTAAATTGTTTCTTCGCTGCCGTACAACAACAATCGTCTACGAAATGAGGAATACGAAGTGCGAAGCGAAGAGGGATCCAAACACATGAAAAGTCAAAGCGGTTACACCTTGTCAACGACACGGTCACAAACAGCTGGTTATTTTGCGTAGATGAGGCAGCATCTGCGAAACATTTTTCTTACAGCTTCCACTGCTCCGCATCATAATCAGCTATTACCCCGCAAATAACCCAGCACCAAATGCACTTTACATAGTCAGTCCCACTAGGCGATGACATCAAATGCACCACTGGTGTCGACTGCGAGCCATGTCCTGTAAAGTTGAGCCAAGCACAAGACGGGTGACGTGGACTCCAGCCCGGAAGGCGAGATGGACCAACGGAATCCAGTTTGGTCGTCAGTGGCTTCATTTTCCGCTGGCAAGTCAATTTTTGTCCACCCCGAGCCTTTCAACACTACATCTGGCAGACAAAACAGGACCATCCTCGGTAAGCAGTGACCGGGCATACGTAATACGTGCCCAAGTCCACGCGACTTATTCAGTGCTATCTATTGTTCCACCGAATTAGCTTGAGTATCTGTGCTTAGCACTCGCTTACGCACATCATCGTTACGGAAAAGCTGGTGCCACCGGATACCAGCAATGGCTGGCAGACAGCAATTATCAAAGCATTGAAGACGCATCCGATCGAAGAGGCCAAGTTTCACTTTCATAGAGTAGGACGGACCCTCACTGTAGCCATGTAAACTGTGTTTCCAAACCGAGTGCCACCTCTTTCTGACACCATAGAAGTCGCATATTCAAGAGGCTAGTCCTAGCTTTTGCATTACGTGAACTGACTTCATTGGTTATGCGCCCATGCTTGCTGATGCAGCTGCCAAAGTGAGCGCATTGACGAACTACCTCGATTTTCTTTTTATCAACGGGTCATCAAGTGGCTGGTAATCTTGTAACAACACTTGCACTTTGAAGGTGCGAAGCGCATGCCAAATGGTGGGACCACTCTAGTGGTGTTTTTCAAGGTTGACTGGGCTGCCCCAACAGCGTCTAGCGGCATGACGATATCATCCACACAATCAAGATCAATTGGCTTTTCACCAGGCAGCACCTCAACGCCTGCATCGTGAGACTCCACAAACGAATACTCAATGATGCAGTCCACCACGAAGTTGAACGAAAATGAGGAAATTGGACAAACCTGACGAACGCCACTTTTTATCGGGAAGATATCTGATAGGTCACAGTAGACCCTGAAGCGGTTTGTGGATTCGAGTACAATACACGTAAAGTGTTCCCATATTTCGTGGGAACACCTTTCCTAACAAAATGGATCGATCAGCTGAGTCAAACGCACTCTTAAAGTCGAGGAGCCCAGCTACTGTCGGCTTGCGATACGTGTGGCGCTGTTCTAGCACCTGCCGCAGAGTGAATTTGTGGTCTATACAGCCCCATCCTGGGCGTAAACCTGATTGCTGTTCCCTAATCCGGTAATCCCGTTCCGCAGTGAGCTTCTAAACTAACTGACCATGGCTCGACCTGCACCATCTGACTGGGAAGCGGTCCTGGAGCAGGGGACCGATAGAGCTGCTCTCGTAAGTGCCCCGCTTAACGAGTCATACGACACCCCTTATTTTAAATCAGTGTCCGTGCTGTCTCCGATTGTCTAACTGACGCCTGGTTTCCTAGGGCTATTGGTGCGGATCAATTGGGAGAGCTTGCGATAATTGTCTACTGCTCCCATCCTCTTTATCTATTGAGCCCTAATGGTCCACCATGCTTCCTTATCACCACGTAGGCTCCGCTTTAGTTCGCGCCTAATAGTCCGTCTGGTTACATTGTACTCAGCCATTTGGGAGTTTTCACCGACCTCTCGGATATCCAGTGACTTGTGTGGTGACGATTAATACTGTCACAAGCAGATGTTTCCGCGTCGTGTTTCGCGGCCGATATTCTATTGCACTGAAGATCAGTATCATTAGGGCGAGAGAGCGAAAGATCGGTACAGGGGCATCGTAGTAAACTTGTCTGACCGAGGGATTTGATAACTTCTCAGTCACCAATCGATGGGGCACTTGATACACCTCCCAGTAAAGTTCATAGAAAAGCGACAATGTACCAAGTCATGATCAGAGTCCACGCAAGTATTCCAGAACGAGCGACAATGTAGGTTGGAACTACGCCACTTGTTGCTCAATGCAACCTGATCTATTTGGGTCCATAACTGGCCAGCCGTAGGGACACGCTAGGGGACACTTCGGCGTCCACTGTGTCTGGAAGCGGTGCTACTACGAAACAGCCGGTACTCTGCGCGCAGTTGCAGCAGACACTCGCCGTTGTCTGTCCGGTCGGAATTAAGTTCACAATTACCACCTAGTTGAGTTTCTGAAGAGCCCAGATGATGACCTACTTGCGCATTCATACTTACTGCGTCAACAGTGATGTCAGAACAGGTTACACTACAACGCAGCGTGTGCAGTTCGTGATAGGTGTCTTTGTAGCATCAGAACTGCAGTCGGTGGGTGCATAAGCGAAAACCGCAAACAAACAACGTCTTGTACTACTTCGTGAATCAACCTTAGTTTATGTCCTCAAACGGACTGCTCACTGGAATCTAATCAACCAACGAGGACTCAGTCTTGGAGCATCAGTGTCTCCGAATGCGTGCAACCAATAGCTAGAGGTCAAGCCTGGCGTAGTTAATTCAACAACCCTGTGCGGGTCATTGGTCCTAGTTTCGGATACTCAACACACGTCGATACCCAATGTGTCCAACTTGCATGCAAATGCAACCTATTGACTCTATTTGTCTTCGAGTGCAAACGTTGAACTTCAACGGGGCGTCGGATGTTATCGATAGGCGTCTAGTGGTTGGTGCGTGAAGATAGCTGCACATTGTATTCATCTAGTGACATGCAACTGCTGTCCATTAAGCTGGGGATTTTAGAAGGAGGGTTCATAATGGGGATTTGGGATGGGAGTAAGAGGAATATGGAGAAAATAAAGTAAACAGTAGTAACATGTATTTCGCATTCGATCACCGGCGCCTTCACAGCTTAACTCACATCTGGCGGTGTTCGGCATTTCATTTATGGTGCAATAAGTGGAAGAAAACCGCTCAGCACCGTTACTTCACGCACCAGGCTCCTGCGATATGTCTTATTTCCCCGCCAGTGTGTGGATAGGAGAGCAGACGGGCGGCCAAACGAGGACTTGGTCAGGAGAGAAGTAGTCCCCGTTCGAACTTGGCATTGTTTGATATCTCCCGGGCTGGGGTCCAACAGACGATGGCAGAATACATTTGCTGACAGAGAAGAGCCCGCCTCAACGATTCTTGTGTCCTGAGTTACTTTGTCCATTTCCTTTCAACCGTGATCTCATTATCGACGCACATAACTTTTCCTCTGCTTGTATTGTCTTTCTCTTATGTTCTATTCTACTACCACCTAACTGGCTCGGATTATGGCACTATCTGAGGTGTTTCCCACCTCTGGCCAACATATATGATGTTGATGAATATTTTTAGTTCACTTATATACCCATTGGTCTTCACGTTATGTGCTCACTTATTTTCGTATACTCGGTTTATTTTTGCTTATTTCTCAGGTGCTTTGGCACAACTGTGGAACAGGGATGCATGATCCTATTCAGCTGCTGTTGAACCTGTTTGTATATTTCTAACCCAGATCTATTGGGTATCGTCCATCAAGGTTTCTTTTGGTTTTAACAGTAAAAGACCAATTAACCTCAACAGCGCTTGTCGCGATCTGTGTGGCCTAAGTGGGTTTATAGACAATGGACCACTTGGTTCTTTCGATGAATTATGTGTTTTGTTGAACAACACTACTTTAATCTGAATGGCTTAGACATGTCACCAAGTTACTTGTATTTTCCTTGCTCTCCCTTTCCATCATCATGCTGTATTATGCTAAGTACCTCGCTTTTTGTCTTCGTTTTATGACTTACTCTTCATTCTCACTTCTAGTTAGAGCTCAAAGCCAAGGAAAGAACTCCTGAAACGGAGGCCGCCCGTCGCGCCGAAAAAGAACGGCGGATTGCCGAAGCTATCAAAGAGTTTCTCCCACCCCCACCCATTGTCCAAATTCCCGTTTCTGATGCAGAGAGATTTGCCGGGGATGCCAGAGCTGAAACCACTGGCCGTGTTCCTTCCACTCCCAAGCGAGGACGCGAAAGTAGGGACTCTGGTCGTCCTCCACGCGATTTTGAAGGTATTCTTATCCGCAAGCATGAATGGCAGAGTGGAGGTAAAAAAGCTCCCTCTCGATCTTGGCACGAATTATACTTTGTTTTATCCGCATCTGCTGGCACCTTATCTGCTTACAAAGAACAGCGCCTAGCCAAAGAAAAGCCGAGCGAATTGTATCGCCACGAAACCCCAGTTCCCTTGGCTGGTGCTTCAGCCGCACCCGCGTTCAATTACGCGAAAAGAAAGTATGTGTTCCGTCTGAAGCTATCTAACGGAGGAGAAACGCTGTTCCAAGCGCGTTCCGATGAGGCGATGCACGAGTGGGTTCAAATGATCAATGCGGTCATAGCCAGTCTGCCAAGTGAACCTCTTGAATCCACCTCCAGCGCTGGCGGTCGGGCTGCCACTCTGCCTTCCGGTGTCCAATCGGAATCCCAGCTGGGTTCAAGCGGGGTCGCGACGGGAAAGAAAAAGTTCTTCACCCTGGGTCGGAAAAAATGAATTATTATTTAATGGGACGTCGACGTGCGTTATTCTGTGCTAACAATGCGATCTCCGGTCGCGGATTAAAGTTCTTTCACCGCTTCAGCATTGTTCTCTTTGGGCATATTTGCCTTCTCCCGAAAATTGATTTCCTGGCTGAATTCTGTGCTATAACACTATTACCGATGGGAACTTTTTTTTATCTCCATCACTGTCGCACCCACTTCTTTCTCTTCCGTTTTCGTCGGCTTTCTCATATCCTGATAGATCATTTTTCGAACTTTCGCCTCGTCAACGCAAATCAGTTCGTGTTTGCCCATTATCAGGTGTTTCGCAATTTTCCCCGTACTTTTGCTCCGGCTCACGACTGCTGGCTGATTTGACGCGCCTTACGGGGTCCCGTGAGCTTCTCATGCCATTCGCAGTCTATCTAGTGTACGTCTTTTCCCCCTCCAACCCTGTGCTGTTTAATCGTTTTTCCATAGGATGTTTTGATTCCCTATTTTATACTTTGTAAAGAGGCTTGCGTCGTTTTTGGTTTATTTTTTCGTTAGTACACCTTGTTTTCACTTTATCCACCGTTCGTCTCCTCTAGGGAGCTAGCGTGTTGTGCTGGAGTTCCCTCAGCATGGTTCCGTTTTTTGCGGCGCGCGGCTGCATATATTTTTAATAGACGTTCTGAGTTCACGAATGCTTCCTTATGTTATGTTCGGTCACTTTGTGATCCCCAATCCCATTCTCAGTTTTGACTGCATCGCCTTCTTGCTTCTCTCAACTCGGTCCTGCTGCAAGACCGCTGTATTGCTAATTCGCTTCTAATCCATTAAATGTTTACTTGATTATCGCTGTTGAGCGTATTCGCTCTCCGCTTCGTGCTCACTTTTGCCTTCTACTCCTTAATTCTTCCTTTGCTTCTTTACATTAGATCAATTTTCTTATACATGCCATCGGTTTAGTATTCCAATACAAGATCAGTGCAGTATCTGCTTGCATACCCTACTCGCTGGGCTGTGGACAGATACAGTCGTCTTGTGTTCTCATCTCCTGCAAAATTTTAGCTCACAGGGCGGTGCGATTGCAGATGTTCCACCGGTTCTGTTCACATCAGAGCCAAAGATAATCGGTTGCACTGTAGCAAGTGCGGGACCACGTTCTGAGGCTTTTACTGGCTGGATCTCTACTTGACTTTGCTGGTCACATATTCTATTGAACCAGCTTATCTCTGCTTGTACCTCGCGTGTTCATTTGAAGGTTCTCATCACTCTTTTTTAATTGCCTCTACAATTACATTGGCTTATGATGCTGAATTTTACACATTTGCCCTGATACTTGAGTTTACCGGGCTATGAATATTTCTACCCAGTGAGCTTCATTGAGTGACTGCAAATTCTTTGCTACCTTATGGAATAGTTGTTGTCGACCCATCAGCTTCAGTCTTATCGTCCTCTCGATAGAGCTTTGGTGGATGCGATTTATATACACACCCTCAAGCGCGAAACTCAGTGGGTTACGGATTCAACTCGATTAACCTAAAGCACGTCTACTACGGGGTCTGAAGGGGAATGACTGTCACACAATTACCTGCAACTGCACATTTGGCAATTTCTTACCAGTACGATGCAATCTTGCATGCAGTTGATCTTGGTCGCATGTGCGTTGTCGGTTACGATCGAATAAACGTACACTGTTCTGAGCCCCCTCCCATGGTCGCATTTTCACCGGACCCTAGTCACTCTAAAATTAGAACTGCTTCTCTCCATTACTTTGCGGATCAGACTACTATCTAATGGATTCTGTATGGAGTTCTCTAAACAAATCTACTTCCTTTTTGATCAGTCAAACAGAGCTAACAGTCTTTTTTTCAGCAAGTGATTACTCCGGTTCTCATGACATATGTGCATTTACCCAAACGATCTCCCAAACCTAATGTTTCACTTTACCTATATTCTTTCACTGTTTACCGTCCTGTCAGGTGGATCAGCAGGTATCACTTTCTTGAGGTGTATGTGTGACGACGTTGTCTTCCTTCTTTTGCTTGATTTGGTACCGTAAATGGGATATGTTTGGCCTCTTGTGATAACTTTGAGCCAACATGAAACAAAGTATAAAGGGTTACACTTCTTTATTATTTGGTTTGGTAAAATTGGTTTTGTGTTGAAAATTCATTTTTCATCACTTTGAAATTATTTTATGATGAACTGAGATATTCAGTCCTGAGTATACTTATTGTCATAAATGGCCGGTGTCATGACATGTGTTTAACATACGTTATAATTTTTTCTGTGAATCATGATTCTGAGAAAGTGTAAGTATAACCACCTCTGTCGTCCTTTTGCGAATAAGGACTAGTAAACATATTTGATCTTATCCAAACACATTTACCGTGTATTATGTTACTGTCTTGGTGGCCAATGTTACCCCAATAAGCTTTTCTATTTAAGGCTAACTTTGACCAGCTGGCCAAGTAATCTGAAAGGGGAACCAAATATCATGAGAGGATTGCCAAAGTCAGCAATTAGCCGAATTTATGCTGGCACCGGTGATGGAGAGTTACTGCCGTCATATGTAGTGTGCAAAGCCGAGAAGCTTTGGAACACTTGGACAGAGAATGGTTCACCAGGCACACGATATAACAGGTCAAGGTCAAACTGGTTTGACAACACCTTTTCTTGGACTGGTTTCTGTTGCAGAAAAGCTGACCGTTGTGTGCTATTGGACAGCAATCTCATTTCACATTTTTCTCTTGATATTGTCAGACTGCAATGAAAACAATATTGCTTTTTGTTGCCTTCCACGTCTACCAGCCTCTGGATGTAGAATTCTTTCGGGCTATGTAGACCAAGTGGTGAGACATGCTTACATACTATAAAAGCTGTGACAAATTGAACCATACCACCCAGAAATATAGACTCCCGGGGTTGTTCAAACAACTTCTAGATACCATGGGTAAAGAGATTGTAGAAAATTTGCGGTCAGGGTTTTGAAAAACTGGCATCTATCCAATAAATTCCCAGTCTGTCCTGAGCAGAATTCCATGGGAAAATGAAGAAATTGCAGATGCTCTTAGCACCTCCGTTTTTTAGGTATACAAATAACAGCTGAAAGGAATGCGGTTTGTCACTGGTGAAGAGAATTTACTACAACGCAAAAAGGCTCTGGACGTCCAGTCTGGGAAAAATGTCTTGGGTCCAACCGAGGAGCTTGTTACCGGAATCGAGCCTTGTGCTGAACCAGAAAATGACTCGACAGCCAAAGTTTATCTAAGAGAAGTCGATTACTTGTCCTCTGTTGGTGTTGTCAGTGACATCCGACTAGAAATCTTTGTTGATTCTGATGACGTATTATAGCTGTTTTGTACTTTTTTACATATGAACAGTGGCCTATCTTACTCTTGTGTTATGTAACATTGGCTCTATGTATTTGTTGTCATGGTCAAAGTATCTCCGTTAAGGGAGAACTTTGGCCATAGTAGATCTTTTAAAACAACTGACTTAAGGGTATAGAACTGCATCAGTCAATATTTTCTGCGACATTATGACACTATAGCCCATGTACAGATCATTTAATAATATTATAAAGAGCACTGATAAATGTGTGGTACATTCCGAACAAAACATGTGAAACCAAGTTACCCGGTTTTTCAGTATCTTGTGACGGCGGCTACATTCCTCTGCTCTGGTGGCAACGAGTCAATGGTCCCGGTTATTTAATGTGTTAAAATCACTGTAAGCGGAAATCCCAAATGCATTCTGCAGGATGTGTCGTGTTTTTTCATTTGAAAGCTCTTAACTCGCTGTAGTTTCAGTTTGAGCATTCACCAACTGTTTCTCGGTGACTGTTCGAAATGAGTATTGTGATCTTCTGTTTGAATTGGAGTCACTGTATTGTCCCCGTTGTGTAAAGCGTCCATATTCGAATGGGTCCCTAATTGGAACCTGAACTCCATCGTATAAGCACTCCGGAGTTCGATGTTAGTCTTACTGACGACAGCTTACGATTTTCCCTACCTTGTGCTGATCAGGTCCTTAATGTCAACTTTCTAGCACGAACCGCATCACACCACCTCTGCCCATTGAACCACTAGGTGTGAACCAAAATAAATCATGTCACCGTCATCTACATTTGGTCCACCTCGTTTCATGCTCGTTGGTCGATTTGGAGCGCTTGCCTGTACCCCGTACATGCCTCCTTATGTTCACACAACGCCTAACTCTTAGGGTTCAACTTAGCCCTCAGAGGTTGTCCTCCGATGACCTGGGCTCCATCTGCGGAGCTACATCATCGGTTCGAACTGAAACAACAGCGGCCACTGACAATCGGTACGGATCACCTTTGATATGCTAGATGGCTCCTACACCACCTGGCTTGTGGGCCGATTTCCGACATGTCGACCAGATTACTTCAAACACAGTAGATGTTTCTTTTAGTACTGATTCGGAGTGCCCCTGCTCTTTACGGGCAGAGTTCTGTTATCTGACTTGACTGCCTTTCAATTCACTTTCAGAATCTCCGTCAGACGTGGTGGTTCGGTTCCTTCTTCTAGGTAGCCGCACTTCTACCAGTCTTCTCGCTGAATACACCTTATGTTACCAGTAAAGCCTTGTAGGTTCGAATACACTAAGTGCGGTGACCTCGCGGTATACTCAGTGAATCGTCGGTAAGATGTGCCGGCGTACTGCTGATGTCTTTGTGTTGCGTAAATCGGTCGTCCATGAGCAATTTAATCCATGAAGGTGAATCAGCAGAGCGCTTCCGCACATATCGTTCAAACGAGGTTTTTGAACCAATGAGATTTCCCCCTTTTACTCATTTGAAAAATGATGAGGTGCTTCAGCCAATCAGTGAAGCCGCGTACGTCAACGCCTATGCTTGTGTCCAATACCCGAATCCGTCAGATTCGCCTCCCTTTGCCTATCTGGTTCATTTTTCGTATGCGTCTGAGCACTCACATCACCACTCGTGTAACTTTTCATTGCTTTATTCGCCTGTGGAGAAGGTTAAACTTATTTGATGCAGCGCTGCTAACATTATTTTACGGGCTAAACACTAAGTCACTGCGTTGTGACGTTGTAACACATATCATGCTTAACCACTGGCGTCTGCAGAGCTTCGCTCCTCTGCTACTGACATCAAATCGGCACTATTGGGCTCCGACCACGGATACTTAATAGCAATCCCTCTGACACAATAACACGCAATCAGTAGCACTTTGATCACCCAAACTGCCCGGGTCACGTTCTTTGCGTTCCTGTCCCCATGTCTTTTCGATCGATGATGCACCTTTTGGTACGAACCTGCAGGATGGTTAACTTATGGCATAATGAAAAGACAAAGGAACTGGCGAACAACTTGACTCAGCGTGTATTTGCCATCTTCCAGAATGGTCGCATCATATGCTCGATCGTAAAGTCAATGGGACTGCTACATTACGTCCATGCTTTGACCTTTCCGTGTTGCTTTTAGTCTGAAACTGTGCCCCATTCTCTGTATCGATTTGGACGCCCTTACAGTACCCTGACCAGCGTACAGCCGTTTACGGTTGCATAACAACGGAGCATTCGCAGCAAATGGTTGCGTACTATTGACGCTCTTATCTCTGCATTTTGACAGCATGTTTGTTTCTTGTCTACTTCCACCGCTGCTATAAACCATCATCATAATGGCTCACCGGCTATACTAACTGGTTTCATCGTACTTTGGCACCCGAATCATGATACTTGATGGCTTTTAACCAAAGGTCATTGGAGTCGTGTTTGCTTGTAGCTCGCTTATCCTTGGATCTGGACGCTGCTGCAATTGCCGTAGGCTGCCCGTGATTGTTATCACATTGATATTGATTGCCTCCTTGGTTACCTTTTAGACATTACGTGAGCTGAACCTGTCTTGATGGACCGGGGGCACTTCTCACTTGTTCGGAATTCCACTCTTTCCGAAAAACCACGGGTGCGAAGGCACAGCTTGAGTTATTATCGACGTCGGTGATACTTGTCCCGTACACTTGAGAGATAACAGGCGCCCCCAAGTCTTTAACTTTTGTTACCTACAGAGCCTCGCCCTTAGATTCTATCATGTGCTACTTGGATACACTCACCGAGGAGGACCTTGTTTTATCTCTCTATCCCAGAATATCATGGTGACATTAGTTGACCTGATAACGGAGAAGGAAGTCGCTGACAATATTGTTCTTCCTCCTCGCTACTCAGCCTGTGCTTCTCTCGATACATTAGTAGAGGATTTGTGAGATTGTGAAATTAGCGGATGTCGTCTGTTAGTCGGACGAATTATTTATGGTATGTTGGGTACTGAGCAGCTTGTGTCTTAAGTTCGTTTATGATGCCGCAAGCAAGCTGTCTCTTCGACGCTGCTTTTTCTTCGCCCCATTGTTAACTATGTATAACCATAAGTTGTCGACTAGGTGCGGATGTCTTCATTCTGAAGGTCTGCCTTTGGTGTTTTGTTTTCTTCTACTCTCATTAGCCGCCATCCAGTTGTATGGAAGCGTTTATTCAATCTAGAGTACGGCTGCCTCAAACTCGTCATGAAGGATAGAGTAAAGTAATAACAAGGCCATTTAATGATTTTGCTCTAACCCCAAGCTGCTCTACAGACACGTGAACAAATTCCGTAGTTAAGCGCGGAATTCATGCTTTGCGCACAGCATGAGGGTTAGTGCAAACGGCAAAAGAGGCTGTCAACGTTCTCAGACAACAATTTAGCCATACCCACTAAAGCTACACTCATCTTACATTTTACCCCTGCAAATCATGCCGCGCTCAAGACTTAACCACAAATCCTTTACTAGTACGATGTACTGCAATGGCTGATGTCCTTCGCGAGTGCAGCTCCCCTGATGCCGACGATATTCACCCAAAAGCGTTGAAAGCGTTTGCCATGAGTTTAACTTTACCGTTAGCAACATTTCTTCAATGATATGTAGGTTCCCACAATGTGGAAGCACGGGATCATCACTCCAATCCATACAAGTGGCAGACATACAGAATCAGCTAATTATCACCCTATAATACTATTTCCGGTGACCCCCAAAGATCATGGAGCCCATTGTCGTTCGGGCACTCATGGTGTACCTGAGGAATAGCAAAATTCTCGTTCCGAAGCAGCACGGATTTGGCCAAAACCGGTTCAGTACTACCAACCTGTTGATAGCCCTTGCATACTGGACGGAATCTTTGGATTCTGTTATAGGAGTAGATGCCCCCTATCTGGATGTCTTGGAAGTATTCGACCGTCTAAACTATTTGTTATGTTCGTGGTTAATGGCATGTAGATCCGTCAGAACAAAGACTCACTGCACCGAACAGTGTGCTGACCAAATATCAAGTCACATGAAATAAGCAAGATAGCTCACAATATAGGTTAAGGTGAGAGTGTGTTAGTCGGCGGCTTCATTCATATGAATCACAGTAGAGCGGTGAGGTGAGGGTGCAATTCACGGTCAGAGGTATGGACCGAGGTTGTATTTTTAAGGCACCGGATCGCCTGGTGTAACATCTCCCTCTTTGAAAAACACGTTCTCTAGACTCTTACGATTGAACTGTTGGGTTCCCCTGTAAACGTGAAATTAGCTTAGTTGTCCGCATTGGTTTCCGTAGCATGGCTCTGTGCGCGTTTCTGTCAGCTCACTGAGCTCCACACCTTTTGATAATTTAAGCGTGCCCAGCGGTACATCAAACGGCAACTCGAAAGTAGAAGAGATTGTGTATTCGATCCGTCGTTTATGTAACTGATTGACATGCCGAACGAAAGACAGCGGTCAGATAGACACCTACAGCACAGTGTCTTTTCTTTTTCTTACCATTGCAGGTTGCTAGGTTTGATGGTTCGGCTTTGTATCTAACACCTACCCCGGCTCCCCTGGTAGAAAACTTCTGCTCACGCCTAACGCGAGTGGCCGTTGCGTACTGCATCAATTGGAAGACGTACCTCACGGCCGAACATGACTTCCGCTGAGGATCTACCGCTTGGTGCAGCGGGATTAGGCGTAGCCCGATAAGTTAATAGGAACAGCTGTATGATCTCTGTCAGTCTTTCTCATGGCAGTTTTAGAACTGAACGTTTGAAGGTATCCACGAATCTTTCTGCTTGCTCGTTGGACTGGGGATTGTATTCATCAAGTATACGTCCGACCACTTGGTATGCGCATCAACTACAAGCAAAAAATACTGGACCAGCGAAATCGACGTATTATTATCCCAAGGTTTAGAGGCTAGCATCCAGGGTTAAATGGTTTTGCTTGGATGTTTTGCTGCTGATGGACAATTGCTGCATATGGCAACACAATCATGGATGGCGTTGTCAATAAAAGGCCAGTGTACCCAACTTTTGGCTAAAACTTTTATCCGTGATATTCCGGAGTGATGTTAGTGGTGTGCGTGAGTGATCCGATTTGGCCACTTTGTGTTGAAAAAAAACAACGTTTTGCAAAAGATGGATTTTTGTATGTTCCTGACTGTCCACAAAAGTAATCGGGAGAGCTCTGGTGGAATTACCCGGAGCTGTTTCACGTCCAATTTAAGCGCAACTGACGTGATAACCTGTTCTTCTTCTATGCTCGGTTGTTTTGCGATAATTCGAGACAGCGCATCAGCGTAACTGAAATCTGCCGTAGACACATGAGCTATTGTAAAGTGATATGCGAGCAGCAGTGTCGCTCAGCGTTGGATGCGATTCGCCGTGTACACAGATATACCCTTCATTGAACCGAAAAGTGCTAATAATGATTTATGGCCCGTCACCAATACGAATTCTTTACTCTGCAACATCCGAGGAAACTTTTTTGACAGCAAAACTTAAAGCTAGCGCCTTTTTCTCGATCTGTGAGTAGTTTCTTTCAGACTGTTAGGGCAAGTGATGCGTAAGCAACCGATCTCATGGTGCTAGAGTAGAACCATTGGCAGGGAACTGCTCCAACATCAAAACTGGAGGCATCTACAGAGACAATGTTATCTGCTTTTGGGTCATACTGTGCTAGCATTAAATTAGATACAAGAGCTTTCTCAATGAGTCTAAACGCTTCCTCACATTGGGATGACCAAAACCAGTCTACATTTACCCAGCAACTCATTGGCCCGCGAAGTCGATGCATATCAGGAATGAATGCATTGTAATAACGATTGCAGAGTAGGTTTATCGTGTGGCGCATTAGTTCCTCTATGAAGCGCATTTTTTCAATATCAGGTCTTCGCCCGTCACGATCGACAGTAAAACAAAAGTATTTTAGTTAAGGTATAAGAAATAACATTTATCAGCTCAGAGTCGAACCGTATTCCCATAGTGTTCGAATACCTACAAGAGATGACTGCTAGGCTGCCTTCTGTTTTTTGATGCGACGATAATATCATCCAAGTATGCACATGCCGATGATATGTCCGCTAGCATAGTATCCATCAATTGTTGAAACAGTCCCTGAACAGCGTTCACTTCGAGCGGTAGCTGATTGTGCCGTTACATAACACGGTGAGTTAATTGGAAGAAGATAGGCACCTGAGAGATCAATCTTTGAGAAAATACGACTGCCGTTAAGTTTGGCGAAAAGATCCTCCGGTAATGGCAGCGGGTATTGATGGAGATTCAGTGCCGATTGAATACAATCACTTAACTGACATAAAAATGACAATGCCGTGTGAAAAGCAAAAATCTCATTGTGTATTATTGTGCGCATTCATTCCAGGGTTTATGGATAGCTGAATGTCGCGAGTGCCTGAGTCACGCAGGCCTAGTGAGCCATGAGCGAGGCCACTCGGGACCACTACCGAAGCGACGACGGGTCCTGCAGAAAACGTAGGCAAAACCGGCGCAGCGTTTGTAGGTACGGTGCATTCGATTTACTAACCGCGTGCTTGCATTCTAAGTCTATTTATTTCAGGTGGTGGGTTTTCAATTTTGTCCTAATGCTTTTCTTTCTCATATAAATGCCTACCTATATTCTCTTCTATAAACTTACACACGTCGCTTAATCCAATTGTAGTTAATTTCGATAACATTTTCGTGTTTGTGGCATTTCAGTAAACTATACTTTCCGACCTCGTGTACTTATCTCGGATTCGTTTGTAAACAACTTATCTATATATGCTCATTAATTTAAGATTTATGTCACCGTTTCCTTATGCATTACTCGGTTTATTTTATTTGTTAACTTTCACACAAGTGATTGGCTGTTGCTTGATATCCCCGGTGTGACTGCGCTTGATGTGCATGTTGACAAGGTGCCTATCTGTCTATTGCCCACTGGCTCTAGGAGACAGTTGGTCGTTGCTGTAGGGGACGGGGTGCACGGTTCTTGTGGTCGTGTTAAGCTCGAAGAGTGGTTCCATGCATTCAGTGTGGAGCGGACTGCGGTTCAGCCACCGCATGTATTTGCCTGTCACTGTGATCAGCCACAGGACGCCTGCGCCTACAGAGGGACCATGGGTGGCTTGCGCTGCACCACACACCCCATATCCAGTGTAAACCCGAAGGAATAAGACCGGGAGGCATGTGGATGGGAGTCACGTTTCATCAATGGAGCCGGCCCACACTCCTTCACAGGCAAACACAAGCACGCTGTATCTAAGGAATCAAGCGCGCACAAGGCGCGTTTTCGTTCATACTTGGTCTTCTCGATTCAACTCGAAAGTGGCATCTGAGTCGTTTCACAGCGTATATGTGCTTACTTTGGCTGTTCCAAGTTTCGTGGAACAGCCCAGAAGTTTGGCTTGTAATATTCGAGATCGAACTGGAAAATAAGGGCATTCAGATGGACCGTTCGAGGTACAATCAGCTCATCCCACTCCTATCTTCGTCGGTTGTGACGCTGGTTCAGGATCCTGCTCTGCCCATCAGGTGAGGTAAAGTATTAAACAGTGAAGCAAGCGATTTTAAACTAATTACAACCCACCTCGCGGGCTCGATTTGAACAGCTCAATGGTCTCAAGCTGGGAGATCGCAAGCCGTCTACGTTGCTCCGCGAAATTCAGCGCATCGCTGGTCCCTTATTCTTGAGCGAAGAAGGGATAAAGATGTTGTGGTTTGCACGTCTCCCACAGCCATTGTCGGTAATGCTGTCCATGTTTCTAGATACGCCCTTGAAAAAACAATCTACTAAAGCAGACGCTGCATTCGACTGTCTACCGCAGCAGACGACCAATAGCTTCGGGGACGTATTCTCACCGATGAAAACCGGGTCTTATATTTGTTCCAAGTCGTCAGACCGATCTGACCATAAAGACGAGGAAATTGCGCTACTTCGCAGCAGGATAGTAGCAGTGAAGGCTTAGAATCAGCGTGTGCCGCGGTCAGACGCTGGCCACCTTTTGGCTACCGTTCACTGCGGTACATCTGTGCCTGGACCGAGTACGTATCATTCGACACGACAGCGCAACATTTTCTCTGCACGTTCTAGTCAAATAATACCAAACCCATCGACAAATTGTGTTGGTAGCACCGCCAATATAGTGAAAAAGCTAGACGTTGTCGGGCTCCCTGCACTAGGCACGACTCAGCCGCTTCAGGGAAAGGGAACAGCCCGCTTACTAGCACGACCGACGCATCCATCAACAACCAATCAAATCGCTTGTTTTACATTAAGGACCGACGTTCTTCTATCACTCCTCATCGACACGGGACCGGAAGTCAATTTCATCCCTGCGAATGCGAACGACAAGCACTCGAAACCCACAATCTGCTTGTGGCCAGCGGTTCTCTGATAGCTTCATTAGGTCAGCGCATGATGAACCTGGACCTCAATCTTCGCCGAGATTTTCAGCGGGTTTTCATGGTTGTGTCTGTACCCATCGCAATCATCGGTATCGACTTCCTCCGACATTTTTGGTTGCTTGTTCTAGTATGCTTGCAGTCGAGGATTTTCGTGTCCAGCGTGTGCGTAAGTCGTATTAGACCTGGGGAGTTGCGGTGGAAAGCAAATACCTTGTAGGTGGCTAGATGATCATATCACAACCACCTAGTAAGGGACTACAATAAATTAGGTGAAAATAAAGAGGAAGAATCAACGGCTGTCTACCCGAGGTACAACAATCTCTTTACCTTGGGGATCACCGCAACGTCACGCACAGTCCTGCTGCACTTATTGATTGTGGTCGCCACAGACTTTTAGACGACGGTACTAAACTAGAGCTTGAAGGCATTAGTTCAGGCGCCCCGATAATCAGTCCCGTTTTTCGTGTCTCTGATGTACCTTCGGGTTCTTTATTAGCGAAATTAGTGCAGCTAACGGGTTATATGGGCAAAGCAAACAACCTTCCTAGAGATATGTGGAGCCTATGGTAGGGTTTTGGTGTGCAGCGCTACTGCGAACTTACTGTCTGAATATCCACGACTGATGCGACCAGCTGCGGAGCTTCTGGTCGTCACGAGGGAGGTCAGTCATCACATTGTCACGCACGGTCCGCCAACGATCGCCCGATCAAGGTGACTCGCCTCTGAATGTATGTACCGAGGCTGATGTTGCACTTATGATGCTTCTTCGGACATTTTGTACTTATCACGGATTCGCTGATAACCAATTTACTTCATATGCCCATTTAGCGAGAATTGTAGTCGTCATCTCCGTTTCCTTTATTCCATATATTTTATTTGATATCGTCATTTCGAGTGATTCGCTGTGGTTTGACATCCCCGGTGTGACTGCGCTTGATGTGCATGTTGACAAGATGCCTACCTGTATATTATCTACTACTTCGTCTATACTGGTTGCAGGAGACAGTTGGTCGTTGCTAGAGGGGACGGCGTGCACGGTCCTCTTGACCGTGTTACGCTCCAATAGTGGTTTTATGCGCATGATTTGTGTATGGATCGGGCTAAGGCCTAACCACCGTCTTGTGTGCGGTTGATTTCCCAAACGTAGCATGCTTTTGTTTGCCTATGAAGGAGTGTGGGCTGGCTCCATTGGTGAAACGTGGCTCCCATCCACATGATTCCCTTTGAGTTTACACTGGATGTGGGGTGTGTGGTTTGAGCTGTTGGTGGTGTAGCGCAAGCCACCCATGGTCCATCTGTAGGCGCAGTCGTCCTGTATATGTCGTGTGGAGGCCACAGTGACAGGCACATCCGAAACCGGATGCCGCCAACCATGCACCGAGTGTGGAATAACCACCAGCTGACCGTTGACACGGATCTGATGGTTTACGAATCCATGGTGTTGTCGGTTCTTCTATACGGCAGTGAAACGTGGTCGATCTACTGGCGGGGTGTGCGATATCTCGAGCGTTTTCAACAACAGTTTTTGCGACGGATTCTGCGCATCGGATGGGGCGACAGAGTTGTGGACACGGAAGTGTTGCGCCGAAGTGGAATGTATGCAGTGGACTGCATACTTTTGCTGAGACACCTGAAGTGGCTCGGTCATAGGAGCCGTGTGGATTCGACGTGGATACCGAAACAACTATTATATGGTCAGCTGGGTGTTGGGAAGCGGCATGTGGGGAAACCAGTTGCGTTACAAGGACATGATCATAGTGAGCCTCTCACATTCTAACCTTGATTGCACATCATGGGAATTGAAGGCAATTGATCGACGTGAATGGCGCTATATGATCACGAAGGCCGTTGCCGAAGTACGGGAGAAAGACCTCATGCATGCAGAGAAGGAGCGACAATTGCGGAAGCGGCAGGCACCGATAGCTTGTACTCCATTGAAATCGAGTGCATGGTGCTGTAGGACATGTGTCGCGAGTGGATGAGTTAGGCAGACCTAGTGAGCACACTCGGGACCACTACCGAAGTGACGACGGGTCCTGCAGAAAACGTAGGTAAACCTGGCGCAGCGTTTGTAGATACGTTGCATTCGATTTGCTAACCGCTTGCTTGCATGATGCGTCCCTTTAGTTCAGGTGTTAGGTTTGCTATAAAATCTCCTTTATGTCTACCTGAACTATCTTCTAGAAACTTGCACACGTCGTGGAACTTAATTGTAGTTACTTTCGATAACACTTTCGCCTTTGTGACATTTACTTAAAATATAATTTCTGACGGCTTGAACTTGTAGCGGCTTTTTGGGCAACCAATTTATTTTATATGCTCATATGTTGTGCCCCTTGCGGAGGCTAATGTTGCTATCATGATGCTTTCCCACTAACATATATATATATATATATATATATATGTGTGTGTGTGTGTGTGTGTGTGGAATATTCCTCGGTGATTCGAGGTGCAGTCCAGCTATGTGGTCCGATCATTGTGTACAACAGTATCACAAAAAATAATCAATTTGTTCATGCTTTTTACAATGGATCCAAAACAGGCATTAAAGTAATTGGCAGGATTAAGGTATTAAAGAAATTAAAACAACCAGGAACAATAACATATGCAGATTTAAACAGATGTCCAGTTAAAGTAATACGGCCACTCGTGGAACCGTCCCCAGGGGATCTGCTTCCATGCAAGGTATTCCCTCGAAAGGTTTCGCCTGCACTTCCATGCTATACCTGGCCGCCTGCCGGTGTGGCATAGTAGCATATGAGCCATCACCTGTTTATCATATGTTGTGTTCTTTTAACGGCTGCTTTTATACATGTATTATCAGCGATGAAGCCTCAGCCCGGTCCTTCATGCGGATCATTCAATTATGGCACTATTTTATACGCCAGTCAGTTTGTGGCAATGTGCCTTGCATAGGTAAGGTCTTTTATAATCTGGAAGCTATAATCCGTCACCGCAGGAGATCAGCCCAGTCGTGGCCAACAATGAAATAAGGAAGAATGTAGAAAAGAATTATGTGAAAGAGGTACTATGTCGGTAATGTAAAAATAGGCAGGTATGTTTTTTACATCAGGGTAAAAATGGCTCGAGCCGATCATACGATCAAATTGTGTGGCGTGACAGCCGGAGCCAGATGACTGTACGAGTTGTCCATGGGCAAAAGTCACATAGGGAATCCATTATTGCCATTACTGAATTCCAGTATGTTTCCGGACTGTTAACTCCAGAAAAGAAAAGGAAATGATTAGCACTGCAGGGCAAATGTAGCGAAGGGAATCGCAGAACAATATTACGAATTAATCAATTTGTGGGGACAATTACGAAAATAGTTCCTGAAGCCACACCAGTAAATAATTTTGCTCTCGGTTTTAAACAGAAGACAGTTGGTATAAATTAAGTTTGAAAGAGTAAAACCGCATAGGAGGTAGCATTTAAAAATAACATAAGAAGCGGTTTGTAGCAGCTCATCCTAGATGATCATGTTTTCTCTAGTGTATTCGAGTCGATGTTCTTCGGTATCATACATGATCAGGCCCTTCTTCATACAGCTTTTCATCATCAAGTTGAATTTTTAAGATTCATTTCACTCTGTCCGTTGCCAGATAAACATTTATCATTTTCTTGAACATGCAAAAATGTTCAATACATGTAATCTCCTTTGGCAGCTTATTTCATATGGAGCCATACCTAAGAATGTAGAAATTTCTTCTTAGGCTGGTCTTGAATTTAGGTAAATAGAATATACATTCACTATCTCGCAGTTTATAACTGGTATTTTCCCGAAAGTTCAATTGTTAGGTTCCAACATATGCTTTCCGCCACTCGAGTTTGTGAAGGAAGCTCGGATCTAATTGCATTCTTCCTAATCACAGAGGTTCAAGATCCAACTGCTTGCACCTATCTTATTGAAAGAGCGGTTGAATATCCAAATATGTGCTTTGTAAAGGCGCGTTGGACGTTTTCAATGGTTCTCAAGTCACCCTTTCGCAAGTTACTGAACATAACACAGCAATATTCAAGCAGAGGCCTGATACTGATTTTGAAAGCAATTAATCTGATTTCCTTCAAGGTGAGCAGGTGGCATATGAGCCCGACCGACTGCTTAGCCTTTCACACGATATGATTTGTATGTTCGCTGAAGTTTAACGAACTAAAGTATCTTAAACCTAAGTCACGAACATACTGGCTGATGGGAATGACTTCGTCATGAAGCCTGAACACTTCTGCTGCTATCTGACATCCATACGATAGAATACTACACTTCGATGTTGCAAACGTCATCTGCCACATATTAGCCCATCTCTCAATGGCTTTCAAGTCGTTTTGGATATTGTTAAATTCAGCGGTACGCTGAGAACCTGTAAACCACCTTTAAATCATCAGCAAACAAACGAGACTTCCCAAATTGTATAACAGAAACAAGGTCATTTATATACAATAGGAAGAGTAACGGACCTAAGACACTGCCCTGTACCACTCCACTGGTGACCAGACGAGGTGAAGAGATGTAACCATTGATATCCACAACTTGCGGCCGTCCTACTAGGTACGATTGAATCCAAGAGTTAAGCGCATTTGTAACACCGTACTTAATTTCTATAGCAGCTTTTTGTGTGGGACTCTGTCAAACGCCTTTGCATGTCAAGGAAGATGACAATGCACTGAAGGCGTGAGTCAATTGCTTCAGTTAGATGGTTAAGGAAGTCAAGTTGACAGGTAACACACGAGCGGGACTTCAGAAAGTCATGCTGTGAAGGTGAGAGAAGTTTGTGCGATATAAGGAATGAAACCAAATGTTCCTTAACAATTCTTTCTAGCATGCTTGAGAGAATGGCCGTGTGACTAATGGGGCGGTAGTTCCGGATGTCAGTTTTCGACCCCAGACTTATGTCACGGTATCACCGTAGCCGTTTTCCAACGTTCGGAATATTGACCAGACTGGAGAGACAAAGAGGAGATATTTAATAATATAAGAGGGATATCATCTCCACCGTGTTTGACTAAAGCAGAAGAGATCCCATCGGGGCCAGGTCTGTAGGATGGTCGTAGACAGGTAATCATACGTTTTATCGTGGCGACACTAAGGTCGATCGCTGAGACTTGTTCAGAGAAGTGAAACGAGATTGACCATTCCAGGGTTTCTTTTTTCAACATTAAAGGATCTAGCAAAGTATGAGTTAATGGCTTCTGCCATGGCAATTGGGGAATCAATGCATTCGCCTTCAGGCATGACCATGTGGGAGGGTAGGTCAGTTTTGTCACCTCTCCTTTTCCTCAGTAATGCAGTCACCAGTTGACTTGTATTACTACCATTTACAGTCCGTTGTTCTTACTGCATGAGACGAGTGTGGTGTTTCATGTCCGTCTCTATTCTAAGGCGTTGGAGTCTCAGTAATACGCTGAATTTGTGAGTACGTTCATATGTTCGAGTTAGCACTCGTATTTTCCGATCGTCCTTTGCGTTGTTAGCGTACTTAGAAGAGGCTCTCGTATTATCACAGGAGGCAAGTATGCTTAAGCATATAGTCACATTGTCATGGAAGATGTCAGAAGCTCCCTTAATGTCAGACGAAAGAAAGAAATGGTCTTAATTTTGGACCCTAAGCAAAGCGGAGAAATCTACCCAATTAACATCTTGAAGGGAGTATGGAACCACTGCAGACCTCATATGCGACGACTCAGCTATAATTTTACATCTGACTATTTTGTGATCACATTCGGGGAGACCGTCAATTACATCAGTAGCTATCTGGGAGGTGCCTGAGGTAAAAAGTAGGTCTAATATATTTTTTCCCCTGGTCTTGTATCCCAGGCGGCTCGGAATATGTGCAACAGAGCACAGGTTCCTCGGCACTCGTGACCGCAACGTTATTTACCGTGATTATTCGGTTTTTCGCACTCTTTTTCCTCATTGCACGAGTGTTAATGGCAGTCATCTATCTTTTAAATGGGAAGATAGAAGCTATCTAGTATATGCTATAGCCAAGCGTGAATTCTGGGGTAACACATGTCGTTAAGGTCCAGTGACTGTTTCAGATTCAACCAACGATACAAACCAACCGGATGTAAGAGCGCTCAGTTGTCCAAATTCCGCCAAGAGTAGATTGTCCTTCAGGAATCGACCGCCCTGTGTACAGGTAGCTCTGAGGTCAACTTCGTGACGTGCCGCGTCACGTTGTGTCGCAAGTTCCAACAAGCACATGCACACAAATCCGGCCAGACAAAGAGGTTTGCGTGCGTTCGAGAGAACGCGATTCGCAATGCGGCGAGAGCTCTTGCTCAACCAAGGCAGTGTACGAAGATGTAATTGCTTCTAGTCGCCTTATGCAGCTACCGACAGGGTTGGTTTAGGTCTCTTGAAGTAGATCTAGCAATAAGCTTTCCGATAACTCCAAAAACCCTGATGAAGGTAGAAATGTGGTGCACTCGTAGGCGAACAACAGCGCTGAAACACAACCAGAATTGAAAACCGACGTTAGACCTTGATCCGTTGATAATACCCTAGAGAAAGTTTGCGCAATGGGTAGGCATGATCGGGCCCGATTGAATGCGTTTACCTAGGCCGATGTACGAAAAATATTTGAATCCGAAAACTTGAAGTCAGGAGCAGCGAAAATATTCCGACCAGAACGTAAACGATATGCCATACGTGGTTGGTGGCATCCGGTTTCGGATTTGCCTGTCACTGTGGCCAGCCACAGGACGCCTGCGCCTACAGAGAGACCATGGGTGGCTTGCGCTGCACCACACACAGCTCCAACCACACATCCCTTATCCAATGTAAACCAAAAGGAATAAGACCGGGAGGCATGTGGATGGGAGCCACGTTTCATCAACGGAGCCTCCTTTATAGACAAACACAAGCACGCTGTATTTGTGGAATCAAGCGCACACAAGGCGGTGGCTGGACCGTAGTCCGCTCCACACGCCGATCAATCGCCTTCAATTCCCATGGTGTGCAATCGAGGTTGGAACGTGTAAGGCTCACTTTGATCATGTCCTTGTAACGCAACTGTGGTTTCCCCATATACCGCTTCCCAACATCCAGCTGACCATATAATAGTTGTTTCGGTATCCACACGGCTCCTATGACCGAGCCACTTCAGGTGTCTCAGCAAAAGTATGCAATCCACTGCATACATTCCACTTCGGCGCAACACTTCCGTGTCCACAACTCTGTCGCCCCATCCGATGCGCAGAATCCGTCGCAAAAACTGTTGTTGAAAACGCTCGAGATATCGCACACCCCGCCAGTACATGAACCACGTTTCACTACCGTATCGAAGAATGCCAGCACCATGGATTTTTAAACCATCAGTTTTGTGCCAATGGTAAGCTGCTGGTTTTTCCACACTCGGTACTCTTGCTTCCCAAATCCCGCCGCTGCCTTCGAGACGCCGATACGCAGCTCACTGTGTATCTGCTGATCAGTCGACATCACACTCCCAAGGTAACAGATGCGGGAGGTAGTTTCCAATACTGATTCGCGGCAATATTGAAGATTGCACCTCTGGTGAAGGCTGAAAGAGACAGACAGTTTTGCTTGTGTTGATGGTGAGCCCGAATTTGGCTGCTGTCAAAGCCAGGGCATTAGTCATGTGCTGCAACTCATCCGCGCTGTGTGCAAACAACGCACAGTCGTCAAAAAACAGAAACATACGGATAGTTAGCTGACAGATTAGGGTTCTCGCACCGAAACGACGGATGTTCAGCAACCCACCATCAACACGGTGCTCCACACGAACACCGTAAGCACAAGCCGCATCAAAAGCACAAGACATCATTGCGTGAACATAAATATTAAACAGGGCAGGATCTAGGGCACAGCCTTGCTTCGCACCGGTGACAACTGCAAAGTCATCCGAGGTCTCTCCACTCAGCTTCACCATCGCCCGCATACCACTGTGCAGACATTCTAGCAAACTTACAAACTTACGCGGCAATCAAACTTACCCAACACCAGCCACAATGCCTCGCGGTTCACCGTATCAAATGCCTTGGTGAAATCAACAAAAAGCGAGTTCAATGGCTGGTGTCGTTCACTGCGCTTCTGCAACTGAGGGGCCGCAAACACCATACCTATAGTGCTGCGACCCGAATGGAATCCACACTGCTCTTCCGCCACGTTAGGTTCCACAGCCTGACTGACAAGGCGGTTGAGTAGGATTCGGGCAATCACCTTGCCCATATAACTCAGCAAGTTGATGCCATTAACATTTATTTTTGACATTTGCATGCATGGCTCGAGGGATGAGCTGTACAGCAATATGCCAAGAGAGGACGAATGTCCCGGCAGAATAGGAAACACTGATTGAAATAAAACTTCAAACAGTGGTCGGAACCGCGTCAGTTGTCACCGTGTGGGATTGGGTGCATGTTATGTAAGGCGTGATGATGCACCACGCATGTAGGTGTCGTAGACCTTCAGAGTCAGACGAAGAGTAGAAACACAGAGGTCAGAAATATCAAGTGATGTTATCCCGAGTGCGGTAAGATGTTTGGCTGAGGTGGAATATATCATCCCTCGATTATTGATAACGACCGGGTGGCGAACAATATTTGTCGTCTCAGGAAACTGTTCACGTATGTATCGCGATATGGCTGCGGCATTCTCCCCTGATCCGTATTTATCCACTTTCAATTTATAAGTACAATCCAGTCGGTACGCGTCACCGATGGCCACGTCCACAATGTGAATCGTAGAATTTCTAACCGCAAGCAGGTCTGGCTTGATGAAGGAGGTGGCTGTCGGAATCCTCGGCTCCATAACAATGTTAATGCTTCGGCGCCGCAATTGCCTGGCAATCTGTTGGACAATTTCATTATGACGTTTACAGCGGACATCATGCGTGATGCAGCACGCCTGAAGAACATGTGACAGAGTCTCTTTTTGTCCGCGGCTCCCGTGGCAGTTGAGAGAAGCCGGGTCATTTGTAGATCTGCCTCTGCTCCGTCGCGTTTTGGTAGAAAGAACACCCCCCCCCCGTAGTTGGACACCCCGTATGAAAAGACGTGGAAAAATCCTGGTGGGGTCCCTCAGCCGGTGGTGAGCCGAAGGTGACGTGACCACATTTCGCAAGGGAGAGCCATCCACTGAAGCAAAAAAAGCATCTCTCCAGGCATCCGCAGCTGAGCTTTTATCCATGACGACGCGATTGCCGATGGTAACAGTGGAGCGAGCTAGACGATGGATGGCAGCGGCTGCAGGGTCCCGGATCGCCCAACTGGTCACTGGATGGCAATTGGCTAGGTGTCGTTCCAGCCTCTCCTTCCGTAGCAGGGGAATACTCGTTGACAGACACGGAATACCCAAACCAAAGCTCGCAATGGGAGCGTGAAGATATGCAATGGAGGTGTCTGACGGCAAGCGCAGCCATTTTCTGACGTGTGATCTGACAATGCGATCCAACCGCTTCAATGTATTCCGGTAAACCACTGCCAGAGCTAACTGATGAACATGCTTGGGGAGCAGATAGGTCCTCAGAATCTCAAGTCGTTGTTGTGGTTTAAGCGGTGCCTTGGTAACTTCGTTAAGTTGCACAGTAATATCGTCGATTACTGTTAGAGGGAGCTTACCCTTCCAGTTAAAAGGCAGACCCAACATCTTGAACTTTTCATCGGGCTGAATGGAGGGAATAAAAATAGGACCACAGTCCAAAGCATTCGTATCCAGTATGGTTCTTTTGCGAGCGCCATTAACAATTATATTTACCGAGAAAGATTTTAGATGGTTGATGTTGAGGCCGACGCACTGCAGTCGTTGATGGAATCGCTGAAGTTGATCTCCCAGAGAAATGCGGTCTTGAGCAAAGATGATCACGTCGTCCGCGTAAGCGAGGTACTCCATCGGGCCAGCCGGTGATATCCAAGGCGAAGTGGCGACTCCGTGTAAAACTTCATCTAGGGACATTATGAAGAGCAAAGGCGAAAGCGGATCTCCTTGCCGGACCCCTCTATCAGGATGAAGCTTGACATCATTAAAGATTGAGGACGCGGAGCTGTAATACGATGCCAAGTAATCTAATAATAGCGGGGGGGGGGCTCCGAAAGCAGCTGCTGCTCGAAGTAAGGAGTGATGAGAAATGGAATCGAACGCCTTCGAGATATCCACTGCCGCAAATGAGAGGGGGGTACGAGAAGAATGAGAATGGCGAAGAGCAGCATGGAGTATGGACGGGGCTTCGAAGGCGCCATCTTTACGAAGAAAACCAAATTGAAGGCGGTCGGTAGGGAAAGTCGGAACCCAACGATCAAAAAGGATACGATGAAGAAGGCGTGTGAAGACAGATGAAACTGCGATTGGACGGAATTGGTCAGGGGAGATGGACTGGGAAACTTTTGGTACGAAGGTAATCCGAGCAGTGTTCATGTGGATGGGAAATGGGTAGGAAGCAAGAAGACAGTTGAGAAAAGAAGTTACAAAGTAGGGATCCATCCTTGAAATATCGGCTGGCTTGATGCGGTCTACACCGGGAGCCGAACCCCGCATCTGTTTGAGAACACTTTGCATCTCCTCCAGGACAATTGGCTTCACCAAGTCATCATTAGCTGGAAGGAATCGACGCGGTGCGCGCTCATCATTAGCAGAAGGTCTGGAGAGGACATTCTTCCAATATTCCGTGAAACCTGGAATGTTCTCGTCCTCATTAAGAAAGGCATAATTCGTACAACATTGCTTGGTCCCTTTACCCTTGTACAGTAGTAGTACAAGGGCATCCTTCAGCTCAACAGGCACCTCCTCCTCAATTCATACACGTCGCACCAAGTGGTGCAACGCAGTCACCAACGCAGGTCCGCCTTGTTTCAATACTTCAGGCGGGATCCCGTCGGCACCGGCATGCTTGCAGTTTCGCAGCTGAGTAAGTGCGCTCTTCGTCCCATCCAGTGTCGGTGTGTCCGCCAGACTCGCCTTCACATCGTGCTATTTCAGGCCGTTCAAAGTAGGCCAGACGATCACTGAACGGTTGTTCAAGAGACAGTGACATTGCTTTTGCCGAATCTGCGTTATGTCTGCTGTCTGTGTGGAGGTAGCGCCTGAACTACCATTGGTCAGCGTCCTCAGCTTCTCTAATCTCCCTCCATACACCGACTTCAAGTAGTCGAAGAATTCCTTGTGTTGGCGACGTTCGGCGTAGCATTCCGCCTGCTTTGCTTTCTCCGCCCACCATGCATTTTTTATGCGACGGAACTCTCGGGCCAGTCGCCGTCGAAGTTTGCGAAACTGACTATGCCTCCCAAGTTACTGGAGTCTGCCACATGCGCAGCAAATGCTGCATTCTTCTCACACACCAATGCGCCAATCGTCGCACTGTTATCATCAAACGCATCAGGCCGCTTACAGTTTGCGCGCCCGATGGTCTCCTCCGCAGCGGCTGTCACCTGGTCGCGAATATGGTGTCACATATCACCCACTGTGGCCATACAGTCCACATCACACACGCGTGCAGCCATCGCCTTCTCCAGCTCAATACGTTTCGCCACAGTACCGAGGGAGAGAATGTTAAATGTACGCCGATTCATGCGGGAGTGCAATACATAGATTTACAAAAATATATGTACAGTTTGATCCGTACTAATTTGTGATCAGTGCCGCATTGCGCTCCACGCAATACACGTGTTATGCGCACTTCACGCATATCACGCTGACGTACGATGACATAGTCGGACATGTGAGCCTGACCACTCGGTGGGTGCGTCCAAGTTGCACTCAGTGCAAACCGCGTCTTCGTGATCGTCAGGCTGTGAATGGCACACAGTGAGAGCAGCCTGTCACCGTTCGCATTCGCTGAACCAATGCCATGCGGACCGATGACATCTGTCCCCACCGATGCATCACGCCCGACACGCAGGTTGAAGTCAGGCAGCAGAAATAGTCGGTCGCTGCTCGGCACAGACCGTATCACGGAGGATAGCTGAGTGTAGAATTGGTCTTGCGTATCCTCAGAAGGTGCAAGCTTACCTCTTCCGAGTCGTAGGCGAACAGTCATCGGTCGCGCGCTGATGCCTGTTAGTTCACTCACCGGCTGGCCATGAATGCGAACGGATGTTGCAAATCTGACCTCATGATCACGTGGTGCTGAGGCGGCGTTGCCCACCCAGTAGAATGTGTAGCTAGCACCTGCTTCATGCAACCTACCTTGCTCAACGAGCCAATTTCACTGAGCGTCGCAATATCGATGCAGTAGCTCGCCAGTTCCATCGCGACGAGTGCAGTACGTCACTCCAGGCGCTCACTCGAGTTCCGGCCCAGGAGTGTGCGCATGTTCCAGCACCCGATGCTGAGTGCTTTGCGCACAAGCATACGACTGCGTTGGTGAGCGACCGCACGCGAGGTGGCGGTGGTGCCTCGGAGGTTTGCTTGAGGGACTCCACCCGGAGCCTTTGGCTCAATAGCCTGACTCACAATGCAGTGGGTGATTTGGAGTTTTGGTTGAGGTACTACGCCCGGAGCCTTTGGCTCAATAGCTTGACCCACAAGGCAGTGGGGAGCAGATCCAGCTCGGGAATGTGATTGCAGAGACAGATTTGGATCTGCTTGACGGCCGTTACACGTAGCCTTTGAGGTACTGGAACGATTCACATGTATTTCGCGACCGCAGTAGGATACATCTGCGACCACGGCCAGACGCAGGTGGGTTTTGACGGGTTTGCACCGATTTGGCTTGAGGCGAGCAGTAGCAAACCATTGAACACCCGGAGGTGTCCTCCCGCCGTCAGAGACAATGCGTGGTGCTCGTGCTCTACACCAATCGAGCTGTGAACTTATAACCCGTAGACCTGTTTTTTCCCATGGCTGGGTTTTACGGAGAGAGGGCCATTGACCACTTCCTAACCTCCGAAGAGGATGGACTAGGATACTGGCAGGGCGCTTACACCTGACAGGAGAACGACTCGGGTCCTCAGCCAAAGCCTTCAAATAAATGTACACCCAAAAGGCAGCGGGTCTAGCACATGGTTAGTTCATTGGCCCATGCGGATTGGTGTCCTAGATCTTAGAAGGGAGAAGGACGAAACCCAACTCCCATCCAGCGGTCGCCACGAGGAGGCGTCCAGGACATGAGGTAGTGGCACAGCAGTAGCAGTAGTGGGTAGACCATCTGTCAGGATATAGCCCACCACCAGCCTCAGCTCACCATATATGTACACTTATACAGCACTGGTCTTTTGGATCGAAAAGCAAGCTTTGCACCGTCTTCTGGACACAGAAATGCCTTGAACTTTTTGCTTCTCCATATCGTCGGCGATTGTTGAATTGCTTGCTGCGTAGCACGGTGATGACATGTCTGCACCGGATAGGCTCCTTACTTTTATCGCACACAATCAAGAATAACACTCCACAACTTAAGTTGTGTAGCAATGGCGCAGAGCCGGTTGCAGTGAAAACAAGGTGCGTAGATTCCTGCTTTCCAAAACACCAAGTTTTTAAAATAGAACATCGCAAAATTGTGTGTGCAGAAAAAGAAAATTTGATGTATTTTGTTTCTCTTCGTAATTGATCCTTTTTTCAAGTGTTGTACACCTTACTACAGTCAAACCTGTCTAAGGCGATGACTCATGGGACCGACAAAAACTGGTCGCCTTGGACATGTGGTCGCCCTAGACAGGTTCATGTTTAGGGTCAATACTCACAGGCGAAAATGTTGGGGATGTTTCTGGCTTGTCGCCACAGACAGATGGTCGCCATAGCAGGTTGGATTATATTTTTGAATCCTAGTTCCGTGGTTTTGAATGGCTCGATGCCTACTCCTATAGGCACTCCTAAGTTTCTCAGTGGACAAGCCATAGCAATGCTGTTCCTAACTCCATAAATCTTGGACTTGTTTCCTGCACACTTCTTTTTGTTTCCCCGGTTCAAGTCCTGCTTGAAAGAACACCATTTTTGAACTGTTGGAAGCGTGTAGGCTACCGGGATGAGGGTGCTTTCCGTGTAAGGCTCCCTGACGAGATACTACGCTTGTCAGAACCGCTGGCGACAGTTTATTGATATTGAAGCGTATGTGATCATGTCGTAAAATAACCGAACTTCAAGAAATCATTATTCTACAAGAAGGTTTTGCTCTACTCGATTGATTGTGGTTAATAGATTCACCATTATTTTTTCACTAAATCCACCATTATTCACTGTCTTCGATCCATGAACATTTGTCGTATGTTTTCTGGGTTAACGAAGTTCAGATACCTATCTTGTTGCTACTTCCGTATGCCTCATTGCTTTCTTGCTTGACCTCGTTTCTTCACGTGACCTCTTGGATCGATTTTGATCGATGTTATGTCGCAAAAAGGGACTTTGAATCTACCGAGAATAGGCCCGTCGTGTTGCTTTCGGTTTCAGCGCTACATGCAATGGCTAGGCGAGTGGAAAAGTTTGCTTATTTGGTAAGTTTTGCCTAGAAGTTATTACTAATTTTAAATTGGATCACAATTTAATCCTGATCAACTGGAGTTTTACGTGCGAAGCTTCCACTCACTGTTAACTCATCCCGTCTCAATAATCCCTACATATGCTCTAATCTATCAGAACGTAGCAGTATGATCCGTTCTTGTGCGTGTATGATTGAAATACCTTCACCTAGGGTTGCAACTTCGTAGTGCGACAAGCCTAAGCACTTACCTGCTGTGCGGGTGTCGGCAGAACTGAGTACTAACTGCATTGACATGATTCTGATAGGCATCTGCAGGCTTCAGCTGGCAAAATAAATGAACGAGTTTATAGGGTGTCCTGAGCGATGAACTTTGCTTGTTGACATATAGCCATCTATCTGATCAGGCGTGCATATCCATCCTCAGAGTCGCTGGCCCATATAATCTCACGCTAAGATCTCTTTAATTTTACCGAGCATTTAGGAGAACTCGCTTCGCCTGAATGCACCGCACATCTGGCTTAATGAAACCGCTGTTTGGTCTTAGGCTGCTCACGGAATATTGTTTGAACGGGTTAACAGTTACCTTCACTGGAGATAGTGCAGCTGTCAACGCATGTACCAAAGATTCTCCTCTACCAACACCTGGTGTCTGATAGTGTGGGTACGATGAACTATCTGATGTATTCAGGATACACGAGTCGATCAGTACTATTCATTTTACACTGTGGTCGTCGACGGGGAGTCCCTTAATTTTGTGGTTTCTGAAATAAATTCCAGCAAACAAATTTACATAACCTCACTGCAGTGTGTCAAAGAGAGTAGGCCCTTCAATGAGTCAGCAGCGTAAGACAGCCTAGCACTCATTGCGGCGTTCTTCATCTTTCAGCTTGAGCAGGTACGGCAACCAATCATAAGCTCAATCTAGCACCGCAGAGCGTTGTTGGTCAATCACTAAAGTCGTGTGGAACGA
Organism: Dicrocoelium dendriticum; assembly: GCA_944474145.2. NCBI lineage: Eukaryota > Metazoa > Platyhelminthes > Trematoda > Plagiorchiida > Dicrocoeliidae > Dicrocoelium > Dicrocoelium dendriticum. The sequence goes on along the minus strand of OX104067.1, from coordinate 75,717,989 downwards.
TGCCTATCCGTTGCTGTTAGCTCAGCCGGCATGCAACTATTGTATCTATTTTTCCTTTGTGTATTGTATTATATGTATGTACTTATGTATTTCCTTCATGTATTGCGGCACAATAGCGGATGTGTTTTCCCACCTCTAGCTGACGTGTATAATGATGATGATGATGTGGACAGAGTACTATCCTCTACACGTCCAGGACGCAGTCCCCTCGACTGGCGTTAGAATGGCTGCTCTGTTTGATAACAAGGGACCAGTTCTCTGGACTCTAAACTTAACATCCATCACATTCTCCAAATGTTCGGGTCCCTTCACTTCGGCATTTTTAAGTATTCTCTACTTTGCATTGCTTCTATTTGTTTGCATGAAGTAACTGTAGGTGAGTTCAAGCGGGTTAACTGGTGCGCATGCGGATAGACGCTGGACCAGCAATTCGCATTTATAGACCTTCTCAGTAGAGTAGATTCTCTTCTGCCCTGTGGCGTGGTCGAAGCTTTGGCTTAATTTCAGGGGACCTAGGCCTCTAGACAAAGGCAAACACCAGCGACAAAGGTGACTAAGTAATCAAATGTATTGCAATGCCGCATGCGAAGCACTACCGTACAGAGGGTAGAGTGACCTTTATAACGAATCACGAAACAAAGACACACGGCTCTCCTTTGCTTTTCCGCATATTTGTGCTGGCTTGTCTACTCCAGGGATGTCCAAAGTCCGGCCTGCGGGCCAAATGCGGCCCGCGTTAACATTTTATCTGCCCCGCAGCCTCATCATGAGATAATAAATACAAGCATGCTATTTTCGGTTATGAGTGCAAAATCCAATATCATCAAATGCTTGGAAAAAGCACCTGTGTAGCATATTTTACCAACCAGGAAAAGTCAATCTAGTGTCTTTATTAAAGCGGTCTTAACTAAATCAAAAAAGGAAAAAGGGGTCCGTTAATATTTTATAAATAGGACCAGCTAAAGGTAGTCTGTTAAGAGAACGGGATATTTGTCCTGCAGGTCATCTCAGTCTCTAACTTTTTACTGTGATATACTTTACTTTAAGCTACTTTCTTAGACAAAGCTGTTTCAAGTTTATGATCATTTGCTTCCACAAAACGCAGAATTTTTCTACCCTTCTTTCACAACTGTGATATAAGGGTACTGGCTAAACTGAAAAAATAAGAAGGGTGGATTATTTAAGTTTTTATTTAGGTAATTTTTATTCCTGCTCTAGAACGGACGAAATGAAGTGATTCTCACTGATGTCTTGCATTTCAAAACCGATGTCACTGAGGGTAACTTTTGAAGTACACGTTATGAGGATGTATTGGGACAGGCGATCTCAATGTTGACCACGATTCTCATTGAAATTAACCTTACTTTTGCGATCACGAGACCGTAGTTGAAACAAGCAGAAATTGGGTCACAACTAACATCCCAATGGTTTCGGGTTCGATGTCTGCTATCTCTATCTGATGAGATGTACTAACTTCGAAACGGGTCATAGGAGTGCAATTTTTCGGGCGGGCAACACCCAATTTCTATCTCCAGTTTGCCGCAACGAAGATCTCAGTTTCACCCTTCTCACTAGAAAAGCAATAAAAGTTTTACAACATATGTCATTTTGGTTATTGTCTTGATGTCAGACTGAATATGGCTCGACATATTCGTACCTCAAAAGTGTGGCCCCCTGCAAAACGTTTGGACACCCCTGGTCTGGTCCATATGCCATGAGTATTACGTAACACTACGATTTATCCTCCCTACCCAATCCGTCGCGTCCCTTTCGCCACTGCACATTGATGGACACACTGTTTCCAGACCGTACTGTCGTCTCCCATGTCGTAGAAGCCGCACTTTATTTCTTATTGCTAACATGTCCTTATTTCCATGCAACGGGGCCTTTCTCTTACCTATACCATCGTCACACTATTTTTCCATCAGGGGCAGTCCATTCCGTTAACGTTGGGATAAGAGCTACCATCGGACTCAAGTGGCGTGCATTAATTGCGTCAATATTTCACACAGAAGCAGTTAAGCGAGGCTCATTTTCGGTCATGTTAGTTGCCCCTACCGAAGGGAGAGGAGAGGATCGTCAATCCGGGTGAAATACGCTAGTCGTGCAAAACACAGAGGAATTTCATCATATCTGCATCTTCTCTTGAAATCCGCTATTTTGCGAACCACGTTGGACCTTTTGCAAAACCAATTGTACACATTGCATGCTAAGCAAAATATCGGCAATTTGTTAGCGAAAAATGTGGAGTAAGGCGATTAGACGATGTTCAGACCACAGTATACTCAGGCTAATGCAGGCCCATAGCCTTAAAAATCACAAGGTTGCCTCTTAATCCGAACACGCAAGTTCGAGCCTGCTTAGGGACCGGACGATCCTCACAGTATCCTTAGCCAACATTCGACTGGTGGTGGTTGAGCGGCAGCGAACCGTCGGTACTGGGTATCGGCTTATTGTTGATGCCTTTTTAATGCAACCGAATGGTGTAGGCAACAGGTGCGACTGCTGTAGCCTGGAGGTAACGAGTCTGTCTCGTAACCTTGCGGCACGGGTTCGAATCTGCGTGGGGGTGGGTGTCCGCAGTATACTCAGTCCGTGTGCGACTGTTGGTGGTCGCAAGGCAGCGAAACGCCGTTATATCGTACAGCTGACACATTATTTCTTTATTTACTAGGTGCGATTGCAAGCCCTTCTCTTAGTCGTGACCTTCGACCAAATGCAGTACCTAAGTTTCACCCTTTCTCCTCATCGGCCTTCACGTGATTTGTGTTCCTGTGCCTGTGCCTGTGTAACTATGTGACAACGGAAATGGCAAACACCCGAATCACGTCTATTATGATGTGACCAAATGTTACCTAACTTTGGAACGTTATTGCGAAGCACTCGTTTTGTGAATGGATTGCGATGCTCAGTCTCAATGTGAACCGCGATCCACATTGTAGCAGACCTAGGCCAATTCCATCACTGGGATCATAACCGATGAAGCAGATAGGCGCTGACCCCTGTCTCTCTATAGGTCTTCGCATATTTTGTGTTGACTTGTGGGCGAACCTATGCAGCTACATGTGTGTTGGTACAGTGTAGGCTATCATAACCACCACACCCAGTCTAGCTTTATTTGCCTACTGCTGCAACTTGTTATCATAGAAAGTGGAGTGCGGTGACTGGACAATGTACACGCCACATTGTGATCACGCTGGAGAACAATAAACAATGGTTTATCACTAGATAAAAGCAAGTGCTTAACACATCCCGTAGGATGGTTGGAGTGGATACGACCCACATATATGTGGGTCATCTGCCGAGCGTCTACCGAGCTGAATGCTTTGAGAAATAACGTCAGTGTAAAATAAAAATCGAGTGTGAGCGTGCAGAAATACACTGGGTGCAGTGGTGATTGGTATAAGGCGTGAGAAAAGTAAAATATGGTCGCTCACTTAGGTCCCTCTGATACATAAATCCTGTAGAAAGGCATGATTGGCGTAATTCACAATGGCTTAATTTAGGTGCCAAAATGCTGGGAGCTGAGCGCAACATCTAATTGTTTTTTGAAAACGTTCAAGGTAGGGAGGATACAACAGTCTGTGAGTGCGTTCCAGGGTTGGCAAACCCGAAGGGGGAAAGAATTACGCCGACACTCTAGACGGCTATATTGTGTCCTCAATTCTCAGCAGTTACCCCTGAGCCGTATGTTGTGGTTAACTTTCAGCAAATGGCGGCATATGTGGTTGGGGTCACAATATTTGATACGCTAATATGATATCGCCGCGCAGTCTTCGGTAGCGTCCGCTGAAAATTGCCAGCAACTTCAGCCTTCGGTGATAAGAGTGACAGGGCAGGCCCTTGACATTCTTTATTGCTCTTCGTTGTGGTGCCTCTAATGCCTCTAGGTCGCGCTTCAAACAAGGTTGCCAAGCTTGGATAGTGTATTCAACGTGCGGGCGCACCTAGGAATTGTGCATCATTGAGAAGATTGATGGGTCAAATCACCCGAATGCCCTTCGTAGCATGCCGACGTACTGGTTGCCTCTTTTCGCAGCTACCGAACTATACAAGCCCTTCTTTTGATCATCAACATCGTTCACCTAGATCAAATCCGATGACCCATATTACCCTGTGTCTCTATAGACCTTCGCATATGTTGTGTGGGCGTGTGAGTGGACCCATGCAGCTGCACGACTGTTGGAACAGTGTAGACCATCATCATTCCACCAAACCCAGCATAGCTTTATTAACCTTGTGCTGCACAAAAGTACCAAAGTGAGGGATGAAAGAAGAGAACATCCCCGAGGTGGCCACGGTATATGCGAACGTCATCGGCACAGAAAGAGATCCTCGCCTACTTTGTGTTCGTCGACGGAAAACCCGTCCACAAAGCTGCTGAAGTCGCCGATGTCAACGTGAGCACATCAAGAAACATCATCAATACCTACATGGAAGAAAGCACCAATGATCATCGCGAATGTGGAGCAACCAACAGGAAGAAGCTGACTATCGATGTCTTGTAGCGCGTTGAAGAAACCGTTAAACGGCATTCAGAGAACACTTTGACACAGCTGCTGCGGCAGCTGAGAGAAGATGAAATCTAATTTGCCTTGAACCCCGTCAGAAGTTCACGTTCAAGAAATGCCACTAGGAGCTAGACTGCGTCAACAATGCATTGATAATCGCAAGCCGGCAGGCCCATCTTCTCGACCTCTCGGTACACACACCGCAGGACAAAGAGAAATGGAGCTTCATAGATGAGAGCGGGTTCAAACCACCTGCTCTCTCAAGAAGAGGGGCGCGCACGAACGTCCTCTTGCCCACATTCGAAGGCCGCCTGCTGACTCTGATTGTGGCAGTGAATAAACAGGGCATCATCCACTCAGAGATCATTACTAATAGCACCTGCATTGGTGCATAATTCTCAATGTTCGTCAAGGAGCTTGTGGTACTTATACGCGGCAGAGTGGAGATGAACGGTGCATGGCTATTGGACAACGACAGGATCCATATGCTGGATGATCTAAGGAGAATCTTGGTCTCATCTTAACAGCTGCAGTTTCAGTCGCCCTACTTGAAAATGTATATACTCTTTACCTAAATTCAGTACCAGCCTAAGGAGAAATTGCTACCTTCTTGGGTATGGCTCCATATGGAATAAGCTGTCAAAAGAGATTAGACGTATTGAACATTTTTGCATGTTCAAGAAAATGATAAAGATTTATCTGTCAACTGACAAAATGAAATGGATCTTAAAAATTCAACTTGATGATGAAAAGCTGTTTGAAGAAGGGTCCGATCATGTATGATAATGGAGAACATCGACTCAAAACATATCCAACAAATGCACCAGAGCAAACCTAATCATCTAGGATGAGCTGTTACAACCGCTTCTTAGGCTATTCTTTAATGCAACCTCCTATGCGGTTTACTCCTTTCAAACTTAATTCACGCTAACTGTCTTTTGATCTAAAACCGGGAGTAAGATTATTTACTTGTATGGGACCAGGAACTACCTTCGTATTCCTCCCCTCAAATTGACTAAATCGTAAGGTTCGTTCTGAGATTCCCTCCGCTACATTTGTTCTGTAATGCTAACCAGTTTTCCCTTCTGTTGTGGAGTTAACAGTCCGGAAACATACTGGAATTCAGTAATGGCAATAATGGATTCCCTATGTGACTTTTGCCCATGGACAACTCGTACAGTCATCTGGCTCCGGCTGTCACGCCACGCAATTTGATCGTATGATCGGCTCGAGCCATTTTTACCCTGATGTAAAAAACATACCTGCCTATTTTTTACATTAATGATATAGTAGCTTTTTCACACAATTCTTCTTTTCTACATTCTTCTTTATTTCATTGTTGGCCACGACTGGGCTGATCTCCTGCGGTGACGGATTATAGCTTCCAGATTATAAAAGACCTTACCTATGCAAGGCACATTGCCACGAATTGACTGGCGTATAAAATAGTGCCATAATTGAGTGATCCGCATGAAGGACCGGGATGAGGCTTCATCGCTGATAATACATGTATAAAAGCAGCCGTTAAAAGAACACAACATATGATAAACAGGTGATGGCTCTTATGCTACTATGCCACACCGGCACGTGGCCAGGTATAGCATGGGAGTGCGGGCGAAACCTTTCGAGGGAATACCTTGCATGGAAGCAGGTCCCCTGGGGACGGTTCCACGAGTGGCCACATTATTTTACCTGGACATCTGTTTAAATCTGCATATGTTATTTTTCTTGGTTTTTTTTTAATTTCTTTAATACCTTAAATCTGCCATTTACTTTAATGCCTGTTTTAGATCCATTGTAAAAAGCATGAACAAATTGATTACCTTTTGCGATCCTGCTGTACACATTGATCAGATCACATAGTTGGACTACACCTTGCATCGCCGAGGAATATACCATTAAGTTATCTATTTCTTTTATCTATTCACATGCTAAATCCAGTGATATTAAATGTGAAAGCGTCAGTTAGACGCCTGACCAGTCGTTAAATGCGGTCATTCAAGTGAGCGTTGGAATGGAAACTCAGAAGGACTGCAAGAACTTCGTCCTCGATATGAATTTGAACCTGAGAAACACAGCAACCAGGCAGCCTTTCCTCGGCTGACCGTCTAAGGTTACTGCATCCGATGTTTTCTGGTAACGACCAGCAAGCACCTGGCAGAAAACGGAAGTAGCATCACTGTGAAATTGTTGACATCGATTCGTCTGTCTTCTGACTGCAGTTAACTTGATCTGACATGTTCAAAGAGAGTTGGGGAGGATCAAAACGCATTTGTAAGCGCCCTGGGCATCAACAACAGTTCGCCTTGTCAGTGACTCGCGGTAGCCGCGACTTCTGAGACTCGGAATCAGCTTATCGCAAGGTATTAACGCAAGCACTTCAACCAGTCTTGGTCCGGTAGACACGTTATAATTGATGACTCATTTCGAAAGAGAGCAGCTGCACTCTGGATTCTGTCGGGGACAGAATGACCATCGATTTTACAGGTGGAAAGGTAACTAATAGGAGCAATATGATCGTGCATTTAGGTCAGCACTCTCACCAGCCCAGATGACAATGCGCGGTCGAATGGTCACTTGCAATACATTAGCAAGGAACCCAGTTTTCGCTTGAAGTGACAAATCCGTCTCCATGATGGACTTGTAATAATTCTTAAATAGCATATTCATTGGAATGTTTCCAGTGTGTTGGTCAGTGCTGGAAACAAGTAACCAAAATTGCCTGGAATCAGGCTGCAAATAAACGATGAGCCAAAGCAGGAACCAGCAAGATTCAGCCACACCTGAAGCGAAACCTGTGGGGGATCAGCACAAAAGCAGAAAGCGGATGTCGTTTCGTCTGAAACCATTGAAGCTTGGAAACTAGTCGAACGAAGAGGAGAGTCAGCCACAAGCAGCCTCAATGGCAAAACGTCATGGCAGGATGTACTTGACCACCAACAAACCACTTCGTATTCATTTTTCGTTGTTGCTTATTTTTGCTTTGTAGTGCATCAAAACTCCCAGTTGTGATCAATCCGAATGGTTGAGAGACTGGGCGTGATCAGGTGTATGTGATGTAGCGCAAACATGCATTAACGGCAGAACCACGCCTGGAATGGTCAAAAGTATTTGATACACGGAATCTCGTCTCTTCGAGTTGGATACCGAGCCGATGTTTTCACCTGATGCGTTTGCCACCAGCGCCATGCATCCGCCACACAGAACAAAGCAAAGCTGTTCCCACGCAATCGACATGCAGAGGTCGCACTATCAAGCTGTTCTTCTCATTGGGTCCTCATTCCGATTACACCTCTGCTGAACGGTGAGTCCTGATTCAGGCGAGGAAGGTGGGTAGAGTGAGCGATGAGGCGTCAAATGATTATCATCGGATTGATTTCCTCATTCGCTTGTCAGTAGGTACTAGGTGTCATAGCCAATGGCCGACGCAACGCAATGCCACTTTTGGGGTATGTAGTATTCCGAAGACCAAAAGAACAGCTGCAGTGTGCGACGTAAGTAGCTGTACGACTGAAGCTCTCGTGAGGAGGACGTTGAGTGAATATGACGGTGATGTATGGATGCTATTGTAATCCCAGCCCTGGATTCGTGAAGTTGTGTTTCACCTGTCCCTTGATTGATGTGGACGTGAAGGTGCCAAGTATTGGCCACCAAACAGAGCCCTGGATGTCAGCAGATAAAGTATGTTGTTGCCTCAGAGAAATCTAATACTATGGTGTGCCCACTTCGTTGTTCAATGGCATGAGTGGAATAAACGTGATGGATGCACAAACCATCTTTCTACCTTGATAGATGGATTCGTGGGGGTAGTTATAATCCCCATAGACCTAAGCTGCATTCATTGTTACTTTTCACCGATAGGCTGTCTACAATTGCGTACCAGTCTGTTCATGTTCAGCCAAGGATTAGGTGAACGAGCATGAGTATAGCAGTCCCCATATTGGTAACCTTTAGAAGTTGGGACCGTTGCCCGTAACAGTGTCACGCATCCGCAGCACGGGCCCCCTTGACATCCAAGGGAGTCGTTCCAGCTTCTCTCTCTTCAGAATTTGTTGCGATAAATAATGACCAGATATCTCCCACCGTGAAATCGAGTGGAACATGGATCTGGAGGACAGTGTCCTCGTGGGAACCCAATGGCCAAACTTTACAAGGACAAGAGAGTTTGTATATAATGCTGCGCACTTGCCTCTGAATCCGATGTTTGCACAATTATACCGCAATTGTAGTACCAATGCTTGCCAACGAAGTGCCCCACACCGGACATTACGGAGGTGCATGTGCATGCGCGTTGTTGAATAGGCATCGATTACTTCGCTTGCATCCGCGATGCGTGTTCCAAGCACGTCACACGTTCGGACCGCAGCTTGTGATGTCGTGCGATGAATCGAATCACAAAACCTTGTTGACCGGTGCACAATTCTTATGTAGCGACTTCGCGTGGGAGTGAACTGGGGCAGGAGAAATGTCAACAAGCGACGACAACACGAGAGTTTTGTGACCGTCGCGGCCGCTTTGCCAGCTGGACCGGGCAGTTGTGTTTCACACTGACAGTGGCTAAGCAACAAATTTGATGAAATCTCGTGGTGGTACTAATAAGAGATTGGTGGTTATTGGATGTTGTTCACTAAATAGATGAATCACACGGACATGCATCACACTGTCAACTACACACAATTGTGTCATTGCGGACCAGGTTATAATCCGTTTCCCACGAAGGTCATACTCGGTGGGAGTGGAATCTGCAGCATCTATCATGCTTACGGACAAGTTTGAAAACAACCGATTGTGGTGATAAGATGCCAAACTCAGATGCCAGTTGTTTAGCCATCGATCGAGCTAAACGATTTCGGGCGAACACTGAAAGATTGTCGATCGCTACAAGAGGCCAACTGAAGGATAGTACGCAATCGATTTAGGTCGACATGAACGAAGCTCGAACGCTGGCCGCGAATGAAATAGCAAGGATATGTGTTCTATATTTATGAGTGGTTCTAATTGACGCGAGATTTAAAATGAACTTGTGTTCTATGAATAGTAGCTTCCTGATCGAGGCCCAGACTTTGATTTATTTTATGGGCAATGTTCCGCTTTTTGCCTTAAAGCTTCGTCAGGCTGTGAACCAGTCGCGGTTTGGTATAGCACTTACACATGTGTGACATTTTATCACGAACGTCTTGTGACCATTCCGTGCACTACTTGGAGTGACGCTTTGACCTGTAACGCGACTGACCTACCTACATCCCATTCGTCGTTATTATCTTCCCCTTTCACTACAAGTGTTATACCAATCCTGGACTGGTTCACTCGGACTGACGATTCTTTCGTGTCAAAAGCAAAACGTTGCCCACAAACCATAACAACTGGTAGTTTTCGAACGTTTACCTGGCCATCCATTCACGTGCACCGAGCTCAAGTTAACAGAGAGAACGTAGTGCGCCGAATGGTACAAACGGTTGTGGTGTCGTTTTGCTGACAGTATTGATGAAGGCGGTCTGAGAAGACAGCTTTTCCTGCCAGTCGGAGTGTGCTGTAGGTCAACGTGAGTTGAAGATCACCGTATGTGGTTGTCCATGGGATAAGTTGAACAAAAGCAGCCGTTTTCGCAGTGCACTGTTCAGATGCGACCGCGGACTTCATTCTACTTGCACGAGTGCCATTGTGTATCTGTCACTTAATGTGTAACTGGGTGCTACAGTCTCTGCGTTCTCTATGTTCTATGGCGCATTAGGCAAGCCAAACGCCGGAGTGTGTATATGGTTATGACATTGCTCTGCTAGGAATCACTGCTTCTACCTCAACGGTCTCTAATGGACCGACTAGATCAGATAGAGTGCTGACACCCTGGTTACAGTATAAACCGTCCTGTCCGAGGACAACTAGATTGAAAAGTGAGCAGTAAGTGCATTTGCCAGCGATGAGACAGCTCGTGATGGCATGCTCAGCTCTATGCTACGTTGAACTCCACTGGGTTGAACTTCCGTGTGACCGCAGGACTCACATCAATGCTTGAACTCAGACATCGGCTCGTAGCTTAGTGCTAAAGAGCATGTCTCGTAATCTTAAGGCGCGGGTTCGAATCCGCGTAGGGGTGGGCGTCCACGCGGTATACTGAGCCCGTGTGCTACTAGTGGTGGTCGCATGGCAGCGAAACGCTGTTACGGCGTACAGCTAACATATTATTAGTATCATTAGATTAACGCAGACGTGCGAAAGCTCATTTTGGTGTGAAGTTGACTGCTCACTTCGATCCTCATTACACTCGTCATAAACTCATTTCGATTGGCCTAAGGTACAAATGCAACCGCTTGTCTCTGAGTCTCTGTGTGCGTGCATTAGATGCTCACGGTTTTGCTCTCACTTCAAAGTCCTCAGAAACGACCATCCATGCGTTACGCAAAAAGAGCCGCTTGCAGTTAGAGTTGATTGTATGCATGTCATCAAAGTGCTCGAACATCCAGATTAATAAATTCGGATTGTGTTGAAACCAAACGCAAACTCCGGCGCTTCGCAATTACACTTCGACATAGATGGTCTAGTCATTACATTGTACGTCAGATTTTCCTTGCGAACCGTACAGCGAACGGGACTCGTCATGCCTAGCGAGTCTCTCACATTGTAGGGAGGTGGAAGGAGGATAGAAACTCCACGAAGACGAGGGCGGACGGAAACGGGAACAAGCGGACGGAGGTGGACAGACGTAGCCAAGCTGGCCTGAGAGAACAAGACGAGGATGTGTCATAAGCGGCGTCCGCTCCAGGCAGAACAGAGAAGGTATTCGGCGAGAACGCAATAAATCAGGCAACAGTGCAGTTATTACAGTCTCCCGGACCGACACCAAGCAACATGATGAATTCACGGTCAAGAAAATCACGAGCTGTTTCACGACCGGGCGGATCAGAATAGCACGCCTAGAAGCGGAAATACGGGGGTGAAATGAGTAGTGAATATGCCATCACGATGTCCCCAAAGCGCATGAACGTGACGCAAACGGAAGCCGGAAGATATGGTGTGCTGTGAGGAGGAAACCTCCCATCAATCTACGTCTGCGTGATTGGTGAGGTAGCATGTGATCGCGCTAAAAAGGGGTGTGTTCCATTGCATCGTCCTTCTTGCTACAACAATTTTTGATGGAAACAAGTGTCAACAACTCGCTTCAAACAGGTAGAGGTATTTTCTACATCTCTGGATAACAACCCAACACCAGTCCTAGTTTGGACTACTCGGGAAAGGATATTATGGATTGCAGCTCGTACCCAGTTCAGAGTGTCGGCTGGTGGACGATTTTTTCATTGGCCCACGGCGCGTCTACGAGTACCGATGGCAATGACGGTCAGAAATTCACCCAGACGTATTCTCACGTTGCGATTTAAAGTCCGTGGATAACACGAACAGGCCACACCGAAACAGACTGCAGCTACTCTGAGCGCCCAAACGCAGTTTCAGCATCACTTCTGAAGCGGGTGCCGCTCGCCTCAGACCAACGCTGACGTACGGCTCACTCGAGACGAACACACGAGGCAAGGCGCAAAAGATTGAACGGGTCCGACACCTCGATACTAGACTCATCCCCAGTTTTCGGGCCTTACCATACAGAGACAGGTGCGAGAGGTTGGGACTATGCACCCTGGCCCATCGTTGGTTGCGAATCGAGGTAATCATGGTCTACCGCATTCTACATCTAGGTGACTTCCCTATGCTGAGGTTACGGATCTATTTGCGAACAATTTGCAACACACTAGGTGATGATGCTGTTCCAGACCTGAAGCGAGCACCATAACCCACGTGCTTGGAACGGCGAGTGGTAAATAACTCGAACAGTTTGCCAGTGTATAGTGGAATCGAACTCAGTGCAACAGTTCAACTGATTGTTGAATGTGCATTTATCCCATGTTAGGTTCTGATAACGATTACCCGCTGACATTTCACAATTTTGAATTCCAGTTTATTGTACGGTAGACGTTTCTTAAAGATATCATGTGAGGACGTGCCAAAGGATCGAGTAGTTTGCTTTTTTCAATGGCTGTTGAACTGTGCACTGAGCTTGGCAATTTTGTTGCAAACGTTTCGTCACCAATCGAGGTGACGTCATCAGTGCGTAGTGGAGTGGCATGCAATAGCGTAGCATAGCGTAGAGGAGCCTCGGTGAGAGTGCGCTGAGCGTGGTGTGCGTGCGTTTTTATACCAACGTGGTCGGCCGTGAAGTCGAGCAATCCTATTGGTTGAGACTTCGATCCGCGTTCAGTTTGGGTGATGGACAGATGATCTTTGACCTCGCCTCGTTGTGTTTCGTGGTCTTTGTCTGCTTGCTCCTGCGAGCGAGTTTGCCGTCAGTTCTGTTGGTCTAGTCACACGTTCCACCGGATTCAATTGATCGGGTTGGCTGTCGTTCCTCGGTAGTGTGGCGTATACTGCATCCAATTCGATGTGTCGATTGATCGAATGCGTTGTAGAGTACCAAGCTTCTAAAAAACCCCTCGCGTGTTTTGTACTTCCATGGGCTAGGACCTTTACGTTCTCCAGATCGAAACGGTGGCCTTCTTGATCTTCATGCGCAGAAACCAATGAGTGTGAATCATGCCTTCTGACGGCCGCCTTGTGTTCGGTGATTCGTGTACAAAGTTTTCTTCCAGTTTGTCCGACGTAGTTTTTATCGCAGTCGCTGCAGTTGATCTGGTAGATGACATTGCATTCGTCGGCTTGATTGACTTTTCCTTTGGGTCATATTTCGATGGCGCTGTACAGATTCCAATTTCTACTTGCTCCCAAAATACAGTATTCAGTCCAGAATAGGGAAAACTCATCTCAAATTGCAGCTTGGAGAACGAGCAATGGGAACAATGTATCCATTTCGGACGCGGCCCCATTGCTCAGAAGTATCGTACTGCTAAATAAGAATAGTGCCGCAATTCTAACATACAACGGACAGTTCAAACCAAAATGTTATGTCCGATTAGCCCATCTGAGTTCGATATTCTTTTAAGCCCCATCGGTCTGAGGCATGTGAATGATGGTCATGCATTTCTGTGCCTGAGCTCAGTCCCTCCGTAAGCGCTGTTGAGTCTGTCGATGCACCACAGCGCCGCAATCATTTACATCTACAAGGCGCTAATAACTACTGCACGACGGTGTTGTGAGCCGCTAGTTCTCACTCCTACCCAATGACCACTCTAAGTGATCACTCTGTTAATGCATCCCTAGCTTAGTCGCCTACGCGCTGCCACGGCGCATCCAGCCGTGTGTGGGTGTGCGTGTGTGTGTGCGTGTGTGTGTGTGTGTGTGTGTGTACATCAATACTTGTGCGTTATTCGTTGCTTACATTTACTGCGCCCCTCGGCCTATGCTCTCCTTGCCTAATCAAACACCGGCGTAGAACCCAGCGCAAACTGCTGCTTGCCTACCTGTCGAACGCTTGTGCGCATGCATGCCTAATCGGTCTTACAATATACTTCCATTACTCCGTGGTTATTTTTGACTTCACTCGGGCAGAATCATTTAGTGACGGAGTTAATTTGACTACTCAAGGCTAACCGGAGTACAGCACTGCCTGCATTTTGTAACTGACACTGAGAGGCTTACCACACAACTCTGAACGCAATGGATAACTGCTTTCACGAACTATGACATTCCGGTTCTACGTGCCTGCAACAATAGATAGTACTACGAAGATCAGATTACTGCGCCGCCACCTCGGTCATGAAGTTCAGCGACATTTCGATATATTACATCTACACTCAAACGAAACCTACAGACACTGTTCTTCTCTCTCGATCAACTTCGGGTAGAACAGCAACACGCGTTAACAGCGCACGCCACAACTTTAACTCGAAAAGAGAGCAGCCGAGTGAGCCACTTTAGTGCATTCCCGGACTACACATACGAGCGAATCCCGTCGCAGCATTTCGAAGAAGCAATGCTTGTTCAAGCATTACTTGTTGGTACCCTTGATGAAAAAGCACGAGGGTGTTTTCTATCAAGAGATGAAAGTTACTGCCTTGGGAAATACTTGCCATAAAGTTCGCCAACCTCCTTCGGGAACTCGCGGCATTTTCTTCCACGGACCAGGCTTTATCACATGATCAGTCATGACCGCACATTGCCTCATGTTGCAGAGCGCAGATTTCGACGAAGGTCAGTCTAATCCGGGTAACTCTCGCCACCTTCATATATTGAGTAAATTTAGTGCAAAGTGGGGCTATGTTCAGAATGTATGCCATCCCAAATGGCATTCGTTCATGGGAGTTAAAACAAAAGCGACGAATCACGTTGGATATTTAAACTAGAACTACGTAAACACCACAATAGCTATTACACATCCGGGAAAACAACGAAAGCCATTTGCTCATCTAAAAAATCGTTAGTGGTGTGCCTTACATCTGTCCCTTGTGGGACTCGAACCCGCGACCCTACGCATACGCATGTTGGCCACCAGAGACCGTCCCACTGAATATGCCTGTAAGAATCTTTATCGGTGATATAGCTCAAATCACATCTTTCACTATTCTCTACAAGTGATGTAATGGTTGTAACGTTTCGAAAAATTTCGCTTTACACTGCCTAGCTGTAGTTGCACTTCTTTAGTAATAAGGAACATTCTCTTCGACACCAGAGCGTGCCGCATACCCAAGCAAGCTAGAAACCGATGAGGCGTGAATGGACAGTCAATTGCGGGACCATGGCTGTATGGGCATGAATCGAAACATGGGACTAATGGCGGGGCTAATGGTGACAAAAGTATGGGGACGGAACCCTCAGTATTCGTTCATCCTGCTTGTTAGATGAACAATGAACAATGATTTATCACGGGATAAAAGCAAGTGCTTGACACGTCCCGTAGGATGGTAGCGGTGAATATGATGCAATTAAAATATGTCTGGGTCATCTATCGAACGTCTGCCGAGATGAATACTTTGATAATTAACATCAGTGTAAAATGAAAAAGAAATATCGCGCGTAAACATTCAGAAAGACACTGGGGCGCAGTGATAGTTGAGGTAAGGAGTGAGAAAATAAAATATGGTCGCTCACTTAGGTCCACTTGATACATTAGTCTTGTTGAAAACATGCTTGGCGTAATCCACAACAGAGGAGCTTAGGTAACAAAATGTTGGGAGCTGAGAGCAACATCTAATCGTTTTTTGAAAACATCCAGGGTAGGAGAGGATACTACTGAGTCTGGGAGTGCGTTCCATGGTTTGCAAACCCGAAGGGAAAAGTAATTCCGTCGACACTCTAGACGGCTGTATTGTTCCTTCAACTTTAAGCAGTTACCCCTGAGCTGCGTGTTGTGGCTAAGTTTCAGCAAATGGCGGCATACGTGGTTGGGGTCACTCAATATCTGATACGCTAATATGAGATCGCCGCGCATCCTTCGATAACGTCCGCTGAAAATTCCCAGCAACTTCAGCCTTCGGTGGTAAGAGTGATACCGCAGGCCCTTCACGCGCTTTGTTGCTCTCCGTTGTGGTGACTCTATCGCTTCTAGGTCGCGTTTCAACCAAGGTTGCCAAGCCTGGATTGCGTACTCAACATGCGGGCGCACGGAGGAATTGAGCATCATTGGGAAGATTGAAGGGTCAAATCGCCCGAATACCCTTCGCAGCATACCGACATGCTGGTTGCCTCTTCTCGCAGCTACCTCAGCCTGTTTTGAACAGTTGAGGTCGCTCTGTACGATCACACCAAGATCACGTTCCTGGGAGCTATTCTGCAATTCGTTTGTCCCAAGTATGTAGGTGTAGTTATGTCTATGGCGTAATTGTACTACGCGACATTTGTCTACGTTGAACGGTAGAGCATTTTGAACTGACCAGTTCGACACTGCATTAAGATCGTGCTGGAGCCGTTCATGGTCATCCAGTCCTCTGATCCTTCGCCATCTCTTGATATCATCAGCGAAAAATAAGAAATCGGAAGTAATTGATCTCGCCAAATCGTTAATGAACACCAAGAATAGACGAGGTCCAAGAACCGAGCCTTGCGGTACTCCACACGTCACGTCGATTGCATGAGAAAATGATTCTCGGACTCTCACCACTAGCAGTCGTTCTTGTAGAAAATTGCTAATCCAACTCAGGATTGGGTCGCCAATGCCGTAGTTCCGAAGCTTCTGAAGGAGAACTCCATGGTCTAAACTATCAAACGCTTTTGAAAAGTCCAGGTAGATGACATCGACTCCAACTCCATCATCAACAGCTTCAGTCCAGCTATTACGTGCAATTAATAGGTTAGTATTACACGAATGCTTTTGACGAAAGCCATGTTGCTCTGGGGCTATTAAATTGTGGCTTTCCAAATATTGCATCAGCGCGTCTGTGACGATTGGAGGTAGCAAACACCATTAACCTACCTCAATGCAAAGCAGCAAGATAATTGCGTGAAATAGAAAGGCAGGCGAATATTCTGCTTTATTTGTATTGTGCAACGGTGCGAGATTACGGTTTAGGAGATACACAAAGATTGAGAGAGAACGAGAGCGAGACAGAGAAGCTCACAACACAAGCGCCATCGAGGTCGGTTCGTCGCCATATCGACGTCTCCAACCAAACGCGATCATAACCGAAGTTCAAGTAGGTACTCCATTCTTCAAGTCGTCTGGATTTGTACTTCTGAGGTTTCCGCTTTAATTTCATCACTCCTACGAATCTTCTCAAAAACAAAATAAATCTCACTACTACTCCCTGGAAACGGTTTTGATCAATGACTACCTAAATGAAGCTGGTTGACACCATATTCCGGTCACATCGTCCTCCTCCCTTTGATGAATCGCATCCTTTTTGTCAATGACAAAATAGCTCCGACTGTTAGAATAGACTGGATATCTCGCCGCTTAATCCACAGACCGGAATGCAAGCTGGTTACTGCGGTCACTGGGGTTCATGGACCCACACTACAAAGTTGTGTTCATGAATAGAGGACTGACGGTATCATTACCGATTGCACCGCTGTGCGCAAACCTCACAGCTGCACGTGCCACGACTGTACTGTCTAGGCAGTCAACTTAATCCGCTTATCCGAGGGGCAGCATTTCACCAGAACCATAGCACTCGATGTGGCATTGAAGGTGTACAGCTTGCAGGTTATTTGTAGGTATGTAACCCGAAGTGCCTGTTTGGAGCACACACTTCCGTTGTAAAACAAGCAACCACACAACTTCCTGACATGGCCGATGTTGGCATCTCATCGATGAATTCAGTGAACTTTTGTGTCATCAACTTGTACAGACACAATGTGAAGGGAATCGTTCATTCACCATCATTATACACGTTAGCTGCAGGTGGAAAACACCTCAACTATTGTGCCGGAATACAAAAGAGAAGAAGAAAAACAACAGAGGCACGCCGGCTGTATCCTCAATATCGGATGGACATCGTTCCGGAGAGCTAACAGCCGGCTATCGTGCCGCAAAAAGAGAGTTATATTATGCCTAATGAATGACAGCGTGATGGGAGAGGGAGGCTAAGCATGAGGGTGATGGACAATGGAACTCATAATACAAGCGCCATTGGGGCCGGCTGCTAGCCAAATCAGCAAGTGTGTCCAACCAAATGGGTTCATCATCCTTAGGACCGCAGATAGGCGGTCGTGATGCACCAACCGACGCCAACTTCGAAGTGAGGGTTTTCACTCCTCTTGACTAAGTCCTCGCTTGGCCTCCCCTCCTCCTCTTCTTCCAACCACACCCCTGGCGCACAAACTATGCATGTCACAGGAGTCGGTGTACTGGCATGCACAACACGTGACGAAGACTATCGTTAAAGTACATAGATTAGCACTTCAATACCGATGGTGTTTATACCATCTTCCTGCTTAGGAATTGAGCTTCCATTTCGTCTCAGGTAGAGTAGTTAAATATTCCCACGCCCGCTGCTGTATAAGGCAATTTATTGCCTCAACTTGAATGAACGGACTTCAACTAACTTTTGTCAGGGAAAATTCGGCTACCTGGATGAGGAACGTTGGTTCTGATGTTGTGCAAGTCGCACATAGTTTCGGTACAAACATTGGAATCAAGAAGAAAATTCTCAGCTGGCTCTGAGCACCTTGTGACCAGACGGACTATTAGTCGTGAACTGAATAGGAGCCAGCACACTGTGAAGGAAGCATAAAGGACCTGTCGGGATCGAGGAATGGAATAGGCAGGAGCAGTACGCAATTAGTGTACACAAGTTCACGTATTGCAAAATCCAGAAATGCGTTCTTGAATCTGCGACATCTTTGGCGACAGAATAGGATTTCCCTCTGTTTGAATGGCGGTGTCTACAAGGTCACAGTGGTGGCCGTACATCACTATGGAAGTGAGGCTTGGCCTGTTCGATTTGAGGCGCCTTCAATTTTTTGATCAGCGCTGGTTACGGATTATTGTTGATGGCACCAACGTGGCTGCAACGATGATGTGCGCAGACGAGTGCTGGGCAGTGATAATCAGGCTAGTTCCTTAGAACAACATACATCACTGCATAAGTTGCGTTGGCTTGGGCACGTACTACGGATGCCCGGTCGCCGCTTACCGAGCAGGGCCTTGTTTTGTCTGTCAGATGTAGAGTGGCGCAAGGCTCGAGGTGGATAAAAGTTGACTTTGCAGCGGCCTGACCATCGACTTCTGTGTGGGCTGGTACTGAACATTAAGAAGACGCATGAGCCACCTGGCTGTCAACGATCTTCGTATTCCGCTGCGTGTTCAGGTACCCGGAGTAGTTTGTTACCACTCGAAAGTCGTGTTACCGGCTCCAGAAGTTTTGTGATATAAATTAATTACTCCCCGAGCAACTATTTAGGCTATCAACGCAATAGTTACCCGCCAGAAGGGAACCCAAATTGAGTAGTAACTCTCCACTACTCAAACCAAGAATGGACATTGTCCGACATCAGATGCATCACACGCTGTTTGTTTCACCAATAAGGGAGTCGTCACCTGGAATAGATGACTGACTCAACGGGAGGCCGTTTGTCGCGAAACCATTGAACACACAGATCCTTGAGAAGTGATTCGCGTGCACTAGTGCGACAGACTCATTTGAGTGATGTGGGTCGCCCAGACGGTGCCACTTGTTCAAGCAGTCCTGATGTCAGTAACAGTGAGACAGTGTGAACAGTGGCTAAAAGTAATTTGATGCATTTTGCTTTCCCTGGTTTGGTTTCCCTGGCAACATCTGGTTGCATACGGTTAAGAAACTCCAACATGTATCCTTAAGAAGCGTTGATAATACATTGTAGTGCATGAAAATATGCACTTTATCGACCTCCTTTTCAGGATACTCGCATAGCATATATAGTCAAAGAGTAGAGTAACATGATCACTACGACCCAGTGGTGTGCTTGTAACTATCCCCTCAACCACGAGTTCTTTGTTAGTTAGCACAAGATGCTGTATCGACGGCTTGTTAGCAGTTCGAAATCTGGTGGGAGAGGTTACTTGGTTGTACAGAGGGTGGCTAGCAATCAGCTCCTTCAAGCAAGCTTTATACTGCGCACCTTCGGTTGCTGGCGTTTCTATGTTGTGCACGTTAAAGTCTCCAGTGATAAGGATCTGGTTGTAGGACTTGTTCAAATCAAACTGAAAGACGCGGTTCAGTTTTGAGTCCATTTCCGACGTTGAGTTTGATGGGCGGTAAATCATGGCAAGTAGACATGTGTCCCTATTTCACAATCGTAGGCGGCACCAAAACGAATCAGAAGCTCGGATTTCCGGATGATCGATAACTTCACGTCAGCGGTTTGTATTATAGTAAAGAATCACACCACCACCCCTTCTGGTTCTGTAGGTCCGAAGCAGCGCCATACCGGGTAAGTTGATCGCAGAATCGGTTATCTCAGGGTTTAACCATGTCTCTGTAATCATGACGAGGTCCCGCGGTTGTGAGGCACGGATTTCTCTAAATTCGGCCAACTTGCTTAGAAGGTGTTGGGCGTTTGTTTACATGCAAGACAGGGCTTTTGTTGTCAGGAGTGCGTTGACGGATGTCAACTTTGTGTTAGTTTTTAAGCTGGCTGTTAGGTGGCCGGCCATTAATCGTTTTTTGGTTTATGTATTTCAGTCAAGTTGCATGGCATTATTGAGCATTCCTGAACAGAAGTTTCACTCGTGCTGTGCTCTGTCCTGTTGTGTGCCGTGGGTGTTATTGTGTCGGTCTCTCCGCAGGACTGTGCATATAAGGAATTTGTAGCGTTTGCAAGTTCCATCGAATGGCTTACGACTTTTGACCGTTCGCCTGCTGCCATTATCCAGATCTCCGTTGGCAACCTGGCTCGAAACTTTAACCAGCTATCCAGCAGAACTTGCGTCATTCCCTCGGAGTGTAATATTACTTTCATTAGTCTTGGACCGCAGCCCTTGTAGTTAGGTGATGACGAAACTCTTGTCAGGGCTTTGGCAATAACATTATCAACAGAGAGTGCTTCGCGCATGTAGCACTACTGTCCTCGGTCATGGGTTTGCGCATCATGATCAGAAGAATGCAGTAGCTCGGGAACACCATGAACAAATACGGTTTTCTTGCTATCATTTTAAGGAATGCCACGTTGGTAATCGGTTTTTTGGGCGATTTTTCCAAAGTAGATCAGGTAATATGCGCGCTCCGCTCGGTGAGTTACGAAGACGAACTGCTCAAAGCAGGGCAGCCTCTGTCTCATCTGCTGAGTCTAGTGTTACGCGACGAATTCGAGGTTCACCAGGGTGCACTGTGGTCGGGTGCCGCGTTACGCGTTTCAGCATTGTAGGCTCAACCCGAATACCAATCGCCACTGCTTGCGATCGTCTAGCAACTTGCTTTTCATTTTGCCAGAATTGGACTCGGGAACATTGGTGCACACGAAAGTTAACACAGCGTGGTTGTGTCTAGCGAGGGTTGGCTTTATAGTTTTTGCCGGCAATTTGGGTTGTTTAGAAGGCACCACTGGAGTTGATGGTGAAAGCTGCTTTGCTCTACGCGTGCTGGGTACAAAAGATGGAGCTATGTGTGTCGCTACCGGCGTGTTTGTCGAAGCAATCGATGCGTATGTCACCTGCTTGTTATCCGCACCGGAGTGTCTTCGACTATGAGCTGTCGGTGTCATGGCTGAATCTCCAGGTGAATCGTCTATGGTTAGAAAGTGGAAGCAGACATATTTTGAGACTTGTCCACTTATGGGAGTGAGGTGACCCAGTGGATTCAGACTCACAGACGCTGCAGTGCGGTTGGAACGTCTAGCTGTCTTCTTCGGCTTAGAGGCAGAGCTTACTTTGGCTGGTTAAGATATTATCGTGGCCATATTTACTTCCGTGGGATCGAGTCTAGCATTTATAAACTGCGCAATTATCTCAGTCATTCTATCGCACTTTTTCATGAGCAAAGATAAACAGTTGACAACTGGAATGACTTTACATTTAGGCAAAACCAAATCGTGTCAGCAACTTTGTTTGTCTGGCTCACTTCTTGGACAGATCTGCCTACACATTGCGGACATTAAGATCTAATGCAGCTAGAACAGGTTACACGTATCTTAAGGACGTTACTACAATTGTCTGCGCAACGTAGGCGACATTGAACCGTTGGAATGCTAGTCGTCCTCTTATCGTTTGCAGCAGGGCCTATCTGAGCGCTCACCTTGATGAGTGTTCCTTGCGCCATGCGTGATGCACAAATACGTCCGAACACGCACACGAATTGGAACAATGGTATATGACGGGTAAAATAGCATACACTTAACGAGTCCCGCAGGTTGGCAATAGAAATACTAACAAATTGGCAAACCACATAAGTGGTTGAAGTAAGGAGTGTCAGTGAGATAAAAGGTAGAAGTATAACAGTTTTAGGGGGATAAAGTGGTACGACGCAAAACTGGCTAAGAAATTGTTATCGTTGGTGATGGTAGCAAATAAAAATGGAGTACTCACCGGTTCGCACAGATTTACGACCGTGAATTTGGGGTATAAATCCAAAGAGGCTGGTCAGCCTAAATATATACAAGCGTTTTCGTTCATAAAACAAAGCGCAGGGCGCTCAGTGCGACGTCCAATCGCTTTTTAAACGTATCTAATGTGGGGGCACAAACTACTGAGTTTGGAAGGGCGTTCCAGGGCCCGCAGATCCGGAGGGAGAAATAGGTTCTCCGACAGTCTAGACGACTGTACTGTGGGCTCAGCTTTAAACTGTTACCGCGAAGGTTAGTGTTCGGGCTGAGCTTCAAGAGGTGGCGGCATACGTGACTGGGATCGCCCAATAACTGGTACACTAGTATGAGGTCTCCACGAAGTCGCCGGTCCCATCCGCTGAACACTCCGAGTATCTCCAGTCGTTCCTGGTAAGGAGTGTGGCGCAAGCCCTTGACGATTTTCGTTGCTCGACGCTGTGGGGTCTCAAGCGCTGCAAGGTCATGTTTTAGCCAGGGTTGCCAGGCCTGGATTGCATATCCGACGTGAGGACGCACGTAGGCATTCAGCATCAAAGAGAAGATGGATAGATCCAAAATTCCGAATGCTCTTCGCAGGAGTCCAACGTGCTGGTTGCCCCTTTTAGAAGCGGAATCTGACTGTTTGGAACATCCGAGGTCTTCCTGTACCAGCACACCCAAGTCACGTTCCTGAGTGGTGGTCTTCAGATCGTGTGCCCCAAGCTTGTAGACGTAGACTTGTCGATGGCGGATATGAACAACGCGACATTTGTCCACATTAAACGGCAGGGCGTTTCTCACCGACCAATTCCAAGCCTCATTCAAATCACGCTGTAGGACTTCATGGTCGTCCGATCGTTTTATCGCCCGCCAAACCTTGAGGTCGTCCGCGAAGAGTAAGAATTTCGACGTAATAACTCTTACTAGATCGTTAATGAAAAGCAGGAACAAACGAGGCCCAAGTACCGAACCCTGCGGTACCCCGCATCCCACTCGAATCGGATCGGAAAAGGATGATCGAACTCTAACTACTAACTGCCGTTTAGAGAGAAAGTTACCGATCCATCCTAACAACGGGTCTCCGATACCGTACTGTTGGAGTTTAATGAGCAGGATTCGATGATCCAGGCGATCGAAGGCTTTCGAAAAGTCCAAGAATGCAACATCGACTCCTGTTCCCTCATCGACAGTCTCGGTCCAGTTGTCACGAGCTATCAGCAGATTCGTCGTACATGACCGATGTTGACGAAACCCATGCTGTTCTGGCGCAATTATGCCGTAGTTTTCCAAGTCTCCCATTAACGCATCTGCTATCACCGCTTCCATGACTTTGGCGATCACAGGCAGAAGCGTTACGGGGCGGTAATTGGCAGGATCCGATCGACTTCCTGCTTTGTATATGGGCGTTATTACACCTTGTTTCCACCTCGAAGGTACGATGTTCTCATCGAAACAGCGCTGGAAAAATGCAGCTAGTGGTTCGGCCAAGTGGATGGCAGCTACCTGTAATGTTTTCGGGTGAATGTTATCGGCCCCGGGAGAGCTGTGTGGACGCAAGGATAGCAGCTTTTGCAGCACCATTTCTGCAGTGAACGTGACGTTGGATAAAACGGACGGTGGGGTAACTAGTGGCGGAATATACGTCGAGGCTTGTACACCTTGGAAGATTGGGGAGTACGGGGCCCGTAATGCGTTGGCCGCCTCTTTCGCAGTATGTGTATACCCATTGGTCGTATTAAGTGGTGGGATTCCTCGTTGCACCTTGCGAAGTCCATTCACATGTTTGTAAAGAAGCTTTTTGTTCGAAAAGAATCGTTTGTCTAGCTCCTGCTGATGCGTTCTCTTGTCTTCGCGAACCAAAAGCACACAGTAGTTGCGATGCGAAACGTATTCCGTCCAGTTTTCTGCGCTGAGGTTGCTTTTATACGTGCGCCATGCCCGATCCCTTAGAGTCATGCATTTTCGCGTCCGGCTTCGCAAGAATGATTTCGCTGTGCGGGGATGTTGGGAAACTTTTGGTGTTGAGGCTTCTATGACTAGTGACGTGATGGTGTTCGCAAATGTCTCCCAGGCTAGTTCTGGGGTGCAGTTAGCTAGAAACGTCCAACTGGTATCCTCAACTAAGGCAGACAGAACGTGGTAATGGATAACAGATTGCCTCGTTTCGAGCTCCGCAGCTGGATATTCGGCGTAGCAGATGTAATCGAACTGCAAAGTCACGTGATCGCTACGGCCCAAAGGACTGCACACCTTTAGTCCATCGACCATGAGCTCTTCGTTAGTGAGCACTAGATCTAATATCGATGGGTTGTTTCCTGTTCTGAACCTGGTTGGAACGGTGACGTGGTTATACAAGAAGGTGCTAGAGAGTAGCTCTTGCAAATATGCCTTGAACATCTCTGTCTCGGATGCTGGATTTTCCAAGTCATGGGTGTTGAAATCTCCTGCAACGAGGATGTGGCTGTACTTCTGATTAAGCACGGAGCGAAAAGCGGAGATAAGTCGGTTGTCCCTTTCCGGAGTGGATTTCGGTGGTCGGTAAACCACAGAGAGAAGGCATACGTCGTTGCGTTCCAACCACAGTTTGCACCAAAGGACGTCGGTGACACAAGTCTGGGGATCGTCTATGAGCTCACAACGAAGGTTCTTTCGGAAATACATGAGCACGCCACCGCCCTTGCCCGTTCTGTCGTTCCGGAGAAGTGACATACCCGGTATGGCAATCTCAGCGTCTGTGATTTCGCCGCTCAGCCAGGTTTCGGTGATCATTATGATGTCTCGAGGCTCCGAAGCCAAACGGTGACGGAGTTCTACCAACTTACTTATGAGGCCTTGTGCATTGGTATACATGCAGGATAGTGCTTTTGTAACCAAGAGTGAGCTAGCACAGGTTGTGGTAGAAATGGAGTTTGTGCCGACCGTTAGCGGGTCGGCCATTAACCGTTTTTTTTGTGGTGACGTTTGCCTTTGAGCTTGCTTTCGGTTAGACGACTGATCGCGGCCTTCCGGGCCCTGCTGGTCCCCCGTGTTCAGCCGTGTTTGGTGGGATATTGCGGTTGTTGATAAATCCATGCCTTCACAAAGTTGCATGAGTGGATGGTTCAACAATGTGATCGCTCCCCGTGAGTCGTTGGTAGTCCGTGGCAGCGTACCTGATGCCTTTAACCGAATTTCAGCTGGCAGCTTCATGCGGAATTTGGACCAGTTTTCCAAGGCGAGCGGTAACATAAACTCAGATTGAAGCAACACCTTCATAAGTCTGGGACCGTTCCCTTTGTAGTTGGGTGCAAATGGAATCCTGGTCAACCGCTTAACAATGATATTATTGAGGGAGATTTCGTGGCGGATGTAACTCCATTGCTCCCGGTCATGTGCATCCGCTGCATCAGAGGTTGAATTTTGGAGCTCAGGAACCCCGTACACAATTATCATCCGTTTCGCCTCGGCTTTACGAACTTCTTCACGGTTGCTCATCTTTTTCGGACGTTCGTTCCAGGGGATATCAGGAAGTATACGCGCCTCGAGTGATGAATGACAAAGCCTGTTAGACGATAGTAGAACTGCCTCTGTGTCCTTGATGGAGTTTAGTGTCCCCCGGAGAAGTCGGGGTTCACCGTAGTGCGCTGAATTTGGATGACGTGTGACTCGTCTCAGCATTGCAGGTTCAACCGAAATGCCAATCGCAGTACATATAGACTTCCACTGATTACGATCATCCAACAGCTTCCCCTTTATTGTACTCGCCTGGGATTCAGGAACATTTGTACACACAACGGTTAACGCGCCTTGGCTCCTTGCGTTGGATGCAGATTTGCCATGACTTAAAGACACGGTGTTAAACGGATTGTTTGGTTGTTGGAGTCTGGTCAACGTACTGTTGCTTGGTGAGGCCACCGGAGTCGGAGGTAATTTAGCCGGTGTATGCATGGAGGCGACTGAGGCGTACGACGCCCGACTTTTCTCTACGGCGGAAGAGGTTTGCCCCGGAGCTTCCGCGGTTGCTGTTGAATGGAGGTGGGGCGTGTGACTCAAAGGTGTGGACATCAGTACTCTGAATGTTCGTCCGCTTTTGGGAGTTGAGTGAGGCAAGGGATTTGGAGAAACTGAGGCTGCAGCGCGACTTGAGCGTCTAGCCATTTTTTTCGGCCTCGAGGTGGAACTTTCTTTGACCGACTGTGGTACAATCATGGCCATATTCGCGGCCGGCGGTGCAAGCCTGGCGTTCAACAAATAAGCGATTGTCACATTCAAAGTATCGCACCTTTCCATGAGTGCACATAAACAACCGACCACTGAAGTTAACTGGCAAGTTGGACAAAACCAAAATGCGTCAGTAGCCTTGTTTATTTGCCTTGCTTCTTGGGCGGACTTTCCTATACAGCTCGGGTGGAACGAGCCACTGCAGTTTCGGCACGTTATACCCATTTTAAGGGCTTTGCCGTAATTAGCTGAAGAGCAGATACGTCGTTGCATGATATTCGGCATAGTTGTTGTATTTTTTCAAGCACGAGGACAAGCAAGATGTCGATCACAAATTCCAAAATGACGGGCACAGCAGTAAATCACTGAGATCTCCGAAGATATCAAGCGGAATTCCACGAAACTTTCACGGATTGATGAACACACGAAACTAAAAAGGTTGGTGCGCAACTAACACAGCAACACACGTAAAATACAGTAATTCCAGAGAAAAAGCAGGATCCAGCGCGTGGTAGCAGAAAATTCCGCGGCGTGGGTGTTGTTCAACCGCACCAACGTCAGGCGGTAGAGGCAGATGGAGGTCGTAACGCGCAGACTGTCGGGTTCAGCGATTAATCGACTCGCAGTTGAACACACACACACACACACAAAGCGCTAGCGTGTGTTGATCGGTCTGCCTTAAGCGACGATGTAGGTGGAGCGCTGATATGCATCCATAGAGCTGTTCAGTTGATGAGCAGAGCAAAAAGACTGTAACTTTATTATGTTGAAATTTGCAGGAATGATTGCCGCATAGTTTGGGAGCCCTCAGCTTCTTCTTCCCAATGAGACCAAAATCTTTCCCGAAAAAGTGGTTTGATGTAGTTACACACGTGGAATTCGGCAAAGAATATGCCAAAAATTGGGAACTGGAGCAAGAGTATAGCCCACACAGATTAGATCCAAGAGTTGGGAGGCACTGAGTAGAGCTCGTTGAACTTGTTCGAACGATCGCACACACAATTTTCTGTGGGGAGCATTAGGGTGGCCACAGAGGGCAAAGCGAGAGCGAGTTAAAGTGCGGACGCATCGCAAATGCTTCGGGCGTACTTTGCAAATGCTTTGGGCACACTAAGGCCAAGGTGAGTAACTGATTATTTGAGTTTCATCAGTACATTTGGGATACTATTCGACAGAGCTTCTTTAAGGCCGTCAGCCAATATATAGCTTAGTATTGCGCCACTGTATACCAAAGGTACAGGCATCTTTTATCATCTCACGTTATCATCATATTTTTACTTGCATTGCACTGCGCGAAGACTGTGATTTTGGCTACTCGTGTGCCTAGTGACGCACAACCACCAAACCCGCTGACCGGAGCAGACAACTGAGGCAGCCCAAACGGTGTGACCAGCGCAACCTAAAAATGCATACCGGCCATTGATCAATGGGCCGGAGAAGTTTGTCAAACGTGAATCCAGTGAGCAACAAACCCAACGTCAGTCAAAATCCAGACGAGCGGGGAACTGAGATCCTCGCAAAATCACCTGTTCGTTCTGTACCAATCCCTACGACGCAACAAATGTGAACATTACACGTAACGGAGCTAACAGTGTATCGACAGATGGGTTGTGGTCCTGACTTATGTTCAGATAGTCCGATAATTAAGATTGTACAGACGCTTACGATAAGGTGTGAAACGTTGGCTGTTACGTCCGCAGACCAAAAGGAACTGACCGCGGTATTGGGAGGAAAAATCTCAGAACTCGAGTTGCAGAATAATGTGTTACGTAGCCCGAATCCCCGACCTGTTACCAGGCAAAAACTCTCTAGCAACAATGCTATACAGTGCAGCGAAAGGCAAACACCGTTAGTGAAAAACAGCAGTGAAAACAGGCCGGTTGAACGGCCTCTCAAGTCTCAAGTAATGCTCCAAAGCATGCAGAGTTATGCACAGATTGCACGATCACCTCCGTCAGTAGTTGGACAACAATTGACCCCTACAGATAGTGCAACTAACGGGGTTGCACGTAAAAAAGCTTGCTGTAGCCTTGGCCTGTCATTCACGGAAGACAAGCCAGAAACTCCCACTCAAGAAATCTGCGCTCACAAGGAACTGAAGAACAAACAATTAGTACGCAACCAAATGGCGATTACAGTGTAATGCTAAAACGTCCCAGAACCCAGTAGCGAATCGCCAAATGATAGAAAAACCGAGAAGCAAAAGCGTTGGGCTGAAAAAACCTGCGCACTCGGACTGAAAGTTCTTCCGACTGGTTTTACACGCCTTTCATGAAATCCATTATCTTCACGCGTAGGGGAACCTCGGTTACTGCGAGTAACGTTTGACAACTCAACCGACCTCTAAAATGTCCTCTTAGCAAGCCAAATTCTAGTGAACTCATCTCTCAGTGCCCGCATTTTTCCTGATAGGTCATGGGCAAAAAGAGAGAAGCGGAAATCCAACCCTAGTTCGTCAAGTCAAAATGAGATGAAGAAAGTGGTACTGGTTCACGATGGGCCAGAATTGGAGCATGACGATAGCAATGAACGACAGAAGCATGACATCGAAGAATGGAGGTACATCGCAGAGCTCTACGACATGCAGAATGTCGTGCCTTCTAACGTCATCTGTTTAATTGCCTCCCCAAACTACCAAGGTAGCGGGCCACAACTTTTCCAAGTTATCTTGGCTGCGCTCGAAATGGTAACAGTGACAATCCTACCATGGCATGACAACAAGAAAGTTGGGCCACCAGAAATACGGTTAAAACCATTCCTTCAATTAGTACAGACATCAGATACAGATGAGCCAACCTCAGTTGTACCTATCTCAGATCAGCCAACTGTGTAATCATCATCATCATCATCATCATTACATGTCAGCTAGAGATGGTAAAACATCTCCGCTATTGTACCGCAATACATAAAGGAAATACATACATACATACATACAATACATAAAGGAAAAATAAATACGACAGTTGAATGCCAGCTGAGCTACCAGCAACGGATACGCATCGTTCCGGTAAGCTACCAGCCGGCTACTAGGCAAAAACAAAAATTTAATTATGTTTTACCCTACGAAATAAGATCATAGATGGAGGGGGAGGCTAAAGGGATGGGGAGGGACAAAGAAACTCATAGCACGAACGCCACTGAGGTCGGCTCCTTGCCATATCAGCAAGTGTATCCAGCCAAACGTGTTCACCGTCTTTTGGACCCCAACCAGGGAGCCGTGAAGCTCCAACTGAGGCCAGCTCCGAAGTGAGGGCCTTCATTCCTCTGGACCAAGTCATCGCTTGGCCACCTCCCCTCTTCTTCCACCCACATCCCCGGTGAGCAAACAACGCACGTCGAGGGAGTCGGTGGGCTGGCATGCGCAACACGTGGCCCAGCCATCGGAGCCTGGTGAGTGAAATGACGGTGCTGAGCGATTCATTCCCTTTTCCTAGGCCGTAAACAAGGCGTCGAACACGATCGTTACTCACGCGGTGTTCCCACCAGATGTGAGCCAAACTGCGAAGGCACCGATGGTCGAACGTAACTAGCCTCTTCATGTCCGCCGATCTTAGGGGCCAGGTTTCGCAACCGTACAGTAAGGTCGAACGTACCGCTGCATTGTACACTCTACCCTTCAGGGCGACAGTAATGTCGCGCCGTCGCCATAGGTGGCGAAGGTTAGCAAAAGCACTTCGAGCTTTCGCTATGCGGTTCGTGATCTCGTCTTTGATCCCAAGGGCGCTGATACAACTTCCCAGGTAATTGAATTTCTGAACGACTTCTAGCTGATCCCCACCAAGGGTCAGCACAGGGGGCGAACCCTGCCAATCCTGGAGGAACGCTTTGCACTTCGGTGGGGCAAAGCAAAGCCCGAAGCGACTGACAGCCAGTGCTAATCTGTCCAGCGCGGCTTGACACGTCTGGGAGCTGTCACAGATGAGGGCAATGTCGTCTGCATACTCTAAGTCAAGAAGTCGTTCTCCTGGGAGTAGCTCCACACCTTCCAAGTCATGTCCTGTAAATGCATTCTCCATGACTTCGTCAATAGCGAAGTTGAATAGGAAAGGTGACAGCGGGCATCCTTGTCTCACACCGCTGGAGATATTGAAGGGTGGCGACAGCCTGCTGTAAGCCCTTACTCTGCCCGTGCTACACGCATATAATGCTTGGATAATATTTACATATTTCTCGGGCACACCTTTCCTGAGTAGACAATTCCAAAGGGCACATCGATCAACCGAATCGAAGGCACCTTTGATGTCGAGGAACACGACTACGGTGGGCCGCCAATATGTGTGACGGTGCTCCAACAACTGACGCAAGGTGAAGATGTGGTCGATGCAGCCATGACCCCGACGAAACCCGGCTTGCTCCTCACCAATCTGGCTTTCACGAGCGCCAGTCAGTCTGTGGAGAATTATGGACGCGAGTAATTTGGAGGCGATGGAGATCAGACTGATTCCTCTATGGTTGCCGCATTCCGAGCGCGAGCCGCCTTTGAAGATGGGAACAATAACGGAGCGGCTCCAGTCGGTTGGGACAGTTTCGTGCTCCCACAGTTTCACTAGTAATTCATGCAAAGCATCAACAAGAGCAGAGCCTCCAACTGTGTAAACAACCGTATTAAAAATCTTCAACAAACCAGCACTGTTTGTGCCGGTCACTCACAGCGATTCGAGCTCATAATGCATCAACAAATACATTGCTGCTGCACCAACACTCAAGGGTTGTATTCTAAGCTCTCGGAACTGCGCCATCAACATGAAACAAAAACTTGGGACATCATATCAGTTACTGAAACTTGGCTCTCAAACGACATACGTTATCCAGAGATTGAACTCAATGAGGTGTCAGTCATTCGAAATGATCGTCCATCTCGCGGTGGCGATGTTTCCCTCTACTATCGAGATTACTTGAATGGTGAGACACTTACCGAAAATTCCCTTGTCATTCCCGATGCACTGTTTTGCGGACTGCACCTAGTAGGTCGAGATGTTGGATCACAGAAGAAGTCGCGTGATGCATGCCTCTTAGCAGTTATCCATAGGCCTCCGAACACGGCAGCAGACAGCGATAAAATTCTGTTAAACGCCCTCCGCTATGCTGTTTCACAAAAGTACTCTCACTATCTTATAATGGGCGACTTTAATGCGCCTTCAATAGCATCAATGTCCCCTAATGGGCCATCATTTAAATTGATGCTCTTTGAATTCATGGACATGGCAGTTTGTATAACCAAGTGCATTGAGCAACCAGACATCACGGTTCAAAGAAGCCATCACTCCTGGACTTAATCCTGACTAATGAAGAATTGATGGTTGAGTCAATACCATACGGCCCTCCACGGGGCCGCAGTGACCATTCAGTCCTAATGTTTGGTTATGTGTGTTACGCCAGTATTGTTGGTGCAGAAAGAGCGACTCAACGAACTATTGCGGACTATTTTAAGCTGCACAACTTAGCAGCAACTATTGACTGGGACCTACAGACGCACAGTCCAGCGAATGACGCATGGAATGAACTAAAAGATAAAATTAATTGGGTCATACAATCAGCATCCAAAGTAGTACCACTATGAGCATCGCTCCGGACCAATACTTGGATCCGAAGCAGTGCACGTTAATTGATAAACGGTAGAGATGAGATCTAGAGGCGACATTCGCTAAGCCCATGTGATATCACATGGCAGAATTACAAAGTCATCAGAAACTACTGAACGTCACTTATTAGAGTCGATAAGTACGAATGGCAGGAGACCATGGTGCTGAAATGTACGAGTAACACCAAATAACTATACAGATTTGTGAACGGTAAAAGAAAGGTTGAACCCGGAATACCACCACTCAAGACGGCCACTACTGATGTGGATGCGACGAACGCTCTGCTCCTGCAGTTTACCTCAGTGTCTCCCAATACCATGTAATATTTGCTCTATCAATTCCTAACCAATCACGTTGGCTTATCAAGCGTCACCTTTACCCCAGCAGCTGTTGCAAGCAAATTACAGTCTCTCCGGGAGTACAGTGCCCCTGCAATTGACATGATCTGCCCGAAAGTACTAAAAACCCTTTCTCCCACCATAGCAGCACCACTTCCAACCTTTATCCAGGGTCTGCTTAACTCCCATAAACTCCCATCTGAGTGGAAAAATGGAATTATCACACCAATATACAAAGGAAGTAAGCGATCGGATCCTGCCAACTACCGACCTATTACTCTCCTTCCTGTTTTATCAAAAGTGATGGAATCGGTAATCGCAGATGAACTGATGCGATACTTTGAATGTCTACAGATAATTTCCAATGCCCAACGTGGTTTCAGACGCAGACTATCTTGTCTCACCATTTTACTGCTAAATCGGGACTCATGGACCAGGGCGGCTGTTGAAGGAGTCCTCATAGGTGTGATTTACTTAGCTTTTTCTAAAGCATTCGACAGGGTCAATCACTTCTTTTTCCTCCAAAAGCTTGCTGCCTATGGTATAAACGGTTCCCTGCTCACCTGGTTAGAAGACTACTTACACGACAGAGAAATCAGGGTAAGAGTTGCCGGCACGCACACTACAAGCCTGTGCGTCTCCAGTGGTGTACCACAAGTATCGGTCCTCGGCCCGCTACTGTTTTTAGTCTACATTAATGACCTTCCAGCAGACATTCTATCTCCGATGTAAACATTTGCAGATGATGCCAAAATATGGAGAGCAATTCGCTCAGCATCCGACCGTGTCTCTCTTCAGAATGATCTGACTCGATTAACTAGTGGGCAGAAAAGAACCAACTCCCAACTAAACCCTGCAAGTGCCACCTGCTGACGGTGCACAGCAACATCGTCAACATATACTTCTGGGGCAACACATCCTGCAACAGGTGACTAATGAACTCGACTTATGTATAGTCGTGCAACAGAGCCTTGGCAATTCGCTCCAGTGTTCAAGAGCAGCAAGTGTGGTGAACTTGCACTTGAGACATTTGAGGCGAGCTCTCGACACCTTACAGCGACGGTTAGTACCAATGTTGATTAACTCCTATATTCGTCCTCACATTGAATATGCAATTCAGGCCTGGTGTCTATGGTTAACACGATATTCGCCTATTGGAGCAACCCCAAAGAAGAGCTACAAAGGTAGTGCGTGGACTATCCGGTCTAAGTTACGAACTGCGTCTTCGTGTACTCAGTGCGTTCTCTTCAGAATACCGACGGCTTCGCGGAGATCTCATTCCCCCATATCGGATACTAACTGAAAGCGAGCATCCGTGTACATTGCTGTTGACCCTAGCCCCTTACAAACAAGGCCGAGGCAACCACCTGAAACTAATGACGCGACACTCCTGTGTGAATTGTAAAAAGTATTTTTACTCACTTAGAATCTGTTTTCATTGGAATTCATTACCAAGATATGTGGTGAACACCCCGAACAAGATGACATTCGAAAGACTCTTAGACTTGCATCTTAGTGATAAACGCTACACCACAGTTTGATAAAGTGCAATGATTTAACCACTGATACTACATGTTCCATGTTGGAACATCTTGATTTCAATATTTTTTGCATATCCATGCTCTGGGTCTTGAACAGTTATGCTTTTTATCCCGTCACATAATATAGCACTACTGAAGTATTAAGCGCCTACCGATTTAAATGCACTACTGTACAATAATAGTTTTAAATGTGACTGGGATGTGCACACGCAAAATAATTTGGAGAGCTGTTGAAGTTCAGTTAGTGCATGAGAGATAAAAAAAGCAAACTACGACGCTTACTCGTGTGTTGCTTCCTTTGACAGATATGGCCGTTTAGATACATCCAGGTTAATCACACGGACACTTTGCGTGTATCTTCACCGCCACGTTGCGGAGAGGGCCGTTAAGCACATAGTTTGGTTTGCGTTATTTCCTCCTCCAAGAGGAACGGATTATAGCAATTAATGCAAGTTTGAAAGCTTTTCATCAAGGCATTTTTTGAATAGCGTTAATGTAGGAGCAAGGATGACGTGAGTCGGAAGGGTATTCCAGGCACGGGACGTACCGAGGGAGAAAACGTTTCGTCGACAATCAAGTCGACTGTAGTGTGTAGCCAGTTTGAGCTGATGACCTCTCAGGTTGGTATTTTGGCTCAGCTGCAACAGATTGCGACATGGGTGAGTTGGGTTCGTCAGTATTAAGTAAACCATGATTAGGTCTCCTCGCTGAATTCGATATTCACCTCTGTACAATCTCAGGGACTACAGTCTGCGTTGATAGGAAACAATCCTCTAACGAGTTTGGTCGCTCTACGTTGCGGAGCTTAAAGTGTATCGAGACCGCGCCTGCGCCAGGGACGCCAGGCCTGGATCGCATATTCCACGTGAGGCCTCACGAAGGTGTTCAGCATTTGCGGAAAGACTGATAGCTCAAAATTACCGAAAGCCTTCCGTAAGAGTCCAAGATGTTGACTGGCTTTTTTGATGCCTTTTCAGCCTGTCTCCAGCAACCAAGGTCGTCCTGCACGATCACTCCGAGGCTGTTTTCGTGGGAAGCATGTTGTAACTACTGGTCCCCAAGTCGATATTCATAGATAAGCTGAGGGCGTATGCTTACGACTTTGCACTTGGTCAGGTTAAACTGGAGCCGGTTATCGGATGACCACACATAAGCCCTGTAGAGATCGCTTTGCAATGCCATGTGATCATCCGATGTCCTGATATCATGCCAAATTTTGAAATCATCTGCAAATAGTAAGAAATTCGACTGAAGTACACTGTCAAGATCTTTAATGAATGTAAGGAATAAACGTGGCCCCCGTACCGATCCTTGAGGCACGCCACACTGGACATCAGTTGGGTCGGAAATGGAGTTGCGGACTGTCACATTCAGCTGACGTTGAGCAAGGAAGTTGCCGATCCAACCGAGTATAGGGTTACCGATTCCATAGCTTCGAAGCTTGTGGAGGAGAATGCGGTGGTCCAAACGATCGAACGCTTTCGAGAACTCCAGGTAGACAATGTCGACTCCTACGCTGGCATTGGTGGACTCCGTCCAGCTTGCTCGGGCTAGCAGCAAATTTGTAGTACAGGATAGATTTCGGATGAATTCGTGTTGCTGTGACACTAGGATGTTGTTGCTCTCAAAATATCCCATGAGCACCACTGTAATTATACGTTCCATTACTGGTTAAAACTGGGAGGAGAGTGATTGGACGATAGTTCAAGGGCTCCGAACGATTACCACTTTTGTAACTGGAAGTGACTACTCCATGTTTCCACGTTGTGGGAACCTGCATTTCGTCGAGACCACATTGAAAGAACAGAACTAATGTTTCGGCAAGGTTCATGGCCGTTGTCCTTAAGGCCTTCGGTTTGATGTCGTCCACGCCAGGTGATCTGTGCACGCGCAATGACATTAGCGTTTTCATCACATTGGCTGCCGTGAACGATATGTGGTTTAATCCTGGTGGCGATGGAAGCTGTTCAAAAAGTGGATGAAATGATGGTTCACTCCGGAAAGTATGGATGAAGTGTTGGCGAGGCATGTTGGCTGCATCTTGTGCGATTTGCGCAAGACCATCTTTTGCACGTACAACCGCGATCCCGCACTGCACTCTGCGGCGCTTGTTGACGTGTTTATACAGTAACTTGGATCTGTACTGGATTTCGCCACTAAGTTCTGTTGATGCTGGAGTTTGTCTTTGCGGACCAACTTGACGCAGTGATTTCGTTGAGTTGTGTAAGCACCTCAGTTCAGGTTACTTGGACAGCTTTTGTAAGCGCGCCTGGCTAAATCCCTTTAGGTCATGCATTTTCTAGTACGACTCCTCAGGAACGAATTCACTTGCTTCGGGCGAAACACCTTGCTTTCTGACGCATTTTCCACTAGCTTAGTGAATTGGGTGACGAACAACATCCAGGCGACTTCGGGTGGCTTCTAAGCCAGGAAGGACCAGTCGGTTTCTTGAACGAGGTTGGACAATATATTGTAATGTGTAACGACATGGGTTTCCACGTTGTTCTCACTGATGTACTCCGAGTAACAGATGTAACGAAAGAGCAACATCGCGTGATCGCTATGGCCAACTGGTGCATCTATTGTCACAGTGTCGATCATTAGTTCCTCGTTGGAGAGCACAACGTCCAAAACAGAGGGTGTGTCATCCGTCGGGAATCGCGTGGGATAGGTGACATGGTTTTACAGAGGTACGTCGGCGATCACTTCCTGCAGATCCGCCTTGAATTGTTCACCGTGCAATGCTGGAACTTCAATTGTGTGCAGGTTGCATTCCGTCACCAGAAGGACGTGACTGTATGGTCGTGCCAGGCCTCGTTTCACCGCAGAAGCTAGGCATTGATCCATGTCCAAGATGGAGATTGGAGGACGGTAAACTATTGCTAGTAAACACACATTACATCTTAGGTGCATATGACACCAAAGAGAATCGATGGCTTTTGTTCTTGCGTCCTCAATGATATCAACGTGCAGGTCGGATCGATAATACAGGAGCACCCCCCCTCCTCTGCTAGGTCTATCGTTTCGTGTGAAAGTCATGCTGTCCTTGCCGGGTCGGCTGCCGGTCGTTTCTTGAATTGCCTCAAAGCTTCCAGGGATATCCATAATATTCCAGAGCTTGAGGTCATCAGCAAGCCGTATCGACGGTACTTCAAGTTCCTGGGGTATGTCACTGACATAAATTGCGGAAAGCCACGGCCCTAGAACCGAACCCTGCGGAACGCCACTACGAACAGCTTGTCTAAGCGAAAGGCTACGTCCCACGGGTACACACTATTCTCATCCCTCTAGGAATGCCAACATCCATTTATAGTCTTCTCCAGGTATCCCATACGATCTCTACTTTAATGATATTCGTTGATGTGGTACAGTATCAAAGGCTTTCGAGAAGTCAACGAAAGACACGTCGATGGCGTGATCATTGTCTACTGCCTCAGCCCAGCTTTCACGGGTTAAAAGTAAATTTATCAGACACAAAAATGCTTTACGGAACCCGTGCTGTGCCGCACTGGGAAGCTTAAAATTAATCAGGGGATTCTCCACCGAATCATTGACTAATTTTTCAAACAATTTAACAACTACGCTTGTCAAGCTGACAGGCCGGTAGTTCGCGGGCACAGCTCTGTCACCGCCTCCTTCCATTCCGAAGGTAGGGCACAGCTGTCGAACGATATTGTAAACATACATGTCAGAGGACCACTTAGCTCAGTGGCCAATTCATTCATCAGCTTCGGATGAATTGAATCAGGGCCAGAAGCTTTAGAAGGATTTAGCCCTTGCAATAGCCCTAATGTAGAGGGGCCGCTTCCAGGAATGCCCCGGGGGAGCTCTTCGGAGTTAGCTGAGAGCGGATCGAGAAGGACGGCTAGCGACGAGCCTGGGCCCGGAACTACGGAGCGGGAATATGTGGACAGCGCAATAAATCAGACATATACGCCGCTAGCGCAGCCCACAGGACCGACGCCGAGCCGATGGACACAGCCCAGAACAAGCAAGTCGAGAGCTCTCGAACGACTCCTGGCCGATCCAAATCGGGTACAGAGAAGTGGGGATCGAGGCGAAAACAGGAAGCCGGATCTTCCAAGTCAGAGCGCCCGAGGCGAAAGGACTGGCTCGCCTCTAACATCCGTACCTGTGTTGCGTTGTGAGATGGAAATCTAGTCCATATTCGATGGCGCGCGCGAGACCCTCATGTGCCCAATTTCGGTGTGCAATAAACGTCTACCCCCTGTCTTGTCGTTCTCGCTACACTAAGACTTGTGTCTCCGTTATGCTGATTTTAGTTAGGCAAGAATCCCATGGGACGTTTGAGACCAGCTCAACCTGAGGTAGAAAGGCCTCAGGAGAAAAGACACCAGCATACTGTTCGCTAAGTATACAAGCCTTATCACATTCGGTATGCCCATAGGTCCCGTCCGCTCGTAGTAAAGCCGGTAAAGACGAGTTTGTACCGCTGCATCTCTTTACGTAGACAAAGAACTGCTTTGGATTTGTTATGGCTACGTCAACCAAATCCTCCTCGTACCGAAGATGAAGAGTTCTAAGATGTTGCTTACATTTTTTCTAACCTCTCTATAGCTTTCTTAGGTGCTGGTTGATGAAGCGGCTTGGTAAGTTCGCCAGGCCTTAAAGCCCTTCCTGAACAGGTATTTACCTGCATGACCCATCCAAAGTGGCTGCGCCCGTGTCACCCGTCTCTTAATGAGTGCAATGTGGGGAGCAGTAATCTCGGCGAGATATGCCTTAAGTTTCTCCCAGGCTGTCTCAACGGTGTCAGCCGCGGTGATCAAGCAACGCAGAACTGAAGCTTTGTCTCGAATTGCGTTAAATTCTGTCCGCCAAATATTTGTGCACGCCTCAGCGGTAGCTTGATGACATTTAGTTAGAGCATATCGTAAGGATATACAGACATGGGCACTGGCTCCTAAAGGACAGCCGTATGTAATATCACATACGAAATCGTGCGACTTCGCGAAAATGCGATACAAAGTAGACGGAAGTTGGTTGCTCATATATCTAGTCGGGAGGTCCACGAACTGATGCAAAGGCAGTTGCAATGTTAGCTCTAGGCGATCCAAACCGAAAGTGCCCACCGCCGAAGTGCAAGATAGCTCAGCCCATCAAACTTCAGGAAGGTTGAAGTCACCCAGTATAGTAGACACCTTTGACAGCCTGCACACAGCCTGAGTGCGGATAAATTCAATAGCCTCCTTGGAGATGCTTCCAGAACTTCGATATACCACTACAACTGTAAACTGAGCAGAGGAAGTGCACACAATAGTTGACAGGGCTTCAACAGTTTGATCCGGCGACTGGAAAATACAGGTCCTCAATACAGCAAGTTCACAATTCACATAAAAAACGACGCCCCCACCTTGGCGGTCAACGTAGCGATCACATCTAAGCAGTGCGTAGCCAGGTAAACATACTTCACCGTCTGTAATATCCGGAGACAGCCATGTTTCAGTTAAAGCAGGTATGTCGGGATGCGATTTGTCCACAAGTAGACCCACCTCGTGTGTCTTGTTCCTTAGGCTACGCACATTACTAAGCCCTACCCGAAGGAACTCGGCACGACCAGCCTAGGGTCGTACTCTACCAGGAGGGGTTCTAGTAGGACAGACTTTGATTTCCGGCTTACCACCTGAAAACCCACAAGGCGAAGGCCTTGCTCACCATCTGCCCGCCTGCTATTGAGGCTTTTGATGGCTTCCATTAACTTCAGTCGATCTGCCAGTAGGAGGTCCGGCTGAACGCTGACGTTACTACCCTTGAGTTTGAGTGCAAAGCGCATAAACGCTTTACCTTCCTACGGGGTTGAAAGGACTACGCGAAGTAGTCGGGGTCACGGATTTGGCGTATCGACAAGGATGTTCCCCAATCTCGTTAGCTTCCTGATAGTGGCACCGGGGAAACCAGGTGGAAGCATCTTGTTGACGCAGAGCTTGTACCACTGGTCACCCAGCATGCGTTCCTGGGGAAGAGCTGCCGCGGTTACAGCAACGTTACGAAAAATAACCTTACTATCATAAAAGAATCATCTCGACGAGGCTTATTCACTTCAAGAGTCTTCGACTCGACCCCTGTTTCGACTGATTTGGCAGGTGACACGGCGTGTTTATTCGCTAAGAGAATTGGAGTAATTGAAATTGAGGTTCTGTGTTCTACCCAATTCTCTCACCGGTCTAGTCTTTTCAGACTTTGCGGGTGTGGCCGAAGTTGACACGGCGCATTTCTTCGCCAGTGGAACTGGGGTGATTGGAGTTGAAGCTTTGTGCTCCACCTCCAATATCTTTATGTTTGCAGTACCTTCAGGCTTTGAGGGAACTTTACGGACTTTCTTAGCTCTCTTCCTCTTGCTTTTATTCGGCACAGGGGCTAGCAGATCGGTCTCGCTTGGGACGGCTTCTAGTACGACATCAGAGGCCTCGTTAGGAGCATTCTGGACCGCTGGGGCACACGACAAGTTAGCCATCACCTCAGTCGGGTTTTCATCGGCAACAATTGGGGTTAATTACATGGTTTCGGCCAATGAGCCGACATCAATACAGACTCCCATTTTCCTCATCAGCAACTCCACTTTGCGATCAAGAGATGTGAGTAAAGACCATATCTGCTGGTTACCCAGCCCGACGTTGCTCCATGTCTCCTCAGTGACCTCAAGGCGCGTAGATCTACGGCGACGGCATAGAAGACAATTGAACAGCATGCTGTCGCTAGTCGAAAGCACTGCGTACTGATCAGGGCTCAAATCGGTACAGGTCTCATGGTACCAGCAGTTGCATACATAGCATTGCATGCCACCAAACTCGTCCGTCATGGGCTTTGAGCAGCTCACGCTGCCGCATACAGCATTAGGTTCGCTGATCAACGCAGCCGAAGACACATTAGCGCCGGCATTCAGTGAATCCGACATGACGCTTTCAAAGAGTGTGAAACAAGTATCAAAACGTAAAACTGACAAGATGTTACCTGCAGGGCAGTCAACAGGAACAGATGCGGGTTAAAACAAGGTGCGAAGCGGATTAGAAAAGACAAAAAATACCGGGAAAATACCCAGAGGCTGAACCCGAAAATATGGACGACGTTTCGTAAGTACCCGAGTATGTGTACGACCTAATTCGGGGAAAACGATGATCCAAACTAATTTGGATCAAGCGAACTCTGACAAAACTCAGATTTTTTACACGACACTTGTAAACACTGCTCCGAAACTATTCTTTGCAAGTAAAACCTCAAAAAGACAGCACGTTCAAAAATTGCAATTTACCGCCAAATAGTAGTGTCTCAAGTTCCATCCAGAATCAAGTGGTGAGATTCGTTATTCGACTCAAGGAGAGGTCGAGCAAGTGCACATAGTGAATGGCAAACCTGCTTTTGCGTGTTTTCTGCTCAATACATGTGGTTAGCATAAAAGTTGAAATGCGGTTAACCTGTCTTAGGTCTAATACCTGTAGTGCACATTTAGGCTGTCAACGTAATATTTGCCCTCCTGATTAAGACACGTAGAGTGAACATTGGTACCTGACCTGATTGACTGTCCAGTTAATAACACCTACAATCGTTTATTTTTTTTACCAGTCCTCCAATTGTGACAGCGATGGACGAATTGCCTGGGTTACAAACCGGTACGCTGGAGCGGTTAGCACGTTAGGGTCAGTGGTGTTCGCGTCTGCACACACACGAGCCTCCCTGTTGTCACGACATTTGCCCTGGCAACCAGCAGACTGTGCAAAAAAGTGGGAATACCAATTGATCGAACGGAATCCCACGAAGTTTACAGCGAAACAACTTTATCTGTGCCTTAATTGTATATTCGTCCTGGGTCTGCTCCAAAGCAGACAGCCGCATGTAGCGAAAAACATCAAGGAAAAGCCGGTATTTCAGCAATTAATCAATTAACTTCGATTGTGCATTGATTTCGGAGTTTCTGGAACCTTATATTCCTTCACTTGACCATCCACAGATGGAGATTTGGCAAGGAACCTACTAATTTTACTAGTTGACCCTTGTTTCCTAGGAGCCGAGGGTCATTAGACGACCTATAAAGTTGGCGGGTTTGGGGCATTGGTACAGCATTTTGGCAGCGTTTGGTTAACACATTTTTCTCGGCCAAGTTCGTTGGACTTCTGATTTTTCTTCGGCTGGGCTAGAGGATAATTTTGGCTGTTTACTTCGGAATAGGGATAATATTTAGAGATATAACATTAACAAATTTTATAACCATGATGTGAATGAAACTAAACTCGCTCCTTGTGACCACAATCCTCTGAGCACTTGCTGTGAAATCTACGAGGAGGTGCTGATAAATTTCTGGCTTTCACCAGTAAAAGGTTATTCATGTAATGACACATATATTCAATATATTCAGCACTGAGACTCATGCACTTGGTATAGCATATTTCCCTTTTTATAGACTAGTCAGGTAAAATTCGGCCCGGAGCCTTAAGGATCACAAGCCTGCCTTATAATCCGATCGCGCAGGTTCGAGCCTGTGTAGGGACTGTCAAACCCCGCAGTATCCTTAGCCCGCGTGCGACTGGTGGTGGTTACGCGGCAGCGAAAAGTCGGTAGTGCGTACCGGCGAAAGGCTGATACTTGTTTGCCAGGTAAAGGTCATTTGGCTGTACCTCAAACTACCTGTCAACATCACGTTTGATGTCAGGATTGTTTTCACAACGTTGCGCCTTCAAATGTTTCTTCAAGTTCGGGAAGAGATAATAGTCTGGTGGGGCCAGATCAGGTAAGTAAGAGGGATGGTGAACCGACTAGTAACCCAGGGTGTTCAAATTGGTAGCCACAACATTGGACGGTGACTTTCGCCAGGTTTCCTCGGTGTTTCCACTTAATTGTCTCGGTCAGCTGGTCCCGGTTAGTACTATACGGTACGATTACAGGAGCCGTAAGTAAGGTAGTCCACCAAATGAACATAGTCTTTGTCCCAGAAAATGGACACCATGACGTTATGGCAGGTTTTTGGGTGCGTAACTTCCTCGGCCGCGTGAACCTACTGTGGCGCCATGTCTTGAGCTGTCAGTTCCACACGGGATGGAAGCACTCTTCGAGCCAGCTTGCGTACTCAGTCCCTACCCTAGTAAAAGGCCCAGTGCAGCTTCAAAATGGACTAACAATATTTCGAATGTTTCAAATGGTTTCTGTGTCTGATACTAAGTCAAACATTTCGGCACCCATTTTGTTGGAAGCTTACGCATGTCCAGGATAGTAGAGATGATAAACCCAACAGGTTTCCTGAGATCTCCAGTATCTGGGTAATCTTTCTGCGGGATATTCGCCGGTACTGCATAATCAGTTCATGGACTTCAGGTTGCTGGGCCAGTTGAGGTTTGGGGACACTCACTGCGCGGCTCATTTTGAATGTTGAAATAACAAGTCTTGAAACGAAATATCCAGCTTTTGACAGTGCTACAGGAAGAACACGATGTTTTTAGCATCTGGTTATAAAAATCTTCGGATTTTTCGGGAAAGATAACTACCTAATGACGACATCTAGCTCTAACGACGTGAAGCTTGCTTCTGCCTCTGCTATCCCAGCTTTGACCCAAAAATCTATCAGTTAGGATTACAAGCTACGAACTTATCAGCAGCCCATTGTAAAGAGTGCACTGCCACAGCTTCGTCAGCCTGTCGCACACACAAGATAAACCGATACGTTCCGCTCGACAAGAATGAGTGTTGAAAACAAACAGCAATGGGGGTGATGGTCGTGGTGGTGTATCACGACTCCAATAAAAGATGAGTTCCGCAATTCCTGCATATAGTTGAGAGGGTAGAGTAAGGCAACCTCTCCGCATGAACTTTCTCGCATGTGTCCCCAGCTCTCATTTCGTTTTACTTGAAGATACACCATGCATCCGTGCCAAAGCGCACTCACTGTTACGTCTTAGGGTCACGGTTTCATCGTCGGTTAACGTTTCTTTGTGCTTCAGTTTGACGGTTGACTCTTCACACGGCCAGGTTTACCTTTCAGTTCTCAGATTCACATGGCAGTTGAGTATGTTGGATTATGTTCATTTGCGCAAGCCGCAAGTTGTCATTGAAAATGCAAAATCAAAAGCGAATGGATTCTCCAGACTCACTGGTTTAAATCTCCCGTTAACAAGTTAGCGTTTTTCCTATTTAGATGCTCAAGTTGTTATGAGTACGTTCAATAGCGTACTGATGAGCATTTCGGTTTTCACACCTATCAATATTTTCACGTGGATCCGACGAAGTGTTTTACCTGGTCTCTAGTGATAGATGAAA
The DNA here is from genome assembly GCA_944474145.2 of Dicrocoelium dendriticum. Taxonomy (NCBI): domain Eukaryota; kingdom Metazoa; phylum Platyhelminthes; class Trematoda; order Plagiorchiida; family Dicrocoeliidae; genus Dicrocoelium; species Dicrocoelium dendriticum. The sequence goes on along the minus strand of OX104067.1, from coordinate 75,673,683 downwards.
TGAAAAGCCGGAGAACAATTCAGCTAATTTTCTTGCTACTGAAGATAACACTGTTTTCAATACCTTATGATTAGACGTGGAAATCGAAAGTCGTCCGTCAAGAGAGACCGAGTGACGATTAAGCAGTCGTTTGAATATCTACGCTAATGATTACCACGTACTCAATTCAATACTTTCTATTAAATGTCTACATATAGGCGACTGTATCTTGTGTTAATACCGACCCACATGCTTCAGAACTGAACTGGCTTGTTAGATCGAACAAAAATATTTAGTTATTTAGTTATGGGGTCAAGTAAGCCTCGAGCTTGCTTTTCATGAAGCTGAGTTCCACGGCGCTATTTGATCTCTGAAGAAATACGAAGGCGAGAACTTAGAGGACAGACTAACTATATGATTATCGCATTCGTAATTGAGCTTCTCGAAGATCGGGACAATAAAAGGGGTCCTGCATTCGGTCTGACCTTGGCTAATAAATCGTGTAAATCCTCCGCAAGAGCAGCTCCCCTGAATTCGAAGACAGCCGGAGGAAGTTCATGTGATCCCGTGGCTTTATTCTATTTAAATAGTCCTATTTCAGCGAATTCTGTGCGAAATGACGTATGCAAACGAACAGCCCAGGAAATTGTGCGATCAAAGTCTTGCAGACAGTCTAGTAATTCCGGCCGGTTACGTTGCTTTTTAAAACGTTCAACAAGATGTTTCAAGTATTTTGAGATGTTAGATAGGTTATTCCCTCTGGTCACATATTGTCTGTCTAACAACAGGTCTCCTTTTGCGCGCTTCTCGTATCAGCATAGAGAACTCTCAATAGTTACGAAGAACAGTGGTTCTTTTATTTTCCGATGCACGGTGAGACCACCAGATTTCAAGGTTTGTTATCAGGCTAGTACGCAATTTCGTCCTGAGTTCTATGCGAGTCTCGTTATGTTCGCGCCCAGCCGGAAACCGTCGACGCGCATCCAGAGACTCCAGCGACTGCCTAGAGGCCCATTCTTTAGAATGGCAGCTGCATTTGCCGAATAAACATTGTAGATGACACGATCAAGCAGGTGCAGAATAAGTTCCTTCGAGATCATGAGGGAAAGAAAGAAGGGAAAAAGTCAATAGCATTACGCCGGCACATTGTACAGATGCTTCGCTGACATACGACCAAGACCGATCTCGTGTAGGCTCAGTATACCGCGAGGACGCCAGCCCCTACGCGGATTCGAACCGGTGACCTAAGGATCGCAAGCCGGGCGTGTAATCCTTTCGATCACCGGCAGATCATGAGGGAACGACTTTCAGTTCTTCGCTCTTCGGGATTTGTTGTGACAACTTATGACTACATTGATTCCTCTGTGAATGCAAGTGGGCCTGGGAAGTGTATGCAGTAAGCGTGACCCATGACCAACAGATTTAAGGAAAACCAGTTGTCGATCTCTAGTTACTGCGTATCTACCTCTGAATCCGGTGTTTACGCACATATTGAACCGTAGCACGCATGACTGCTGGCTACTTGTCCTACGTTTGAGTACGCAGTATTTTTGTGTTCCGTTAGATACAAATCGATCGGCTTCACCAGCATTCGAGATGCGTATTCCAATTGCTTCACACGTTTGAGCCCCGTTCCTTCGGATCGGGCGACTTATCGAACCTTGGCAACCGGTATACACTGCGAATGTAACGACTTCGCGTGGGGCTGAAGTAGCTGGAAGAAATGTAAACAAGGGACGGCAGCACGAGAGTTTCGTGACCGTCACGGCGGCTATGTCGGCTGAACCGGCAGTTGTATTTCACACTGCCGGTAGCTAAGCAACGAATCTTGATAATATCTCCTTATCGTAACAATAAGAAGTGGTGGGAATTGGGCGTTGTCCGATGAATCACACGGACATGCATGGCACTGCCAACTACACACAAGTAAGTCATTGTGTGCCTGGTTATAATGCGTTCTCCACGATTGTCTCACTCGATGTTTGGGGGTGGGGGTCTCTGTGGAAAATGCCGGTTGAATTTGCCTACCAGGCGAGAGGCACTTTGTGCTACTACTGTGTGCATGGTAGCTAATATGAATTTAGTGGTCGGGGAACAAACTGAGCACAGACAGTCATTTCTTCCCAGATGCGCCAATGGATTCCATTCCATCTACACGAATGCTGCTGCATATCTGACACAGTAAGGGAGAAACAATCCATAAGGGTAAGTGTCCTTCGTCAAAACTAGTCGCTCTCAATGTCGAATTGCGCATTACGCAGGGTGGACATTGAAGTGTATGGAGTACGACACTTCGTTTCAACCCGACGCCTCTAACGGGTCGCATCGACCGGATGTATTTTTATCACTCTGGTCGCAAGATAAACCATTTTGTCCGATTTGAAGCAGCTCCGAAAGTGAACATTGGCTTGAGGCAGGGACAGAACGTGATTCTTGTTTGCCGCTACACTCCGCTGAATTTTAATGAGTGACTCGCACTTCGTTTACATCAATGCTTAGACTCCGATTTACATAAGCTAAACTTCCCTCGAGAGTATTTTGAGGGGGAGGGGCAATTGATCGCTCACCTCCTTCCTCACCGATCTATCATGAGAAACAATAGTGTTGGTTGCAATCTTAGTCCGATTGGTCTAATGTACGAGTTACACGGTTGCCTCCGAGGATGTGAGAACGCATTCGTTGCTCATTAGTTTGTGATCGCTCTGTTTAGTTTGGCCGGACATGACTATTCGTGTATGTGAAACCGGCAAAAGCCGTCTGCTATCCATGGTTGTCGCACACGTATTCGCGCTGCGCCCAAAACGCTATGTGAATTACTCATGAAGATTCGCATTCACAAATTGAGGTGGATTCCCTCATCACTAATTTGTGCGTCAGCTTTCTTTTGACATATATACGGAATTAATCAGATCCGACTCGCTCCTTCCATCATGTCTAAATTCCTGATGGAAACATACCGTAGCAATCTGATCTCAGCCGGTAGAGATATATTCGACCCTATTCCAGCCACATCATTGTGAGCTACGAAACCATCTCAAGGCGAGTCGAAACTACAACTCAGGTTATAGCCACGTGTCACTCAGTTCGTGGCATTTTGCTTGCTCATTATCAGTTTGAAATTCCCATCCTATGTACTGTTGACCGACCTCTAGATCGTCTATCGATAATTCTGGACCGCTCAGTCCAAGCTTCATTACCACCCACAATAATTGCCGTTGGACATCCCTTAAAGAGCGAGTGCCATCAACATCGACACAACTATCCAGAAGAGGCGTAGCATAGGGGGACGGCGGTCCGCCTCGGAGCAGCAAGTTACAAGAAACGGCATTTTTACTACAACCGAAGCTATGTCCTTCTTCAGCTACATGCAGTGAAACTAGCGACGATGCATAATACTTTGCACAGGCTCTTTTATGTTCTCGTATCCTTGTTACCAGCTTTTTTACCGTCTGGCCAACATAATCCCTTTCCCAATCTCGGCAAGGTATTTTGTATACCACATTACGTTTTTCATGTGTCTGCGGTTTTTCTTTTGGTTTTGAAAGGGTTTTTCTCAACGTGGCAGTTGGTTTATGTGCCACGATGAGATGATGCTGTTTGAATAGTCTGGCTACCATTTCCTATATGTTCTTCATATAAAGCAGAACAACCCGCTTCTCGGTAGTCGTTGTTGTTGTGGTTGTTGTTGTCGCTGCTGCTGTTGTTGTTGTTGTAGGCCATGTTTACGTTGTTGTGATTCAGACACCGTCGGATGAAGGTTCGTGGGTATCCGTTGAGTTGCAAACATTTAAATAGGTGCTTTGCTTCCTTTTGCTTTGCTTCTGTGGTACTGCAGTGTGTTTGCACTCTGCGAAACAGTGTCCACACACAGATTACTTTGTGGCCAAGCTCGGAGAACAAATGAACAATTGATTCATCAACCCGAGCTACCAGTATTTCGAAACATTTTAACAAGCAACTGTATTTTTTCGGTTTTTGCGAAACGGTTAGCAGCGATTGCGAACACGGATGAACAATGAACAATGATATATTACAGGTAAAAAAGCGATTGCTTTACAAGTCCCGTAGGATGGTGGAAGTGAAAGTAAACATAAGTGTAAATCGCCAGTTTCAGCGTCTAGCGATTCAGGTGCCCCTTATTCATATAAACATTGTAGAATGTGCACTGAATTGTTACTGTAGATAATATGGGGAAGGTATGTCTTAAGAACAAAAGAAATGACAACGCTTACTCGTGCGCCGCTTTCTTGGACTGAGGTATTTGATGAATGCAGGTGTACTATATCCGAAACTATATTCCACAACAGCAGCGTGTAAGTAGGGAAGCACAAAAGCTGGGAATGAATACCGTTTGTTCGCCTTTGGTTGACGTAGACATCTCTAATTATATAGTGTAATGTAACTGGATAAGCGAATCATCCAGACGTCTTTTGAAGACCGTTAGCGTGGGGGAAGAAACAACGTATGTGGGAAGAGCGTTCCAGTGTTGACACACACGAAGGGAAAAGAAATTCCGGCGGCATTCCAACCGGCTGTATTGTGTGTCCAGCTTTAGATGGTGTCCTCTGAGTTTTGTATTGCTATTCAGCTTTAGTAGGTGACGACAACAATGGTTTGGATTCCTCAGAACCGTATAAGTCATTATCAAGTCGCCACGCAGGCGTCGATATTGTCCACTGTATGGTCCACTGGTATGGTCTCCTTCGTTAAAGACCCTGTTTTGTTTCGGCTGCGGGATATTTTCAACGGAATAGTCTAGTTTTTCGACTGATGTGGGTTTCAGAAACTGGAGAGAACTAAATCCAAAAGCGTGAACACCAATCTAGTAAATCGCGCGTTCATTCATTCCTCAACCGCAAGGAGATAGCAATCCGGCTAGTTGAAGAGCAGGTAATTCACAAAATGGAGCAATCACTTGTAGAAAGGGAGGCGTGAGATTCTAGCTAGAATGCTTAATATTGTCAGATTTCTCGCTAAGCATAACGACTCTGTGTAGTCAACGAGAAGACACTCAGGATGACAAAAGAAGCCAGGAAAATAGAAGGAACTTTTCGAAAGTTGTACATTTGTTGGCCAAATATGAGCCTGTTCTTCGTGAACATTTGGTGACAGTTCAGCTAGGAAGGAAAAGCAGCACTTTTGCTTTGTCGCCACCTGTTCAAAATGAATTGGTGCGCATTTTACTAAGCAAACTCATAGACCAGGTCAAAGAAAGCAAGTATGTTTGTTTAATTTTTGATAACACACTCTATGTATCTCACAAAAATCAGGTGAGTGGAAACGAAGTGACGGTAGAGAAGTCGTTTCCCAGCTTCATTGAGAGAAACAGCAAAACGGTAGAGGAAGTTTCGGGAGTGGTTTTGAAAGAACTGGAGGAGCATGGAATTCACATTGGTGACTGCCGTAGCCAGCTATTTGACAATGCTGATGTTATGGCGGGCTACCGGTCAGGTGTCAAGAGACGCATCTGTGAAGAGAACGCAAAGGATACATTTGTGTCATTCACAAAACATTCCCTGTTTCTGACATGTATATATCAAGCTCTTGCGACAGTTCATTCTGTCACATTTGTTGTATGGTGGACAGGCGCATGCTCATCATTTTTTCATCTAAATATTGCTGGAATGCCTTGAGTAAAGTCACCATCCTAAGTGGCTATAAGATCTGGTTGGTAGTCGAGCAGGCGCTGTAAATGCTGTGGTGAAAAAATACTTGTGACTCGTCACTTCGCTGAAACATTTCGTAGAAAAGGAAAAAGAGCAACCATAAGACCAGATGCATCTATAATTCGCAACTCTGTATTGTTGTTCCCATTTATTTCGTTCCTGAGGCTTTACCGATCTGTTCTCATAGAAATCAAGGTTGACCTTACTTCGGCTTGGGCAACCGTGTAGCATCTAGCCCTCTGACGAAACCATGAACTTAGATGTGTGTTGTTGTGTTTTCTTTTGAGTCCCATGGTTTCTGATGGCTCTATGTCTATCCGTAGACTGTTGCAATGTATATATATATATATATATTATATATATATATATATATATATATATATATATATATATATATATATGGAACTCAGGAGAGAGTTTCCGTAGACTCTTACCCGGCCTCGAGAATCACGGTCGAGGGACTCCAGAATGGAAAGTATCTTAGTTGGCACGTTCTTCATGGATAAGCAGTGCCATAAGTTGGCGCTGTCAACGAATGTGCAGTGAAAACTTGTTGGCTATATCGATGTGATTTAATGCTGAGTTAAAAAGGGGAAACGCTGTCATAGACAGTTTAACTAATGAACTGCCATGGATTTCAGCAAACGAATCTGTTCTTATTACATCGTCAAATCTGCTTAATAATATATGTGGTTGTCCGCTCAGTGAAACTGAGGAAGATATAGAACATAGGAATATTTTGTCGAAGGTAGAAGAGCGCACTAATTTTTGAAAGCCTCGGGAAACGACAAAATAAATGGACCTTCTGAACTTTTGAGCTTCATACAGAAATATCATTTTGGGGAATCGGCTACGCATCCTTCTTATCCAAACTATTTGCATTGCCAGCTATGAGCGCATTCTCAAGACGCAAGCCTAGAAAGAACTATCTTCAACTAACCATGAACCAGACAAGGCTCACGGATAACCAGTTCTCCTCATATAAGGGAAACTTGCCAATGGACTGAATTTTGGTAATGTTATCAATGCTATTGCCTCAAGTAATGCACGAAAAGTGTATCTGTAAATTTTATTCACGAGCTTTGTAACAATACAAACGCCTGTATTTACGGCATCACTCTAAACTTGTGTATTTGATTGTTGCTATATGAACCGAAATATTTCAGGACTCTTCGCAATTGTGAGAGCATACGGAGTTACAACTGCCAGAGGGACGGCAATTTCATGTCCACCCCAGGCGGCAAAAGTAGTTGCTACGCCACTGCTATCCAGTGAGGGAGCAACCATTCCCTGGGTGCTTGCGGCCAACCAAAAAGCATCAAATTACTTTTAGCCACTGTTCACACTGTCTCACTGCTACTGACATCAGGACTGCTTGAACAAGTGGCACCGTCTGGGCGACCCACACCACTCCAATGAGTCTGTCGCACTAGTGCACGCGAATCACTTTCCAAGGATCTGTGTGTTCAATGGTTTCGCGACAAACGGCCTCCCGTTGAGTCAGTCACCTATTCCAGGTGACGACTCCCTTATTGGTTAAACAAACAGCGTGTGATGCATCTGATGTCGGACAATGTCCATTCTTGGTTTGAGTAGTGCAGTTTCTATTCAATGTGGCTTCCCTTCTGGCGGATAACCATTGCGTTGGTAGCCTAAATAGTTGCTCGGGGAGTAATTAATTTATATCACAAAACTTCTGGAGCCAGTAACACGACTTTCGAGTGGTAACAAACTACTCCGGGTACTTGAACACGCAGCGGAATACGAAGATCGTTGACAGCCAGGTGGCTCATGCGCCTTCTTAGTATGCAGTACCAGCCCACACAGAAGTCGATAGTCAAGCCGCTGCAAAGTCAACTTTTATCCACCTCGAGCCTTGCGCCACTCTACATCTGACAGAAAAAACGAGGCCCTGCTCGGTAAGCGGCGACCGGGCATCCGTAGTACGTGCCCAAGCCAACGCATCTTATTCAGTGCTATATGTTATTCTAAGGAACTAGCCTGATTATCACTGTCCAGCACTCGCCTGCGCACATCATCGTTGCGGCCACGTTGGTGCCATCAACAATAATCCGTAGCCAGCGCTGATCAAATAATTGAAGGCGCCTCAAATCGAACGGGCCAAGCCTCACTTCCATAGTGAAGTACGGCCACCACTGTGACCTTGTAGACACAGCCATTCAAACAGAGGGAAATCCTATTCTGTCGTCAAAGATGTCGCAGATTCAAGAACGCATTTCTAGATTTTGCACTACGTGAACTTGCGTACGCTAATTGCGTACTGCTCCTGCCTATTCCATTTCTCGAGCCCGACAGGTTCTTTATGCTTCCTTCACAGTGTGCTGGCTCCCATTCAGTTCACGACTAATAGTCCGTCTGGTCACAAGGTGCTCAGCGCCAGCTGAGAATTTTCTTCTTGATTCCAATGTTGGCACTGAAACTATGTGCGACTTACACAACATCAGAACCAACGTTCCTCATCCAGGTAGCCGAATTTTCCCTGACAAACGTTAGTTGAAGTCCGTTCATTCAAGTTGAGGCAATAAATTGCCTTATACAGCAGCGGGCGTGGGAATATTTAACTACTCTACCTGAGACGAAATGGAAGATCAATTCCTTAGCAGGAAGATGGTATAAACACCATCGGTATTGAAGTACTAATGTATGTACTTTAACGATACTCTTCGTCACGTGTTGTGCATGCCAGTACACCGACTCCTGCGACATGCATAGTTTGCGCGCCAGGGGTGTGGTTGGAAGAAGAGGAGGAGGGGAGGCCAAGAGAGGACTTAGTCGAGAGGAGTGAAAACCCTCACTTCGAAGTTGGCGTCGGTTGGTGCATCACGACCGCCTATCTGGGGTTCTAAGGATGATGAACCAGTTTGGTTGGACACACTTGCTGATTTGGCTAGCAGCCGGCCCCAATGGCGCTTGTATTATGAGTTCCATTGTCCATCCCCCTCATGCTTAGCCTCCCTCTCCCATCAGCCTGTCATTCATTGGGCATAATATAACTCTCTTTTTGCGGCACGATAGCCGGCTGTTATCTCTCCGGAACGATGTCCATCCGATATTGAGGATACAGCCGGCGTGCCTCTGTTGTTTTTTCTTCTTCTCTTTTGTATTGCGGCACAATAGTTGAGGTGTTTTCCACCTGCAGCTAACGTGTATAATGATGGTGAATGAACGATTCTCTTCACATTGTGCCTGCACAAGTCGATGACACAAAAGTTCACTGAATTCATCGATGAGATGCCAACATCGGCCATGTCAGGAAGTTGTGTGGTTGCTTGTTTTACAACGGAAGTGTGTACTCCAAACTGGTACGTGGGGTAACATACCTACAAATAACCTGCAAGCTGTACACCTTCAACGTCACATCGAGTGCTATGGTTCTGGTGAAATGCTGTCGCTCGGATAAGCCGATTAAGTTGACTGCCTAGACAGTACAGTCGTGGCACGTGCAGCTATGAGGTTTGCGCACAGCGGTGCAATCGGTAATGATACCGTCAGTCCTCTATTCATGAACACAACTTTGCAGTGTGAGTCCATGAACCCCAGTGACCGCAGTAACCAGCTTGCATTCCGGTCTGTGGATTAAGCAGCGAGATAACCAGTCTATTCTAACAGTCGGAGCTATTTTGTCATTGACAAAAAGGATGCGATTCATCAATGAGAGGAGCACGATGTGACTGGAATGTGGTGTCAACCAGCTTCATTTAGGTAGTCATTGATAACAACCGTTTCCAGGGAGTAGTAGTGAGATTTATTTTGTTTTTGAGAAGATTCGTAGGATTGATGAAATTAAAGCGGAAACCTCAGAAGTACAAATCCAGACGACTTGAAGAATGGAGTACCTGCTTGAACTTCGGTTATGATCGCGTTTGGTTGGAGACGTCGATATGGCGACGATCCGATCTCGATGGCGCTTGTGTTGTGAGTTTCGCTGTCTCGTTCTCTCAATCTTTGTGTATCTCCTAAACCGTAATCTCGCACCGTTGCACAATACAAATAAAGCAGAATATTCGCCTGCCTTTCTTTTTCACGTGATCACCTTGCTGCTTTGCATTGCGGTAGGTTAATGGTGTTTGCTACCTCCATCTAACAAGCAGGATGAACGAATACTGAGGTTTCCGTCCCCTTACTTTCGTCACCATTAGCCCCGCCATTAGTCCCATGTTTCTGTTCATGTCCATGCAACCATGGTCCCGCAATTGACTGTCCATTCACGCCTCATCGGTTTCTAGCCTCCTTGGGTATGCGGCACGCTCTGGCGCCCGAGAGAATATGCCTCATTACTAAAGAAGTGCAACTACTGCGAGGCAGTGTGAGGCGAAATTTTTCGAAACGCTACAACCATTACATCACTTGTAGAGAATAGTGAAAGATGTGATTTGAGCTGAATCACCGATAAAGATTCGTACAGCCATTTTCAGCGGGACGGTCTCTGGTGGCTAACATGCGTATGCGTAGGGTCGCGGGTTCGAGTCCCACAAGGGACAGATGTAAGGCACACTACTAACTAGTTTTTAGATGAGCAAATGGCTTTCGTTGTTTTCCCGGATGTGTAATAGCTATTGTGGTGTTTACGTAGTTCTAGTTTAAATATCCAACGTGATTCCTCGCTTTTGTTTTAACTCTCATGAACGAATGCCATTTGGGATGGCATACATTCTGAACCTAGCCCCACTTTGCACTAAATTTACTCAGTATATGAAGGTGGCGAGAGTTACCCGGATTAGACTGACCTTCGTCGAAATCTGCACGCTGCAACATGAGGTAGTATACTGTCATGATTGATCATGTGATAAAGCCTGGTCCGTCGAAGAAACTGCCGCGAGTTCCCGTAGGAGGTTGGCGAACTTTATGGCAAGTATTTCCCAAGGCAGTAACTTTCATCTCTTGATAGAAAACACCCTCGTGCTTTTTCATCAAGGGTACCAACAAGTAATGCTTGAACAAGCATTGCTTCTTCGAAATGATGCGACGGGATTCGCTCGTATGTGTAGTCCGGGAATGCACTAAAGTGGCTCACTCGGCTGCTTTCTCATCGAGTTAAAGTTGTGGCGTGCGCTGTTAACACGTGTTGCTGTTCTCCCCGAAGTTGATCGAGAGAGAAGAACAGTGTCTGTAGGTTTCGTTTCATGTGTAGCTGCAGTATATCGAAATGTCGTTGAACTTCATGACCGAGGTAGCGGCGCAGTAATCTGCTCTTCGCAGTACTATCTATTGTTGCAGGCACGTAGAACTGGAATGTCAGTGTAGTTCGTGAAGCAGTTATCCATTGCGTCCAGTGTAGTGTGGTAAGCCTCTCAGTGTCAGTTACAAAATGCAGGCAGTGCTGTACTCCGGTTAGCCTTGAGTAGTCCAATTAAATCAGTCACTAAATTGTTCTGCCCGAGTGAAGTCAAAAATAACTACGGAGTAATGGAAGTATATTGTAAGACCGATTAGGCATGCATGCGCACAAGCGTTCGACAGGTAGGCAAGCAGCAGTTTGCGCTGGGTTCTACGCCGGTGTTTGATTAGGCAAGGAGAGCATAGGCCGAGGGGCGCAGTAAACGTAAGCAACGAATAACGCACAAGTATTGATGTACACACACACACACACACACGGCTGGATGCGCCGTGGCAGCGCGTAGGCGACTAAGCTAGGGATGCATTAACAGAGTGATCACTTAGAGTGGTCATTGGGTAGGAGTGAGAACTAGCGGCTCACAACACCGTCGTGCAGTAGTTATTAGCGCCTTGTAGATGTAAATGATTGCGGCGCTGTGGTGCATCGACAGACTCAACAGCGCTTACGGAGGGACTGAGCTCAGGCACAGAAATGCATGACCATCATTCACATGCCTCAGACCGATGGGCGCTTAATAGAATATCGAACTCAGATGGGCTAATCGGACATAACATTTTGGTTTGAACTGTCCGTTGTATGTTAGAATTGCAGCACTATTCTTATTTAGCAGTACGATAATTCTGAGCAAGGGGCCGCGTCCGAAATGGAAACATTGTTCCCATTGCTCGTTCTCCAAGCTGCAATTTGAGATGAGTTTTCCCTATTCTGGACTGAATACTGTATTTTGGGAGCAAGTAGAAATTGGAATCTGTACAGCGCCATCGAAATATGATCAAAAACATTAAAAAATCAAACTACTTGATCGTTTTGCACGTCCTCACATGATATCGTGAAGCAAAGTCTACCATACAATAGATTGGAAATCAAAATTGTGAAATGTCAGCGGGTAATCGTTATCAGAACCTAACATGTGATAAATGCACATTCAACAATCAGTTGAACTGTTGCACTGAGTTCGATTCCACTATACACTCTGGCAAACTGTTCGAGATATTTACCACTCGCCGTTCCAAGCACGTGGGTTAGGGTGCTCGCTTCAGGTCTGGAACAGCATCATCACCATCATCACCACAAGCTTGTAATGGTGTCCTTGTTTGGCTCAAAGTGTTCGCAAATAGAGCAGTAGCTTCAGCATAGGGAAGTCACCTAGATGTAGAATGCGGTAGATAATGATTACCTCGATTCGCAACCAACGATGGGCCAGGGTGCATAGTCCAAACCTCTCGCACCTGTCTTTGTATGGTAAGGCCCGAAAACTGGGGATGAGTCTAGTACCGAGGTGTTGGACCCGTTCAATCTTCTGCGCCTTGCCTCGTGTGTTCGTCTCGAGTGAGCCGTACGTCAGCATTGGTCTGAGGCGAGCTGCACCCGCTTCAGAAGTGATGCTGAAACTGCGTTTGGGCGCTCAGAGTAGCTACAGTCTGTTTCGGTGTAGCCTGTTTGTGTTATCCGCGGTGTTTAAATCGCAACGTGAGAGTACGACTGGGTGAATTTCTGACCGCCATTGCCATCGGTACTCGTAGACGCTCCGTGGGCCAATGAAAAAGTCGTCCACCAGCCGACACTGTGAACTGAGCACGAGCCGCAGTCCGTACTATCCTTTCCTGAGTAGTCCAAACAAGAAAGAGTGATGGGTTGTTATCCAGTGATGTAGGAAATACCTCTACCTGTTTGAAGCGAGTTGTTGACACGTGTTTCCATCGAAAACTGGAGATAAGGTTGTAGCAAGAAGGACGATGCAATGGAACACACTCCTTCTTAGCGTTATCACCAGATACCTCACCAATCACGAAGACGTAGATTGATGGGAGGTTTCCTCCTCACAGCACACCATATCTTCCGGCTTCCGTTTGCGACACGTCCATGCGCTTTGGGGATATCGTGATGGCATATTCCACTACTCATTTCACCCCCGTATTTCCGCTTCTAGGCGTCTTATTCTGATCCGCCCGGTCATGAAACAGCTCTTGATTTTCTTGACCGTGAATTCATCATGCTGCTTGGTATCGGTCCGGGAGACTGTAATAACGGCGCTGTTGCCTGATTTATTGCGTTCTCGCCGAATACCCTCTCTGTTCTGCCTGGAGCGAACGCCGCTCATGACACATTCTCGTCTTGTTCTCTCAGGCCAGCGTGGCTACGTCTGTCCACCTCCGTCCGCTTGTTCCCGTTTCCGTCCGCCCTCGTTTTCGTGGAGTTTCTATCCTCCTTCCACCTCCCTACAATGTGAGAGACTCGCTAGGCATGACGAGTCCCGTTCGCTGTACGGTTTGCAAGGAATACCTGACGTACAATGTAATGACTAGGCCATCTATGTCGAAGTATAAGTGCGAAGCTCTGCAGTTTACGCTTGGTTTCAACACAATCCGAATTTAGTAATCTGGATTTTCGAGCACCTCGATGACACGCATACAATCAACTCTAACTGCAAGCGGCTCTTTTTGCCTAACACATGGATGGTCGTTTCTGAGGACTTCGAAGTTAAAGCAAAACCGTGAGCATCGAATGCACGCACACAGAGACTCAGAGACAAGCGGTTGCATTTGTACCTTAGGCCAATCGAAATGAGTTTATGGCAAATGCAATGAAGATCGAAGTGAGCAGTCAACTTCACACCAAAATGAGCTTTCGCACGTCTGAGTTAATCTAATGATACTAATAATATGTCAGCTGTACGCCTTAGCAGCGCTTCGCTGCCATGCGACCACCACTAGTAGCACACGGGCTCAGTATACCGCGTGGACGCCCACCCCTACGCGGATTCGAACCCGCGCCGTAAGATTACGAGACATGCTCTTTAGCACTAAGCTACGGGCCGACGTCTGAGTTCAAGCATTGATGTGAGTCCTGCGATCACACAGAAGTTCAACCCAGTGGAGTTCAACGTAGCATAGAGCTGAGCATGCCATCACGAGCTGTCTCATCGCTGGCAAATGCACTTACTGCTCACTTTGCAATCTAGTTGTCCTCGGACAGGACGGTTTATACTGTAACTAGGGTGTCAGCACTCTATCTGATCTAGTCGGTCCATTAGAGACCGTTGAGGTAGAAGCAGTGATTCCTAGCAGAGCAATGTCATAACCATATACACACTCCGGCGTTTGGCTTACCTAATGCGCCATAGAACATGGAGAACGCAGCGACTGTAGCACCCAGTTACACATAAAGTGACAGATACACAATGGCACTCGTGCAAGTAGAATGAAGTCCGCGGTCGCATCTGAACAGTGCACTGCGAAAATGGCTGCTTTTGTTCAACTTATCCCATGGACAACCACATACGGTGATCTTCAACTCACGTTGACCTACAGCACACTCCGACTGGCAGGAAAAGCTGTCTTCTCAGACCGCCTTCATCAATACTGTCAGCAGAACGACACCACAACCGTTTGTACCGTTTGGCGCACTACGTTCTCTCTGTTAACTTGAGCTCGGTGCACGTGAATGGATGACCAGGTAAACGTTCGAAAACTACCAGTTGTTATGGTTTGTGGGCAACGTTTTGCTTTTGACACGAAAGAATCGTCAGTCCGAGTGAACCAGTCCAGGATTGGTATAACACTTGTAGTGAAATGGGAAGATAATCGCGACGAATGGGATGTAGGTAGGTCAGTCGCGTTACAGGTCAAAGCGTCACTCCAAGTAGTGCACGGAATGGTCACAAGACGTTCGTGATACAATGTCACACATGTGTACGTGCTATACCAAACTGCGACTGGTTCACTCGGCCTGACGAAGCTTTAAGGCAAAAAGCGGAACATTGCCCATAAAATAAATCAAAGTCCGGGCCTCGATCAGGAAGCTACTATTCATAGAACACAAGTTCATTTTAAATCTCGCGTCAATTAGAACCACTCATAAATATAGAACACATATCCCTGCTATTTCATCCGCGGCCAGCGTTCGAGCTTCGTTCATGTCGACCTAAATCGATTGCGTACTATCCTTCAGTTGGCCTCATGTAGCGATAGACAATTTTTCAGTGTTCGCCCAAAATCGTTTAGTTCGATCGATGGCTAAACTACTGGCATCTGAGTTTGGCATCTTATCACCACAATCGGTTGTTTTCAAACTTGTCCGTAAGCATGATAGATGCTGCAGATTCCACTCCCACCGAGTATGACCTTCGTGGGAAACGGATTATAACCTGGTCCGCAATGACACAATTGTGCGTAGTTGTCAGTGTGATTCATCTATTTAGTGAACAACATCCAATAACCACCAATCTCTTGTTAGTACCACCACGAGATTTCATCAAATTTGTTGCTTAGCCACTGTCAGTGTGAAACACAACTGCCCGGGCCAGCTGGCAAAACGGCCGCGACGGTCACAAAACTCTCGTGTTGTCGTCGCTTGTTGACATTTCTCCTGCCCCAGTTCACTCCCACGCGAAGTCGCTACATACGAATTGTGCACCGGTCAACAAGGTTTTGTGATTCGATTCATCGCACGACATCACAAGCTGCGGTCCGAACGTGTGACGTGCTTGGAACACGCATCGCGGATGCAAGCGAAGTAATCGATGCCTATTCAACAACGCGCATGCACATGCACCTCCGTAATGTCCGGTGTGGGGCACTTCGTTGGCAAGCATTGGTACTACAATTGCGGTATAATTGTGCAAACATCGGATTCAGAGGCAAGTGCGCAGCATTATATACAAACTCTCTTGTCCTTGTAAAGTTTGGCCACTGGGCTCCCACAAGGACACTGTCCTCCAGATCCATGTTCCACTCGATTTCATGGTGGGAGATATCTGGTCATTATTTATCGCAACAAATTCTGAAGAGAGAGAAGCTAGAACGACTCCCTTAGATGTCAACGGGGCCCGTGCTGCGGATGCGTGACACTGTCACAGGCAATCGTCCCAACTTCCAAACGTTACCAATATGGGGACTGCTATACTCATGCTCGTTCACCTAATTCTTGGCTGGACATGAACAGACCGGTACGCAATTGTAGACAGCCTATCGGTGAAAACTAACAATGAATGCAGCTTAGGTCTATGGGGATTATAACTACCCCCACGAATCCATCTATCAATGTAGAAAGATGGCTGGTGCATCCATCACATTTATTCCACTCATGCAATTGAACAACGAAGTGGACACACCATAGTATTGGATTTCTCTGAGGCAACAACATACTTTATCTGCTGACATCCAGGGCTCTGTTTGGTGGCCAATACTTGGCACCTTCACGTCCACATCAAACAGGGGACAGGTGAAACACAACTTCACGAATCCAGGGCTGGGATTACAATAGCATCCATACATCACCGTCATATACACTCAACGTCCTCCTCACGAGAGCTTCAGTCGTACAGCTACTTACGTCGCACACTGCAGCTGTTCTTTTGGTCTTCGGAATACCACATACCCCAAAAATGGCATTGCGTTGCGTCGGCCATTGGCTGTGAAACCTAGTACCTACTGACAAGCGAATGAGGAAATCAATCCGATGACAATCATTTGACGCTTCTTCGCGCACTCTACCCACCTTCCTCACCTGGAGCAGGACTCACCGTTCAGCAGAGGTGTAACCGGAATGAAGACCCAATGAGAAGAACAGCTTGATAGTGCGACCTCTGCATGTCGATTGCGTGGGAACAGCTTTGCTTTGTTCTGTGTGGCGGATGCATGGCGCTGGTGGCAAACGCATCAGGTGAAAACATCGGCTCGGTATCCAACTCGAAGAGACGAGATTCCGTGTATCAAATACGTTCGACCATTTCAGGCGTGGTTCTGCCCTTAATGCATGTTTGCGCTACGTCACATACACCTGATCACGCCCACTCTCTCAACCAGTCGGATTGATCACAACTGGGAGTTTCGATGCTCTATAAAGCAAAAATAAGCAACAACAAAAAAGGAATACGAAGTGGTTTGTTGGTGATCAAGTACATCTTGCCATGACGTTTCGCCATTGAGGCTGCTTGTGGCTGACTCTCCTCTTCGT
Organism: Dicrocoelium dendriticum; assembly: GCA_944474145.2. Classification (NCBI taxonomy): domain Eukaryota; kingdom Metazoa; phylum Platyhelminthes; class Trematoda; order Plagiorchiida; family Dicrocoeliidae; genus Dicrocoelium; species Dicrocoelium dendriticum. The sequence goes on along the minus strand of OX104067.1, from coordinate 75,656,721 downwards.
TCGACTAGTTTCCAAACTTCAATGGTTTCAGGCGAAACGACATCCGCTTTCCGCTTTTGTGCTGATCCACCACATGTTTCAATTCAGGTGTGGCTGAATCTTGCTGGTTCCTGCTTTGACCCATCGTTTATTGGCAGCCCGATTCCAGGCAATTTTGTTTACTTGTTTCCAGCCCTGACCAACACACTGGAAACATTTCAGTGAATATGCTATTTAAGAATTATTACAAGTCCATCATGGAGACCGATTTGTCACTTCAACCGAAAACTGGGTTCCTTGCTAAGGTATTGCGAGTGACCATTCGACCGCAAATTGTCATCTGGGCTGGTGAGAGTGCTGACCTAAACGCACGATCATATTGCTCCTATTAGTTACCTTTCCACTTGTAAAATCAATGGTCACTCTGTCCTCGACAGAATCCAGAGTGCTGCTGCCCTCTTTCTAAAGGAGTCTCTTAAGTATGGCCCTTAGCCAATGAACGGAACAGAACGCGCAAGAGTAGTATGGAATCGATTTACTAATCGCATCTTGAGTTGCATTGACTATAAAAGCCGTAAAGGGAAACCAATGAAATAAGGAAGGTAGAGTAAGGTCATTTTCAACCAATCATGTGAGGGCCAGTGTTTATGAATCGATAAGCAAATGCGTACGTGACACCCCTCTCTTCCCTGGTAAAGACTACAGATTCCAGTTTGATACCGAACAATAGGCTTGGGCGTGAATTTTGAGCGTTTTTTTTGAGTTGTACCGCATCCGGTTGTGGTTCCTGGTTTTGTGAAGCAGATTCTCCATCCGTTATTGGGTCAGTAGCAGTCGCTTTTTCATCCCGCTCCTGTGGTTCGTTTTAGCGTGGCCGGATATGGTCAAAATGGTGACGCACCACCCGTCCGTCCACCATCTTTAGCTTCGCTTGGTTACTGGTTAAAGACATGAGTATAGCGGGTTGCCCGCTTGTTTCCTAAGGCAGTCTTGTGTATACCGGATCAAAATCATTAGGACACTTTCCTCTGGCATCTTTTCATCCACACATATTTCTCCTGTTTTTCTTCCATTCCCCTTCGAGGGTTCAGAAAAGTAGGTGCAGTCTCGTTCGTAGTGGCTGACCAAACATTAATTCCGCGGGTGAATTCTCTGTCGACTCAGCCGGTGTCGTACGATAAGAGAACAGGAGACGATCCAACTTATTTTGTAGAGTTCCATGAGTCTGCTTGAGGAGACCTTGCTTAGCAGTGTGGACTGCACGTTCTGCCATTGCATTCGACGGTGGATGGTACGGCGCAGACTTAACTTGCTGTATTCCGTTGTTACTCAGGAACTGCTAAAACTCTTCACTGGTAAATGGGGTCCCGTTGCCGGTGCATACCATCTCTGAGATACCGGCAATACCGGACATGGAGCGCATTTTTGTAACTGTTGCTGCGGAAGTCGCTTGTGGAACTGCATATATTTCTATCCATTTAGAATGGGTATCAACCAAAAGTAGACTCATTAACTCATTGTTTGGGCCAATGTAGACCGCGTGTACCTGCTACCAGGGCCTCTCTGACGAACGCCATATACGTGTCGGTTCGGGAGATTTTTGCCTTTAGTGTTTCTGACATCGTTTGCAGTTTTTCAACAGCCCTCGCTCTATTTCCTGGTCAATGTTCGGCCACCAACAGTAACCACGTGCCAGCGCCTTCATCCTGTTCATGCAGGGTGTGCATCACGCAGATTTCTCAGCAACTGGGGCCGTAGTTCTTCTGGTGGAACTACGCGCGAGCCTCGAAGTATACAGCCATCGTATAGACTCAACTCATTACTCCAACAGGCGAACAGTTTCAGTTCGTCTGACTTGCGTGTAGGCCATCCGATCATTAAGAACCGTTTCACCATCGAGAACACAGGCTTCCGATCCGTCAGGAGCCGCATGACGTCATTCCGGATGGGGGTCTTTTCAAAGCATTGCATCAAATTAATAAACTCCATGGGTCCACTATTCGTTTTTGTGTCGTGTTGCTGCGGGAGGCGCCTAAGTGCATCGGCAATGGTATTACTTTGTCCGTTTACATGCTGAAGTTTGTAGTCATAGGCGCTCAAAAGTAATGCCCCCCATTGCATTCGAAGAGAACACATATGTTGGATTCCTTCCTCCTCACCCATAAGGGAAAGAACTGGTTTATGGTCAGTGTGGAAATCAAGCTCTATTCCCCAGACGTACTGTGTTGTAATCATTTCACTAGACGCGATTCCGAAAGGGACACGTTACTGCTCCACAAAGCTTCTAGCCCAGCCGAAGGAAAAAAAAAACGCTAAGGACCTTGCCAAAATAATGTTTAACCGCCGTCAACAAAACACTATACAACTGCCGCGGACCTTGGCTCTATTTATGGGTCTCTTACTGACCTTCGACTTCTGGAATTGGAAGGACAACTACCAAGGTTAGTGCTTTCTCATAGCGTTGACCGAGACGTCAGATGGTTTGTAATCATATGCAGCACTTAGAACATTCCATAATGTTCGAAATCGATGTGGTAATCGTTAATAATCGATTAATCGCTAAACTAGTAGATTTTCCAAGCAATTTTGACTTCCTCCCGGACACCTCCCCTACGGAGATATCGTCCGATTTATACGATGAAATCCTACGATTAATTTGCAGTCTTCGGGACGGTGTTCCCTCCCTGTCGGTCCATCTTCTTGGTAGAAGTGACCGAAAACTGTGTTCCGATGTCCGTGTTCTGGATTCCTTGCTCGACTTTGAGCAGTCGTCCAATGCTTCCCTCAGTAAGTTGAAGCTTTCCACCAATAAGTCGAACAGGAGGTCGGTAGGTCTTGCTTGTTCTGGTTGACACAATGTTGGTCGTAACTAGTTCGCATGCCATGTCCAGATCTGTGCACCCACGATCACATCATACAAGACATTCCTACGCCTGTTTTTAACCGCCCCGGTGTCCACTTCCCGTGGCCTGCCCGATAGTCGCGTACTAGCACTTGCTGTTCAAGTGTAAACAATCGCTTCTTTGTTCCATGCCGCTGGTTAAAACCTTGTTCCATTCTGCGGTTTATTTAACCAACAGAGAACTCCGAGCGCGGTCGGATGGTGTCGAAAGGCATGCGGAGCTTCCGGTTCATCATAGCCTGTGCTGGAGAAACTCCGTCCTGCGATTGCGGATTCGGTGTTGATCGGTAGAGGAAAAGGAACCGGTCAACCACCGTCTCTATACTTCCCTCCCCTTTTGAGTTGTGGAGAGCTTGCTTGAATGCGTCGACAAACCTTTCTGCCTGGCCATTCGACTGTGGGTGAAATGGCGGAGAGCGAATGTGCTGGGCGGCGCATTGCTTGCAGAACCCCGTAAAAGTTATCGAAGCGAATTGTGTGCTATTGTCAGCTACAATTGTCTCTGGACAGCCGAAGCTGCTGAAGGTTTGGTGCAGTTTTGATACAGTGGCATTAGTGGTTGTGCTATCCATGAGAAATACTTCAGGCCACTTGCTGTATGAATAGACTATAATGAGGAAACTTCGGCCGTTGATTGTTCCTGCGAAGTCGACATGGATGCGGCACCATGGTTTAGTAGCTTTTGGCCAGGAAGAGAGCTCTGATTTCTTTTTGGCGCTTTCAAGACATTGGCGCACTGTTGGCAACGTTTAGCTATTTCTTCTCCCTGTTTGTCCATGAAGGGCCAGTATACGAAACTGCGGGCAAGCGCCCTCATCCGGTTGATTCCAGGATGCCCGGCGTGAAACTGCCGAATAAGGCGCTCCTGAAGTGCCTTGGGGATGACCACTCATTCCGAAAATAGTATGTAGTCCTTCAAAATAGAGAGCGAATGTCTACTCTTGAAGTACTGTTGTAACTTGACAGATGGACATGAACGTGGCCAACTTGTTTTGTGGAACTGTGTAACCTTCTTGAGTATTGGGTCCCGAAGCGTTTCGGTTCGTACAGCTTCTGCGGTAACCGGTAGACCGTGCAATGCCTCAGTTACCAGATAGTTGACGTCAGGTGCAATCTCGACCGAGACAACGATTGTGTCCTCATGTTCTTGCTGGTGGGCATCAATTAGGCGTGACAGTGCATCCACTTGGCCAATGGAAGTTGTCGACTGGTAGAGGATCTCGAAATCACACCCCATTAAGTTAAGAGCCCAACGTTGTAGCCGGTTGGCTGTGTAAGCCGGGATGTCCTTCTTCGAACCAAAAATAGTCAAAAAGGGCTTGTGATCTGTCAGAAAATTGAAGCGGCGGCCGTACAGCATTTTGTGGTATTTCTTGACCGCGAACACTATAGCCAATGCTTCTTTCTCGATCTGGTTGGATTTCCTCTCGGTCTTCGTAAGTAGGCTGTCGACATGGGCGGTTGCTTTCTGAGATCCATCGGCATACGTGTGTGAAAATATTGCGCCAACCCCATGGCTTCATGCAGCTGATGTTACAACAATCTCTTTGGAGGGATCGAAATGTGTCAGAAGCAAGTTTGAGGACAGCAATGTTTTGACCCGTTCGCAGGCATTCTGGCGCTCTGATTTCCAGTTCCAACTTTGGTCTTTGGCTAGTAGCATGTTTAACGGGGCACGCAGGCGGTGCATCTCAGGCAAGAATGCGCTGTAGTGGCTGATGAGCCCACAAAAGGAACGCAAGGACTATAGATCTGTTGGCGGAGGCATTTTTCTAGTAGCTTTTATGTTTCCCGCATCTGGTCGACGTCCGTCCTTTTCGAGGATAAAACCGAGGTATCTGATAATCGGCGTGAAAAATGTGCACTTATCTTCACGGATCCGGAAACCGTACGACTGTATGCAACCAAGCACTTCATCCAGTAGGTTAAACAGTTCTTCCGGTGTTCGGTTCATCATTATGATATCATCCAGATATGTAGAGCTTCCAGAAATGCCCACTAGCATGGTGTCCATCAACTGTTGGAAGATGGATGGCGCCGTTTTCACACCAAATGGCAAGCGGTTGTATTGGAGTAGCCCACGATGAGTGTTGATCGTCAACAACTCCCTCGAGACTTCGTCACTATCCACTTGAAGGAGGGCATCGGATATATCAAGCTTAGCAAAGCACTTACCACCATTCAACTTTGCAAAGATATCTTCCGGTACAGGTAATGGGTACTGGTGGTCGTCCAACGCGGCGTTGAGGCATGTTGAAAAGTCAGCGCATATGCGTACCTTGCCATTTGCTTTCTTCACTGCGACAATAGGTGCGGCCCATGATGAGTAGTTGACGGCTCTGATAACTCCGGCACGTTCCAGTCGATCGACCTCTTGCTCAACGGTTGACGTGGCTGCATATGGTACCGGTCTTTTGGCCTTGAACACTGGTTTAGCACCTGGTCGCAAGATCAGAGCTGTCTTGAATTTCGTACAATAGCCCAAGCCGTGCTGAAAGACAGAGGCAAATGTTTGCTTCAGCGAACGTGTCATGTCTTCGACGGACTTGGATGATGGGTCTGGACTTGCTGGCACTCGGTTGAAGATTTGATTCAAGGGAACATCGAGAAGTTGCTACTTTTCAATCCAGTCGAGACCAAGAAGATTCAAATTCGGCCGGTCTCAAATGTGGCACGTTCCCGACTCTTCCACATCTTTGAAAGCAATCTTGCAAGTAAGTTCGCCTATTAAGTTTATAACCCACTGGATACATTATATGCAACTTCCTGAGACTCGACCATCTTTGGCCTCTTTTGTGATTCCATGTGTTCCCGGATAATCGTGATGTCCGAGGCAGTGTCAAATGGCAGCTTCCTTGGGATGCCATGGAGCCACACCCTGATAAATCTTCGTCTAGGTTTACACTCACTTCGGAATGCGGCAACTATGTACAGAGACTCTGCGCCATCCTTCCTCCCTTTCGATAATACTTTTTCAGGTTCTTCGGCCGGACCTGACTGCAGAATTCCTCCTTATACCAACGCTTATGGCACGTCTGACAAATGTGATGTTTGAACGGACAAAATCGCGCGAAATGCCATTCGCCATATGACCAGAATGATGTGGGTGGTTTGTTCGTATACCACTTGAAGGGTTTGCTCCGGTTAACAGTCCTGGCCTTTTTCATGAAGTGCACGGTATCTGGTGGTGCGAGACCATTCCGTTCGCCCAGGTTAGTACCGTGCTTTAGAGTGAGCAGCCGTTTGCATTCGCCTACGAGGACGATTAGTGTCAGATCAGGATTCTGATCCAGCTTAGCTAAAAGCCGAGTGCGGATCTCAATATCATTGGGGGATTGTAGAGCGTTGACGAAACTAGGACACTTAAACTGATCGTCCGTTAAAGTGCATAGTTTGAAACGCTAGCACTCACGATTAATCATGTCTGCTAGGGCCCCAAAGTTGTCCGATTCCTGTTTGACAATTTTCAGACATTGATAGTGGATAGTAAACAGGGATACTGACTCACCAAAAATTTCCTTCAGCTGTGACACTACTTCGACAAACGTCAGACCCGTCGGCTGTTTGGGCAGAATGTGGTCTATGAACCTTGAAAGTTCATTTATTCTAAGCCTGCGGAGTAGCAATCGCACTTTCCAGGAGTCGTCTTGACAAATGAAGTCCGTCCGGAACATGTCTTCCCATCGCTTGAACCACGCTTCGAACGCGCATCCATAATCCACGTCCTAACTGAATTCAGTGAGTGCATACGTGAGAAGACCAATAGAACTCTCCTACGCGTCCCGCGTCGCTGCGCCTCTTGTCTGCAAACTCAAGCATTGTGCCAGATGTTCGATCATTTTCGTTTGTGCCTCCATTTGAGGTTGCTGTTGAGAAAGCAGCTCTTGAAATTGTTCAGCGGAAACATTTTTCACATTTCCAATTTTCTCCGTCGCCATTTGTTATAATCTTCTCACTAAACGCCATTCCAAAATTGGCACTTCACTGCTCCACAAAACTTCGAGCCCAACAGAAGGAAAAAGCAAAACGCTAATGAGCTTGCCAAAATAATGTTTAACCGCCGTCAACAAACACTGTACAACTACCGCGGACCTTGCTGTATGTATAGGCCTCCTACTGACCTTCGACTTCTAGAATTGGAAGCTCAGGTACTAAGGTTAGTGATTCCCCATAGCTTTGGCCAAGCTGTTTGGTGCTTTTTACTCACGTGCAGAAACTGGAACATTTCAGAACGTTGGAAATCGATGCGGTACTCGTTACTAATCGATTAATCGCTAAAATAGTGGATTTTCTGGGCAATTCTTACTTTCTCCCGAACAGACTGGAAGAAGAGGAGAGGTGGCCAAGCGAGGACTTGGTCGAGAGGAATGTGGGCTCCCACTTCGGTGCTGGCCTCGGTTGAAGCGTCACGGTTCCCTGCTTGGGGTCCAACAGACGATGAACACGCTTGGCTAGATACACTTATTAATATGGCTGGGAGCCGAGCTCAGTGGCGTTCCTGCTGTGAGTTTCTTTGTCCCTCCCCATCCCTTTCATCATCCCCCAACAACCACGACCTCAGTTCGTAGCCCAATATAATATTGCATAATAAATTTTTTTTCCTACATGGTAGCCGGCTATAAGCTTTCCTTAACGATGCTTATCCGTTACTGGTAGCTCAGCTGGCGTGCAACTGTTGTGCGTATATTTTGATTTCTTATGTGTTGCGGCACAATAGCTGAGGTGTTTAAGACCTCTAGCTAAGATGTATAATGAGAATGATACTAATACTATTCCCGAGCTTACTTCGTCAGCAAACATTGGCGATGACACTACAAGCTCCCTCGCAGGTCAATTACGCAAATCGCGATCAGTATTGGCACTAATACTGAGCCCTGCAGAACGCCATTAAAACAGCTTACCTTAACAGAGAGCTAACCCTCATGTGTACACACGGGTCCCTTGACTCCAGTAACGCAGACACCATTTAATGACGCGGTCAGGAATCCCATAGGACCTTAACTTTAGTTGACGTATAAGATGTCGGGCAATCAATGGCTTTCGAAATGTCTACGAATAGCACGTGTATAGCGTGGCCACTCTCTACAGCTTCGGCCAAGCTTTCATGAGCCAAAAGTAACTTGGTCTGACGTAAACATTCATTGCGAAGACCGTGTTGTGCGACATTGTGAAGGATAAATTCATTCAGGTGGTTTTCCACCGAATCACTTACCAGTTTCAAACTTGTATACCATGCTCACCAAACTGACAGTCTGAAGTTCACAAGCAGCTCACTATTACCGCACTTAGAAATTGGACTGATGATGGCCTTCCTTCATTCCGAAGATAAGAAGCAGCTGTCAAGAGATTTTGAAGACACACGTATGAGAGGACCACTCAGTTCAGCGACCAATTTCTGTAACAGTTTTGGATGAATTCCATCAGGAGCGTAAATTTAGAGGGGTTAATGCCTTGCCTTAACCCAAAGACCTGAGGTTCCGTTATGCCAAACTCTGTTAAGCAAGATTTCTTCGGAAATATTGAGACAAATTCCTCCTGCGGTGAAGAGTTCTCAGGAACAAAACCCTGGTATGCTGTTTACTAAGTATACAAGCCTTATCTTAGTCAGTATCCACATTGGTCCTGTTTGCTCGCAGTACAATGGAACAATGGATTTGTCACAGATATAAAAGGAAACGCCCAACAGTGTTCCGTAGGTTAAGAGAGAGATCAAGTTTGGACGTATCGAAACAAAAAGCGCGTAGCCGTGTACTTACCACAAATTTCAAGTGCGCATATTGTTTGGTTACGTTGTCGCGCGCTCCAGTAACTTGAGTTATATCATGATGTGCAACCGGTTTAACGCGCCATCAAGTCGAGGTTTCAATTCGGACAGCGTAGGAGTGGATATGACAAAAGGCGAGCTGCACGGCTGAGATACACGAAAAAAGAAAACGTTCCGGAGAGTATTCCCTTCAACAAACTGGTTTTGTTGCGCCAGTTTAGAGGGCTCAGTCACGCCCTTCGCATGGCACCTGAGCGTCTACCGCGTCGCGCTCTATTCGCTCGTCAAGGACCTGGCTGGAGGCGACCGCGTGATGGACAGCCTTCCACTTGGCGGCAGCACATGAAATCGATGACGTCGTGTCTAGCCGCTGTTGGATCCGCACGTCTTCCGGGATGGGACCCAGAGATAAGGAGTGCCAATGGCTTAGCACTCTTGAAGATATGGCCCGCAACCGGAATCAATGGAAGAATTGTGTACAGTATTGTTTTATTCACATGTTTAATACTACAAACATTAAAAGGACAAAAAAGAACAAAAGCGGCGTGCGAAAAACTAACTAAAAATGTTTTGTTCTATTTTTTGTCAAAATGTTCCATTTTCCTGCGGCATATTAGTTGGAGTGTGTTGCTCACCTTCAACTAGCATGCAACGATGATTATGACGCGTTGAATCTTGCTTACCTGTTGATCTCCATGGTTTTATACTGGCTCTGTGTCTAGTTAATAGACTGTTGAGAATGGTTGGCGGCATCCGGTTTCGGATTTGCCTGTCACTGTGGCAAGCCACAGGACGCCTGCGCCTACAGAGGGACCATAGATGGCTTGCGCTGCACCACCCACAGCTCCAACCACACACCCCATATCCAGTGTAAACTCGAAGGAATAAGACCGGGAGGTATGCGGATGGGAACCACGTTTCATCAACGGAGCCGGCCCACACTCCTTCACAGGCAAACAAAAGCACGCTGTGTTTGGGGAAATCAAGCGCACACAAGGCGGTGGCTGGACCGTAGTCCGCTCTACACTGACTGCATGGAACCGCTCTTCGAGCCTAGCACGGCCACAAGGACCGTGCACCCCGTCCCCTCCAGCAACGACCAACTGTCTCCTGGAGCCAGTATGGACTAGGTAGTGGGTAATAGACAGGTAGGCACCTTGTCAACATGCACATCAAGCGCAGCCACATCGGGGATATCAAACAACAGCCAAACACTTGAGAAAGAAAGAAAAAAGAGAAAAACTCGATTAATGCATAAGGAAACGGTGACATAAACCTTAATTTAATGAGCATATGTAATAAGTTGTTTACAAACAAATCCTAGATAAGTGCACGAGGTCAGGAAGTATAGTTCACTGAATGCCACGAACACAAATATGCTACGGAAATCGAATACAATTGGCTTAAGCGAGGTGTGGAAGTTAATGGAATAGAGTACACGTAGATATTTATACGAGAAAGAAAAGCATTTAGGCAAAATTGAAAACCCACCACTTGAAATAAAGAGACTTAGCATGCAAGCACGCGGTTAGTAAATCGAATTCAGCGTGCCTACCAACGCTGCGCCGGCTCGGCGTACTTCTCTGCAGGACCCGTCATCGCTTCTGTAGTGGTCCCGAGTGGCCAAGCTCATGGCCCACTAGACATTTATATGAGAAAGAACGGCATTAGGAGAGAACCGAAAACCCACCACCTGAAATAAAGAGACTTAGCATGCAAGCACGCGGGTAGTAAATCGAAAATCGAAAGCAGCGTACCTACAAACGCTGCGCCGGTGCTGCCTGGTTCACTGCAGGACCCGTCGTCGCTTCGGCAGTGGTCCCGAGTGACCTCTCTCATGACTCACTAGGCCTGCCTGACTAAGGCACTCGCGACCGCATGTTCTACAGCACCATGCGCTCGATGTCGATGGAGTACAATTCATCGGTGCTTGCCGCTTCCGCAATTGTCGCTTCTTCTCTGCATGCACGAGGGATGTCTCCCGCACTTCAGCAACTGCCTTCGTGATTAGATCGCGCCATGCACCCCGATCAACCGCCTTCGATTCCCATGATCTGCAATCAAGATTAGAACGTGTGAGGCTCACTTTGATCATGTCCTGGTAACGTAACTTTGGTTTCCCAGCATGCCGCTTCACAATAATCAGCTGACCGTATAAAAGTTGTTTCGGTATCCGCGTCGAATCCATACGGCTCACATGACAGGGCAACCTCAGGTGTCTCAATAAAAGTATGCAGTCCACTGCATGCATCCCACTTCGGCGCAACACTTCCGTGTCTGCAACTCTGTCGCCCCAAACAATGCGCAAAATCCGTCGCAGACACTGCTGATGGAACCGCTCGAGATATCGCACATCCCGACGGTACATCGTCCACGTTTCACTGCCGTATAGAAGAACGGACAGTACCATGGATTTGTACACCATCAGCTCCGTGCCAACGGTAAGCTGATGGTTGTTCCACACACGGTACTCAAGCTTCCAGAATGCCGCTGCTGTCTTCGACACGCGATTACGCAACTCAGCGTGTAGCTGCTGATCAGTCGACATCACACTCCCAAGGTAGCTGAAGCGGGAGGTGGTTTCCAATACTTCAGCATCAATGCTGATTCGCGGCAATATTGAAGATTTCACCTTCGGTGAAGGCTGAAACAGACAGACAGTTTTGCTTGTGTTGATGGTGAGCCCGAATTTGGCCGCTGTCGAAGCCAGAGCATTAGTCATGTGCTGCAACTCATCCGCGCTGTCTGAAAACAACGCACAGTCGTCAGTAAACAGCAACATACGGATAGTTGTCTCACAGACTAGAGTTCTCGCACCGAAACGACGGATGTTCAGCAACCCACCATCAATACGGTGCGCCACACGAACACCGTAAGCACAAGCCGCATCAAAAGCACAGGACAACATCGCATGAAGATATATATTAAACAGGGCAGGAGCTAAGACACAGCCTTGCTTCACACCAGAGACAACTGCAAAGTCATCCGAGGTCTCTCCACTCAGCTACACCCTCGCTCGCATACCACTGTGCAGACATTCAATTAAACTTACAAACTTACACGGGCAACCAAACTTACCCAACACCAGCCACAATGCCTCGCGGTTCACCGTATCAAATGCTTTGGTGAAATCAACAAAAAGCGAGTACAATGGCTGGTGTCGTTCTCTGCACTTCTCTTGCAACTGACGGGCCACAAACACCATATCTATAGTGCTGCGACCCGAACGGAATCCACATTGCTCCTCCGCCACGTTAGATTCCACAACCTGACTCACGAGGCGGTTGAGCAGGATTCGGGCAATCATCTTGCCCACACAACTCAGCAAGTTGATGCCACGATAATTCGTGCAACATTGCTTGCTGCCTTTGCCCTTGTACAGTGGTAGCACAAAGGCATCCTTCAGCTCAGGAGGCACCTCCTCCTCAATCCACACACGTTGCACCAAGTGGTGCAGCGCAGTCAACAACGCGGGTCCACCGTGTTTCAATACTTCAGGCGGGATCCCGTCGGCTCCGGCACACTTGCTGTTTCGCAGCTGAGCAAGTGCTCTCCGCGTCTCATCCAGTGTCGGCGTATCCGCCAGATCCGCCTTCACATCGTGCTGCTTCAGGCCGTTCAATGTAGGCCAGTCGATCTCTGAACGGTTGTTCAAGAGACAGTCAAAGTGTTTTCGCCAGATCTGCATTATGCCTACAGTCTGTGTGCAGGTAGCGCCTGAACTACCATCGATCAGTGTCCTCAGCGGCTCCAATCTCGGTCCATACACCGCCTTCAAGGAGTCAAAAAATTCCTTGTGATTACGGCGTTCGGCGTAGCATTCCATCTGCTTCGCCTTCTCCGTCCACCATGCATTTTTAATGCGACGGAGCTCTCGGGTCAGTCGCCGTCGAAGTTTGCGAAACTGACTACTCTTTCCCAAGTCACTGGGGTCTGCCACATGTGCAGCAAATGCTGCATTCTTCTCTGACACCAATGCGCCGATCGTCACATTGTTGTCATCAAACCAATCAGGCCGTTGACAGTTTGCGCGTCCGATGGCCTCCTCGGCAGCAGCTGTCACCTGGTCGCGAATGCGTTGCCACTGGTCGCCCACTGTGGCCATGCAGTCCACATCACGCAGGCGTGCAGCCATCGCCTTCTCCAGCTCAGTACGTTTCGCCACAGTACCGAGGGAGAGAATGTTAAATGTACGCCGATTCACGGCGGGAGTGCAATACATCGAGTTACGAAAATATATGTACAGTTTGGTCCGCACCAACTTGTGATCAGTGCCGCACTGCGTTCCACGCAGTACACGTGTCATGCGCACTTCATGCATATCACGCTGACGTACGATGACATAGTTGAGCAGGTGAGTGTGACCACTCCGTGGGTGCGTCCAAGTTGCTATATCACTCGCACTCAGTGCAAACCGAGTGTTCGTGATCGTCAGGTCGTGAGTGGCACACAGTGAGAGCAGCCTGTCACCGTTCGCATTCGCTAAGCCAATGCCATGCGCACCGATAACATCTGTCCACGCTGATGCATCACGCCCAACGCGCGCGTTGAAATCACCCAGCAGAAATAGTCGGTCGCTCCTCGGCACAGACGGTATCACGGGGGATAGCTGAGTGTAGAATTGATCACGCGTGTCATCAGGATAACACATGGTCGGACCGCACGTGCTTGTAAAAGTGACAAACTTACCTCTTCCGAGTCGTAGGCGAACAGTCATCAGTCGCGCGCTGATGCCCGTGGGTTCACCCACCAGCTGGCCATTCAGGCGATCGGATATTGCAAATCCGACCCCATGTTTACGTGGTGCTGAGGCGGCGTTCCCCACCCAGTAAAATGTGTAGCCAGCACCTGCTTCATGCAACTTACCTTGCTCAGCGAGACGAGTTTCAATGAGCGCCGCAATATCGATGTGGTAGCGCGCCAGCTCCATCGCGACCAGTTCAGTGCGTCGCTCCGGGAGCTCGCTCGAGTTCCGGTCCAGTAGTGTGCGCGTTCCAGCACCCGATGCTGAGTGCTTTGCGCGCAGGCATACGATTGCATTGGTAGGCAATCGCACGCGAGGTGGTCGTCGTGCTTCGGAGGTTTGCTTGAGGGACTCCACCCGGAGCCTTTGGCTCAATAGCCTGACCCACAAGGCAGTGGGTGGTTTGGCGCTTTGCTTGAGGGACTCCATTCGGAGCCTTTGGCTCAATAACCTGACCTACAAGGCAGTGGGGAGCAGATCCAGCTCGGGAATGTGATTGCAGAGACAGATTGGGATCTGCTTGACGGCCGTCACACGCAGCCTTTGAGGTTCTGGAACAATTATCATACGTTTTGCGACCGTAATTGGATACGCACCTGCGCCCACGGCCAGACGCAGGTGGGTTTTTGGCGGGTTTGCACCAATTTGACCAGGGGCTGCCTGGCTTGAGGCGGGCAGTAGCAAACCATTGAACACCCAGAGGTGCCCTCCCACCGTCAGAGACAATGCGTGGCCCTCGTGCTCTACGCTC
>OX104067.1:75460710-75642084 GCA_944474145.2 Dicrocoelium dendriticum | reverse complement strand
CTACGCTGCAGTTGTTGTACAGCTTTGTTTTAATTAACTGTATATACAGACACTTGGTTACGAGCTCGTCTTCCGTGGTTCTACCTTGGTTGCCGCTGGATTGCTGTGATTGTGCGCGTCGCTGCCTGCTCTATTCGCGATCGGACTCTACGTACACGTACACTTCGTCGTACCTCGCGATTTACGATCGTTCGACGTTTAGGCGCATCAGGATATTTTATATGTGAGGTAAACCTGACTGACTGAGTATTCTCTTTTGCCGGTTCCTCCATATAATTGGTGACCCCGCATTTTTATATAATTTTTTGTGTATATTTTTCCCTTTTTTCTACACAATGTCTGGTCACGCGCCAGCTATTAATGCGTCGGAACATTCCCTTGGACTCGGTTTACCTTCTTTTGACGTTTCTAACCCACGTGTTTGGTTCGTTCAGGTAGAAGCTGTTTTCCGTTTTCGTAAGATTACATCCCAGTCCACAATGTTTTCATATGTGACTGCTCACCTACCGTCCAACATCGCCTCAGAGGTCATCGACATCCTTGATCCTATGCCCCTAGAGTCCCCCTATGATAAACTTAAGGCAGCCATATTAAAGCGCACTACAGCCTCAGATGAGACACGCCTTCAGCAGTTGCTCTCTGGCGTTGAGCTTGGAGATAGAACACCGTCTCAGTTACTCCGACATGCGTTCCCTCGTCGGTTCTTCAATACTGGATGACTCCGTTCTCCGCCAATTGTGGAGTAATTGTCTTCCCTCGAATACCACGGCTATTTTAGCTGTTCTCGCCGACGATCTTCCGCTAGACAAACTGGCAGAAGCTGCTGATAAAGTTCACGAACGCTTTATTAAAACGTCGGTATCACACGTCACTGAGACTAGTTCAGGCAACCTCACCGGAACCACGCTACTTGACACAATCTGCGAGAGACTTTCTAACCTAGAGCTCACCTTGTCTCACCTCAGACGCGACCGCGTTCCCTCGCGACGATCCGTTTCTCGATCCAGACGTTCTAGCAGCTCTCGTACACGACAGTCTCGCCGCTATTGTTATTATCATCACCGCTTCGGTGACGCAGCGTAAGTGCCGTCCAGGGTGTAAACACCCTAAAGCCTTTTCAACTCCTACGTCGGGAAACCACATGGCC
Organism: Dicrocoelium dendriticum; assembly: GCA_944474145.2. Lineage (NCBI taxonomy): Eukaryota > Metazoa > Platyhelminthes > Trematoda > Plagiorchiida > Dicrocoeliidae > Dicrocoelium > Dicrocoelium dendriticum. The sequence continues at coordinate 75,640,937 of OX104067.1, read as the reverse complement.
AGCCAGTAATGGCGGCGGCTGTCGCTGGCCAGGTTATTAGTCGCCTGTTGTACGTATTTGACTCCAGAACCAAACTTCACTTCTTGGTTGACACTGGTGCAGAAGTCAGCGTTCTCCCCCGTTCTCTGGAAAAACGTCCCCTGCAACCAGCTGGTCCAATGCTTACAGCAGCTAATCAGACTAAAATCGCAACCTACGGCCAGAAATTACTTACTTTGAGTCTCGGACTACGGCGTAACTTCCCTTTCATTTTCACCATCGCCGATGTGCAAAAGCCCATCATCGGAATCGACTTTCTCAGCAAGTTCGGTCTTGTGGTCGACCTACGTTGTGGGAAATTACGAGACGACACAACGTCTTTAAGCATCCCCTGCAAACTTGCTTCCGTCAATTCTCTCGGGCCTCGCATCCTCACACCTGACGACTCAGAGTACTGCTCATTGTTCCGACAATTCCCGTCCCTCATTCGAGCGAGTAACGATACTTCCCACCCTAAACACGATGTACGCCACCACACCGTTACAACCGGCCCGACAGTAACTGCTAAAGCTCGACGCTTGCGCCCTGACAAACTTCAGGCAGCTAAAAAGGAATTCCAACACATGCTTGATCTCGGCATTGTTCGTCCTTCAAACAGCTGCTGGGCATCACCTCTCCATCTGGTGTCAAAAAAGTCAGGCGATTGGCGACCATGCGGTGACTACCGTGCTCTCAACAATGTCACTGTTCCGGATAGGTATCCTATCCCCCATATCCACGATTTCTCACTTGGACTAGCCGGAAAGTCGATCTTTACCAAACTCGACCTAGTCAGAGCTTACCACCAGATTCCAATGGCGGAGGAAGACATCGCAAAAACCGCTGTGATCACTCCATTTGGCCTTTACGAATTTCTTCGTATGCCTTTCGGCCTCCGGAACGCAGCACAGTCTTTCCAACGCTTTATGGATCAGGTCCTCCGTGGCCTTGATTTCGTCTATGTTTACATTGACGATGTTTTGATCGCAAGTGCCACACCCGACGAGCATTTGTCACACCTCCGAATGGTTTTCGAACGCTTTGAAAGCCACGGTATAACCATCAACCCGGACAAATGCAAATTTGGTCAGCCAACGGTCGAATTTCTCGGTCACAAGATCGATGGTGAAGGTATTAAACCCCTCCCGGATAAATCTCAAGCAATCCTCGACTATCCGATGCCCCAATCTGTCCGAAGCCTACGCCGATTTCTCGGTATGATCAACTACTACGGCAGATTCATCCCCAACTGTGCTGAGTTACTTCATCCGCTTACCGACTTATTGAAAGGAAACTCAAAGACGTTAACCATAACCCCAGAAGTTGAAGCAGCTTTCTCGGCCGTCAAGCAGAAGTTTAGTGAGGTCACATCTCTCCATCACTTGAACACCACTGAGGACGCTACACTTGTCCTTAAGACGGATGCTTCAAGTTCCGCTGTCGGTGCAGTTTTGCAACAGTTAGTTGATAACGAATTTCAACCGCTGTCGTTTTTCTCACGGAAGCTACAACCTGCTCAGGTCAGGTACAGCACCTTTGGTCGTGAACTGCTCGCCATGTACTTGGCTGTGAAACATTTCCGTCACCTTTTAGAAGGACGCCGTTTCATACTCCTGACAGATCACAAGCCACTGGTGTACGCTTTCCGTTCTGCGTCGGACCGTTACTCACCCCGAGAAACGCGTCATCTGGACTATCTTTCGCAGTTTTGTGTTGATGTTCGTTATATCGACGGTTCTAACAACGCTGTTGCCGATGCATTGTCCCGCGCTCATATGAATCAGTTGTCGTCAACACCCATCGACTTGGAGAGAATAGCGGCCGCTCAAAACGACGATCCTGAGCTTGTTCAACTTCGTTCAAACCCCTCATTGAAGCTCACACAACTGCCCGTTCTTAACTCTGACACAAGAGTTTACTGTGACCTTTCAACCGGTAAGCCTAGACCCTTTGTCCCACGATCATTTCGTCGAACCATTTTTGATCATTTTCATGGTCTTTCACACCCAAGTATCCGCTCCACCGTAAAGCTCATTACCGACCGCTTCCTCTGGCACAATATGCGTCCAGACATTAGACAATGGGCTAAACATTTTCTTAGGTGCCAAAGCAGTAAAGTTCACCGTCACACGATCACTACTCCAGGTACATTTTCGCTTCCTGACGCACGTTTTAGACACGTTCACGTAGATATTGTTGGTCCTTTACCTCCTTCCAACGGTTTAACCCATCTTCTTACATGTGTTGACCGTTTTACCCGTTGGCCGCAAGCTGTTCCTTTACGCGACACCTCTACCGAATCTGTTTCCCGTGCTTTTGTTGAATCTTGGATCTCTCTGTTTGGTGTTCCATCTACCATCACTACCGACAGAGGGACTCAGTTCACTTCTACACTCTTCCGTGATCTCAGTTGTTTACTGGGCTGTACTCACCTAAGAACAACCGCGTACCACCCCGCTGCCAATGGCCTCGTCGAGCGCTTTCATCGACAATTAAAAGCTGCCATCATGGCTAGTTCGTCCGACTCACGCTGGTCTGAGCGTCTACCTGCGATCCTCCTTGGCATACGCAATACAATCAAAGAGGACATTGGGTGCTGCCCTGCAGAACTCGTGTTTAGGATGACCCTCAGACTACCTGGTGAGATGGTACTGGACTCTCGCACCACCGGTGAACTAGACCCCTCCTCGTACGCTAAACGCCTCCAACAGCACTTTCGATCCATTCGATCAACGTCTACGCGGACTAACCTACGTAAACAGCAAGTCCACCCCGATTTGAACAAGTGTCCGTTTGTTTTCATCCGCGTCGACGCCGTCCGAAGACCTATGAAGGCCCATACCAGGTCTTAGCACGGAAACCCAAGTACTTCATGTTGAATAAGAATGGATCAAAAGAATCCGTGAGCATTGACCGACTCAAACCCGCTTACGTTGAACCTACAGTCGATAGTACCGATCCCGTTTCCTCTCCTCAGCATGCACCCGTCCCTGACTCATTACCCCCTACCCAACAACACACTGAAGCCCGTACACCGAGTCCTCTGTGCCCTCCGACTACATGCAGCTCCACACACACACACACGTTCTGGTCGTGTTGTTTTCCTTCCACCAAAGCTTGCTCAGTACGTTCCGTAGGCACTTTGTCGAGCGTTTCCCTAAGCACGCTCTAGGAGGGGAGTACTGTAGCGATTGTAAATAATTTGCTTATTTTTCATTGTCACGTTTAACTATTACGCTGCAGTTGTTGTACAGCTTTGTTTTAATTAACTGTATATACACACACTTGGTTACGAGCTCGTCTTCCGTGGTTCTACCTTGGTTGCCGCTGGATTGCTGTGATTGTGCGCGTCGCTGCCTGCTCTATTCGCGATCGGACTCTACGTACACGTACACTTCGTCGTACCTCGCGATTTACGATCGTCCGACGTTTAGGCGCATCAGGATATTTTATATGTGAGGTAAACCTGACTGACTGAGTATTCTCTTTTGCCGGTTCCTCCATAGCGGCCGGTGAACAAGGTCTCCGGTTGGTGGGTTTTCGGGTTGTCAGCCGGCGGTCTGTTTCCGCCCTACCAGTGCCAGTACTGGTAGCGCACGACCCAGAGCTGGACATTACGACTACCTTCAGATAGTGCTAAGCAATGTGCGGAGCCTAAGGAATAAGATGTGCGAGATAGGTCTGCTTGTAGATGGGTCTCATCCCGATATACTTGCATTCACTGAAACGTGGCTGTCTCGGAACATCACGGACGGTGAAGTACATCTGTCTGGCTACGCACTATTTAGATGTGATCGCTTCGTTGGCCGACAAGGCGGGGGCGTTGCTATTTACGTTAGGTGTGAACTTGACGTTTCACGCACCTACATGTTTCAGTCGGCAGATAAAACTGTCGAAGCGCTGCCGGTAGTGATTAACACTTCCTCAGCTCAACTTACAGTCGTACTTGTGTATAGAAGCCCTGGGAGTGCGTCCAAAGAGGTGCTTGACTTTATTCGCTCCCAATCCGCAAACAGGTGTTTGATACTCGGGGATTTCAATCTACCAGAAGTTTGCTGGGCGGATCTTTCTTGCAACTCGGCAGAAGGTACTTTCGGGGCAGATCTACTTGAGCTTACGCTACAAGTACCGTTGCATCAGTTCGTGGACCTCCCCACTAGGTACATGGACGCCCAACTCCCGTCTATTTTGGGTCTAGTGTTTGCCAAGTCGCTAGACTTCGTAGGGGACATCACTTACAGCTCTCCCTTAGGTGCTAGTGATCATGTTTGTTTATCGTTCAGGTGTACTCTGACCAGGCGTCACCAGAGCATTGCTAAGCCATTTCCAAACATATGTCGTGCTAACTATCAGGCAATGCGTATCAAGGCTGCTGGGATGCGTTGCGAAATCTCGGTGGTTGCTACGGTTCAGGCGGCCTGGGATAAATTTAAATCTTATCTCACGGAAGTGTCTACTCCCTACATCCCGCTTGCGAGGAGAAAGGAGACACGAGCGCGGCCGCCGTGGATAGATACCACTGGCAAGTACCTGCTCCAGAAGCGTTCTAGGTGCTGGAGGACCTACCGTGCGGCTGCATCAACTAGCACCTATGATAGATACCGCGAGGCTAGAAATAGATGTAAACAACACTGGAAAGCTCGGCTGTTGTACGAAAAGGAATTGGCTGATGGAGCTTCGGAAAATCCGAAAAACGTCTTCGCTTATGTTAAGAGACGCTGTGGTTCAACTTCGGTAATCCCAACTTTGATGCGGGCCGATGGAACTCGTGCGTATGCGGACTCAGATAAGGCTCGTGTACTTGGGGAACAGTATGCAGGGGCTTTTGTACGTGAGGCCGCGTTGACTAGCCTTGAACTTGTCCCCAAAGTACCTGAGGGTTCTTATTTAGCTGAGTTTACTGTGGTGGAAACGCAAGTCCTTAAACTGCTGCAAGAACTGAACCCTTCCAAAGCAGCTGGACCTGATTCAATTCACCCGAAGCTTCTGCATGAGTTGGCGGGGGAACTAAGTGAACCGCTGACGATGGTGTTTCAGAAGTCACTTGACAGCTGTACATTACCTTCCGAATGGAAGGAGGCTGTCATCTGTCCTATCTTCAAAAATGGCGACAGGAGTCTGTCAGCCAATTATAGGCCAGTTAGTCTGACTAGCGTCGTGGTCAAACTGCTTGAAAAGCTGGTGAGAGATTCGTTGGAATGTCACCTGAATAGATTTAATCTACTCAGTAGTGCACAACATGGATTCCGGAAGGGGTTTTCGTGTTTGACGAATTTGTTGGTTGCTCGTGAAGCTTGGGCCGAGACAATGAACAATGGCCACGTAGTGGATGTGCTTTTCGTAGACTTCTCGAAAGCATTTGATAAGGTACCCCACTTGAGGCTATCACAAAAGCTGAGTTCCTACGGCGTATCTGGCCGCGCCGTTCACTGGGTATCTGCGTTCTTGCAGGGAAGAGAGCAGTGTGTACGTGTGGGTCGCAGCTTATCCTTTAGGCAAGCGGTCCTTAGCGGTGTTCCACAGGGCTCGGTCCTTGGACCGATGCTGTTCTCCATCTACGTAAACGATCTCCGTGGAGGGCTTGAGGTATCATCCCTATTGTTTGCTGATGACCTTAAGCTATGGAATGTTGTAAATGTTCCTGGGGGTTCTGAGGTCATACAGCATGCACTGGACAGAATGGGACTGGTCTACTTTGTGGCTACTGCCCATAAATCAGGCTGTGTTCCGTCCTTCGTATAGGAGCAACTTTCCTGCCTTCGAGCTACGTACTCGGTGGGGTCGAACTCCCCCTTGTCTCCAACCAGATAGACCTAGGTGTCGTTCATTCCTCGTCTTTGCATTCTGGTGACAACTGGAAGAAGGCCGCAAGTAGGGGTTTCAGAATGTTGTGGTTAATACGCCGTTCTTTCGGGGTCTTAACTGCCGACATATTTGTGAAGCTGTTCTCAGCTTTCGTCCGGCCCCATCTGGAATACTGCGTCCAGGCTTGCCCGCCCTGCCTTGTTCGGGACAAAATGGAGCTCGGAGGGTTTTGAGAGTAGGTACCAAATTGGTCGAGGGGTTACGGGGGCAATCGTACCCCGAGCGTCTACTTAGCTTGGGTATGTATTCAATGCACTACCGACGGCTTCGAGGAGACCTAATCCTTACTTACCGCATTTTAACAGGGAAGGTTGGACCGGACTTGAGCTGGCTATTTAGCCCGGCTAGGTTGCCTTGTCTTCGCGGTCATCCCATGAAGCTACACAAGCCGCGTTCTGACCGGATCAGGGCGGAAACTCGGTTATCGCGTAGAGTTATCGAGCGCTGGAACTCGCTTCCAGAAAGTGTAGTCAGTGAACCTACGGTTAAGGGTTTCGAGCGTCAGTTAGACGCTCTTGGGTGGCAACACGAAACCTTTCCCTTCTCCTGACCATATCCATCTTCAAACTTTTAGTTCTTATTCTGTCATTCTCTTCACTCTTTGGTGTTATCCTTCATTTTAATGACTTTCATTCCCCTTTATCTTCCATTTACTTTCTACTTCTTTCTTACTTTACGTAACCTACACAGCGCGGACTGCTAGTGCAGGGAACGTGGGCAGTAATTGGTTGATCAGGGTGTGTTTCGGGTGTTTCGTTTTAGATCTATCAAGAACTAGCACCTTATCATTTCCTGGCTCAACGATTTGCTCAAGAAGGAACACTCAAGGGATTTTCCTATCGTTCCAGTCCATCTGAAACTGAACCTGAGTCAAATGCAGCTTGCAGCAATTCTGCCTGTTCAAGGCCAGTCACGGATTCATCTGGTGGTATGCAGTGTGATGTTTGCTCTCGTTGGTATCACAAAAGTTGTACCGGCCTCCGAGCGAATCAGTACAAGATGCTATCATCCAGTGAAAACCTTCTGTTTAGATGTGCTGATTGTTGCGCTCAGAAAGCGAAGCTCCCGGCTTTCACCTGTGCTGAATTCAAAGCACTAGCGTCCAGATTCACAGTTGTTGAGAAGGCATTAGCCGAGCTTGCCTCTCTTGCCTCGCTCAACTCTAAAGTGGATTTGATTATGAAATCCCTGAATATTGCGAATTTGGACGCTGTAACGGACTGTCCTTCTGCTGACAGTCCAACCGTTGACGAGGCGTTCATCCTACCGGACGCTCCAGTTCACGTGGATATAACTGACACAGATGCCTCGGACGGCATTGTTGACCCGCCCCGAATGGAAGGCGAGTCACAGGCTCCTGGGCCATTGAAGAATAAGCGTAAGAGGGCAAGGAAAGCGCGCAAACCCTCCGCCCCCAAACCGGAAGGTAACAAAATGCTCAAGAAACAAGCGCCTGATTTGGAAACACCACCTGGTGTTGCACTTCCCTCAGTGAGACAAGAGGTGCCGTCGCCTTCGGTCCCACCGATTCCTGTCAAACAACCATGTGGCGTGGATGGTAGAGCATGTGGTGTAAATACACCTCGTCGAGACGATTCTTACACAGATAGCAGTGTGATTTTCAGAAACGTCACTGAATCCACTGCCGCTCTTCCCACCGAGCGCATGCTTGATGATCTTGGTTGGCTTAAAGTTTGCGTGACCAGGCTTTTACCACCAGGTTTCCCTGGCGTTACTGTCAGGAAGCTCATCAGATTGGGGAACGTTCCGGTTGGTCAACCAAATCCTCGACCCCGTCTGCTTAGGGTGGTCCTCTCCACCCCAGAAGAGCGCAGGGCCTTACTGAGATTTGCCTTCAAGCTCAAAGGTACCAACGTTAGTGTGCAACCAGACCTTCCGTTAGCGGATAGGTTAAAGTTAAAGGAAGCCATCAGAGACCTAAAAGCCCGGCGTGCAGCTGGCGAGCAAGGTCTCCGATTGGTGGGTTTTCAGGTGGTCAGCCGGCGGTCCTTTTCCGCCCTGCCAGAACCTTTTCTACTTGCGCACGACCCAGGGCTGGTCGTGCCGAAGCCCTCCAAGTAGTACTCAGTAACGTGCGTAGCCTGAGGGACAAGATGTGCGAGGTGGGTCTGCTCGTAGACAAATCTCGTCCAGATATACTTGCATTCACTGAAACGTGGCTGTCTGAGGAAATCACAGATAGCGCATGGTGGGATTGCTGAAACGAGCCTTCGGTCAAATTAACCCTAGCAATTTCCGCCTCCTGAATGCTTTTCTTCGACCCCACTTGGAGTTTGCTATTCAGGCTTGGGGCCCCTGGTTGTTGAAGGACCAACGTATACTCGAAGCCCCACAACGTTGAGCAACAAAACTGGTCCGAGGTCTCAAGCACCTAGATTATCCACAACGACTTCACTGCCTGGGCCTCTACTCGCTTAAGTATCGAAGTCTCCGGGACGACCTGATCCTTGTATTTATGATCTTATCCAACCCTGGACATCCTGTCGCCATCCACTCACGCTGCACCAGTCGTGCTCCCACCTACGTGGCCACCTACTGAGGCTCACACCAGCACAGTTGGCTGAACTGCAGACGACACTACTTCACTTTGCGGATCTGCCGATCGTGGAATGCTCTGCCTGCCGATTTAGTCTTTGGACCCACTGTGGCGGATTCTAAGACCCGCGTGGACTGTCGTCTGGCCGAGCTACACCGCGATATTCCCTGATATAACTACCTTCTACTTGATGGCGTTTCTTTCCTTTTTTCTTCTACCTAATTCCTTTCCAAAGCCGTTTCGGAGGGCGTGGTGTGACATCACGCTTTGAGCCGGCGTGCATTCTGTTTAAATGCCTCATAAGCCCGATGGGGATACGGCTAGCGCGCGAGTCCAACTCGTTATAAGGTTGCTTGGCCTTTCATCAGACCCGACCCGAACTCTTTACCCTATGGGTCATGTAAAGCTCGAGCTTTTATTCCCCTTAAATACAATGTTCCAATATTGGAGCTCAGTAGACCTATGACTTGCGTGTTTCATAAGTCACTCAACAGCTTTGTCTTGCCTACCGAATGAGAGCTGTTGTCTGCTCGCTTTTCAAGTGCGGTGACAAAACCTACCGGCTAATTACAGGCCTGTCGGTTTGACTAGCGCAGTCGTTAAGTTACTTGAGTAGGTTTAACCTGCTTAGCGTCGAGCAACATGGTTTTCGCTAAGGACTTCTGTGTCGAATGAACTTGTTGGTAGCTCGTGTGAGCTGGGCTGAAGCCGTAGACAATGGACATGCAGTGGATGTAGTGTTCATTGACTTCGCCAAGACGTTTGGCACTGTCCCTGATTCGCAACTCTCACTGAAGTTGAGGTCGTATGGAATAGCTGGTCGCGCTCTCCAGTGGGTGTCAGCTTTTCTGGATAGACGGGTACAGTGTATTCGTGTGGGAAGCAGTCTTTCGTTTCGACAAGCTGTACTTAGCGGTGTTCCGCAAGGCTCTGTCCTAGGTCCGCTGCTTTTCTCAGTCTACGTGAATGACTTGTCGGAGGAGCTTGAGGTACCATCGCTCTTATTTGCTGATGACCTAAAGCTCTGGAATATTGTTGATATCCCTGGAGGTCCTGTGACTCTTCAACGGGCTCTGGATAGACTCTGGGAATGGTCTGTCTTGTGGTTGTTGCCCATAACCCGGGCAAAGTGTTCAGTGCTGCGTATCGGAGCGTCAGATTCCTCCACAAGTTATGTGCTCGATGGGAGTGAACTTCCTCATTTGACTCATCAGGTTGATCTAGGTGTCGTCTACTGTTCCACACTACACTGGAAACAACTGGAAGGTGGCTTGTAAAGCGTTCCGGATGTTATGGTTTATCCGTCGTTCTTTCGGGTCCCTAACTGCTAATATCTTTGTGAAGCTCTTAGCGTTTGTGTGACCCCACCTAGAATATTGCGTCCAGGCCTGTCCACCATGCCTTGTCCGGGACAAAATGGCACTGGTAAGGGCGTTGCGTGTCGGCACTAGGTTGGTTGAGGGGTTACGAGGACAAACGTACCCCGAACGCCTACTTAGTTTGGGGATGCATTCAATGCACTTTCGAAAGATTAGAGGAGATCTAATCCTAACCTACCGTATTTTGACTTCGGTTGGCCCTGATTTGTCCTGTCTATTTAGTTCTGCTAAATTATCTGGTCTCCGCGGTCATTGTATGAAGCTGGACAAACCGCGGTCCGATCGAATCAGAGCGGAGACACGGTTATCGCGTCGAGTCATCGAGCGCTGGAACTTGCTTCCAGAAAATATTGTCAAGGAAGCTACGGTTAAGGGGTTTGAGCGTCAACTAGATGCCCTTGGGTGGCAGCATGAATCCTTTCCTTTTTCCTGTTTAATTCCCATCTTCATACTTCGATTCTGTTTTCTGTACTTTCCCTCACCATTGGTATTATTCTCCTCTTTTAACTGGTTTCCCTTACTCTTTACGTTCGCTTTTTCTTCCTCTCTTCACGTAACTGCCATAGCAGGGACAGCTAATGCAAGAAACGTGGGCATTAAATTGGTGGATCAGGGTGTTTTTCGGGTGTTTTCCTTTTAGATCCATCAAGAAGTCAGAGCACACCTCATCATTATTTCATCATCATTAACAGCAGTACATCAGCCATTTGAACTGATGCTTCGCTGCCATACAACCATGAGGACCTATGAAATAAAGAATAAGAAGAGGGAGAGAAGGGGGACTTACCTGAAAACCTTAATGCCCTAAGCAAACATTCAGGGTCAAGGCGCCTACACCTTGTGTAGACAACATTCCGTCACAAACAGCTGGCTATCGTGCAAAGATAAGGCGGCATCAGCGAGACAGCTTCCTTGCGGCTTTCACTGCCACATGTCATAATCAGCCATTACCCCGCAGATAACTCAGTACCAAACACACTTTAAACAGACAATCCGATTAGGAGACGGCAGCAGACGCGCCACTGGTGTCGGTTGCGAGCCATGTCCTGTAAAGTCTCGAGCCAAGCACAAGGCGAGTCACGTGGACTCCAGCCCGGAAGGCGAAACGGACCAATGGCACCCAGTTTGGTCGTCAGTGACTTCATTTCCCGCTGCCAAGTCAACTTCTGTCCACCTCGAGCCTTGCGCCATCCTACACCTGGTAAACTGAACAAGGCCCTCCTGGGTAAGCGGTGACCAGGCATGTGTAGCACGTGCCCGAGCCAACGCAACTTATTCAGTGCTATCTGTTGTTCTAGGAAGCTAGCATGATCATCACCACCTAGTACTCGCCTACGCACATCATCGTTGCGGACACGCTGGTGCCATCCGACACCAGCAATGCTTCGCAAACAACGATGATCAAAGCCTTGAAGGCGCCTCAGATCTTCAGACCGAACGGGCCAAGTCTCACTACCGTAGAGCAGAACGGCCCTCACTGTGGCCTTGTATACACGGCCTTTCAGACGGAGGGAAACTCCCTTCTGTCGCCAAAGATGACGCAGGTTCAAGAAGGCAGCTCTGGCCTTTGCAATGCGTGAGCTCACGTCAGTTTCTATGCGCCCATCATTGCTGATGCAGCTGCCAAGATAAGTGAATTGATCAACCACCTCGAGTTCCTCGTTAGCAAGCGTCAAGGTGTCATCGAGTGGCTGGTGGTCCTGCAGCAACACTTTGCACTTTGAAGGTGCGAAGTGCATACCAAATAATGGGACCACTCTGGATAGGCTATTCAGGGTTGATTGTGCCGCCTCAACATTGTCGAAAAGCAAGACGATATCGTCCGCATAATCTAGATCAACTAACCGTTCACCAGGCAGCACTTCAACGCCTACATCGTGAGATTCCGCAAGGGAACACTCCATGATAGAATCCACGACGAAATTGAACGAAAACGGGGAAATCGGGCAACCCTGACGAACGCCACTTGTAGTCGAAAAGCTATCCGATGGGGCACAATAGACCCTGACGCGGCCTGTAGTGTTCGAGTATAGAGCACGAAGGATGTTCACATATTTCGTGGGAACACCTTTCCGCGCAAGTATTTCGAACAGAATCGATCGATCGACTGAATCGAACGCACACTTGAAATCGATGAACACAGCTATTGTCGGTCTGCGGTATGCGTGGCGCTGCTCTAGCACCTGCCGCAAAGTAAATATATGGTCTATACAGCCACGTCCTGGGCGAAAACCGGCCTGCTCTTCCCTAATCCGAGATTCCCGTTCTGCAGTGAGGCGACGAACGATAATCTAGGCCAGTAATTTTGTCACAACTGGCGTTAGGCTAATACCCCTGTGGTTCGCACAGTCTGTGCGACTGCTCTTTTTAAATATTGCCACTATAATCGATTCGCTCCAATTAGCCGGCCCACTCTCTTCGTTCCAGATACATTCGAATAGGGAGGTCAGTGCTTTGCAGAGGACCTCACCTCCATCCTTAAATAGTGCAGTTGGTAGGGAATCCGGGCCAGCGGCACGAAAACGATTGAGGGCTGTGATCGCGTTTCGGACCTCGGCCTCCGACGGAGGCTCTAAACTAACCGTCCATGGCTCGTCCTGCATCACCTGAGTAGGAAGAGGTCCGGGAGCAGGGGGCCAGCTGAACTGATGTTCAAAGTGCTCAGCCCAACGAGCCATACGGCGCTGCTTATTGTGTATCAGCGCACCCGCGCTGTCTCCGTTTGCCTCACTGACGCCTGGTTTTCTCGGACCAGTGGTGCTAGTTAGCTGGAAGAGCTTGCGGTAATTGCTCTGGTTTTCACTGGTCCGAGAAAACCAGAGCACCCCTATCACTTATGGGATTCATCCTATCGTTCCAGTCCCACCTGAACTTGGAACTGAATCATCTAAGTATGGCACGAGCTTCGCCGCACCGAAGTATAAAGTGCTACTCCAGGATTGGCCTACACCTGCTCCCCTGCTCACTCTCGAAAGTGCACAAATTGGACAGGTAGATAGTTTCGTCTAACTTGGGAGCTGTGTTTCTACTGACGGCGCTAGCAGCAAGACAGTTTTTCTCCACATTGCTAAAGCCCGATCAGCATTTGCCAATCTGATACACTTGTGGCGTCATCGCGACGTCTCATTTTCACTAATGGACCGCGTTTACAGCACATCTATTCGTTCAGTATCGTTTTACGGGAGCGAGTCCTTGCCAATTCGCGTGGAGGACATGCGTCGTCTTTTTGCCTTCGATTACGGTTGCTTAAGGAGGATTGCTCGTGTTTGGTGGCAACGTCGAATTAACAGTAATGACGTTCGACTTCGCATCTTGGGAAATGCGAGTGTTCCATTCAACTTACAGTCACAAATAATTAGCTGTTGTGCAAAGACAAGGCGCCGTCACCGGGATAGATCCCCTGTGGTTTTCACCTCCCTGCATCATAATCAGCCATTACCTCAGCTAACAGCACCAAACAGGCAGTCCAACTAGGAGACGACAGCAGACACATCACTGGTGCCATCTGCGAGCCATGTCGTGTAACGTTTCGAGCCAAGCACAAGGCGGGTGACGCGGACTCCCGCCTGGAAGGCAAGGTGGACCAACAGTACCCATTTTTGTAGCCAACGACTTCATTCCCTGCTGCCAACTTAACTTTTGCCCACCTCGAGCCTTGCATCACCCTACCTCTGGCAACTAAAACCAAGATTGTTGACAGTTAGGTGGCCCATACGTCTTCTTGTTGTTCCAAGTCCATATGGAAACCATTGTCCATCGCGCTTTTTTGTGCACCCTTTGTTAGGTGCTTACCACTGGCTGCAGAAGTGAGTGCTCCATGATCCCATAGCCTGTGACATTGGCTTTGACACATCGCCGTACGAACTCTTGCGGTATCTAATGGGGAACCAGGTGACTCACCAGGAATCTTCCACGGTTTAAGACGTTGCCGCTCTTTGTCTGCGACAATTTATTCATCCCGCCTGCGAACATCCGATCCGCAATCTGGGGATGTGCCAGGTAGCGTACTGCTCCAGCGAACTAACTGGTCGTCGGCTTATTTCCTATATGTCAAGTACATTTCTATGTGCATTGATTTACTTTGATTGATCCCAAGCATTTCGATATCTGCAACAAACTTTCTAAGTCCCTAAATCATTTTTTCTCACACAACAAATTTTTCCAGCACTCTTTTCAATTTTTTCAAAATCTGATGTTTCATTTCCTCACATTCTGTCGTATCACACCACCGTCTTGCCTCACCCGGCACTTTTACTTGTTGACCCAGCTAAAGCGATCGCATGCTGGGCGAGCTGCCGTGGAAGTACCAGCTGCGTGTATGGTTCATTTCGCTGCTTCTGTAGTTTTTCGAAACGATGGATTAAATTCAAAAAATACTCGTTCGGGTGCACAACACTTGTTTTAGCTTGACTGTCTACATTTACGCTCTATCAAGTCGATCAACAGACAGTAATTGCTATGTGGTGGTCAGTCTTCCACTTGGCGACAGGTCACGAAATCGCTGGCGTCGTATCTAGCCGCTGTTGGACCCATACGTCTTCCAGGATGGCGACCCAAAGATGTGGAGTACGAATGGCTTAACACTCTTGAAGACATGGCCCGCAACCGGAATCATTGGAGGTATTGTGTACAGACTTGTATTGATTCACATGTTTGACACTTCAAACATTGAAACTGACAAAACATTGTTCTATTTTCTGTCAATTGTTCTTTTTCTTGCGGCATAGTAGCTGAAGTGTGTTGCTCCCCTTCAACTACTATGCCACGATGAGTATAACGCGCTGACTTCCCGTTATTCGCTAATCACTGTGGTTTTTATAGGCTGTCTAGTTGCTAGACTGTTGAGATTACTACTACTTGAGCGTGATGGCACTGAAACATCAACCGACCAGCAAAAGGCCTGTTTACTTGCTGAACAGTATGCAAGTCGTTTGTTCGCGGGTCTCTGTTACCGAATCGTGACATAGCCGCAAACATTCCAATGGACTCTTACCTGACGGATGTTTCCATCTCTGAAGTGCAGGTGCACACGCTGCTGCCGAGATAGACGCCATCCATCGCAAGCTTTTGTACGAACTAGTCGATGTACTATACAAACCGATCATCTAACTTTTTGAGAGATCTCTTCGTAACTGCTCTCTACCTACCGACTGGAGAGTGGCTACCGTTTGTCCTGTTTTCAAAATGGCGGTAAGCATCTCCCTGAGAATAATGGACCCGTTAGTCCGATAAGCGTACTGTTTAAGCTATTAGAGAAACTGGTGAGGGATGCTCTCGAAAACTACATGGTTAAGTTCAGTTTGCTCGACCCGTCTCAACATGGGTTCCGCAGAGGTTATTCTTCTTTACTTAACTTGTTGCTGACCCGGGAATGCTGGGCTGTGGCTGTAGATTTGGGACAGGCAGTGGACGTTTTGTTCATTGACTTTTCCAAAGCCTTTGACACTGTCCCGCACTGTCGCCTTCTGTTTAAAGTAACATCCTGTGGCGTCTCTGGCCAAGCCCTGAACTGGATTTTGGCGTTCCTAGAGGACAGAGAGATGGGCGTTCGAGTGGGCTCCGAGTTCTCTTTCCGACAAGCCGTACCGTGTGGCGTTCCACAGGAGTCTGTTCTCGGTTCTCTACTGTTCGCGGTGTATGTTAATGACCTGCCTGATGAGTTTTAGATACCATCCCTTCTGTTTGCGGATGATCCAAAATCTCGGAATCCAGTGAGCGACTCTGAAGGCCTTTTGGTTTTGTAGATACCTCTTGACAAGCTTTAGGAGCGGTCAGATTTATGGCAGCTGCCAATAAATCTTGCTAAGTGCTCGGTCTTACGCATAGGATCAAGTAAACCTTCTACACGTTACCTACTTGGCGGAAGTGCAGTGTCGCAGGGGACCCACCAAGTCGACTTTAAATTCAGTGAGAACTGGACTGTGGCTACTCGCACGGGTTTCCGAATGCTGTGGATGATCCGTAGATCGTTTAGGATCATACTTCACGTGTCGAAGAGCCGATATCAATGGTGTCTATGTTGTGTTTTTTATCCCTCCCTATCCCTCTTATCTTCCCTCTCTACCATCTCTATCTTGAAGTATAATGTTACTAAGCAGTATATTACGTTTTTATATTCTATACTGTTTACTGTCTCGTTTTTTTCATATCTTTTGTATTGCGGCGCAATGGGTGAAGTCTTTCTCACCTTCAGCCGATGTGTAATGCTGGTGATAATGTACACGAAATTGACTGAGAGATTTGGTCAGGCTGGTGCATACTGTCTTCGTGAATAAGGATCTTGGGATGGTCTACACCAATGGTTGGAGACTCCATCAGACAAGGCGCAGTCAGTAGCACTCCTGCATTCATTTTCTCGCATCTTGCGGTTAATTTTCGTTTCAGGCACTTCTTTCCTGATTCTATTTTTATACTGTTTGTGTTCAACCAGATTTTCTTGTTATTTATTGTTATTCTGGTAATGTGAGTCGTGGCAACTGGATCCACCGCACTTTGGTGCCGGGATCATAGTTTAACTGGATTGAACTCGGCCCGAAAATGTCTTTGTGACACGTAGACATCTACGTTTAACCGTGGACACTGAGGTAACATCCGAGTTAAACGATCTTGTCTGCCACTTCCAGTGGATAACCCGAAAGAGAGTCGAAGCAGCTACCCAGTTCTGTTCTTACTCTTCGAAGAGACGAAAGTCATTCCAAACTGGCAGATATCCACACCTATCATGCGCAACAAATCTTAGGCGAGCTCCTAGGAATCGTAGATCATGGCGACGTCACTAAATTCACAATTGTCCGGGGATAGTGCAAGATGTCATCCATATCAAAATTGCATAAGAAGCTTGATGCCGGGCTGATCTGTCTCACACCGTTGATGATACTGAGGGATTTCGTCATCGTCAACCGGCACATTAGCCAGGAGTGAGGAACACCTCACCTATTGCATCCCAATACAATTCAATAAGCTACTGGTGATGAGAGAGATAAAACACTATGTAAGGAAAACAAATATTATACGTTGTTTTCTAGTATGCATTCAGGTCGAGGTTTTGTTTGGAGGTGCAGACTAAGCGGGAGGGTTAGGATAAAAACATTCACAACATAAACGTCATTGCAGTCGGTTCTTCGCCATGTCAACTAGTCCACCCAACCAAACTTATTCATCGTCTTCGGGACCCCAACTAGGAGGTTGAGTAGCTCCAACCGAGGTTAACTTCGTTTGCCCCACGTTCATCCAGACTGGTCGCGCAAACAGCGCACGTCGCGGAGGTCGGTGTGCTGGCATGCGCCGTATGTGGCCCAGCAATCAGGGCTTGCTGCGTGATATAACGACGCTGAGCAATTCGCTCGCTCTTCCTGCACCAAATGCTCGACATCTAACACGCTCATTGCCCATCCCGTGTCCCTACCGTTTGCGAGCTAACTTACGGTAGCACCGGTAGTCGAACGTAAATAAAGATGGACATCAACAGTACGCCGGTACTCAATACCGACGCTTCGCTGCCGCGCAACCATCACCAGTCGCACCTGGGCTAAGGACACTGCGTGGGTCGCCCGGTCGCTACACAGGGTCGAACACGCGCCCTCAGATTACAAGGCAGGCTTGTGATCCTCAAGGCTACGGGCCAACAGTCGAACCTAACTAGCCTTATTAGATCAACTTGATGGACCAGGTCTCGCAATCGTAGAAGACAGTTGAACGGACGTCTGCATTGTATGACCCACCCTTCAGGGTGAGAGGGATGTCGCGCTGACGCCACGGGTGTCGGAGATCAGCAACTGTATATCCAGTTTTCACTATACAGTTCATGATACCATCTACTATTCCACTAGCGCTGATTCCGATGCCTAGTGAGTTAAATTTTTTGACGACACTTAGTTGATCCCCACCAGAGATCCGCGTAGAAGTGCGGTTCCTACCAATCTTGGAGGAAAACTTGCATTTCATGGGTGCAAAGCACAGCCCCAAAAGCTCGGCGGTCAGTGCTATTCTATTCAGTACTGCTTAGCATGTTCGTGAGCTGTCACAAATAGGAGCGATATCGTCGGCCTATTCCAAGTCAAAAATTCCATCACTTCGGAGCAACTCCACACCTAATTCCTGTCCAGTAGACACAGTTCCCATGACTTCATTGATTGCGATGTTTAAAAGGAAAGATGGCAGCAGGCATTCACGTCTCACATCGCTGGAGATATTGCAGCTTGGCAACAGTTTGCCATAAGCCCTCACACTGCTCCAACTACGCGTATAAAGCGCTCCGGTAATGTTAACGTAATTATTGAGCATACCTTTCCTGCTCAGACAGTCGCAAAGGGCACAGATCCACCGAATCGAAGGAACCTTTGATATTGAGGAGCACGACTACTGTGGGTCGTCATTATAAGTGATAATGCTTCAAAAATTGTGGTAAGGTAAATATATGGTCATTGCAGCCTCGATTTCGGCGAAATCGGGCTTATTCCTCACGAATTTGGCTCTCACTGGTGTCAGTCAGTCAAGGCAGACGACGGGCAAGTGATTTAGAATAAGCAGTGATCTAAATGCTTGCCGCATTCCGAACGCGAGCCTATCTTGAAGATCAGTGTTAGGGGCCAAAGGCTTTGGATGAGGACCATAATCATCCTCCTGTCTACGTCTGGGCGCCCTGGCAGTACTTCAGCCCACATACAACCATGACATTTTCTTCAAACATAAACTTCATCCTGTATCGGCCGTCGCGCACATTGTCAAGGGTCGCCTTATCTGCTGCATACAGCATGGCGGATAAGCGAAAACATGCTACTGCTGGCGCCTCCCTTCTTGCTTTTCCACCTGGTTCTCTTACTCCCATCCCGACCCCATTATTAACCTTCCTATAATTCCCAGTTTAATTGACAGCAACCGAAATGCCACTGGAGTAGAACCATCTGCAACCACCATCCCACCTCACCTATCGGACGCCTGTCAGCAAATGTCCCTTATGAAGCCATGCTTTCACATTTCCATGGCGACATTCAACGTTCGCACTCTAAGACAAACAGCTCAACAGGCCGCACTCGCACGCACCTTGAACACACTGGGTATTGATGTTTGTTGTGTGTCCGAAACTAGGATCAATGACCATAGTGGGTTGTTGAAATAATTGCACCCGCCTTATCCTCACGCTATTGGTTGCACGCATCCGGAGACGCCGTTGCAACGTTCACGAGTCAAGCTGGTGTAGGTATCATTCTAAGCTCCAAGGCTGAGCCATTGTTGGTTGATTGGATTCCGGTGAACAGCCGTTTGTGTGCAGTCCGTTTGACAACATCAGCTAAGGTTGATTCACGAAGTAGTAAAAAACGCTGTTTGTTTGTGATTTCCGCTTATGCTCCCACCGACTGCAGTTCTAATGCTGTCAAGGACACATTCTATGATGAACTGAACGCACTACTACGCAGTGCTACTAGTTCAGATATTATAGTGCTTGCAGGGGATATGAACGCACAAGTAGGGAGTCTGAGCTCTTCAGAAGCTCAGCTGGGTGGTAATTATGGGCTTAACTCTGAACGGACTGACAACGGTGAGCGTCTGCTGCAACTGTGTGCGGAGCACCAGTTGTTTCTTAGTAGCGCTGCTTTTAGACACGGTGGGCGACGAAGTGCCACTTGGCGTCCCCCTGTAGCTTGCCAGCGATGGACCCAAACGGACCACATAGCCATAGGTTACAAGCGGCGTGGTTCCATCCTGTATTGCCGCTCGTACTGGAGTACCTGCGTTGACTCTGATCATGCCTTGGTACGCTGTCGTTTCTCTATGAACTTCACCGGGAGGCGCACCAAGCGTTTCCTCCTAATGGCAACTAAGAAATTGTCTCAGCCCTCGGACCTCGATCGCCTCTCCATGTGGTCTACAGAGGTCAACCTTCCGATCAACCCGGTCAAGTCGCAATTCATGAGGCTGGGTAAGTGTGACCGCAGTCGAACATACACGGTGGCTGGTCAACCGTTGCATCCCGCGCCTTTTGTGCTTGACCTCAGTGTACTCTCACGCTGCGACCTAAACTCCATAGACAATACGAATAGGATTTACCAAAACAGCCTTCGTATGCTTTGGGCGCTCAGGCGCAGCTTCAGCACTTGGTCCGAAGAGATTGCCACTCGCCTCTTCGTCTCAATAATACGACCAATGCTAGAGTATGGCTCTCCCGCGTACTGTCCTATCACCCGGGGTGAGGTAGAAAAGATGGAACGAGTACAGCATGTAGCCATCAGGCTGATTCCCAACTTACGTGGTGTGCCGTACGAAGACCGGTGTAAGAAACTAGGGCTGTACACCCTAGCTTATCGTCGAATGAGGGTTAACCTCATCATGGCCCACCGGATATTACATCTGGGTGATTACCTTATGTTGAGACCATTGCTTCATCTGCGCAAGCCAAGCAGCACACGAGGACACCGGTATAAGCTTGTCGTACCGGATTTGAAACGGGCCACTCACCAACTCTCTTTCGAACGCAGAGTGGTAAATGTATGGCACGACCTGCCACAGCAAGTAGTAGAGGCAAACTCAGTGTCGGAATTTAAGAATTTCCTGGACAAGCACTTTGCCGACGCAAAATATATCGAGCAGAACACAATATCACGGGTATTTAGCCATGGGTGACGACTGATGCAGCTACACAGAGCAAGCTCTAGTCGCTGCCTCTAACCAGTATTCAGTATTCAGGCATGCCTATCAAGAAGCACTGCATACCGAACTTTCGCTGTCTTGTCCTAATGACGCTCAGCTTCAGTGGAATAGGAACACGGCCGCCATGCACAACGCAGGAGTATCTGCTTGTGGCACTATCAATGGTCACCGCACCAGTCACTGGATATCCGAGAGGTCGGTCAACTTGTTGGAATCTAGAAGAAATCTCCCGTCTGGCTCTGAACACGATGTGACCAGACGGGCTATGAGGCGTGAACTAAAGCGGAGCCCACGTGCTGACAAGGAAGCCTGATGGACCATTCGGGCTCAAGAGATGGAGGAGGCAAGAGCAGTAGGCAATCACCGCAAACTCTTCCAGCTGATTCGCGCTGCTGGTCGCAGGAAACCAGGCGTCGGTGACACAATCAGAGACAGCGCGGGTGCACTGATCCACAATAAGAAGCGCCATATGGTTCGTTGGGCGGAACCCTTTCAAGATCAGTTAGGCTGGCTCCCTGATTCCGGACCTCTTCCTACTCAAGTGATGCAGGAGGAGCCATGGACGGTCAGTTTGGAGCCTCCGTCGAAGGCCGAGGTCCGAAACGGGATCATAGTCCTCAATCGTTTTCGTGCCGTTGGCCCGGATTCTCTGCCACCTGCACTATTTAAGGATGGAGGTGAGGTCCTCTGCAAAGCACTAACCCCCCTATTCGAACGCATCTGGAAGGAAGAGAATGTCCCGGCTGATTGAAACGAATCGATTATAGTGGCAATATACAAGAAGGGCAGTCGCACAGACTGTTCTAACCACAGTTATGACAAAATATCTGGCCTCGTCGCCTCACTGTTGAACGGGAATCTCGGATTAGGGAAGAGCAGGCCGGTTTCTGCACATGACGTGGCTGTATAGACCATAGATTCACTTTGCGGCAGGTACTAGAGCAGCTCTACGCATACCGCAGACCGACAATAGCTGTGTTCATCGATTTCAAGAGTGCGTTCGATTCAGTTGATCGATCGATTCTGTTCGAAATACTTGCGTGAAAAGGTGTCCCCACGAAATATGTGAACGTGCTTCGTGTTCTACACTTGAACACTACAGGTCGCGTCAGGATCTACGCTGGCCTATGGGATAGCTTTACGCCCACAAATGGCGTTCGTCAGGGTTGTCCGATTTTCCCATTTTTGCTCAATTTCGTCGTGCATTCTGTCATGGAGTGTCCCCTTGCGAAATCTCACCATGTAGGCGTTGAAGTGCTGCCTGGTGAAAGATTAGTTGATCTTGATTATGCGGACGATATCCTCTTGCTTTTCGACGATGTTGCGACGGCACAATCAACCCTGAATAGCCTGTCTAGTGTGGTCCGATTATTTGGTATGCACTTCGCACCTTCAAAGGGCAAAGTGTTGCTGCAGGACCACCAGCCACTTTATGACCCGTTGACCCTTGCTAACAAGGAACTCGAGGTAATTGATCAATTCACTTATCTTGGCAGCTGCATAAGCAGCGATGGGCGCATAGAAAATGACATCAGCCCACGCGTTGTAAAGGCTGGAGCTGCCTTCTTGAACCTGCGGCATCTTTGGCGACAGAAGAGAGTTTCCCTTCGTCTGAAAGGCCGTGTATACAAGGCCACAGTGAGGGCCGTTCTGCTGTATGGTAGTGAGACTTGGCCCGTTCGGTCTGAAGATCTGAGGCGCCTTCAGATCTCTGATCATCGTTGTCTGCGAAGCATTGCTGGTGTCAGATGGCACCAGCGTATTTGCAACGATGATGTGCGTAGGCGAGTATTAGGTAGTGATAATTATGCCAGCTCCTTAGAACAACAGAGAGCATTGAATAAGTTGCGTTGGCTCGGGCACGTGCTACGTATGCCTGGTCACCGCTTATCTAGGAGGGTCTTGTTCAGTCTACCAGGTGTATGGTGGCGCAAGGCTCGAGGTGGACAGAATTTGACTTGGCAGCGAGAAATGAAACCACTGACGACCAAACTGGGTGCCATTGGTCCGTCTCGTCTTCCGGGTTGTAGTCCACGTGACTCTCCTTGTGCTTGGCTCGGGACTTTACGGGACATGGCTCGCAACCGACACCAGTGGCGCGTCTGCTGCCGTCTTCTAATCGGATTGTCTGTTTAAAATGTGTTTGGTGCTGAGTTATCTGCGGGGTAATGGCTGATTATGACATGTGGCAGTGAAAGCCGCAAGGAAGCTGTCTGGTCGATACCGCCTTGTTCTTGCACGATAGGCAGCTGTTTGTGATAGTATGTTGTATACACAAGGTGTAGGCGCTTTGACCCTGAACGTTTGCTTAGGGCATTAAGGTTTTCAGGTAAGTCCCCCTTCTCCCTCTTTATTTCATAGTTTCTCATGGTTGTATGGCAGCGAAGCATCAGTTCAAATGGATGATATACTACTGTTGATGATGATGATGATGAGTGTTAAAGAAGCTTGTCCATAGCTATCCTCGTAGTTAGTCCTCTAGCCAACAGCTGGGAGACGATTTTTTTGTCTCAGCCTGAAGCTGATTAGCCAGCTGATGAGATCGTTTTACCTAGTAGTTCATACATGAGAATAACCTACTTTGAAGCACTCCATTAAGCGCACTAATTAAGCAGCCAAGAAGCGAATTTTCACTCATCTAGTAGTTGCTAGAATTCAGGAGCTTTCAGCTAGAGTATTCTCTCCTAAACTAATTATTTTGACCCTACATTTGGACTGTGCATACTGTCTGCCGGATCATTCATCGCAGACGCGACGTTACTCTCGCCCTTAAGGGCAGAGTTTATAACGCAGCCATCCGTTCAACCCTCTTATATGGTTGTGAAACCTGGCCCATCAGGTCGACAAACATAAAGAAGCTCGTCACATTCGATCATCGTTGTCTTCGCAGCTTAGCTCATATCTGGTGGGAACAACGCGTAGGCAATGAGCGTGTTCGGCGTCGCGTATTTGGTGCAGGAAGAGCGAGTAAATCGCTCAGCACCATTATATCACGCACCATACTCCGATGTCTGGGCCACGTGTTGCACATGCCAGCACACCGACTCTCGCGACGTGCATTGTTTGCGCACCGGGGTGCGGTTGGAAGAGGAAGAGGGGAAGCCAAGTGATGACTTGGTCGAGATAGATGAAAACCTTCACTTCGAAGTTGGCGTCGGTTAGTGCATCCCGACTGTGTGGATGGAGTCCTAAAGACGATGAACACGTTTGGTTGGACACACTTGCTGATATGGCGAAGAGCCGGCCCGAATGGCGTTTATGTTGTGAGTTTCTTTGTCCATCCCCTCCCTTTAGGTTCCCCCTCCAATCCGATCTCTTGCAATACGCATAATATATTATTTAACATCATCTTTTTGTAGTGTAATTTGTCTAATTTGTAGTGTACTTTTTTAGTCTCTTTTTGTATTGCGGCACATTAGCTGAGGTGTGTTTCTCACCCTCAGCTAACGTGTACTAATGAACCTTTCTTCTACTAATTTTGGCTGTGCATACTGTCCGCCAGACGCTCCATAGTATTTTTTCAGAGGCAATCGTCTTCTGATTTGAGAAGTAGCTGTACTGTGATTCGAGTAGCTGTGTCCGTTATCCATACTGTCAGCAGAAACAACATGCAGGACCACAACGGAGCTGTTCCAGTCGATTGGAACCGTTTCTTGTTCCCACAACTTCATGATTAAATTAAGCAAATCATCCATGAAACTTGGTCCTTCAAATTTGAAAAGAGCTCAAGGAACATCATCTGGTTCCACGGCCTTATTCAACTACAGCAATCTGACTTCACATTCGACCTCTGCGCGAAAATGCGCATCAAAAAACGCCTCACGGAGCAGAGTGATGACTACCGACGACGATTCTGGCACCTACGGCCTATTAAATTGCTTTTTATAGTATTTAGTCCAACTATTCAAGCGTTTTGACAGGTTGTGCATAGGTTATCCATTTTCGCCGCGTATAGTCTCGCTAACGTGAGGTCTCATGCTGTCGGTTTCCCGTATCAGGCGGAGTAACTCAATGGTCGCCGTAGGCAACGACTGTTTCCGTTTCCAGCACACCATGCGACCACCGGACTTCGCAGTCTTTCTTCCGACTGGCACGCACTTTTGCCCTGAAATCTTTGCGAGTCTGCTTGTATTCGTTCAAGCCGGAATATGTCGGTGAGCATCCAGAAGTTCCGAGACTGTATATACCCAATGTCCAAGTTAATAATCAGATTTGCCACACGAAGATGTACCTACTTCTAATAAGATCTGACGAACATGCGACCATTGACCTTTAATTGTGTTCAGCTCGGATGCCAGCGTACTACGATACGCATTCCCAACATTTGGCTTCGCCAGTCAGCAAGTGTCTACACGTTCAATACGTCGTCGCGGACGTCCGCCAAGATTTTCACATCGACACATAATAGTGCATGGTTGGAATCGACGCTTGTGCTCAGAATCGAGCGGCAGTTTTTGACACAGCCTCTCCGGCGGTAACTGATCGCGATGTGATCACTTTGCTTTGCTGAATATTCTGAGACTGGCGGACGCCACGTCACCTTTCTTTGTGCACTGTGTAGCGTGAACCTTCACATGAGTGTAACAACTGCTCACCCTCATCATAACTGGAGCGTAAACCGTGTTGGCTTCCCAGATGCAGTTCATCAGTGGAAAATTGTCAAACTTGAGCGTCCAGATCGTCAGCAAGCACCACAATATCCGTTCTTCTGCTGTGACCAAGGAGCTCGTTCAGTTTGTGTCAAACAATCAAGCACCTATTGGTTCTGCGCGACTGCAAGGCTTTGGACGAGCCAACTAGTCGCATGTCGTAAATCTGACTGACTGCTATCCAGTCTACCAGAACAGCTTCAACCAGGGAACTAGGATCAACACCCACACAGGCTTGACTGTTAATCGAGACGGCATCATCTTGGTTAGACGCAATGAGCCCTCGATTCTTGCTAAGACTGACATGTCTTACCATGCGCATTTTACAAATCGGCCAGCTGGTAACATACGTCTGTATACTAGATAACCTATCGTTCGATATTTATAGCAACCCCCTCTAAAGAGTTGTAGCCTCACCATATACTCACACGATCCGAGGTTCGTGAATAAATGGCTTAAAGAGCGTTAATAGGTCTCAGGCACTCTTCTTCTCAACAGACAACGGAGAGCCGCTCGGTGAAGTGAGATAAACGCAACTCGTATATTTAAGAAAACAGTGTCCATTGCCACACCAAATGTTTGTGGGCGATCTAGTGTTTGATATGTCGTATCACTGTGGCCAGTGCAGCTCCAACCTGAACGAAACCCGGCTTTCTGTTCCCGTACCTGCCTGAGCCTCCTTGAAATCGGTACGGTGAGCACTTTAGACTTGAGATAAATGAGAGTAATCCATCTACGTTTGGCACTCGAATACCGGCACGATGTTCGCTGGGGTCCATCATCAACAGCACTATATTTGGTCTGATGTTTCGCTATAGTACAACCACAGTGATCTGTGGAAGATGGAATAACAAGAGGAAAAGAAGGGGGACCTAGCGTAAAACCTGAATTCCCTAAGCAAACATTCAGGGTCAACGCACCTGCACATTATAAATTACGTACAATCACCAACAGCTAGCTGTTGTGCAAAGACAAGGCGGTATCACTAGGATAGAGCCCTGGGGTTTACACTATCAGGCGTCATGATCAGCCATTACCACACAGCTAACAGCACCAAACCCACTTAAAACCGGCAGTTCAACTAGGAGATGACAGCAGACACATCACTGGTGCCATCTGCGAGCCATGTCGTGTAACGTTTCGAGCCAAGCACAAGGCGGGTGACGCGGACTCCCGCCTGGAAGGCAAGGTGGACCAACAGTACCCATTTTTGTAGCCAACGACTTCATTCCCTGCTGCCAACTTAACTTTTGCCCACCTCGAGCCTTGCATCACCCTACCTCTGGCAACTAAAACCAAGATTGTTGACAGTTAGGTGGCCCATACGTCTTCTTGTTGTTCCAAGTCCATATGGAAACCGTTGTCCATCGCGCTTTTTTGTGCACCCTTTGTTAGGTGCTTACTACTGGCTGCAGAAGTGAGTGCTCCATGATCCCATAGCCTGTGACATTGGCTTTGACACATCGCCGTACGAACTCTTGCGGTATCTAATGGGGAACCAGGTGACTCACCAGGAATCTTCCACGGTTTAAGACGTTGCCGCTCTTTGTCTGCGACAATTTATTCATCCCACCTGCGAACATCCGATCCGCAATCTGGGGATGTGCCAGGTAGCGTACTGCTCCAGCGAACTAACTGGTCGTCGGCTTATTTCCTATATGTCAAGTACATTTCTATGTGCATTGATTTACTTTGATTGATCCCAAGCATTTCGATATCTGCAACAAACTTTCTAAGTCCCTAAATCATTTTTTCTCACACTCAACAATTGTTTTTTACATGTTCAATATCTGAAATTTCCTTTTCTCACATTCTGTCGTATCACACCACCGTCTTGCCTCATCCGGCACTTTTACTTGTTGACCCAGCTAAAGCCATCGCATGCTGGGCGAGCTGCCGTGGAAGTACCAGCTGCGTGTATGGTTCATTTCGCTGCTTCTGTCATCATCATCATCATACACGTTAGCTAGAGGTGGAAAACACGTCAGCTACTGTGCCGCAATACATAGAAAAAAGGGGGAAAAGAATTCAACTGGTGCAAGCCAGTTGAGCTACCGGTAACGAATGGGCATCGTTCCGGTAAGCTACCGGCCGGCTACTGTGCATCACAACAATTACTATGCAAAATTATATAAGGCTAAATAGTGAGATCGTGATTGGAGGGGGATGTGGTTGGACGAAGAAACTCACAGTACGAACGCCTCTGAGCTCGGCTTTTAGCCATATCAACAAGTGTTTTCAGTCAAACGTGTTCATCGTCTTTCGGACCCCAATTATGGAGCCGCGACGCTCCAACCGAGGCCAGCTTCGAAGTGAGGGCCTTCATTCCTCTCGACCAAGTCATCGGTTGGCCACCTCTCCTCTTCTTCCATCCACACCCCAGGTGCGCAAACAACGCACGTCTCGGGAGTCGGTGGGCTGGCATGCGTAACATGTAACCGAGCCATCGGCTTTTCAGTATATTAAGGATACCATATACAGCGAAGTTGAGTTGCAGAAACAGTGCTAAACAACTCTCTGCCTCCATCGGTGACACTGGAGATGGTTGAAACTGCCGTGTACCTACACAAGCCCAAGGTACGCGAATAATGGCTAGAAAATCTTTTAATGCCTCCTGAGCACTCTCTCTTAACAGGCAGCTCTGCTAGCTGAATTAATTGTGGTTCTTATTTTTTGAATACGACTATTTGTCAACCGAATGTCTAACAATGACTTGCTGATTGGCAGATTGCACAGCTCTAACCTGTGCTAAACCCACTTCATTCCTCAATTGTGTTGATCGCACTACTGAGTGGGCCTCTGTAAGGACACGGTGGGGAGCATTCTGGATGCAAAACGTGATACTATCCCTCGATGGCTGGTGCATTCTGTTCGGCGATCCTTTTCGAAAATAAGAACCACATAAGCAACTCCAAGTAAATCTAATGACTTCTGTGGTACAAATCTTTTGGCGAAGCTAGGTTAGTTCGCAGATGAAAGCTGAATTTGAGAGAGGCCATAGAGGGCATTTATGGATGAGGGACTTTGTGGCCAACTTCAAAGGCAACCTTGGCTTCTGATGACGGTGAAGCGTCCACCCACCAGAAAGCACTATAATTGTGTGAAGCCTAACTTGATGACACTGGTGGCCAACTGAACTGTTGTTCCAAGTGACAGCCTACATTTATGATTTGAACTGACTCACTGCATGTTTCACATGAGATTTGGCTTGCATCTAGTTCTTGCTAACAGTGGATCGGAACATAGGGGCAGAGTTCACTGGACTTTCAGGATGCGGTTGTTTGTTTCATCTCTGTGACAAACAGCAGGCTAGACGTCACAGCTCTCTCTAAAGAGTCAAGTTCAACGTTGGTTACCTGGTGCAGGGAATTGTATAACTAGTGGGAATCGTTTGACCGGATTCAGGAAGTTGTAGGTCATACAGTGTTCCGGTACTTTATTGCATATCTAATGAGCACTCAGACAATGACAGAAATATTGTGTATGGCTCTTCGAATATGCGATATTGCGCCTCAGTGTCTCTGAATATGAAATTTTCAAGCTTTTGGGATACCGCGTCCAAAAAGGCGCTGGTAACGTTCGGTACAACTGGCTTAGTATTACCGGACCGTTGAATGCCACTAAAACACAAATTGACGTCAGTGCACGCAGGCTCGTGATCTGAGTTAAGGAATCCGCTGCTGTTTGACTTTCAATTATATATGGTACCTCTCCAACGGTAGCTGCCAGCGATGTGACCAGTGTGCGTCCACGATTGCCCAAGCGATGGCGGTCACTAACTAGACGGCACATTGCGCCACAACCACCGAAAATTAGAGATAGACTGATCGACACCAAACTGAAGCAAACCACAGAGATCGCTGAGTTAGCAATATTACATCCTTAACAGGATCCGGACTACGATCCATGGGAGCGTATTATTGGAGCTAGGATAAACTTAACCCGACGCAAAGGACTGTCCGCAAAGCGTAACTTCTCTGTGAACTGCATTGCGCACAAGTGCGCAGTTGACTACAAACAGCCTCGTACATTTATCGGAGCAGCACATTCCTAATAACCGACTACCCCATGTTTCTGTGGTGCACGAGCCTTGTTCTTGTCGATGTGCCGTAAAAGCCTGCAACATTCTAACCCTCCGCTTCTCTATATAACCAACATGCTTCCGTATATATATATATATATATATATATATATATATATATATATATATATAAACACTTGCCCAATAAATATTTGGCGGAGGGCCGCAACACATGAGTAACAATAACAAATAGTAAAAAGTGAGATTCAGCCGAATGGATAGAAAGTTCCATGTACTGTATGGGCATTTAAATGCTTCCGCATTTAAATGACGTCGGCAATGGTGTTGGTATTATCTATAACCTGATCTTACAGCTCGCTTCGGTGGGCGCATGCGGCGACTCTGTGAACACATAGTTACCTCCCCGCTGGCGAAGCCAGATGTTCAAAGCACGCTGGCTTCTGACCTGAGTAAGCGCTCTCTGAACACAGTGAAGGGCAACTGGCCGCATATCCACCAAACGTTATTAGCAGCAGACACGTCTTCTTGCAAATCTGATTGCCAAACTGAACTTCCTGGAACTTCTTGATACTCATCGTCACATTCCGGTTGGGAGTAAACCCAAGTACACGCAAGGATCACAAGGCAAAGCTGCGTGCTAGTCTGAAGCGAGATCGCAAAGCCGGATGTATGGTTAGCAGCATCCGGTTCCGGATTTGCTTGTCAAGGCGGCCTTTATAGGACAGCCACAGGACGCCTGCGCCTACATAGGGACCATGGTTGGCTTATGCTGCATCACTCACAGCTCCATATATATATATACACACACACACACACACCGTATCCAGTATAAACCCGAAGGAATAAGACTGGGAAGCATGCGGATGGGAGCAACGTTTCATCAATGGAGGCGACCCATAATCTTTCACAGTCAAACACAAACACGCTGTATTTGGGGGATCAGGCGCACACAAGGCAATGGCTAGACCGTAGTCCGCTCCACACTGAGTGCATAGAACCACTCTTCGAACCTAACACGGCCACAAGGACCGTGCACTCCCTCCACTCCAGCAACGACCAACTGTCTCCTGGAGACAATATGGACGAGCTAGTGGGTGATAGACAGGTAGGCACCTTGTCAACATACACATCAAATGCAACCACATAGAAAGTCAAACAACAGCCAATCACTTGAACTGACAATATCTAATAAAATAGATCGAATATACTGTACGGATATGCCGCTAAATTAGCATATGAAATAAACGGGTTATCGACATATCCGCGAGGAATTCAAGATAACAGTAAAAGATTAAAAAACGCAACAAATGAAGAAATAAACGATGTGAAGCACCTAACCTTTAAGCGATTTGTGCAAGTTAATAGAAGATTATTCAGGTTTGACGTTAAAATGAGGTAAAAAAGATAAGCATTTGGACAATATAGCAAACCAATCATCTGAACTTAAGAAACTTAGCTCGCAAGCACGCGGTTGTTAAGTCGAATGGCAGCGCATGCAGCGTACATACAAACGCTGTGCCGGTTCCGCTTACGTTCTCAGCAGTACCCGTCGTCGTTTCGATGTTGGTCCCTAGTGGCCTCGCTCTCCCCTCTTTAAACCTGCCTGACTCAGGCACTCGCGACCGCATGTGCTACAGCACCATGCGCTAGACGTCGATGAAGTACACTCCATCGGCGCCTGTCACTGCATGCACGTGGGCTTTCTCTTGCACCTCAGCAAGTCGCTTCCTGACCAGTTCGTGTAATACACGCCGATTCTATTCCCAACACCTGAAATCAGTATTATAACGTGATGGACTCATCTTGATCATGTCTTGCTAACGACGATTCGGTTTCCCAACATGCTGTCAAGGACACATTCCATCACGAACTGAACGCACTACTACGCAGTGCTACTAGTTCAGATATTATAGTGCTTGCAGGGGATATGAACGCACAAGTAGGGCG
Source organism: Dicrocoelium dendriticum (assembly GCA_944474145.2). NCBI lineage: Eukaryota > Metazoa > Platyhelminthes > Trematoda > Plagiorchiida > Dicrocoeliidae > Dicrocoelium > Dicrocoelium dendriticum. Next base: position 75,609,833 of record OX104067.1, on the reverse strand, counting down.
TCTGAGCTCTTCAGAAGCTCAGCTGGGTGGTAATTATGGGCTTAACTCTGAACGGACTGACAACGGTGAGCGTCTGCTGCAACTGTGTGCGGAGCACCAGTTGTTTCTTAGTAGCGCTGCTTTTAGACACGGTGGGCGACGAAGTGCCACTTGGCGTCCCCCTGTAGCTTGCCAGCGATGGACCCAAACGGACCACATAGCCATAGGTTACAAGCGGCGTGGTTCCATCCTGTATTGCCGCTCGTACTGGAGTACCTGCGTTGACTCTGATCATGCCTTGGTACGCTGTCGTTTCTCTATGAACTTCACCGGGAGGCGCACCAAGCGTTTCCTCCTATTGGCAACTGAGAAATTGTTTCAGCCCTCGGTCAGGCAAGCCTATCAAGTAGCACTGCATACCGAACTTTCGCTGTCTTGTTCTAATGACACTCATGTTCAGTGAAATAGCATCTCGACCGCCATGCAGGAGGCAGGAGCATCTGCTTGTGGCACTATCAATGGCCGCCGCACCAGTCACAGGATATCCGAGAGATCTGTCAACTTGTTGGAATCTAGAAGAAATCTCCCGTCTGGCTCTGAACACAATGTGACCAGACGGGCTATGAGGCGTGAACTAAAGCGGAGCCTACGTGCTGACGTGGAAGCCTGATGGACCACTCGGGCTCAAAAGATGGAGGAGGCAAGAGCAGTAGGCAATTACCGTAAGCTCTTTCAGATGATCCGCACCACTGGTCCCAGGAAATCAGGCGTCGGTGACACAATCAGAGACAGCGCGGGTGCACTGATCCACAATAAGAAGCGCCGTATGGCGACATGGACGGTCAGTTTGGAGCCTCCGTCGAAGGCCGAGGTCCGAAACGGGATCACAGCTCTCAATCGTTTTCGTGCCGTTGGCCCGGATTCTCTGCCACCTGCACTATTTAAGGATGGAGGTGAGGTCCTCTGCAAAGCACTAACCTCCCTATTCGAACGTATCTGGAAGGAAGAGGATGTCCCGGCTGATTGAAACGAATCGATTATAGTGGCAATATACAAGAAGGGCAGTCGCACAGACTGTTCTAACCACATGGGTATTAGCCTAACGCCAGTTGTCACAAAATATCTAGCCTCGTCGCCTCACTGTTGAACGGGAATCTCGGATTAGGGAAGAGCAAGCTGATTTCCGCCCAGGACGTGGCTGTATAGACCATATATTCACTTTGCGGCAGGTGCTAGATCAGCTCCACGCATACCGCAGACCGACAATAGCTGTGTTCATCGATTTCAAGAGTGCGTTCGATTCAGTTGATCGATCGATTCTGTTCGAAATACTTGCGTGAAAAGGTGTCCCCACGAAATATGTGAACGTGCTTCGTGTTCTACACTTGAACACTACAGGTCGCGTCAGGATCTACGCTGGCCTATGGGATAGCTTTACGCCCACAAATGGCGTTCGTCAGGGTTGTCCGATTTTCCCATTTTTGCTCAATTTCGTCGTGCATTCTGTCATGGAGTGTCCCCTTGCGAAATCTCACCATGTAGGCGTTGAAGTGCTGCCTGGTGAAAGATTAGTTGATCTTGATTATGCGGACGATATCCTCTTGCTTTTCGACGATGTTGCGACGGCACAATCAACCCTGAATAGCCTGTCTAGTGTGGTCCGATTATTTGGTATGCACTTCGCACCTTCAAAGGGCAAAGTGTTGCTGCAGGACCACCAGCCACTTTATGACCCGTTGACCCTTGCTAACAAGGAACTCGAGGTAATTGATCAATTCACTTATCTTGGCAGCTGCATAAGCAGCGATGGGCGCATAGAAAATGACGTCAGCCCACGCGTTGTAAAGGCTGGAGCTGCCTTTTTGAACCTGCGGCATCTTTGGCGACAGAAGAGAGTTTCCCTTCGTCTGAAAGGCCGTGTATACAAGGCCACAGTGAGGGCCGTTCTGTTCTACGGTAGTGAGACTTGGCCCGTTCGGTCTGAAGATCTGAGGCGCCTTCAGATCTCTGATCATCGTTGTCTGCGAAGCATTGCTGGTGTCAGATGGCACCAGCGTATTTGCAACGATGATGTGCGTAGGCGAGTATTAGGTAGTGATAATTATGCCAGCTCCTTAGAACAACAGAGAGCATTGAATAAGTTGCGTTGGCTCGGGCACGTGCTACGTATGCCTGGTCACCGCTTATCTAGGAGGGTCTTGTTCAGTCTACCAGGTGTATGGTGGCGCAAGGCTCGAGGTGGACAGAATTTGACTTGGCAGCGAGAAATGAAACCACTGACGACCAAACTGGGTGCCATTGGTCCGTCTCGCCTTCCGGGTTGTAGTCCACGTGACTCTCCTTGTGCTTGGCTCGGGACTTTACAGGACATGGCTCGCAACCGACACCAGTGGCGCGTCTGCTGCCGTCTTCTAATCGGATTGTCTGTTTAAAATGTGTTTGGTGCTGAGTTATCTGCGGGGTAATGGCTGATTATGACATGTGGCAGTGAAAGCCGCAAGGAAGCTGTCTGGTCGATACCGCCTTGTTCTTGCACGATAGGCAGCTGTTTGTGATAGTATGTTGTATACACAAGGTGTAGGCGCTTTGACCCTGAACGTTTGCTTGGGGCATTAAGGTTTTCAGGTAAGTCCCCCTTCTCCCTCTTTATTTCATAGTTTCTCATGGTTGTATGGCAGCGAAGCATCAGTTCAAATGGATGATGTGCTGCTGCTGCAGTTGTTGATTGATTGATTTGTTGATTCTTCACATGCCGCTTCCCTACACTCAGCTGACCATATAACAGCTGCGTCAGTATCCGTGTCGAATCCACACTCTACACGTGACGCAGCCACCTCAGGTATCTCTGCAAACGCATGCCTTCCACTGCATGCATTCCTCATTGGCGCGACGCCTAAGCGTCTGCAACTCTGTTGCACCAACCGATGCGCAGAATCCGTCGCAGACATTGTTGATGGAACCGCTCGAGATACCTCACTGCTCGCCAATACTACGTCCACGTTTCGCTCCGTATTGAACGGTCATTACCATGGATTTGTACTATACCAACTTCGTGTCAACGGTAAGCTGGTGATTGTTCCACACTCAGTACTCAAGTTTCCCGATAGTCGCTGCTGCCTTTGATACACGCATATAAGCTGGCCAGTCGAAACCACACTCTTAAGGTCGCAAAAGCGGGAGGGGTTTTTAATACGTCCTCACCAATGCAGATTTACGACACCATTGCAGATTTTACCTCCAGTTAAAGCTGAAAGAGACAGGCAGTTTTGCTTGTATTGATGATGAGCCCGAATTTGGCCGCTGTCGAAGCCAGAGCATTAGTCATGTGTTGCAATACATACGCGCTGTGCGCAAACAACGTACGGTCGTCGGCGGCAATTACCTACGGATAGTTGTCTCACGGCCTTATATACATATATATATATATATATATATATATATATATATATATATATATATATATATATATATATAGTCGAACCCGCTTTATTGCCCACTCGGTTAATACCCCACTCTCCTTTGTTTTCCAGTTTTTCAAAAGACGAAAGCTTTTCTTATAAATATACTAAATATACACCGTCTAATTGCCCGTTGTCGGGGTCGTCCCACCGTTTAATCAATACTGCGGTTTGCATTCAAACTTAAGGGTACTGATGTCAGCATTCAGCCAGACCTTCCACTGGCAGATACATTGCAGTTGTAGGAGGCTATCAAAGACCTCAAAACTATACGTGCGGCTGGGGAGCAAGGCCTATTGTCTGGTGAGTTTTCAGGTGGTCAGGCGATAGCTGTTTTCCTCCCTATCAGAACCAATCCTGATTGCGCACGACCCAGAGATGTTCGTGTCGACTTCCTTGAGGTAGTATTTTGCAACCTGCGTAGCTTAAGGAACAAAGTGCACGAACTGGGTCTACTTACAGACAAATCTCCTCCCTACATACTTGCTTTCACTGAAACGTGCTTGTCCCTGGATATCACGAACGGTGAGGTATGTTTACCTGGCTACGCACTGCTTAGAACTGTTCACTGCGTTGGTCGTCAAGGCGGGGGCGTTGTACTGTATGTGAGCTGTAACTTAGATGTGTTGAGAACCTGCGCATTCCAGTCGTCGGATCAGGCTGTTGGAGCCCTACCTTTTTTCGCACTTCCTCTACCCAGTTTACAGTTGTAGTGATATACAGGAGTCCTGGTAGTTTTTCCAGGGGGATAATTGACTTTATTCGCACTCAGTTCGCGAATAAGTGTTTAGTTCTAGGGAATTTCAACCTCCCAAAAGTCTGTTGTACCGATCTTTCTTGCAATTTGGCGTCAGGAACATTTGGTGCAGACTTTCTTGAGCTGACTCTCCAAGTGCCTTTGCACCAGTTCGTGGACTACCCTACTAGGTATATGGACAACCACATGCCATCTACTTCAGGTCTGGTTTTCACTAAGTCCCTCGACTTCGTGACTGACGTTTCACACGGTGCACCTCTAGAGTCCAGCGATCACACATGCCTATACTCTCAGTGTGCTCTTTCAAGGCACCAACAGACTGCCATTGAATTACTTCCGAATATTTGGCGGGCGGCCTTTACTGCAAGGCGAGCCAAGACTTCACTACTGAATTGTGAAATCTTGATGGCCGACTCTGTTCAGTTAGCCTGGGATAAATTTCAGGCATACCTTACGGAGATTTACACTCCCTATATTCCACTCATGAGGAAAAGAGGGTTATGGGTATCCGGGAATCAGATAAAAACATAAAAGAAAAAGGCTATGGAACTTGCAACACACGAACTACGCAAGAAAAAGGAAAGTATGCAATGGTGACTGAAAGCTGGGCTGAAGGGAATCGCGTGCCCCGTGCGGTCGATCAGGCGATCGATCGATCAGACGAACGCGTTTTCAAACACCCAGCTAACTGTACTTTTACCTCGGAGTTGAGAGTACAGTGTTTCAGCGACATCATCTGGCTACGTTAGCAGTTTTTTGTTAACACGTTTTTCGTGGTCAAGGCTGTTGGAATTTTGATTTTTCTTCGGCTGGGCTAGAATTTTTGCGGAGAAATTTTTGGGTGGTTAATTTGGAATAGCGAGAAAAAGTGAAGATCTAACAATGGGCACAGACTCCATGGACGGATACCACAAGCAAGTGACTACTCTAGAAACGGTCTAGTTGCTGGCGAGCCTACCAGGCAGCTCCATCAACCAGTACCTGATAGTTTTCGAGAGATTAGAAATAAATGTAAACATCTCAGGACTGTTCGTCTGCAGTATGAGCAGGGTTTAGTAGACTCGGCCACAGCTAATCCCAAGAAGTTTTTGCTTACGTTAAAAGACGTAGCGGGGCAAAACTGTCTATACCAGCGTTATTGCGAGCAGACAGGACCCGTGCGCAAACTGACTATGATAAGGCTTGTATACTTACTGATCAGTATACTAGGGTCTTTGCTCGAGATATCTCTTTACTACAGGTTGAATTGGTTTCAAGAGTTCCAGAGGATTCTTGTTTAGCTGACTTTAACCTAACGGAGACTCAGGTCTTCGAGCCACTGCAAGGCATTAATCCCTCTAAAGCTTCCGGTCCTGATTCAATTCATCCAAAGCTGTTGCATGAATTGGCCACTGAGCTGAGTCGTCCTCTCACATGCGTGTTTTCGAACTTGCTTGACAGCTGCATCCTACCTTCGGAATGGAAGGAGACCATCATCTGTCTGATTTTTAAGGACAGTGACATCGCTCTGCCCGCGAACTTCCGGTCTGTCATTTTGACAAGCGTACTAGTCAAGTTGTTTGTACAGCTGATAAGGAATTCAGTGGAGAACCACCTGAATAGATTAAACCTTCTCAGTGTTGCGCAACATGAATTCCGCAAGCGATTTTCGCGTCAGACTAATCTACTTGTAGCTCGTGAAAGCTGGGCCGAAGCGGTAGACAGTGGCCACGATGTAGACGTGCTATTCGTAGGCTTTTGACACTGTTCCTCATCTTTGACTCTCACTGAAGTTTAGATCTTACGGGATATCTGGTCTCACCTTTGAATGGGCGTCTGCTTTCCTTGAGAGGAGGGAACAGTGCGTACGTTTGGGGTATAGCCTTTCGCTCAGGCAAGCTGTTGTTAGTGACGTACCGCAGGGCCCGGTATTGGGGCCATTGTTGTTCGCCATCTATGTAAATGACTTGCCAGGGGAGCGAGGAGTGTCATCACTTATGTTTGCTGACGACCTTAAGCTCTGGAATATTGTGGATATCCCGGGGGGGGGTCCTGAGCCAATTCAGAGTGCCTTGGATAGGTTCTAAGAATGGTCTACCTTATGCTTGATGCCCACAAATAGGACTAATCGCTCTGTTCTCCGGACCGGAGCTGCTAATCCTCCCACCCGATATGTTGTCGGCGGTGGTAAACTCCATGTTGTCACTCAGCTGGTTACTTTAGGGGTCGTACACTCATCAGCACTTCATTCTGGCAACAATTGGAAGAAGGCTGCTTGTCGGGGGTCTCATATGGTGTGGTTTATCCGCCATTCTTTCGGAATCCTAGAGGCCAATTTGTTTGTGAAGCTCTTCTCGGCATTCGTCCGACCCCACCTGGAATATTGTATCCAGGCTTGTCCACCATGTCTTATCCGAGACAAAATGGACTTGGAGAGGGTGTTACGAGTGGGCACTCAGTTAGTGAAAGGTCCAAGGAGACAGATGTATCCTGAACGCTTGCTTAGTTTAAGGATGTACTCCATGCACTACCGAAGGATCAGAGGGGACCTGATTCTCACTTATCGTATTTTGACAGGTAAGATTGGCCCGGACTTGTCAGGGCTATTTAGTCCCGCCACGTTACTTAATCTCCGCAGTCACCCACTGGAACTGCATCAACCACGGTTTGATAGTATTAGGACGGAAACTCGTCTGTCGCGCCGAGTTATAGGTCGTTGGAATTCGCTTCCAGATCATGTGATAAGGAAACCTACGGTTATGGGTTTTGCGCGCTAGCTCGATGCTCTTGGTTGGCAACACCAAACCTTTCCTTTTTCCTAACTGCCTCATCTTCACTTTTCAGTTCTTTTTTAATGACTCAAATATCTTGGTATTCTACTTGCTTAGCTCTTTCCACTTTCTCTTCTTGCCTTCTGAGTTTACTTTTTTCTCTTTCTTACTTCAAGTAACCGGCCCGGCGGGGACTGCTGTGGCAGGATACATGGGCATTAATTGATTGGACAGGGTGTGATGCGGTCTCTGTTTTAGGTCCATCAGTATTTCAAAGTTCGCCAACTCCTGGTTCAACGACGCGCTGAAGAAGGAACACTCGCGGAATAATCCTATCGTTCCAGTCCCACTTGAATTTGCCCAGCTGCGTGTGCTATGCTCTTGTCGCTTTGTCAATTTTACGCCCTCTACCCGACTATCTTTTATTACGATTGCCCCACAACTATCCACTCCGATCGATTTAAGAACAACAAAGATGGCGGTATTACTGACATATCAGATAAGGCATTCAATACGCGAGCACGCCAAGTGTACAGGCGGCTGTGCACAAGCCCTCGGCTCTGTTCAAAACTTGAGAAGTAAGCAAAGTCGGATAATCTTTCCATTCTGTATTTGTCAGTACCCTATTGGTTGCACACAAGTAGGGTCAGTAATAGAAAGGAGTTATCCTTGACAGAAGAGTTGGACGGTTTGGACAAAATTAAAACTTATCCACCAGGAACTTCGCAGGCCAAGTTGTCGCATGATTTACACATCTCTCGTCGTACCCTAGCCAGGTTGATTGCTAGCGAAAAAGAACTTCGGCTGAATTTGTCACATGCCACTGCAAGCTCTCAGAAAAGGAAGGTATGTGGAAAGGATAAATCGGTTGAAACTAGCTTGAGAGGCTCGGTGATATCTGTTTGTGAGCACGACCAAACAGTTAGAGGCCCGCTTCTGAAGAAAATGACAGTGATTCGGGGAAAGACTTAGAAAAACCTTTGCTGCCACAGAAGGTTGGTTGCAAAGATGGAAGAATAATAATCTACACACACAGCGAAAAGAGCTCGGCGGACAGAGTAGTTTTTGAAAATTGGCTGAAATATCGACTGCCTGAACTTCTAAATACATTTGTTGATGACAGCGTGTGCAATGCAGACGAAACAGGTTCTTTACCGAGCAACTTCAAGGGTACTTTGTGTTTTTCTGCCGAAGAGCTCAGCGGATCGAAAAAAGTCATGGATAGGATCACTCTTCTGTGCTACGCGAATAAGTCAGGTACGAATAAAATAAAACGGGGTTTTGGTTGGGAAAAGTAAGAAACCATGATGTTTTAAGGGCGGGAACTAGACACACTTCCCGTAACTTACAGAGCTAACAAAAATGCGTGGATGACGGAAGGACTTTTCATCGAGAAGGAACTCGAATAGAACAAGGAACTAGACCAACCTGGCCAAAAAATTATGTTGCTTTTGAATAATCGCACAGCGCATTCACAGGTAGGATGCCTGAAAACGTATAAATTGAATTTTTACCGACAAACAGCATTTTTCAACCCATGGACCAACGCGTGGTTATGAATCTGCAAATCCGTTACAGAAAGGAAATTGTTTACCGGATTTTCTATCACATCGATAATACGTGTTTAAAAAATGTGGCATCTGTAAGCCCTAACGGCACTTCGTTGTCGTGCGATCACCACCAGTCACACAAGGGCTGAGCATACCGCGGGACGCCCACCCCAACGCGGATTCGAACCCGCGCCGCAAGGTGACGAGACAAGCTCATTAACTCTAGGCTACGGACCGACTAATACCGGCTCATCATCATCGGCGGTGGATGTCAGCGCCAAGGTTTCTGTGCTCGATGAAATTCAGTTCGTTTCAAAATGTTGAAGACAAGTTACCGCGGCAACAATAAATGCTTGCTCTCGGTATGCTGCCTACAGTCGACTGGCATCCGGTACACTTTCTGATGACGTTGGTATCGCTTGCACAATCCTAGGCATCAATGCAGAAGCGTTCGTTGCCATTGACAACGATGTAGAATGTACCTCAGATCTGACAACTATGAAGTTGAAGTCGTCAGTGAAATTTTTGGGGAACCCACTAAAACAGAAGGCAGTGACTCAGAAGACGACTTTCCGCATGCCTCCGTGAGTAACAGCAATCAGTGAGTGTTGCATTCAAGAGCAAAGAATTGCGTGAGTGATCTGTATAGCTACGGACATTTACATGGCCTAAGCAACGATTTATTGTCCTATTTGGAGTTCGTCAATGCAAACATGACTGGAGTAGCAGCTCGAAATAATGTACAACAGACGTCGATTAGCTTTCTCAGCAGAAATATTCAGTAGCACTAGATTCTATAGCTATTCAAGTAAGATGCTTTATGTTATAATATTTTAATTATAGGTCATGGTCTTCTGAATAAGCGTCTTTTGTAGGTTTTAGTTACAAGTACATAGTTCATCCTTCTTAGCACATTACAATTCAAGTAATATACTGTAGCATTATTCAGTGCTTGCTTCCCCTTTGGAAAAATTAGCAATATCAGTTAATTGCCCAACCCGCTTAATTGCCCACTTTTGAAATATCCTGACAGTGAGCAATAGAGCGAGTTCGGCTGTATGCACACACACACACACACACACACACACACACATATATATATATATATATATATATATATATATATATATATATAATGGAGGGAGAGCCTATGGTGCGCTGAGGCTCGTGGTAGCTAGATCCTGACAGATGGTCTACCCACTACTGCTGTGCCACTACCTCATGTCCTGGACGCCTCGTGACGACCGCTGGGTGGGAGTTGGGTTTCTCCCTTTTCCCTTCTAAGATCCAGGACACCAATCTGCATGAGTCAGTGAACTGGCCATGTGCTAGACCCGCTGCCTTTTGGGTGTACATTTAATCGAAGGCTGTGACTGAGGACCCGAGTCGTTCTCTTGTCAGGTGTTGGCGTCCTGGCAGTATCCTAGTCCATCCTCCTCGGAGATTAGGAAGTGGTCGATGGCCCTCTTCCCGTAAAACCTAGTCATGGGAGACAACAGGTCTACGGGTTATAAGCTCACAGCTCGATTGGCGTAGAGCACGAGCGCCACGCATTCTCTGGCGGTAGAAGGGCACATCTGGGTGTTCAGTGGTTTGCTGCTGTCCGCCTCAAGCCAGGCAGTTCCTCATCAAATTGGTGCAAACCAGCCAAAATCCCTTTGCATCTGGCCGTGGTCGCAGATGTATCTTACTACGGTCGCAAGACTTATATGAATCGTTCCAGTACCTCGAAGGCTGCGTGTGACGTCCGTCAAGTAGATTCCAATCTGTCTCTGCAATCACATTCCCGAGCTGGATCTGCTCCCCACTGCCTTGTGGGTCAGGTTATTGAGCCAAACCCTCAGGCAAACCTCCGAAGCACAACGACCATCTCGCGTGCGATTGCCCACCAATGCAATCTTTTGGCTGCGCTCAAAGCACTCAGTATCGGGTGCTGGAACGTGCACACACTCCTGGACCGGAACTCAAGTGAGCGCCCCGAGCGACGCACTGCACTGGTCGCGATGGAACTAGCGCACTACCACATCGATATTGCGGCGCTCATTGAGACTCGGCTCGCTGAGCAAGGTAAGTTGCATGAAGCAGGTGCTGGCTACACATTCTGCTGGTGGGCAACGCCGCCTCAGCACCACGTGATCCTTGGGTCGGATTTGCAATATTCGATCGCCTAAATTGCCAGCTGGTGGATAAACCAACAGGCATCAGCGCACGACTGATGACTGTTCGCCTACGACTCGGAAGATGTAAGTTTGCCACTTTTATAAGCACGTACGGTCCGACCATGTGTTATCCTGATGACGCGTCATCAATCCTACACTCAGCTATCCTCCGTGATACGGTGTGCCGAAAAGCGACCGACTACTTCTGCTGGGTGATTTCAACGCGCGCGTTGGGCATGATGCTTCAGTGTGGACAGATGTTATCGGTCCGCATGGCATTGGTTCAGCGAATACGGACGGTGACAGGCTGCTCTCAATTTGTGCCAATTACGGCCTGCCGATCACGAACACTCGGTTTGCACTGAGTAAGGGTGATATAGCAACGTGGACGCACCCACGGAGTGGTCACGATCACCTACTCGACTATGTCATCGCACGGCAGCGTGATATGCGTGAAGTGCGGACGATAGGTGTACTGCGTTGGGCCGAGTGTAGCACTGATCACAAATTGGTACGGACCAAACTATACATATATTTTGTAGATCTATGTATTGCACTCCCGCCGTGAATCGGCGTAAATTTAACATTCTCTCCCTCGGTACTGTGGCGAAACGCATTGAGAAGGCGATGGCTGCACGACTGTGTAATGTGGACTGCATAGCTACAGTGGGCGACCTGTGGCACCACATTCGCGACAAGGTGACAGCTGCTGCCGAGACCATCAGGCGCGCAAACTGTAAGCGGCCTGATTGGTTTGATGACAACAATGTGACGATTGACGCATTGGTGTGTGAGAAGAATGTCACATTTGCTGCACATGTGGCAGACCCCAGTGACTTGAGGAAGAGTAGTCAGTTTCGCAAACTACGACGGCGACTGACCCTAGAGCTCCGTCGCATTAAAAATACATGGTGGATGGAGAAGGCAAAGCAGACGGAATGCTACACCGAACGCCGCCAACATTAGGAATTCTTTGACTGCTTGAAGGTGGTGTATAGACCGAGATTGGAGCCGCTGAGGACACTGATCGATGGTAGTTCAGGCGCTACCTGCACACAGACTGCAGACATAATGCAGATCTGGAGGAAACACTTTGACTGTCTCTTGAACAACCGTTCGGAGATCGACTGGCCTACTTTGAACGACCTGAAGCAGAACGATGTGAATCCGAGTCTGGCGGACACGCCCACACTGGATAAGACACAGAGAGCACTTGCTCAGCTGCGAAACGGCAAGTGTGCTGAGGCCGACAAGATTCCGCCTGAAGTATTAAAACATGGCGGGCCTGCGTTGGTGGCTGCACTGCACCACTTGGTGCAATGCGTGTGGATTGACGAGGAGGTGCCTGTTGAGCTGAAGTATGCCCTTGTGGTACCGTTAGACAAGGGCAAAAGGAGCAAGCAATGTTGCATGAACTATCGTGGCATCAACTTGCTGAGTTGTGTGGACAAGGTGATTGCCCGAATCCTGCTCAACCGCCTCGTCAGTCAGGTTATGGAAACGAAGGTGGCGGAAGAGCAGTGTGGATTCCGTTCGGGTCGCAGCACTATAGATGTGGTGTTTGCAGCTTGTCAATTGCAGAAGTGCAGAGAACGACACCAGCCTTTGTACTCGCTGTTTTTTGATTTCACCAAGGCGTTCGATACGGTGAACCGCGAGGCATTGTGACTGGTGTTGGGTACGTTTGGTTGTCCGCGTAAGTTTGTAAGTTTTATTGAATGTCTGCACAGTGATATGCGAGTGAGGGTGTAGTTGAGTGGGCAAACCTCGGATGACTTTGCAGTTGTCACTGGTATAAAGCAAGTCCGTGTCTTAGCCCCTGCGCTGTTTAAAATTTACCATCGTGCAATGATGTCTTCTGCTTTTGACGCGGCTTGTGCTTACGGTGTTCGTGTGACACTGTATTGATGGTGGGTTGCTGAACATCCGTCGTTTCGGTGCGAGAACTCTAGTCTGTGAGACAACTATCCGTATGTTGCTGTTTTTTGACAACTGTGCGTTGTTTGCACACAGTGCGGATGATTTGCAGCACATGACTAATGTTCTGGCTTCGACAGCGGCCAAATTCGGGCACAGAGTCAACGCAAGCAAAACTGTCTGTCTCTTTTAATATTCATCAAAGGTGCAATCTTCAATATTGCCGCGAATCAGCATTGGTACTGAAGTATTAGAAACCACCTCCCGCTCCTGCTAGCTTGGGAGTGTGATGTCGACTGACCAGCAGCCACACAGTGAGCTGCGTATCCGCGTGTCGAAGGTAGGGGCGGCATTCTGGAAGCTAGAGTACCGAGTGTGGAACAACCATCAGCTTACCTTTGTCACGCAGCTGATGGTGTACAAATCCATGGTGCTGTCCGTTCTTCTATACGGCAGCGAAACGTGGACGATGTACCGGTGGAATGTGCGATATCTCGAGCGGTCCCATCAACACTGTGTGCGACGGATTCTGCGCATTGGATGGGGCGACAGGGTTGCTGACACGGAAGTGTTGCGTCGAAGTGGAACGCATGCAAGGGACTGCATACTTTTGCTGAGACACCTGAGGTAGCTTGGTCATGTGAGCCGTATGGGTTCGATGCGGATACCGAAACAGCTATTATGTGGTCAGCTGAGTATTGGAAAGCGGTATATGGGGAAACCGAAGTTACGTTACCAGGACATGAGCTAAGTAAGCCTCTCACGTTCTAAACTTGATTGCAAGTCATGGGAATGGAAGGTGGTTGATCTGCGTGCGTGGCGCTATCTGATCACGAAGGCAGTTGCCAAGGTGCAAGAGAAAGCCCTCGTACATGCAGAGAAGCGGAAATTGCGGACGCGAGCGGCGCCGATGGGTTGTACTCCATCGACAGCGTGCGCATGGTGCTGTAGTACATGCGGCCGCAAGTGCCTGAGTCAGGCAGGCCTAGTGAGCCATGAGCGAGGCCATTTGGCGCCACAACTGAAGCGACTACGGGTCCTGCAGAGAATGTAGGCAGAACCGGTGCAGCGTTTGTAGGTACGCTGCATTCGATTTACTAACCGCGTGCTTGCATGCTGGGTCTTTCTTTTAGGTGCTGGGTTTACTATATTGCCCTAATGCCTCTTTGTCTCACATTAATGTATATATAAACTATCTACTATAAATTCGCTTAAGCTACTTGTACTTTGCTAACATTTTCGCTGTTGCGTAACTTTCTGTAGGTATATTTTCTGACATATTGGATCTGTCGCGGTTTTTTGCAACCAATTTGTTTCATACGCTCAGTTAGTGAAGAGCTGTGTCTCCGTATCTGTATGCATTATTCGCTTTATTTTACATGATGTCGCTTTTAATGATTGCCTGTTGTTTGACCTCCCAGGTGTGGCTGCGCTTGATATGCATGCTGGGCATAGTGGCAGGCAAATCCGAACCTGGATGCGGCTAACCATATATATATATATATATATATATATATATATATATATATATATATATATATATATATATATATATATATATATATATATATATATATATATATATATATATGTGAACATCTTGCTGATCATAACGTGATCGGAGCAGAACAGCATGGATTCATCAAGCAAAAATCTTGCCTTACCAACCTGCTGTGTTTCCTCGATGAATTAACTTGATGTCTCGATGATCGCATACCAGTAGAAGTGTGTTATCTTTACTTCAGTAAAGCTTTTAATTCGGTGAACCACCGTTTCTTGCTAGAAAAGCTATCCTGTTTTCGAAGCCCTCAACTGCTTCCTTAGTTGTCTGCATTGCTTTATGGTAGGACATTCCGTATCAGGGTTGGTGACGTCACTTCGACGGCAGGCACTACTCACACATGGAGTTCCTCAGGGATCAGTACTCGGTCAGTTACCATTTCTCATGTTTACAAATGACTTGGTTCCTCTATTTGAAGACTCCACCTATATGTTTGCTGACGACTTGAAGCTTATCAGCAGGGGATACAGGGCTTCGTTATCTAAAGATTTTGATACCGTTCTTAATTGGTCACATTTGTGGGACTTACCACTGAACACCAGCAAATGTCAAATCCCAACTCCTAATGGGTCCCTAACACTGCAGCATGTCACCGAGGCACACGATCTAGGTGTCATCCTGACGAGTGACTTTAAGCCCTGGGCGCAGTGCAGGCATGTGACTAATAAAGCGCGACAGGAGTTATTTAGTCTTAGGAGAGTTCTGAGTTTTACCAGGCCAAAGGTCTTTCTTCCCTTGTTCAAAGCTGTGGTCAGACCACATCTGGAATACTGTGTACAGGCATGCGCACCCTACTTGCAGAAAGATATTATTTGTATTGAGGATGTGCAGACTTACTACACGAATGATAGAAGGGCTGCGCGGGTTACCGTATGACGATCGGTTACCTAACTTGGGTTTGTTCTCAATGCGAAAACGCAGATTGAGGTGACTTAATAGAGACCTACAAATTCATGAAAGGTCTCAGTGGTCTCAGGTCCACCGATCTGTTTGAACCAACTATGTCAGACAACTTGCGGGGTCATTGCATGAAATTAAAGCAGCATAGATCTAGGATGTAGTTAAGAGCCATGTTCTTCGCAAAGCGGGTTGTGCCTGTTTGGAATAAACTTCTTACTGCTCTATTAGCGTGCGAAACTGTGGAGGGATTTAAACCTTGCCTAGACGAACATTGGCTGGCTCTGTTTTCCGAATTTCCTTGAGCTTCAGTGACTGCCCCTAATCTCGTTACTTCTTAATAGTGTGTTGTTGTTGTTCTTGCACTTGCTTCTGATTTTTCACCATAATAGTTTCAAGAATATTCCTTCAAGCCGCAGTGCTGGGGGCTCTTTTTCGCTTACTGGCACACGAAACGTGACGCTGGTTAAGTGGAAGCTCGTTTCGTCCCTGGATCCTGTCCTGTCATCATGGTGATCGCTGGTTGTGATTTGGTGTACACCTTCTAGCTAAGAACCAGGACACATGCAGTTCCATGTGACTCGGTTTACTGACCCATGGCTCATAGTCCGCTGCCATTCGGGTGTATATTTTATCGAAGGCTTTGGCTTACGACCCGAGGTGTTTCCTCGTCAGGTGTGGACGCGCTGTCAGCAACAAACCATGAATCACATCAATCATAATTCCATGCTCATCGGCTATCACGCAGTGGCCTTAGAAAAAGGATCGCTTTATCTGCTGCATGCAGCGAGGTAGATAAGCGAAAACGTTTCACCGCTTCTTCTACACATACTCTCACCGTCCCTATTTAAATAAACTCCCTACTTCCTCCAACACCCATCGCCATACGAGCAATTGTCCGTCACCGTAATCGTATGCCTTTGCGCAAACCACTCAATATCGGGTGCTGAAAGGTGTGCGCACTAATCGACTGACGCACGAACGAGTGACGCACCGCACTGGTCGCGATGGAACTCGCGCGCTACGTGATCAACATTGCCGCACTCAGCGAGACTCGGCTCGCTGACCAAGACAAGCTGCATGAGGCTGGTGCTGGTTGCACGTTCTACTGGATGGGGAACGCTACCTCTGCACCACATGAACATGGAGTCGGATTTGCACTATCCAACTACCTAAATGGCCAGCTGGTGACAGAGCCGACTGCCATCAGCTCACGGTTTATGACACTTCGTCTGCGACTCGGAAGAGGTAAGTTTGCCACTTTTATGAGCACGTATTGTCCCACCATGTGTTATTCTGATGATGCGAGGGATCTGTTTCACACTCAGTTATCATCCGTGCCACGATCTCTGCCGAGGAGCGACCGACTGTTTCTACTGTGTTTTCAACCTGCGCCTTGGGCGATGCAACTTTGTGGACAGATGTCATCGGCCCGCATGGTATTTGTTGTGTTTTCGCTGACAGTACGGATAACCGATGCAGCCACTTTAGTTACGATACAGCCACTTTCAAATCAGAAAAACAAAATCCTCTGGCGGAACTTGTATGGAGCACTCGGAAGACAGAATGTACAGCCAAAATTTGGGTCGAAATAAATAGTTCATGAGAGAAAAAACCTAATTGAAAGTTCCTGACTATAGTAACTACTAGATGCGCAAAAACTCGCTTGTTGGCTGAGCAAGTGGTGTCATTCTGATTGGTCCACCTCAAGGTAAAACGATGTCATTGGCTTACTCCTATTGGTTAGCCAATCGGCTACAGGCGGCATTCAACTAATCTTCCCCGGGCTGCTCCAGACAGAGAGTAAGAGAGCTAGCTTCGATGGCTGCTATAGACGGGCTCCGTTAACTCTTCCCTCGCGAAAATTGACATACGACTTTCTCCTGGAGTCCAGCTGCATTCTGACCACGGACCTCCGTATCCGATCAGTCCATCGTCGTGGCTGCAAGCTCGTTCCTTCCGTGGTCACGGGGCAAGGCTCATTAGGTGGCTCCTGAGTTCTAGGGTGTATGTCGAAGTTGTCCAGCAGAATATCCAGTGGCAGCAGTTGTTCACTGGTAGATATCTGAATGCTGGTTTGCATGCCCGGTCCAAATCATAGAACCCACTCGAACTTTATACAGCACTTGTCCAACTCTGCAGTTGATCGAGTCTGTGGTCCACCATGATCTTCCAGGGCGATAGTCTCAAATTAAAACAATCTGTCCTGGGTGAAATAGACGTACTTGCGCCCTGTACTGCTGATTGAAGTAATTTTCCATTCTCACGTTCCTCTCTTGCGGAGCGATACACTTTGGAAGCAGCAACGAATTCAGAGTACGGAGTTTCCTGCCCATAAGCGCTTCTGCTGGGGACAGCTGATTCGGCACCTGGGTATTCGGAGTTGATCTGTACAGTAGAAGGAAAACATCCAATATCTCTTGGGTAGTTCCTTCCCCCTCATCTTCAGCAACATCCGTTTAAAGATATCAACAATGCTTTCAGCTTACCCATTGGACTGCAGGTGGAACGGCGACGAGTGTAAGTGTGGGATACCGCTCTGCGCACAGTATTCGGCGACCTGAGGGGCATTGTCAGTAACCAGGGTCTCTGGGATTCCATGTTAGACGAAGTCTTCTCAGTACGTCAATGGTTGCTCCACTTGTTATGCGTTCCATGCAGAACACTTCCAGCCACTTACTGAAGTAATTAACAACGATGTGATAATGTTGTCCATTCACGGGACCAAAGAAATCCGCATGTACTCGCTGCCACGGTTTCATTGACAACGGCCAAGAAGACAATTCCGCTTCCTGGGCGCGTTGCTTACAAGCGCACATTTCGGGCACGATTTCGCTAGGTGTTCCAGCTCCGCATCGATATTCGGCCAGTAAACGTAACTCCGCTGAATCATTTTCATTCTGTTATTGCCAGAGTGTCCACGATGAAAATGCCGTAGAATTCTTTTGCGAAGCTCACTAGGGATAACAATTCTTTCCGCCAAAAGTAAACAACTATTGACGATGGATAATTCGTCTTTTCTCCGGGACAGGCTTTATGCTTCCCCATTTAGATTGTCTTTGGGTCACTGTGTAGTATGAAATCTAACCGCTTGTTTTAGGACAGGATCCCGCATTGATGCATCACGTATCATTTTCAAAGTTCTCGGAAGTTCTCAGTGTTTCCAACAACACCTGATTTACTTCCGACTCCAGAGATATTGCTGCAATCATAGATTCTTCTTGATGGCGCTGCTGGCTTTCTAATAACTGGGAAGTGCATCAGCTTGACCAATTTATTTTGTAGAAATGTGCTTCACCGTAAAGTCGTAGCCGAGTAACGTAGTAACCCACCGCTGCAACCTGTTTGCCATATAGACAGGGATGCCCGACTTTGATCAGAAAGTGGCCAATAGCGGCTTATAGTCAGTAAGAAGTGTAAACTTCCTTCCATACAGCATTTTGTGAACTTTCTTTGCAGCAAAGACTATCGCCAAGGATTCTTCCTCTATCTGGCCATAATTTCGCTCTGCGGCAGATAGCGACCGGGCTCCATGTGCGATGGCATTTTCTGAACCATCTGCGAACTTATGTCCTATGACCGCACCAGTGCCATAGTTCGAGACGTCTGCGGCCACCACAATCTCCAAAGTTGGATCGTAATGTGTTAGCAAAACGTCGTAACATAGTAGCTTTTTTACTTCGTCAAATGAGCTCTGGCATTCCTCGGACCAGGTCCAGTGTTTATCTTTGGTCAGCAGGTCATTGAGTGAGCCACGTAAGCGATGCATGTGCGGTAGGAACTGGCTGTAATGGCTTACGAGTCCTAGAAATGACCTTGGCGTTGCAACATCTTTGGGCGGTGGCATCTTGATTTCCTCGATGTCCGCTAGATCTGGACGCCTGCCATTCCTGTCGATTATAAAGCCGAGAAACGTAATCGAGTCCATGAAGAAGGTACACTTTTCAGGTCGGAGTCTGAATCCATATTCCTCAACACGATCAAGAACTCGATCTAACTTTTCGAATAGGTCATCAGCACTGCTTCGACAATAATGATGTCGTCCAGGCATGCGGCTGCTCCATCGACATCTGTCAGCGGTGTGTCCATGATCTGCTGGAATATGGCTGGTGCAGACTTGATTCCAAACGGGAGACGGTGATACTCGTACAGGCCTCGATGCTTATTGATGGTGAGTAATTCTCGTGAAGCTTCATGTACTTCGATCCGCAAGTATGCATCAGAGCGATCCAGCTTTGCGAAACATTTACCAGCATTCAATTTTGCTAACCAATCATCTGGGAGCGGTAAAGGGTACTGATGGGCGTTCAATGCAGCATTTAGACCTGCCGAGAAATCGGCGCATATTCGAATCTGACCGTTTGGCTTTTTGACCACCACATTGGGTGCCTTCCAAGACGAGTAGTTCACTGGGTGGATAACCCCTGCTCTCTCTAAGCGATAAAGCACCTGGTCAACCATTGGTGTTACAAGGCCTTTCCGAAAAACTGCTATATACCTCTCTGGCAGGTGCTCAGTAGCCACTGTTTTGGGGGCTGTTGGTTTGTGTATCTGGACAATTGCACAGAGTTGCAGACTCTTGCATTTTCGTTTGCAGGCAATTTCTCTGTCTAGCGACAAAGGGCCTCTTGGTGCGCTTTGAGCCCTACGGAATGCGACAATAATCTCTGTGGGGTCTTTTTATTCGGTACTTTTAGATGTACATTGTGGCCTCCATTAGCTGTGTGGCGGATATGGAGTTCAACTCTGGCATTTGAATTTTCAACCTTTTGGGTGTCTAATCCGGAGTTGAGCTGCTCGTAACATTCACCTGCAACGTGCTCTGATGTGAATTCTAATTCCAGTTCGCAATCTGCTTGAATGCTTAACTTCTGTGACAGCATCTCTGTCAATTACCGACGTGATTCCTCAAACATTGACTGCCTTACCTGAAGGAGCGTTTGCATTTGCTCCGAGGAGATGACTGTATACTGGAGTTACAGTGTTCGAGTGAAAGTCTCGATCATACGCAGCTGTGAGGCCTCGAATTGTTGCTGCTGTTGAAGCAAAATAGCTTTCAGCTCTTCTGCTGAGATAGCCATCTTGAATCAGTATCCCACCTCCGTTGCCAGAAATATGTTGTGGTGCCGCTGAATGTACGGCTAACCTGCTGCTAACATGCAGCTGACCATCGCCAGCAATGTGTTGTGGGTTCATGTTGTCAGAAATATGTTGTGGTTTCCGTTGATTTTGCGGATGACCTGCCAGCATCTGTTGTGCCACCTCCAACCAGCTAAACCCCGCACGAAATGAGAACGCCAGAGACCAGCCGGACCGAGGGATTCCGATTCGGATTCTATTGTATGAGCGCATGGCGCAACAAATAGGTTGCAGGAAATCACTAACACAACAAAATTGGAGATGCTAATTAATATTAATTAACATAAATCAAACGGTTCGATTTCATAGTCCAACTTGCCCTTGATTCCACATAGGTTCGCATTTTGATCTCTACTCTAGTTCGATCTTTATTTGTAGATCGATCCACTGTTGCGCCACGCTTCTCGGCTTGTGCGCTGGCTTTCCGTAACAGTATTGGCACAGCCAATCGGAATGAAAACCGGCTGCTCTCACTGTGGGCTGCTCACGGCCTGATGGTCACAAACACACCGTTTGCACTGAATGCGAGTGATATCGCAACTTGGACGCACTCACGGAGGCTCACGCTCACCTGCTCGACTACTTCATCGTACGCCAGCGTGACATGGGTGAAGTGCGCATGACACTTCTATTGCGTGGAGCTGAGTGTGGCACTGATCACAAGTTGGCTCGGACCAAATTGTACCTATATTTTCGTAAATCTGTGTATTACACTCCTGGGTTGAACCGGCGGAAATATAACCTTTCCCTAGATGCTGTGGAGTATAGGATGGAGTTACAGGCGACGGCTACCCGTCTTGGCGATGTCCAACTCATAGCTTCAATGAGCGACCTGTGGCACCACAACCGTATACAGGTGACGACTGCTGCCTGGCAAACCATCGGGCGCACAAACTGTAAACTGCCCGATTGGTTTGATGACAACAGTGCGACCATTGATGCATTTGTATCGGTAAAGAATGCTGCGTTCGCTGCACGTGTGACGGACCCTGCTAATTTCAAGATGGAGAGTCATTTTCGCAAACTTCGACAACAGCTACAAAGAGAGCTCCCTCGCATCAAAGATGCATGGCGGGCGAAGAAGGTGAAACAGAAGGAATACTACGCCGAATGTCGACGACGTAAGGCATTCTTTGATTTCTTGAAGGTGGTGTATGGACTTACGTTGCAGTCGCTGAGGATGCTGCCCGATTCTACTTCGGGCGCTGTCTTACACAAACTGCAGACATAATGCAAATCCGGCGTATTCGCTGACTGTCTTATGATTAACCGTACAGAGATTGACTGGGCTGTGTTGCACGGGCTGCAACAACAAGAGATGATGTATCTTGCCGACACACCGACACTGGATGAGACGCAGAGAGCACTTGCTCAGCTGTGAAATTGAAAATGCGTCTGCGCCGGTGGCATCCCATCTAAATCATTGAAACACGAGGGACCCGCGTTGTAAATGCGCTTCACTACTTGGTGCCGACCGTGCTGATGGGTGCCTTTGTGCTACCACTGTACAAGGGCAAGTGGAGCAAGCTATGTTACGCGAATTATCGTGGCATCAACTTGCTGAGTTGTGAGGAGAAGGCGATCGCCTAAATCTTGCTCAACCGCGTCGTCACACAGGTCATTGAACCGCACATGGCGGAGGAGCAATGTGGATTCCGTTCAGGCCGCGGCACTATAGATATGGTGTTCGCTGTTGCTCAGTTGCAGGCTGACTGCAGTGAGCAACACCATCCATTGTACTCGCTGCTTGTTGGCTTCACCAGTGTATTTGATGTGGTGAACCGTGAGGCACTGTTGCTGGTGTTGGATACATTTGCTTTCCCGATTAAGTTTGTAAGTTTGTTTGAATGTCTACACAGTGATATACGGGTGAGGGTGCAGCTGAGTGGGCAAACCTCGGATGACTTTGCGGTTGTCACTGGTGTGAAGCAAGTCTGTGTCTTAGCCGCTGCCCTGTTTAAAATTTACCATCATGCAATGGTGTCTTGTGCTTTTGATGCTACTCGTGCTTACGGTGTTCGTGTGGAACTCATGACTTCAGCTCTTTCTTTGACAGCGGCCAAATTCGGACTCACCATAGACACAAGCCAAACTGTTTGCCATTCTCAGCCTTCACCAGGAATGGAATCCGTGCACCTGCTCCAAATTCCGGTTGCCGATGACGTATTGGAAACGGCATCAATATTTCGCTGCCGTAGGGGCGTAATAACCGACCTGCTGATGGTGAGCAAGCTACGTGTCTGCGTATCGAAGGCGGCTGCGGCAATTTGACGACCTGGAAAAACGTGTGTGGAACAACTACCATGTTACCGTTGGAACGAAGCTGATAGTGTACAAATCCATGGCGCTGCCCGTTCTACGCGGCAGAGAAACGTGGACGATGTACGGGCTAGAAGTGAGATATCTCAAGCGGTTTCGTCGACATGTCTGCGACGCATTCTACGCACCGGTTGATGCGAAAGTGTTGTAGACAGGGAAGTGCTGCTCCGCATTTGTATGTATTCAGTGGACTGCACACTTTGCTGCGACAGCTGAGGTGGCTGAGACATATCGGCCGAATAGATTTCACTGTTGCACCCAGACAGCTTTTGTACATCCAACTTAGTTCGGGGAAGCAACACGTTGAAAAACTAATCAGGCTATCAGGAACTAATGTTGATTTTAGGTGTTGGGATCGGTGCGAATTGCGGGAGCATGTGGAGAGGTCGGTTACCCAGGTGCACCAGAAATCACTATTTACTTACGGAGGAGAAACGCGGTGTACGGAAGCGACAGGTGCCGATGAGGTTTACTCCATCCACGCCAACCGCATGGTGCTGTAGTACCTGCGGTTGCGAGTGCCTGAACCAAGAGGGCTTGGTAAACCACCGGCGTGGCCACCTGGAGCTAGCATCCAAAAGACAACGGGTCAACGCATTATCTACGCATAATGAGCGCAGCGATTGGTAGGTGCACTGCGTCCGCTTTCATACGATTTACTGACTCAGACTAATCTAGTGGTTAATGTAGTGTGTGTCCCGCATCGTCGTTGCATTTGGTCTGCAAGTGTGCCTGTGTGTTGTGTTTCTTACATTTCAGGGGTTGGTTGTTGATCGATGTCCCCGGTGTGGCTGTGCTTGATGTGGTTGTTGATGTCAGGGAAAGGAAAATCTCTCTGGAAAACAGTAATTCCCTGGGAAAACAAGCTGGGCCAATGGCGTACAATAGAAACATTAAGTGCTTTCAGGAACGTACGCGTCCATACGCCGTGCGCACTAAGCTTCCCCTTTGATAGCGCAACTGAACTACCAATCAGGGCAGCTGACCTAGCTGTTCTGATACGCGAACCTTCATGTCTTGTTCAATAAATATACACTAGTTTCCACACTACTTGTATCCGTTCGGTAGCTAGTTCTGCAACACGCTTTTGCCTCCAAGCTTTGCCTTCTGAATTTCGGCTGGGATTCGGAGCTGGCAGATAACGAGTTTAGTACAACCGGAATCGCCCAGACAGTAGATCGTAACAAGTGGCGACGGACGAAGGTAGCAATGTAAGGAATTTTTCTACAGACCACTTTCAAATGTTGCTACTGCAACAGCAGGCACAAATGGAGGCGCAAATGAAGCTGATCGAAACCTTGACGCAGCGGCTCAGTTTGCAGTCTTCAGAAACAGCTTCGCGGGACACGCAGGCAAGTTCAGTTGATCTCCTCTGCAATTCCATTACTGAATTTAATTATGATCCTGATTCCGGAAGCACTTTCGATGCGTGGTTTAGACGCTGGGAGGATATGTTCAAAACGGATTTCAGCCGTCAGGACGACTCTTGGAAAGTGCAACTGTTGCTCAGTCAACTGGGCACAAATGAACATTCAAGATTCATTAATCACTTACTGCTAAAACAACCGAAAGATGTCATTTTTGCCGAAGCTGTGTCACAGCTTAGCGAAATTTTCGGTGAGTCGTCATCACTATTCAGCATTCGTTATCATTGTGTGAAACTCGTCAAACGGGACACAGACGACTATGGGGTGCTGAAAGACATGGTCAACCGTGCGTGTGACCGCTTCATGCTTCGCACTTTGATAGATGACCAATTCAAGTGTCTCATGTTTAACGGTGCCTTAAAATCACCGCTGGATGCCGAGATCCGCACAAGACTACTCACAAAGCTAAATCAAAACCTAGAAACGATGCTGTAATCTCTCACTGCCGAGTGCAAACCATTGATGACTCTGAAACACGACACCGCCATGGTCGAGAATTTTTCCGTACAACTACGAAATGTCCATGCTGTGACAGGTTTCAAGTGAAGCAGGGCCGACAGTTCCACTCAGAAGTCACAAAACAGACCGCCTACTGCCTGTTGATCATGCGGTCAGTGGCGTTTCGCCCGATTTTGCCCATTCAAGAAACACATTTACCAAAATTGCCATAAACGGGCCACAAGGAAGAGCTCTGCAATCATTCTCGACCAGTGAACCCAAAACCGCCCCGTTCCAAGAAAAAGGCCAAAAATACCCTTGTCGACTCCCTGTCAGTCGTTGACGCTTTCCAGAGTGAGTTCAAACCAAGCAGACGTTACATTACGGTGCTTACCAACGGGATTCCTTCCAGCTTGCAGTTTGACACGGCTTCTGATATAACTATCAGTTCCAAAAGCACCTGAAACCACAACAAGAGGCCGACGTTTGCTGTTTCTGACAAGGTGACTCACAACGCATCTAGCGGAGTGCTGAATCTGGTTGGAGAAATCACCTACAAACTCGCATTTAACGGAGTAGAACAGACCGGAACATCCTAGCTGACGGACCGACCGAATCTAAACCTACTCGACATCGACTGGATCGAGAGGTTAGGACTTGATTTGATGTTCCCTTAAATCAGATTTGCAACCGTTATGTTCCGAAGCCTCAAGCACCGAACCGAGTATCCCCAGCAGAAGCGAGGAGCAAACAGCTCCGCAAGCCATCACCTACAATTGGACCAGCTCCTGAGTCCTCATACGGCGGAAGTAACTGGAAAATGGAACACGAATTCAATCAGCGGATTGGAACAAGGCAACGCTCATTCAAGCCCGGAGATTTAGTGCTCGCACTTGGCCATCGGAAAGTGTATGCAGCATGGACTCCAGGTGTGATCAAGCGCAAACATGGAGACCTTATTTACGATGTGCTCGTTGAATCGCAAACCTGCGTCCACCATGCAAATCAGTTACGCCAAACGCTATGCCGGCCAGAATCGAAGAAGTCAGCCAAGCTGCCTTTCAACTTACCGAAACCAGACAAGTTGGGTCACAGTCAGTCAAGCGATGCATCCGGTAGTCCAGAGCCAAATCCAAAGGCCTCTCAACCCAGACGATGGACGGACAGACGGGGAACACCGTTTTCAAGACTACAAATGAACCCGTGGCTAGCATCCTACATCGCAGCCGCGATCTCATGAGGGGAGATGTTAGTGAAAGGAAAATCTCCTTGGCAAACTCGTCAGTTCAATGGGAAAAGAAGCGGAGCAGTGGTGTACAATAGAAACATCAAGTGCTTTCAGGAACGTACGCGTTCATACGACTTGCGCACTAAGCTTCCCCTTGGATAGCGCAACTGAACTAACAATCAGGGCAGATGACCTAGCTGTTCTGATACGCGAACCTTCCTGTCTTGGTCAATAAATATTCACTAGTTTCCACGCTTGTATCCGTTCGGTAACTAGTTCTGCAACACGCTTTTGCCTCCAAGCTTTGCCTTCTGAATTTCGGCTGGGATTCGGAGCTAACAGATAACGAGTTTAGTACAACCGGAATCGCCCAGACATAGCTAGATCGTACCAGTTGGCAAGGTGCCTATTTGTCTATTACACACCACATCGTCTAGATTGGTTGTTGCTGGAGGGGTCGGGGTACACGGTCCTCGTAAGGATGCTAGGCTCAATGAGTGGTTCATGCACCCATTGTGGGACGGACTGCTACCAAACCACCGTCTTGTGTACGTCTGGTACGCATGATTTCCCAATTAGGCATGAATCCTTCTGCTCTACTTGTTGAAGGCGTGTGGGCAGGCTCCGTTGATGAAACGTGACTCCCATCCCCATACCTTCGTGTTTACACTGGATATGGGGTGTATGGATGGGGATGTGGGTGATGCAACGCAATCCACCCATGTTCCCTCTATAGGCGCAGGCATCCTGTGGATGCCTAGGTGACAGGCAAATCCGGAATCGGATGCCTCCATCAATATTAGCATCAGTCTATAAAATAGGCATTGCGCCTTATGGATCACAAGCCTGTCTTGTAATCTGAGAGCGTAGGTTCGAGCCTGCATTGGGACAGGGCGACCTTCGTAGTGTCCTCAGTCTACGTGCGACCGGTGGTGGTTGCGCGGCAACAACCCGTCGGTACTGCATACCGGCGTACTGCTGATGCCTTTAATTTCTATTCAAAACGGTAATTTAACTGTGAATAGGAATGTGTACAACGATGTCAAAATATAATAAAGAATCAAAAAATATGTTTGTCTTTTCCACACGCCGTTTTTTAGTTTTTGTCGTTCTAAGGAGTTCATGTGGACTTACGCGCATTGTTTTCACTGCAACCAATGTTGTGCCATTATTTCGAGTATTGTATGCCATAGACACTCTTCATCTTTCGGTCCCCAATCGGGAAGACGTATCGGACCAGCAGCTGGTAGATAGGATTTCAGCGATTTAATACGTTGTCGCCAGGTGGTCGGCTCGCCCCCACGCGGTCTCTATTAATGCAGCCCTGCATACGCAAACAGGGTGTGGCGTGGCAGTCGCTCGCCAGATTTGCCCAGAACGTGGCCAAGCCATCTCAACTGGCGCAATAGAAAAAGCTCATAGAGCAGGAGATTCGCCTTGCCAAAGACGTGTTGTCTGATGTCATTATTGCGCACTCCGTGTTGGTAGCGTACACGGACGATCTTTCGCAGCCATCCTTTGTCCAAGACCGAAAGCCTACGCATGTCGTCCACCCGAATCGACCAGGATTCGTGTCCACATAAAAGTATTGCGCGAACACAGGCAGTGTAAATCCTTCCTCCTAGCAAAAGCGAGATGTTACGACGACGACGCCACCAGTGTCTCAAATTGGCAAAGGCCGAGCGGGCTTTAGCGATACGTACAGACACCTCTCCAATAGTTCCGTTAGTAGGAACGCTGCTCCCATGGTAGACAAAACTATTCACCTTCCCAAGCCGTGTTTTCGATGGCGAGCTGAGAACATTTAGGATATATTGTGCCATCACTTTGCACTTTGATGGGGCACAGCATATACCATAGTTTGATACTTCAACGACCACTTCGGCCAAGGATCAGCTACATACCATGTGAGGGTCGTCACCGAGCAAAGCGATATCATCAGCGTACTTTAAGTCGATTGCACGATTACCTGGAAAGAGCTCAATTCCGAAATTCTGAAAGCCCTCTAAAGCTCCCAACAGGACATTTTCGATCGCGAAGTTGAAAAGAAATAGAAACATAAGACATCCTTTTCGCACACCACTGGTAACAGGGAAGACTGTGGAGCGCTTGCCGTAGGTTCTTACTCTACCTGAAGTATGGAGGTATAGCGCCCAAAGAATAGCGACGTACTTTTCCGGGACTCCGTTCTCTAGTAAACAATACTATAAGACAGGTCGGTCTATCGAGTCGAACGCAGGCCGAATGTCCAAGAAGACGACGATGGTG
Organism: Dicrocoelium dendriticum; assembly: GCA_944474145.2. NCBI lineage: Eukaryota > Metazoa > Platyhelminthes > Trematoda > Plagiorchiida > Dicrocoeliidae > Dicrocoelium > Dicrocoelium dendriticum. Next base: position 75,581,986 of record OX104067.1, on the reverse strand, counting down.
TGTCTGCGGTACATGTGACGACAAAGCGTGAATGTTTGATCCACACAACCTCAGCCGATAGTGTGCCTCGCGAGTTGGCGATATCGCAAGCAGTATGATGGATACTAGCAGCTTGGAGGTAACTAATATCAGGCTGATTCCTCTGTTATTGGCACATGAAATCTGGGAGTTTTTCTTGAAGATTGGAATACTAAATGGTTCTCCTCATGAAGAGAGGACCCTTTCTTCTCTGTATATCTTAAGAAATAGGGATGTTAACTGTGTGACCATTTCCATACCACCATATTTGAGCAAATCTGGCAGATGCTCGTTTGAACCAGCGGTCTTAAAGCGTTTCTAGTGCGTAATATCAAGGCGAACTTCGGCCTCAGTGGGTGGTTCAAGTGACACGGTCCATGGCGTACAGCGGGGCAAGCTGAGTGCGAAAGGGGACGGCGGGGAAGAACTGGACTGCGATTGGAAATGCTCAACCCATCTGCCCATGTGCCTCTGCAAGTTAGTAATTTGTGACCCCAGACCTGTGGCTAGCGCTACGAATGAATTGAAACAACTTGCGAGTATTTCCAGTGAGGGCAGCGGTTTTATCTCCAAGGCGTTGAGACCACCAAGCTTCATGCTCACCCCAAAGACTTCGTTTGAGTTGACGACTGATAACGCGATGAAGTTCATTCTGATCGCAGTTGTGTGGGAGACTTCGGCGGCGGTCAAACAATGTCAGGGAGCGCGCGGCGGCCCAACTCTTCGAGAGACGATGAGTGAGTCCACAGACTGCTTGGCCAGAAAGTAACATCGGATTCTGCAAGAAGTTCCCATGTAGTTCGGCGTCAGTTGGAGGAGCACAAGCTAATGCATTTGTCAATGACAACTAGTAGTTCAGTCGAGTCGACGGATCGGTCGCTAGCCTGTTCGTATCAAGCTAACAATGCTTCCGTTTGGGAGGACCCCTAAAGCGCTAGCGAATGTTCGCACACCAGCGCGTGATCGGACCAAAGCTAAGTAGACCAAAATGGTCTACAGTCTTGTATGCCACATTGCCACTTGAATCTGATTGCGATGTGGTCTATTTGAGACCAATCCTGCATTGGTGTAGGAGGACGTCAGGTGACAGAACGCCTCGCGTGTCGGAAGTTGGTGCTTGCTAGAAATAAACCATTATCTTCACACAGAGTGAGAAGCCTAGTACCGTTATCGGAGCGGTTCTCGTACAATGATTGATGTCCACCCACTGGATGTTCACTTGGTAGCATGCGACCGACACTTGCATTGTAGTCCCCGGCGAGAACGACGACATCCGACTTGGCGGCTATGCGCAAAAGCGGACGAAGTTAACGATAAAAATCGTCCTTGCTCGATTAACAGCTCCAATCGGTTGGCACCTAGGTGGAGACCACGAACAGATTGTACCATTCAGCGCGGTGCCTTTTAGCTCTGCATAAACCTTGAAGCCGAACTGCACATAATTGGCTGTTGACTGGAAACCAGTCCAATGGTGGTTTGCTGCTTAATGCCGCGCCAGCGCCAAACCAGATGCAGCCGGTTCTGCGTCGCCAGACGGTATGTGGCTCCCTGGTTGTTCGGGGAAGTCACCTTGAGCACAATGCTCGGGGCTTGCAACTTAGTTTCGGAAAGGCAGCGTCTATCCATAGCAAGCGAGATTGATAAGCATTCGGACAAAGCTCTGTGGAGCGGATGACTAACATCTTTAAGTATTTTAGTTGCAAACCTTTTACAGGAGTTGACATGGTTAGCAACAATAATGTTGACAATTTCTATCCTTGAAATTGCACTACACCGGGACAGATACCTCATTGATCTGGCAATTATTTTACGGTCCTTCCTTAAGAGACCAGGAAAGGTGACTGGAGGGCAATAGGTCCAGTAGGATAACACACATGCAGTGATAAAACGCTGGATCAAATATGGGGGTACGGAAGAAGACCTGAGACGTACAACATAGAATGAGTCTTCTACCCTTAGCGAATGTTTCGTTTACGTGAAGAAATCACGTAAGCCCACTGCTCAGCGTCACTCCCAGGTATTTTACTGAAGTAGAAGAGGTCAAACATTCACTGTCAATGTAAAGTTGTAGACATTATGTCAGGACTTGCTGGTAACGATTTCCTTTGAACAGCGTAAAAAAGACATCCTTGCATTTTGAGGTGTTTAATGCTAGGCAGCGGGATTTGTACCAAGCTGTGAGGTTGTTCGATAGGGTTTGTAGCTTGGCCGATGACTTTGCTTGGTTGATGAACGCCAAGGATTACATCGTCTGCATACTTCATAAGGATGGCTAGCTACTTCAGGGACGGGTATTGAGGTAACGTAAGTGAAAAATAAGGAGGGAGACAAAATGGCTCCCTGAAGAACACCAGAGTTCATGATTATTGAAGAATTTTTCCCCATTAACCTGATAAACTAGATGCGGCTGATAAAATAATCTTTCGGCAGAATAACAATAGAAGTTTGGACTCCGGAACCTAATAGATCGCGTAACCATAGTTCACGGTTCACACAACCAAAGCGTTGCTAAGATCCAGGAGGCAGATGTGGATGGATTTGTTTTTATTATCCAGTGACGCGAGCACAGTATGTACCAGACACGCTATTGCACCTTAGGTGGACCTACAGCTGCGATATGCAAACGGATGTGGGTCATACAAATGGGTCTGTGCTATGATTTTTTAAGTGTATGCCTCGGAAGTCTTAAGGGCAACCGACGTGCATACGATCGGCCGATATTTGCAGGTTCCTTTCTTTGGCACTGGCTTGATGCTTGCGCTTCGCCAAATGTCAGCTGTCTTGTGCTGTTTGAAGCACAGCGTGTACAAGTAGGGTTGGGGCTCCACCAGGTAATCTACACACTCCTTGAGAACCACAGGAGGCAAATTATCCGGACCAGATGCTTTGTTCATCTGCAGCTTGATTGATTATCTGCATACTACTAGTCTGTTCACAGAAGGAGGGTTATCTGAGGCTACTTATAACCCAGCAGATAATATATCAAAGCATGAATTACTATCCTTGTCACAGAAATTGTGGTTTACTTCTTCCACATCAGGGGTTGTACGCGTGACCTCGTTGGTGACCCCGCTTAACTGTTTCAACATTTTCTATATTTCACGATAATGATTGTTTCCAAGTATGGCTTAAACGTAAATATCGTTGAGTCGGCGCAACTCGATTTTTATATCAACAACTAGGGACTTTACTGATGTAATGTCTTTGCTTTTAAAAGCCTTTTCTCTAAATCTAGGCAATCGCTTGAGATGTTGTGAGGAGAATCTGTCGACACGGATAGAAAAATTTTTCAAATGGACAACAAATGTCGAAGCAGGAGTTTAAGTAACTAGTTAACTGGTCACAATACTTCGATACGTCCACATCGTAAAATAGACAAATCAGTGGAGGCACTTGTTTCACGCAGTCGCTGAATGTTCTGGTGAAGGTATTGTCTCCGCCTGAACCTTCGATGTTTGCGACGCGTTAAATCTTTATGGTTCGTCTTACTATAGATAACGGAAGATAGCTTTACAATGGCATAATCAGCGCTCCCAAGCGGTGTCCGATTACAGACAGAAAAAACGGTCATGTTGTTAACAAATACCATATCAAATATTGCATGTAACCCGGTTGGATATTGCACAATATTCCTTAGCCCGAGCCTCACAATTAATCGAGTATCAGATCTGTTAAAGTCACCGACAACTATACACAATGAGAGTTCCAGGTATTCGAGCAGCACAGCTGTAAATCCCTCACAAAATTCTTAAACTCCATGGTTTCGACAGCCGGGAGAGATATAAACATTACCCAATAAAATCGAACAATAACCGTTCAGCCGTCTTGGTTTACATTTTACGATTAAACAGTTGCTGCGTTGCGAACTGTATTGAAATATTTTTTTAATCGACAGACACCATGAAGAGCTTAAATGGTGACGCCACCGCGGTTCCTCTGTTTACATAGCATTGCTTGTGCGGAAAGCCTCAAATCGGGCTGGGATTGACTTCTGCGCTGTTTAATTATCAAAATCGATAACTTGAGACAGGGATATAGGTGGTAAGCCAAGTAATCTAAAGAAACGCATACACGAACTTCGCTAGTCCGACGTAACTAGGTAAGATAACCAAAAATAACTGTCAATTAACCACGGTAGTAGTATAAGCTGTATGAAACGATTTTGTATACATACTTTCAGCTTCAAACGGTGGATGCAGATAGCCTTGGCCTTGGATAAGAGTTGTATGAAGAAACCTTGCGAGAAGTGTACAGGTAGTGAGTAGATGACTTTGAAGTTATTTTCGGAAACTGTATGACCACAGTCAAGGAAGTGCGTCATTATTGAGCTCTCTGATGACCTCGTTTCATCTTCGTAAAATCAAGCTGGGATTTGTTCGTAAATCCACGGAGATGGGCGACTCACCTATCGTGTATCACAGGAGCACGAGTACTGATAACGGCTCAACGAGGGCAGTCTATCTTTCAAAGGTTTTGAGAGCAATGGCTTGTTGTCATAAACAATTCATAAGCGGGCCGCGAACTAAGTTTTCTCAACAACATCTTCCAGGCTTGGGGATATCATATCAGCTGCAGAATTGCCCTTACATGATATATGCATGAAAAACTTCCGCTTGCGTTGCTTCAAATGCTTCAGGATATGTAGTAAGAGTGGCCGACTCACACTAACAGACTTGAAGTATTCACGTTAGTCTACTAGGAAGTATCGTTCCCAGTGATTAAAGTGAAGACACGAAGATGACGGGACGAAAGTGCATTGTGGTATACTGTTCCCGTGTATTGACTAAAGAACGACACTGGACGATGCGAGCTAGCTAGAGAAGGATGTGTGGGACTGCGCGATAGAGCGGCGTGTTTAATCCAACCGTGGTGCCGTGTGTGTATATTGCATGTGTGTTGGGTCAGACAAACAAAAGCAACATACATATCAGCATTTTGCAAACAACCTCTAAGTGTCCAATAAGGTAATTTAATTAAGTGTTGCCCGCCTGAAACCACTGCACTCCATGACGCGTTTCGAGGTTGTTTCCTCTCATCAGATAGAGATAGCAGGCATCGAGCCCGGGACCATTGGGATGTTAGTTGTGACCGCCACCCCTAAGCCACCGGGCCACGACGGGCAAAGCTTGGCACAACGGTTAATGGCAGATTGGAAAGGCAATTTGAAGTACACGTTGTGTGGATGGATTGCGACGCGCAATCTCAAAGTGGACCGCGATTCCCATTGAAGTGAATCTTGGCCATTCGATCACTAGGACCGTAGCTGATGAAGCAGCAGCGAATTGGGTGTTGCCCGCCTGAAACCACTGCACTCCATGACGCGTTTCGAGGTTGTTTCCTCTCATCAGATAGAGATAGCAGGCATCGAGCCCGGGACCATTGGGATGTTAGTTGTGACCGCCACCCCTAAGCCACCGGGTCACGACGGGCAAAGCTTGGCACAACGGTTAATGGCAGATTGGAAAGGCAATTTGAAGTACACGTTGTGTGGATGGATTGCGACGCGCAATCTCAAAGTGGACCGCGATTCCCATTGAAGTGAATCTTGGCCATTCGATCACTAGGACCGTAGCTGATGAAGCAGCAGCGAATTGGGTGTTGCCCGCCTGAAACCACTGCACTCCATGACGCGTTTCGAGGTTATTTCCTCTCATCAGATAGAGATAGCAGGCATCGAGCCCGGGACCATTGGGATGTTAGTTGTGACCGCCACCCCTAAGCCACCGGGTCACGACGGGCAAAGCTTGGCACAACGGTTAATGGCAGATTGGAAAGGCAATTTGAAGTACACGTTGTGTGGATGGATTGCGACGCGCAATCTCAAAGTGGACCGCGATTCCCATTGAAGTGAATCTTGGCCATTCGATCACTAGGACCGTAGCTGATGAAGCAGCAGCGAATTGGGTGTTGCCCGCCTGAAACCACTGCACTCCATGACGCGTTTCGAGGTTATTTCCTCTCATCAGATAGAGATAGCAGGCATCGAGCCCGGGACCATTGGGATGTTAGTTGTGACCGCCACCCCTAAGCCACCGGGTCACGACGGGCAAAGCTTGGCACAACGGTTAATGGCAGATTGGAAAGGCAATTTGAAGTACACGTTGTGTGGATGGATTGCGACGCGCAATCTCAAAGTGGACCGCGATTCCCATTGAAGTGAATCTTGGCCATTCGATCACTAGGACCGTAGCTGATGAAGCAGCAGCGAATTGGGTGTTGCCCGCCTGAAACCACTGCACTCCATGACGCGTTTCGAGGTTATTTCCTCTCATCAGATAGAGATAGCAGGCATCGAGCCCGGGACCATTGGGATGTTAGTTGTGACCGCCACCCCTAAGCCACCGGGTCACGATGGGCAAAGCTTGGCACAACGGTTAATGGCAGATTGGAAAGGCAATTTGAAGTACACGTTGTGTGGATGGATTGCGACGCGCAATCTCAAAGTGGACCGCGATTCCCATTGAAGTGAATCTTGGCCATTCGATCACTAGGACCGTAGCTGATGAAGCAGCAGCGAATTGGGTGTTGCCCGCCTGAAACCACTGCACTCCATGACGCGTTTCGAGGTTGTTTCCTCTCATCAGATAGAGATAGCAGGCATCGAGCCCGGGACCATTGGGATGTTAGTTGTGACCGCCACCCCTAAGCCACCGGGCCACGACGGGCAAAGCTTGGCACAACGGTTAATGGCAGATTGGAAAGGCAATTTGAAGTACACGTTGTGTGGATGGATTGCGACGCGCAATCTCAAAGTGGACCGCGATTCCCATTGAAGTGAATCTTGGCCATTCGATCACTAGGACCGTAGCTGATGAAGCAGCAGCGAATTGGGTGTTGCCCGCCTGAAACCACTGCACTCCATGACGCGTTTCGAGGTTGTTTCCTCTCATCAGATAGAGATAGCAGGCATCGAGCCCGGGACCATTGGGATGTTAGTTGTGACCGCCACCCCTAAGCCACCGGGCCACGACGGGCAAAGCTTGGCACAACGGTTAATGGAGTGCAGTGGTTTCAGGCGGGCAACACCCAATTCGCTGCTGCTTCATCAGCTACGGTCCTAGTGATCGAATGGCCAAGATTCACTTCAATGGGAATCGCGGTCCACTTTGAGATTGCGCGTCGCAATCCATCCACACAACGTGTACTTCAAATTGCCTTTCCAATCTGCCATTAACCGTTGTGCCAAGCTTTGCCCGTCGTGGCCCGGTGGCTTAGGGGTGGCGGTCACAACTAACATCCCAATGGTCCCGGGCTCGATGCCTGCTATCTCTATCTGATGAGAGGAAACAACCTCGAAACGCGTCATGGAGTGCAGTGGTTTCAGGCGGGCAACACCCAATTCGCTGCTGCTTCATCACCTACGGTCCTAGTGATCGAATGGCCAAGATTCACTTCAATGGGAATCGCGGTCCACTTTGAGATTGCGCGTCGCAATCCATCCACACAACGTGTACTTCAAATTGCCTTTCCAATCTGCCATTAACCGTTGTGCCAAGCTTTGCCCGTCGTGGCCCGGTGGCTTAGGGGTGGCGGTCACAACTAACATCCCAATGGTCCCGGGCTCGATGCCTGCTATCTCTATCTGATGAGAGGAAACAACCTCGAAACGCGTCATGGAGTGCAGTGGTTTCAGGCGGGCAACACCCAATTCGCTGCTGCTTCATCAGCTACGGTCCTAGTGATCGAATGGCCAAGATTCACTTCAATGGGAATCGCGGTCCACTTTGAGATTGCGCGTCGCAATCCATCCACACAACGTGTACTTCAAATTGCCTTTCCAATCTGTAATTTAATTAATATTTTTCACAATATACTCATGCGAACCGGGGGAATCTCCATACTATTACAGACCACAACTCGTTCAACGGTACGATGAGATACTTGCTACCAAAGAAAGTTGGATCTGCATAAGAATAACCTACAACTTGAATCCAATCCCATTCAATACGAATCTCCTCGCATCCGATAAACAATTTCAGTTTCAGAGAAAACTTGTACATAATGATCGGTCCAGGGTCTCTGGAACGTGTCTCACCTTTCTGAGAAATATACCTATTATTATTATTATTATTATTATAACAATTTCCCCTAAGAGCGTCGATGATACTCTGTAGTTCTTTGATGGGATCCGGTATGCAAATACTGCGCGCCCTGAAGACGAGGGATCTGATTAAATTTCTCTTATGCTGTACAGGTACTGCGCTGTGAGTGTTGGTGTACTGCTCACTCCATGTATGCTTTCTGCCACAACATCCGTGCGACTTCTAGATGACTTCTGCATCCAAGATAGGTAACCGATCTATGAATTCGTGTTCACAAGTGAAGCGGTGATTCTCGTTTGCGTCATTAAAAGCTTTCAGCAGCTGTACCGGATGATTTTCGGATTTGCAAAATACGAAGGTGTCGTCAACCTACCGCTCGTACATTTCAGTTCCACCGATGCTCGTTGTAAGTAGGCCATGTTCCAATTTCTCCATGTAAATATCAGCCAGCAGCGGTCCCAAAGAGGTCCCATGGCTACTCCGTCAATCTGACGGTACACTTCACCATTGTAGGTGAACTGAACATTTCTCATGCAGCCAAGTAGTACTTCCTTTACCAAATTCTCCGGAGAAGTTGCGTATATGGGCAGTTGCCGAGCCAGCTCGCATGCGTAATCCACCGTTTAGAGCAATGGAATGTTTGTGAACGGCAACCGGACATTAAATGATATCCTTTCATTAGTAAGCTTGACTTGAAATCTTCTCTTAATGAATTCGAACCTGTCAGTCACGCAGTAATTGCAAACCAAATTCAGTAGTGGCTTCAGCTTCGCCACCATCCTATGAGGCTACAAATGCTAGGGAGAATCCACCGTGTCCAAAATTGCGCGCATTTAATGCCGTCATTGTGAACTTTAGGTAGGCCACATAATCTCAGTAGGCGTCCACCTGAAGGTTTCGGCTTTTCGAATTCGTGATGAGTTTGGCTTGCATCATTCACCTGAGGCAGCCGGTCAGCTATTTCTCTAACTTCCCTGTGTTGTCCTTTTCTGCCATGAGCCACTGGAACTTACCCTCGTCATTGAGGATGTGTTGCATTTTCCGGATATAATCCACCCTATCCATTAGCTCTATGTCAGAACCCTTGTTTGGCTTAGAGATTACTAATTCGTTTAACCGTAGCTCTTCAAGTGACTGAACAGACGAATGATCGTTTATCAGCACTCGTTCTTCTGTGGTGCACGATACTTAGGTCGCACTACGCGGCGTCTATCTTAGGGGATTCGGGAGCACATCCCAGCATGATTTTACAAAGGCGAAATGAGGTCCTCAGACAGCTTAATCGTGTCGCACTTCCTTGACTGTGGCTATGCTGCTTCCGAGAATGACTTCAAAGTCACCTATTCACTACCTGTATACTTCTCCCAAACTTTCCGCAAACAGCACTTATCCATCGCCGGGACTGTCTACTTCCACCGTCTGAAGTCGGAATTATGTGTACAACGATTCATACGGCCGATACTACTACCGTGGCCAACTGACACTGTTACTTACTTATTTGATTGCTATCTTACCTACTTACTTCGGATTACTGAGGTTTTTGTATGCATGTTTTTTTTAGTACAGTTGACTTACCACCTATATATCCCTGCCTCAAGTTATCGATTTTGCTAATAAAAACAGCCCAGAAGTAAATGCTAGTCCGATTTGACACTTTCCACACAATCAATGTTATGTAAACTTTTGGGTTATGAGAGTTTACCGAAAGTACTACTTTATTTTGTACTGCTTTCTGATATCGACTCATATTAATAGAATGAGAATGTTTGCTTTACTGAAGACCAACACTGCGCGTGATTCACTGAAGCCTTTCACTATCTCCACTGGTGTGAAACAAGGATGCCCCGTATCGCCTTTTCTTTACAACTCCGTCGACGAAGTCATGGATACTGCGCTCACTGGACACGACGCACAAGCTGTGGAGCTGCTTCCTGGTGAGGGATCTTTTGTCTTTGGAGTACGCCGACGACATTGTCCTTATGTGTGACAGCTTTTAAGCATGCCAACTAGCACGGGACGAATTAGTGTTTTCCGTCACTGGTTTCGGGCTATGCTTTGCACCCTCGAAATGCAAAGTCTCCAATGTTGGCAGTGGCCCGCCTGTGCGCTAGCCCTTGGTAGTGATCATTTAGAAGTTCAAAAATTCAAGTATTTAGGCAGCAGTATCAGCGCCACTGGAATGGAAGATGTGATCACGAGCCGTATATCAAAAGCTTAAACCGCTTTTGCCGATCTCCGCCACCTGTAGCGCCTGCGCGACATTACTCTCGCCCTGAAGGTCAGAGTTTGCAATACAACCTTCCGTTCAACAATCTTGTACGGTTTCGCAACCTGGCCCATCAAGTCTACTGACATAAGAATCTTAGTTACCTTCGATCATCGCTACCTTCGCAGCTTAACTCATGTCTACTGGGAGCACTGCGTAAGCAACGAGCATGTTCGGTGTCTTGTATTTGGTGCAGGAAGAGCGAGCGAACCGCTTAGCGCCGTGATATCACACACCAGGCTCCGATTTTTGGGCCACGTATTACGCATGCCACCACATAGACTTCCGTAACGTGCGTTGTTTGCGCGACCAGCCTAGATAGAAGAAGTGGAGAGGAGGCCAAGCGATGATTTGGTCAAGATGAATGAAGGTCCTCACTTTGAACTTGGCGTCAGTTGATGTCTCCCAACTGCCAGGCTTGGGACCAAAGGACGACGAACACGTCTTGTTGGATACACTTGACTTGGCGAAGAGTCGACTTCACTGGTGTTTGTGTTATAACTTTCTTTGTCCCTTCTCATCCCGTTCATCTTTCTCCTCCAACTACTATCTCTGTCGAAGTATAATATGTTACTAAGCAGTATGTTGTCTGTTGTTTTTTTGTATTCTATAATTTTCACCATCACGTTTTTTCATATACTTTATCTTTTTGTATTGAGGTGCATAGGGGAAGTGTTCCTCACTTTCAGCTGGTTTTATGGTTGTGATCATCTTAAGTTCGGTGTACCCATTCGTCCCCTGGTGTTGAAGGTGTGAGATTGGAAAGTTAATTCGGTTCCGGCAACGAGAGATAGCACATACCACGCTAAAAGGAATAGACACAATCGGACGACCGCGCTGCCGAATGGCCAAGTTTAGCTTTTCATTCGAATCGCGCATAATCGGCTGTCAACTGAGATCCAGCCGTGTGGCATTGCCCCGCAGGTGGGTCTAGCGCAATTCCTAAATCAGCGTTGATAGCGTCTCTGATACGTTTCATGTAGATGCACAATCAAAGCTTTCAAACGGTGAAACCAGCCGTGACGTCCTATCACAGTATGTAATGTATGTATGTAATCTCAACAGTCTAGTAACTAGACATAGAGCCAACAAAGCCATGGAAATCAGTGGATAAGAGACAGTCATTGAGTCATAATCATCGTGGCATGCTAGTTGAAGGTGGGCAACACACTTCAGCTAATATGCTGCAGGAAGAATGGAACATTTTGACAAAAATACAGAACAAAACATTTTTAGTTTGTTTGTCACACGCCGATTTTTCTCTTTTTTTGTCATTTTCAATATTGGTAGTATGAAACATGTGTATCAATACAACACTGTACACAATGCTTCCACTGATTCCGGTTGCGGGCCATGTCTTCAAGAGTCCTAAACCATTAGCACTCCTCATCTTTGGTCCCCATCCTGGAAGACGTACGGGTCCAACAGCGGCTAGACACGACGTCAGCGATTTTATGTGCTGCCGCCAAGTGGAAGGCTGACCACCCCGCGGTCGCTTCCAGCCAGGTCCTTGACGAGCGAATAGAGCGCAATGCGGTAGACGCTCAGGTGCCATGCGTAGGACATGACCGAGCCATCTTAACTGGTGCAACAAAACCAGTTTGTTGAAGGAAATGCTTGCATTCCCCAAGATGCGACGTCGAACGTCATTACTATTAACTCGATGTTGCCACCAAACACGAGCGATCCTCCTTAAGCAACAGTTATCGAAGGCAAAAAGACGACGCACGTCTTCCACGCGAATTGGCCAGGACTCGCACCCATACAACAATACTGAGCGAACTGATGCGATGTAAACGCGGCCCTTTAGTGAGAATGAGACGTCGCGACGACGCCACAAGTGCCACAGATTGACAAATGCTGATCGAACTTCAGCGATACGAAGAGAAACTTCTTTGTTGATAGTGCCGTCAGCGGAAACACAGCTCCCAAGGTAGACGGAACTATCTACCTGTTCAAGTTGTGCACCTTCGAGAGTGAGCACGGGAACAGGTGAGAGCCAATTCTTGAGCACTACTTTACACTTCGATGGGGCGAAGCTCATGCCATACTTAGATGCTTCAACCGCCAAACAATCCAGAATGAGTTGCATACCCTGAGGATCGTCACCAAGTAAGGCGATATCATCAGCATAATCTAAGTCGGTCGCGCGTTCACCCGGTAGAAGCTCTGCGCCAAAATGTTGGAAACGTTCTAGAGCATTCGACAGAACGTCTTCGATTGCGAAGTTGAAGAGGAATGGGGACATAGGGCAGCCGTGTCGCACACCGCTATTGACAGCGAATTGCGAGGAAAGCTTGCCATAGACCCTCACTCTGCCGGATGTATGTAAAGTGCTCGTAAGATGGCGTTATATTTCTCTGGCACCCCTTTCTTTAGTTAGCAACGCCATAAAGCAGGTCGATCAACGGAGTCAAAAGCGGCACGTATGTCTAGGAATGCAACGATACTGGGCCTGTGATAAATGTGGCGATATTCAAGGAGTTGGCGGAGCGTGAAGATTTGATCCAGGCGTCCGCGGCCAGGACGGAAACCAGCTTGTTCTTCACGGTAGTATGATTCACGTACTGGGGATAGTCTACGAAGTGGAATGGATGCCAACAGCTTAGAGGCAACCGAAATAAGACTAATGCCGTGATGATTTGCACATGAAGTGCGAGCGCGTTTCTTGCAAATCGGGACAATAACTGACTCGCCCCAAGAGGAAGGCACTTTCTCTTCATGCCAAATTTTTGCGGACAGCGCGGTTAGCTGGTTAATGACCGCCACACAGCCACACTTGAATAGCTCCGGAGGAAGTCCGTCTCAGCCGACAGGCTTGAAGCGCTTCAAGCGTCGAATCTCGAGGTAGACTTCTGCTTCGCTGGGTTGATTCAGTGGGACGAGCCAGGGTGGACAGCAAGGTGTACTGCATGTACTGATGGATGGTGGAGGCCAGTTGAACTGCGAGTGAAAGTGCTCGGCTGGCTAGCCGAACAACCTCCTCGTGGTGTCAGCTGGGTGGTTCGGGTTTAACCCGTTCCAGCAAATAGTTCGGCGGCAGTGTTCCAGGACGTGGTGGGTTTCGCCTGGCAAGCGGACTCCCTATAAAAAGCCACAAATGTCTGCTTAACAACACTGTGACGTGGCGGTCGTGACTCGCCACAAAATAAAGTCACTGCCCCGTGGATATCCTGGTAATTCTCTCCAACTCACGGACACCAATCTTCTACTCGCATATTGATGACAATATCAAACATTGAAGATTGGAGCAGCACAACTACAAGCACAAAATACACAGCTACATACACCTACACACACAATGACACACACATACATACCCCCTACACAAACACAAACTGCTATGGCAAACATATCGGAATTTTGCACATTCTTGATCATGCATTGTATTCTCAACTTGATCATGCCTGTAAAGGCTTGCCTCACCTTGTTGAGAATAAAAGATTTATTTATTTATTTATATACGCCTCTGTTGGTTGGTGAGCGGAGGCTCACCCACCTCACAAATGACTTCACTGACACCAGGATTCCTGAGGCCAATGGACCGAAGGAGTTGGAAAAGCCTGCGAGTGTTGCCAGAGAGGGCAGCGGTCGCCATCACTAAAACACGCTCAGACCACCATGTCTCGCGATCCTTGCGTAGGCTTTGCTTGAACAGCCGGTTGGTAGAACGGCGCCGCTTGTTGCAATTGTATTCCGCGGGGATATCTTTGCGGCGTTCGAAGAGCTCCAGAGAACGAGCAGAGATCCAAGCCTTCAAGCGGTGTCGAGTTAGGCCGCAGCATGACTGTCCGGAAATGGTCAGCGCTTTCCGTATACAAGTCCAGTGTTGTTCCACTTCTCGCGGTGGATTGCAACTGAGTGCAAATGCCAGTGAAGACTGATAGCTCTCCTGGACAGAGGAATCAGTTAATCTGTTTACATCAATCTTGCGGTGGTTCGTGTTTCGGGATCCTCCAAAACACATACAGATTTTTGTGCAGACCAGAGCATGATCTGAATCAACGAAAGTAGACCAAAAGAACCTGCAGTCCAGTACGCTGCCGCGCCATCTGAAGCTAATCGCAATGTGATCAATTTGAGACCACGGTTGTGTTGGCGAAGGGGGACGCCACGTTGCGCAACGCTTCTTCGTACGCCTGAAGCTAGTGCTCGAAAGAAACAGACGGTTGTCCTCGCACAATGTGAGAAGTCTCTCTCCGTTATCAGAGCGGTTCTCATCGAGCGCGTGATGACCACCAAGGTGGCGTTCGTATGGTAACAGGCGGCCAACCCGTGCATTAAAATCCCCAGCAAGGACAACGACATCCGACGTTTTAGCATTAGTCAAGAGCTGATGTAGATCTCGGTAGAAATTGTCCTTGACCGAGTCGCCACTGCAGTCAGTTGGAGCGTACACAGAGATCACAAACAAGTTGCGTCTCTCTTCGCAGTGCCTATTGATTCTACATGAACCCCGAAGCCGAACTGCACATAATCGGCTGTTAATCGGGAACCAGTCCAGTAGTGCCGCCTCGGCCTTGCCACTTAGTGATATACCTACACCAGCTAAACCCGCTGAGCTTGCTTCTGAATCTCCAGAAAGACGCAGGTGTTATCTGGCTTCGTGGTCAGTGGTGGATGTCATTGTAAGCACAGTGCTGGGATCTTGCAATCGGGTTTCTGAAAGGCAGCAGACATCAATGTCTAGGGAATCTAGGGTGTGCGCTAGACCGGTTTGCTGTCCAATCTGCATGAGTGTCCGGACGTTGAAGCACGCTAGACGGAACGAGGATCGCGGACGAAGGAGAGCCATAGGTTGAACTCCTTGATCTGCGGAGCAACCGGAATCGCAGCCAGATTGTTGAACAGATGAATCGGGTAACCGAAAGTGAGGATTGTTAGCAAACAAACAATTGGCGTATGGTGGAGTAGCGTGAAAGTGAGTAGCAGGAACAGTAGCTGATGAGCGCGTTGTAGTACAGTCCATGGTTTTGTGAGAGGGCGTGGTACTACCCGGTTGCCCAAGCCGAAGTAGGGAGTTGAGTTAGGGGACTCCACCCCGAGCCTTTGGTTAAATAACCTACCCACAAGGCAGCGGGGCGAATTTAGGGAATCGCGCCCATTGGGAGGCGTTGACTGATTGATCAGCTCATGCGTCTTTGTTTGGTAGATTACCAAACAGGGGCCCAGTACTCCCCATGAAGTCAGCACAATTGCTGGAATACAATGCCTCACGGAGGTGGAACATTGTTGCCGAACACTTTGCTGGAACGGGGTACACCCGAACCACCCAGCTGGCACCACGAGGAGGTAGTTCGGCAAGCCAGCCTCAGTCTTGATGTGAGTCTCCGTGCAACGATTGTCATAGCAGCCAACATGAATTCCAAACAGGATATTGACTCGGCTTATATCACAATTGTACCGTGCATGCTCGAATCTGAACTGCTCGCCGATGCGGCTATAACTTCTGCTTAAACTGGTTCGGTATTGGGGACCCGAGCAACATACAACGTGTATCAAGGGTTGAGATCTGACAGATCTGGAATTAACTAACTGGTTATTGGAGTGATATAACGGTTACAGCCGCCAGCCCCTTGACATGTACTCGCTTCCAAAGGGCAAAGACAGCGTTAAGTTGTTGAATTGCTCTCCAACAGGTTATATGAGTGAAGTTTTGCAATTACTCAAGCCAATTACTGCTCTTTTTTACTTGTGCTGTATGCCGTACAACTTTCGATTTCGCGTTCCTTTAAATGTAACTGTCATTCGCTAACCAGACATCGTCTCTCTGACCGATAATTTTAGGAATGCCAAAGAAGATACACATTAATCAACTTCCGAAGACCCCAGGTGGTAAAAATATATCGAAGAGTATAAACATATCTGCTGATGAAATCGAAATTGATGACGCGATTACGGTTAAACGATCCATGTTACGAGTATGTGCTCCAGGCAATCCATGGTTTGAAGGTGAAGGTGATGGGGAAGATGAGACCGAGAGGTTTATTCCTCCGTTCTTTATTGAACTTAGTCAACTTTTTAGACCGAAATTTATCGTACGAAAATCCATGGATTTGAAGAAGATCCGCAGGATCGATGATCGAGTAGCTGCCATAGTCTCCAGCCCCATGATCGACGCTCGACCCAGACGCTTGAGTTCTGCTCACGTCCCGGTAGAAAGCTCCCCATATACTCGAGATGATTTCACTCCGCTGAAGGTGTCAAATAAAGGTGACTTGGCGCATGCAACTTCCCGGCGACTATCGCAAATTATTCTGCGTCGATACGCTTCATCCACTCCTTTTCCTGACACAGCCCAAAGCACATTGTTGGACTCTCCCACGCGAAGAACCGAATCCGGATCGACTGTTTCTCAGCTTCATGCTCTTCCTGTATCCTCTCTTACTACTTCTGCTCTTGAAGAGTAAGTTTTATCAGTTAGCGAATTAATTAGTAGTCTAGTTTTTAATCACTTCGCTGTAAACAACGCAATCCCCTTTCCCTTATAGACTGTTTAATTGATGCGCTCTACAAGGGTCAATCACCCAAACTATATAGCCTCCGAGAAGAGGGAATTTCGCATTACTCGTTCCCAACACGTGTACGAATCACACGTAATTAATGCCCCTTACCAACTTCATTGACCACTACCATAGAATATTCAGCAGTTGACAGGTCAGCTGCCTTACGTAGCATTTTCCAGCTTGGTTTCAATTGTCCTTGTTTGTTTCGCGCACCAAACAAAATACATCAAGGTTGCCTGACCTCTTCCTTCGTCGAAGATATAATTGGAGAATTTGACTGATTATGATGTTCCATTTACTTCTCCTGGGGGTTCCGCTAGATGACCAACTGTTACACTTAGGGTACGCAGGTGAGCAGTGGTCTCTGGATCAGAGCCGTCCCCTGTATATTATGTTTCTGAATAATGCAACATATCCTGCCGCATGTGCTTCGCTCCTACAAAATTAGTGCTGCTCTCACTTACGTGGTCCGACACACTGCCCTAATCTGACAACTATCTATTACCTATCCGGATCGGTCGGTCAGTCTACTTATCTAGATCATTTTACGACTTGTTAACAACTAACTATAGTCGCATTAAACATTTGTGATGCTCAACCATTTGTGAGACAACGGGACTTTGGCTTGTCAGCCAATAGGAATGCATACATTACTACAGTCCGAACAGTTACTATTTGTCTCAGGCTGTCATTGCGTACTAAACAATACTGATGATCATCGACTACATACAGCCATGTAGCACTGCTTCTATCTGGTGGGATCATCGACTGGATGATGCTGAACTGTGCCCGCTTGTATTTGTCAGTAAACCTGGTGCGACGTGAAAGATGTGAACCGTCCGTGTTGACTTGCTTATGTCTTTCATATTGTTACATATGGCTCGTGGCCATAGATGAAACAGCACACAGGCGTAGTGTGGAACCGCTTAATGATTGCTTCCTACGTTACATTGGCTAGAGATGCCGAAACGAAAAACCAATGATATAAGGAAGGTCATGGTCAACCAATCATTTGAGCGCTTGTGTTCACAATCAATATTCAAATGCATTCGTGACACCCATCTCTTCCCTGGTAAGTACTGCAGACTCCGGGTTGGTACCGATGAACTGGCTTAGACGTGCGTTTTGAAAACCTTAATTCAGATTATTTCGCATCCGTTTTATGGTTCCTTGTTTTGTGAGGTCGATTGTCCATCCGTTTTTGCGTCCCTAGCAGTCGATTGTTGACCCAGTTCATACGATTAGATTTAACGTGGCCGAACATGGTCAAAGGGGCGGCACACCACACGGCCGTCCTCTATCTGTAGCTCCGCTTGGTTACTCGTTGAGGACATAAGTGTAGCAGGTTGCCAGCTTGCTTCGTGAGGCAGTCTCGTGTACATTGGATCAAAATCATAGTGTAAGCAATGGAAGATATGGTGGGCATATTTGCATCCGGGGCGCTGAGGGGTGCTGGTCTGGAGGAGGCAGATGCACCAAAAGAGCGACTTGAAGAGACTGAGATATTCTGTGCCAAATCTCCTTGGCTAGCTAGGCAACTAGTCAATGGGGATGGTCGGCGAATGGTGCTGACAGAAGAGATCTGGAGTGGGACTGGAGAAGCGGCGGAAATACGAGGCAAGGCTTCCTTACAATCATTATAATCCCCAGGTTCTTGTTTGATAGCGCTACTAAGCTGATAATTCCGAGCGTCCGGTACACACACTTTCGTTATTGATAAAGCATCAGATATCGACACGATTCAGCTAAACCTCTTAGTCATCCCACCTCCCACAGTTGAATACTGCCTCTTGAATACGTCAGGTTCTAACAATGTAATACCAACTCTCCTAGACGGATGAACGAACGAGACTCATAATTATTTCTCACACGGCACGGTAACTGACAATCTCGAAGTCTGTGGGTTATCGGAACTTAGCCGCGAAAGATTAATTCACGCGAGTCGAACAGGTTCCTAGACCGAACGCAAAGTTTCTACGCACGATTTCCCAACCCAAGACTGGAACAAGAACAAGACAGGCCTTTGCCACAGGCGCTTTTACTGGCCAAAGCGAAGGCGATTCTAGCGTTCTACAGCCTCATTTTTATCTCACGAAATGGTGATGAAGGGGGGTCTTTCCTTGGAAGGGTTTGCGTAAGCAAACCCTGGAAACAAGAAACATGGTTTTATGTAAATGTGCGAAGTCCGTAAACTGAGCAGAAATGTAGGAAGTTTGGCGAGAGTTGTCCCGAAAAATGAATGTTGCTTGGATACAACAATGCGTGTTTGGTTGGAAACAAGACTGCTTCCTGGTGCAAAGGCTAAACAAAGTGCATGTTACGCGAGTTAGAAGGCTGACTGAAACGTGTGCGTTTTGTCTGGTCTGGGTACATGTGCACTCGAGTGAATCGGGTTTTCAGCCTTCCGTAATTTAAGCCTTTAATAATTATAGGGACATTGGGTCCACATAACACATAGAGACACACTTCCTCTGGCCTCTTGTCATCCCCACACATATTTTCCTGCTCTGCCTCCATTCTACTTCGAGGGTACGGAAAAAGGAGGTGCAGTCTCTTTCGTAGTGGCCTTCCAAACGTCAACTCTCCGAGTGACTTCCCTGTCGACTCAGTCGGTGTCGTGCGATAGGAGAACAGGAGACGATCTAACTTAGTTTGTAGTGTTTCATGAGTCTTCTTGTGGAGATCTCGTTTAACAGTCCGGACTGCACATTCCGCCATTCCATTCGACGCGGGATGATACTCAAGAACTGTTGAAACTCCTCACCGGTAAATGGCGTCCCGTTGTCGGTGCATACCGTCTCTGGAATACCGACGTTTGCGAAGATAGAGCGCATTTCTGCAACTGTAGTTGCAAAAGTCGCATGCGGAACTGAATGTATTTCTACCCATTTAGAATGGGCATCAGACTAAAGTAGGCATATCAACCCATTGGTTGGGCCAAAGTAGTCCATGTGTGCCCGCTGCCAGAGCCTCTCCTGCCAACGTTATGAATGTATCGTTCCGGGAGATCTTTGTCTTCGGTATTTCTAACATAGTTCACAATGTTTCAGCATCCGCTCTATATCCCGGTCAACGTTCGGCCACTAACAGTAACCACGTGCCTGTGCCTTCATCCTGTTTACATCGGGGTGTGCGTCATATAGCTCTCTCAGCAACTGGGGCCGTAGTTCTTCTAGTGGAACTATGCACGAGCCTCAAAATATACAGCCGTCGTATAGACTGAACTAATTACTCCGATAGGCGAATGGTTTCCCTTCGTCTGACGTGCTTGTAGGCCATTCGGTCATCAAGAACCGCTTCACCATCGACAACACAGGGTCCCGGTCCGTCAGGTGTCGCACCACTTCATTTTGGATGGGGGTCTTTTCAATATGTTGCATCAACTTGATAAGCTCCCTGGGTCCACTACTCGTTTTTGTGCTATGCTGCTGCGGGAGGCGACTAAGTGCATCGGCAACAGTATTACTATGTCCGTTTGCATATTGAAATTTGTAGTTATATGCGCTCAAAACTAGTGACCATCTTTGCACGTTGGCTTTCTTTCTCCTCACACAGAAGCGACAGAAATGATTTGTGGTCAGTGTAACGACCAAACGCTGTCGTTAAGATAACGCGTAAAAAACGATCCCAAATTGAGCATGAACAAAGAATGGATTCAAGATCTACGGAGCGATTTACAATGTATTAATTAAATATACAAACACACCTCTATTGTTCGCGTTCTGAGGTGGACAACAACTAGCGCTGGGGCAGCACACAAACGGATAAATTGCAACGAATCGTCACGCCTCGAGCCGACGATAGTGCAAGTAAACCACGTGCAATTGTTGACGGATCACCGGACACATACTGGTTCCTGATTGGAGATAGTATAGACCAATGCACTTGCAAGAATTGATGTCATGGTTAAGCAGGAATGCTTGGTACACATCATGGTCAAGGTCACTCAGTGAACACTGAGTCCGGACCGATAGCACAGGCACACAATAAATAAACGTACTTACATGCACACCTACAGTGAAGGAAACGCATCAGTGCCAAAATCTCGGTGGCCACGAAGTGAGAATGGTTCTTGTGGGTCAATGTTTCACAGATGGTGAACACATACAGGCGGATAAGCAAATATCGACGATATAGTTAGGCGCAGAGTGAATGGCGGTTGTGGGTTAGAAGAATTTCCTATATAACTCCAACTTCCGCTACAGTCAGTATGGATATCAAACTGTCTTCCCCAGATGTATTGATGAAAATGTTTGACTCCGAAAACAATCTTCAAGACCTCTCTGTCCAGTTGGGATTAATTCCTTTCAACGGGTTGCAGGCTGCGAAAAGCAAAAGCGGTTGGACAAAGGGAACCGTCATTCGTCTGGTGGTAAAAGGCTTCGCCTACCCCGCGTGGGGTACCATCACACTGCAGCACTAGAGGCTGGCTCGGATCGAAATGCACGTGACACGGGAAGGCGCTGAACACTTTTTGCATCTGTGAAGGCCTTTCTTTGATCCGGACCTCATGTCTAGGACTTCTTGTGCAACAGTACATACAAAGGCGCAAATGCTGTTGAGGCGTTATGTAAAAAGCGACAATAATGAGCAAACATCTCCCAACATGATCGAAGTTCAGCCTCATTCTTGCCGTCAGATGCGTCAAGGATAGACTTGGCTTTGCCTTCTAACACGTGTAATCCGCTTTTATCGAGTTAGTAACCTAATGAATGAACAGAATCCGAGCAAAACGAACTCTTGGACTTCTTTACTTTGAACCCACTCAATTGTAGACGTTCATGCACAGTGGACAGCGTTTGTAAATGTTCCGCCTTTTTGCCCCTTATGATCAGAATGTCATCAAGGTAAGCGCAAGTGAAAGGAATACGTTCGGTCAGATTGTCAATAATCCTTTGGAATATCGCCGGGGCTGAACTGATTCCGAAGGGTAGACGTTTGTATTGGAATAGACCCATATGGTTACTTATCGTAGTGCATGAGCAAGAGGTTTCGTCTAACTCAGTTTGTAAGCACACGTGACTAAGGTCGATCAGTGTGAACTTTTGTTCGCCTGCCAGCGTAGCATATAGACCCACTATCCGAGATAAAGGATACTTATCTAGAATTGAACAACCATTAACAGTTAGTTTATAGTCACCACAAATACGCACAGAAACATCCGACTTCAGGACTGGAAATATCGGAGCTCCCCACTCACTGTATTGGACTGGCTTGATTGTTCCTGATGATTGCAATCTCTTTATCTCGTCTTCCACCTTTGATCTCAGGGAATGAGGTAGAGTACGTGCCCTGAAAAAGCGGGGCTGAGTTCTCGGCTGTAATTGGATACTAGCCGGATATTAGTTCAATTTTCCCAGTTTGTCATCAAAAATGTCAGAATATTTGTTGAGCACATCCTCCAAGCGTTGTTTACTAGACATGAACTCCACTATCTCTAGCGTAGCCGGGAAACATCTAATCCAGCCGAGCCTGAGTAAATTTGGACAATCATTCGCTGCAACATATGCTTGTAAGGTCTGCTTCTCCCCATGATAATTAACATGAACAGTGCATTTTCCCAGGGCTGGTATCAGTTGCCCGGTGTACGTCCGCAAAGTTGATTCACAGCGGGATAACTTGGGTATTCTTTTAACAGATGCAGCACTGATTATTTTAACTGAGGCATCTGTATCAACTTCCATTTTAACTAAATGACCTATTTCCAGTTGCACAGTATGGGGTGGATGAACGCTACAAATGCTCGACCATGCGTTCCAGATCGTGTTTAGCTGGTCATCGTCAGAAGACTGGACGATTTTCACAGGCTTCTTGGGAAATCGTGACATCGCAACTGTCAGCTCTAGATCAGCAAACTCGGGCCATGTGCCTTAGTTTTCCACACTGGCAGCAGATACTCTGTTTATGACGACGTTTCTCGACTGATAAATGCTGATTTCCTCATCCGTAACGGGTAAAAGTCAATTCAGACCGTCTCGCGGTAACACTTTTTCGGTCGACTGCTTAGATGGTGTTTGTAAGAGGTTACTTACTTTCCTGCGGCTAGCTGCTGTGGCAGGATGAGCCAGCTTCATGAATATCGCGGATTGCAGCTGCCCAAGCGGAACGGCCATCGCAATGAGGTTGGACCTTACCGTATTGCGATGGTTTGCGTGCTTCAGAGATCCATTGAGCTATGCTGGGTGGTGTTTTTTCGCACCTTCAGAGCCACTCATACCAGATAGGTCAGTGATTAGAGGCCAACCAAACTCAGCCTCCCGTTCCTCCAGGTTGGGGGTTGGAATGAGGGTGGCTCCTTATTCCTTAAAACGGACTCTTTGTAGCCTAACGCCAAACCCGCTGCCTTGCGGACAGGTTTTTGAACCAAGGGCTTTGCTTGAGAACCCTAATCATTCTCCTGTCTAGGCTTGGGCAACCCGACAGTATCCTGCCCACGCAATACAATGATTTTCTCTTCAAATAGTTTCTTGATGCTCTGGTCGTCGCAGCGGATAATCAATGGTGTTCTATCTGCTGCATCGACCAGGGTTGATAGGGGTTTGGATGCTACTGCTGAAGCCTACCCATCTTCTTATTCCCTTTCTTACGCTTTTTCACCCATATCGTCCCGTTCCAGCTTCACTTTTCTCCCCCTGTTTTCAACCCCGCAATTCTTGGCCCTCCCTCACCTTGCTTTGATAAGCTTTTACCTTTTGGTTTCAACTCACATGTTGCGGCACAGTAGCTGAGGTGTTTCCCACCTGTAGCTAACGTGTATAAGGATGAATGAAATGAATGAACGGACAATGGCAAGCTCTACGCAGATACTGGTCCAGTGATCTTTCCATTTACGAGCATTATGCACAACCTGGAGTCCCAGAGGTTGAGAAAAAGCTACTAGCATTCTCCAGCTGTCGAACAATATTGTAAGCCCTCTCCCAGCTCATCGTCTCATCTTTCGACTAAAGCCTTTCACGGGCCTGTTGTTTACGGTTATGAAACACTGTAGAGCCATCGCTTCTTCGATTTTGGTGTCTGGAATTTCACTTTACTAACATTCTGGTGGGGCTTGCTGAATACTCCCAATGAAATCATTGACACTTTCTTCATGGTTTTGACGCAGGGTCAAGAAGGAATACTGCGCAGTGTATATGTTCAATCGTGAACCCCATAACCCGCTGAGGACCTCTGGCGCGCTGTTAAGTGTACTCTTCTTTCATACCTGGAGAGCACCAAAATATATTTGGTCTTCATCCCCCAGAAATTGTATCAGTAACCTAATTCTTGTTGTAAAAGGGGTAATAGCTCCAGATAATCCAAAAGTGCGCTTCCAACCCTTCCAGGTAGCCGGTGCTGGTTTTTCAGAAGGAATATTCCAAAATAGTGTGGGAAGGTGCAGCATCGCGATAATTTAACCCAATCGCCAGAATGCTAGGTACGGCCCGTAGCCGATAGACGAAACAAAGCGCGCAGGCATAGTTTGGAACCATTAAATGACTTCTTCTTACAGTACAGTGGCTAGAGTTGCTGCAACAAAAAACCAATGAAATAGTAAAGGTAAAACAAGGTCATCGTCAGCCAATCATGTGGGCGCCTTTGTTCGCGATCAATATTCAAGTGCGTGCGTGACACATGCCTTTTAACCGCTTGCCTACATGCATGTTATGTTTGGACACCGTCTCAGATTGGCGAAATATCGGAGTGTCGTTCGGTGACACAGCACAAAAGCGTGAAGTAAGTGGACGATAGGTTCAGTTACGCTTGTGTATGCTACCTTTCTTGACAGGATAAGTCACGCCAGTGGTTAGAGACCCTATTCTGCATAGCATAATCACGGACTTCATGTTGTTCACTCCACGATTCAACAGCCTCTTGTTTCTCTTTGTGATATCCTCTCTTCATATGACTATGCTCGCGCTGTTCCTTTTGCCACTGCCTTGTGTAGGTATATGAAATCCTTATTTTTCATTTTCTACCGTTTAGTAAACACCACGCACCATACTGTATTTAATAGTCAGTTTTGCTTTAGCAGCGCACTACCAAAAAGCAGAACTTATTGAGCTTGTTCAGCTGTGATATAGTCATTTATGTGTATTTGCACATGTTCAGCACTCAAGTTGCGTTAAAACTAGCTCCTAACCAGTTTGTCCTACTTCCCGGCGCCAGCTGTTTTATCGATGTCAGTCGATATCATAATCAAAACTCCCTTCGCG
Source organism: Dicrocoelium dendriticum (assembly GCA_944474145.2). NCBI lineage: Eukaryota > Metazoa > Platyhelminthes > Trematoda > Plagiorchiida > Dicrocoeliidae > Dicrocoelium > Dicrocoelium dendriticum. The sequence goes on along the minus strand of OX104067.1, from coordinate 75,556,962 downwards.
GACTTGACCATCGTCAAATACTTTCCTATACACACTCTTTTATACTCTTATGTCATCTTTTGATAGCAAAGAAAACGTAGGATCTTCACCAAAACGGTCAGTAACCCAGAACGTTGTTCCAAAGGAGCTCGATCAACAAACCCCTCTAGATTCATCAGCCCAAATGGAATCCACAGATATCGCTAACGCTATCAAGGACTTTAGGCTTCTTGCCGAGGTTGAATCCAGTCGACTGAAGTTGGTGTGTGGTGATTGGAACGGAGTTTTGACTGAAGAATCTGATAAACTTCCACAGTCAGGTAGGTCTTGATTGTTGCAATTCAGGGGCAATCTTTCCCTCTGTTTACTTAACATATTGCTCCCAGCAATAGTAGTGTCATTAATGGTCTCGGGACTGCTGTTCTCTACCTACCTAACTTCGTTTTATTATTCCTTCTATTGGCGTTGCTTTTCACCTTGTGTGGAACGATGTCGTTACTCGATACACCGCACTTTGAGGTGTGTTGTAATTGAGTGGTCTGAACAAATGGACTCCTTAATTTACTCAGGATAGTCCCTGTGGTCACTTATCTAACCAACATTTATTCTTAGTTCACCGGGGACCCACCGAACGCTTTTGCCTGTTATGTTATTTCGCATGGCATTTGCGTCATTATTTCAAACTACCCAACATCTATTAACTGACTTCTGCGACGTACGCGAGGCGATGACCATCCTAGGTTTTTGGGTAGTACCGTCAGTTTACTAAACTTCAGCTCCACTCTTGCCTCGCTTCTGTATACTTCCTTTGTCTCGACGGCGCTTTCGGTCCGATTATTCGTTCCGTTCCGTACTGATTGTGTGGTGGTAGCTTGCGAGCGAGCGAGCAGCACTGACCCCAGGCCGACTTCCTGGCCGTTCATGTCAATAGCCCCAACTCGGTCCGGAATGAGCGTGTCGATAACACTGGTCAACAGTGGTTTTTATAACATTGATGTTATAAGGATATTAGTGCAGTTCATTGTCATTGATTCCGAATCTGGTCTCAGTTTTGCTGGATTGGCTTTGCTTTTTGAGTTAGGTTTCACCGACCGAAGATATAATATGATAGAAAACGGTACAATGTTTTGTGTAAGAATTACATAGCAATTGTTTCTTGTACTACAAGTGCAGTGATAATGTATATCTAATGGTCTTGTATAAACGAAAAATGAAGAACTATTCTACTCAGTTAGTGTATATCATGACAATTAATTCTTTAAAAAACGCTGTTTGCACGATTTTCTGCTATGTTGTTATTTTGAATGCTTCAGCAGTAGCCATCCATCATGTGTCTGTCCGACCTACCTTGATACCTCTTTTCCATCACCTTACTTTCCTTCTGAAACCTACCTTGTTCTTCACTGAGCTCACCAAGATTATCCGGGAGTCTGTCTAATTAACTATGGAGAAAATGTATTTTTATGCTCATGTTACAACCCAGTGTTTAACAGTTTGCATGCATGATCTTCACCAATTCTCCATAGTTGCTTGCTTTATGGTTACCCAGGAAGTTCTAGACAACTGAGACAAATTCATCCCAAACAGATGATTCATCACAGTTCACAAATGGAAAATTCCGTTAAGGAGTTATCGAGTTTGAGGACCATCGAAGACACCAGCTTTTAATGTCTTCATACCTAGTTCAAGGAAATATGTACGATTGTACTCGAAACAACACCATCTTTGCCCAGCATTTTAACAAACTGCTTCATCAAGCCTGACTTTATATGGAGGAGTGCGAGAATAAAGTGTACTGTCAAGTGAACGCCTCTTGATGTTCTCTGTGCCTACTCAGGAGACAGCTTCCCGTCGATCCTTACACGGTTTCGGCAGTCACGATAGAGAGACTTCAGAATGGAAAGAAATTTAGCTGGCACGCCCTTCACGGATAGGCATTGCCACAGGCTGGCGCGGTCAACAGAGTCGAATGCGGCTTTCAAGTCAGGGAAGACCACCATAGTCAGTCGACTGTAAGTGTGTCTGCTCTAATACGTGGCGAAAAGTAAATCTGTGGTCGATGCAACCACGATCAGGTCGGCAGACTGGCTTTCAATGATTCAACTCTGACGAGGGCCAGTAAGTCGTCGAAGAATCATACCCATGTGAACTTTGAAGGAGATGGAAATAAGGCTAATGCCTAGATGATTTTCGCACAAATTTCGTTGACCCCTCTTGAAGATGGTCACAACAATTGGCAGTCACCAGTCCCAAATCGCGTTGTGTAGAGAAGCAAAATCGGTCAACAACGAGGGGCTCCCGTCTTTCAACAAAGATGGAGGAAGGCCCTCGTTTCCAAGAGGCTTTTTTCATTTCCACAAGTCGAGCTCATGTCGAATCTCTTCCAAGTGCGATGTGTAACATCAACATTCCACGTCGACTCAGGCGCTTCGGCAAGGGGCAGTGTCGCATCAGACCTCTGAACTGCACTTCAAATTGTTCCGCTAGTCGACGAAGCTATAAATGGATCAACTGTCCATCTTTCTCAGCTGTTGTCTCGCCAACTGATGCCTTTCTCAGAGCCATTTTCTAAATAGCACTGGCCTTCTACATCTCACGGACCCATGCCATCCTTTATCGTTCCCGTTCGATTCAAAGACTCTTTTTCATACGTCGTTTCGTAGTTACAGACACACTGAAGCTCATTGTGCACCGGAACCTGTTTCTGTGCCTCAATCAAACTGTTCGAGGCCTTAAAGACCCATTCACAGTTACGACGTTTCAAGATAGGTGGGCAGCAGGCGTCAAAAGCCTTCTCCATGGCACATTTGAGACGATCCCAGTCGGCTTTCGGTACACCAACCTCATGCATCACTGACAATCAGTGGGTCACTTCGTCATGATATTCTACGAGTTCAATTTACAGGTGAGAAGGCTTGAAGATAGGCGCTTCTTTGAAGCGGGAAGAGTGAGCACCTGGCGTACGCCGACTACAGAGAGACGGGCATGTGCTCCAAGTTGACCGACAATTTTGGACTGATGTGCGCAATCTGTAGCTGAAGGCACCATGGTTATTTTCGCTCCACATCATCGAAGAATTCGTTGGCCGCCAGGTGACGCGGTGTGGACGATCTGTGGTACAGATATTGTGCCATCAGAAGCATAGCTGAATAGGGTAACAGTATAAAGAATAAGAAAAGAACAACAACAAAAGCTTTTTGTTTGCCCAGTTTACCACTCACAGTTTTTGAAATTATTTTCAGTTTGCTTTTTTTAGGGGGAGGAAGGAGGAACACCGCAACACACCGCCACTGACATCGATCTTGAGCCATGGCTTCCAAGGTCTTCAACCAGCAAGTATCCGCATCTCTCGGACCCCAACCACGTAGTCGACAACAACCAACCGAGGCTTACTGTTTAGTCAGCTTTTTCATGCGGCTTCTCCATGTTGCAGGCTGTCCACCAGACCGTCTTTTCCAGTCCTGTTCAGCAACCGCAAACGCACGACGCGGGTAATGCTGGACAGGCATGCACAATACGTGTCCCAACCACCACAGTTGATGCAGTGTGACGAGCTCCTCGAGCGAGTGGCTTCCACGTCCCAAGACACGCTGTCTAACTTCCACATTGCTTACGTGATGCCGCCACCACACACGGGCAATGGACCGTAGACAGTGGTGCTCGAAGACGGATAGCCTGCGCAAGTCATCTTCACGAATGGGCCAGGTCTCGCATCCGTGCAATAGTACAGCACGAACAATTGCACAATAGACCTGCCCTTTGATGGAGAGACGAATGTCGTGGTGACGCCACAAGTGCCTCATCCTAGAAAAAGCGAGGCGTGCTATTGAGATGAGCATCGAAATCTCGTCTCCAACCGCCCCGCTAGGAGTGATGAAACTTCCCAAGTAGACAAAGCTCTCCACAACCTCTAGTGTCTCACCACCAAGGGTGAGTGCAGGCACAGGCACCTGCCAGTCTTGGAAGAGAGCCTTGCATTTGGATGAGGAAAAGTACATACCATACTTTGATGTTTCAATCGCCAAGCGGTTTAGTGCAAGTTGGACGACGTATGGATCGTCACCCAGCAAGACGATATCGTCAGCATAATCCAAATCAACAGCTCGAGTACCTGAGAGGAGCTCAAAGCCAGCGCTCAACGAATCGCCTAGAGCGTTCTTTAGGACATCATCAATGTCAAAGTTGCAGAGGAACGGAGAGATAGGGCATCCTTGTCGAACTCCACTGGAGATCACAAAGGAAGGCGAAAGCTTGCCATAAGCTCTAACTTTGCCCGAGGTCAGACAATGGAGAGCACACAGTATGGAGACGAACTTCTCGGGGACACGATTCCTCAGTAGGCAGTGCCACAGTGGTCGGCCGGTGGCCGAGTGGTCTGCACGTTTGCTTTGCAACCATAAGGTCACCGGTTCGACTCCGCGTAGGGGTGGGCGTCCTCGCGGTATACAGAGCCCGCGCGCGACTGGTGGTGGTCGCGCGGCAGCTAGCGCCGTTACGGTGTACAGCTGACACATTATTTTTTATTATTTTTAGTGCCACAGTACAGTCCGATCGACAGAATCGAAGGCTGCATGGATATCCAAGGACACAGCAATCGTTGGCCTCTGATATAAATGGCGGAGCTCGAGGATCTGGCGAAGTGTGAAGATTTGATCGATGCAGCCGCGACCAGGGCGAAACCCAGCTTGTTCTTCTCGCTGCAACGATTTGCGCGTTGGGGATAGCCTGCGAAGTCTGATGGACATCAGCAGCTTGCAAACGACGGGGACTAAGCTTATTCCTCTGTAGTTGGAGTGGATTGTGCGCAAGCCCTTTTTGAAAATGGGGATGACTATCGATTCACCCCATGATGATGGAACTTCCTCTTTCAACCAAACTTTCGAGAACAAGGCAATGAGTTCTCGAATCAGCGAAGTGCCGCCGTCTTTATATAGAGCTGGAGGAGAAACAGCAGGGTCGACGGCTTTATAACGCTTCATGTGGCGGAGCTCGTGCTCGATTTCTTGGGAAGAGGGAGAATCTGTGGGGGTAGACCACTCGGTACCAGAGGTAGCAGATGGAGCTGTTGGCCAACAAAACCGCAAGTCAAAATGTTCGGCCCATCGCTCCAACCGTCGTTGAAGATTGGTGATTAAGGTGCCATCCCATCCGCATACTGTTTCACTCATACCAGATCGAACACGTTTGATGACTCAGATGAGATGGGAAAGTTTCTGATATTACCAGAGGGACTAGCAAGCTCCATCTCCCTAGCAAACCCACACCACCAAGCTTCGCGGTCCATTTGCAGACTCCTGCGCAACGCTTGACCCAGGCATTGGCGTTATTCACTGTGGTTGGAATCCGACGGGATCAAGCGGCGTTTGTCCATCAGCGACAAGGAGTCGGCGGAAATCCAATGCTTCGGTGGGTGACGGGCAACTCCAAAAGTGTCGATTCTGGCGGAAACTAAAGCATCTTTGTTCTGCACCCACTGCGAATCGAGGTCACGGCCAATAGTTGAGCCAAGCAAGGTTGACAGTGAGGCTTCGTACCTGGTTAAAATCGCAGGGTTTTGTAGATTTGCGAGGTACGGTCGGTAGTGAGCGCCCTTGGATGATCCTCCGGAACGCATGCAAATCTTAGCAGGAACAAGTGCGTGATCGGTGTCTGGATAAGTTGACCAGTATGATCGGCAGTTCGTTACGCTTCCGCGCCATTTGTAGCCGATTGCTATGTGGTCAAGCTGGGAGCACTCTTGCGTTTGTGAGCGCAGGCGTTAGGTAGCAGTGTGTCTCCTTGTGTGCCCAAAGCTAGTACTCGAAAGAAACAAGCGATGCTCAGAACAAAGAGCAAGCAGTCTGTCTTCATTGTCTGATCGACTGCCACCGAGACCAAAACTACCCTCAAGGTGGTGCTCGCTTGGTGGAAGGCGGCCAACTCGTGCGTTAAAGTCCCCGGCAAGGATGACTATATCATATATTTTGAACGAACGCAGTAATCCATGTAGCTGCTGGTAAAAGCTATCCTTGACTGCATCCGGGCTACAGTCTGTAGGGGCGTAGGCGCAGACGACAAACAAGGCACGGTTATGTCTCGACGCCTGCTTACGTTATATGAACCTCGTAGTCTGACTGCACATAGCCGACTGTTGACTGGGATCCAGTCAAGCAGAGCTGATTCAGCCCTGGCACTCAGTCCAACCCCAACACCACCTTGGTCAGAGGCTGCAGCTTCTAGGTCTCCGCATGTGGTATTTGGCGTCAGAGTTTACCGGAGAGACCATTCTGATGACGGCGCTAGTGTCTTGTAATCTGGTCTCTGAAAGGCAACAGATGTCTACCGAAAGCATTTCAAGTGTACTGGTCAGACATGCTTGTTGTCCGATCTGCATCAAAGTTAGACCATTAAACGCTGCGAGAATGAATGGAGAACCAGTTCGAAGAAGAGTTAGAGCTTCGGTGGTATGAGAGGCGGTTGCGATCGCAGGACAATGAAAACCGGGAGTTTGGTTGCTACTTCCATCAGTTGCGAGAAGTGAATCGTTTGTGATGGTGATCGAAGAAGGCATAAGAGCAAATATGTCTGAAGGACGGGAGGTGGGGTGATCTGTGAGTGGAGGTTGAGCAGTTGAGTTAGCATAGAAGATAGGCATAGCAAGAGCGGTAGTAAGCAGTATGTATGTATGTAATCTCAACAGTCTAGTAACTAAACATAGAGCCAACAAAGCCATGGAGGTCAGTGGATAGGAGACAGTCATTGCGTCATAATCATCGTGGCATGCTAGCTGAAGGTGAGCAACACACTTCAGCTAATATGCTGCAGGAAGAATGGAACATTTTGGCAAAAAGTAGAACAAAACATGTTTGGTTTGTTTTCCACACGCCGATTTTTCTCTTTTTTTGTCATGTTCAATGTTTGTAATATTAAACATGCGAATCAGTACAACACTGTACACATTTCTTCCACTGATTCCGGTTGCGGGCCATGTCTTCAAGAGTCCTAAGCCATTGGCACTCCTCATCTTTGGGTCCCCATCCTGGAAGACGTACGGATCCAACAGCGGCTAGACACGACGTCAGCGATTTTATGTGCTGCCGCCAAGTGGAAGGCTGACCACCACGCGGTCGCTTCCAGCCAGGTCCTTGACGAGCGAATAGAGCGCAATGCGGTAGACGCTCAGGTGCCATGCGTAGGACATGACCGAGCCATCTTAACTGGCGCAACAAAACCAGTTTGTTGAAGGAAATACTTGCATTCCCCAAGACGCGACGTCGAACATCATTACCATTGACTCGATGTTGCCACCAAACACGAGCGATCCTTCTTAAGCAGCCGTTATCGAACGCAGAAAGATGACGCATGTCTTCCACGCGAATCGGCCAGGACTCGCTCCCATACAACAATACTGAGCGAACTGATGCGCTGTAAACGTGGCCCTTTAGTGAGAATGAGACGGCGCGACAACGCCGCAAAGTGCATCAGATTGACAAATGCTGATCGAGCTTTAGCGATACGAAGAGAAACTTCTTTGTTGATAGTGCCGTCAGCGGAAACACAGCTCCCAATTTAGACGGAACTATCTACCTGTTCTACCTACGGAACTATCTACCTGTACACCTTCGAGAGTGAGCACGGGAACAGGTGAGAGCCAATCCTTGAGCACTACTTTACACTTCGATGGGGCGAAGCTCATGCCATACTTAGATGCTTCAACCACCAAACGATCCAGAATGAGTTGCATGCCCTGAGGATCGTCACCAAGTAAGGCGATATCATCAGCATAATCTAAGTCGGTCGCGCGTTCACCCGGTAGAAGCTCTGCGCCAAAATGTTGGAAACGTTCTAGAGCATTCGACAGAACGTTTTCGATTGCGAAGTTGAAGAGGAATGGGGACATAGGGCAGCCGTGTCGCATACCGCTATTGACAGCGAATTTCGAGGAAAGTTTGCCATAGACCATCATTCTGACGGATGTATGAAGGTAGTGCTCGTAAGTTGGCGTTATATTTCTCTGGCACCCCGTTCTTTAGCAAGCAACGCCATAAAGCAGGTCGATCAACAATGTCAAAAACTGCATGTATGTTTCGGAATGCTACGATACTGGGCCTGTGATAAATGTGGTGATGTTCGAGGAATGTGAAGAATTGATCCGCGACCGAGACCGAAACCAGTTTGTTCTTCTCTTTAGGATGATTCACGTACTGGGGATAGTCTGCGAAGCAGAATGGATGCCAATAGCTTAGAGGCAACCGAAATAAGACTAATGCCGTGATGATTTGCACATGAAGTGCGAGCGCGTTTCTTGAAAATCGGGACAATAACTGATTCGCCCCAAGAGGAAGGCACTTTCTCTTCATGCCAAATTTTTGCGAACAGCGCGGTTAGATGGTTAATGATCGCCACACCGCCGTACTTGATTAGTTGCGGTGGAAGTCCGTCTAAGCCGGCAACCTTGAAGCGCTTCAAGCGTCGAATCTCGAGGTAGACTTCTGCTTCGCTGGGTTGATTCAGTGGGACGAGCCAGGGTGGACAACCAGGTGTACTGCATGTATTGATGGATGGTGGTGTGGTCCATGATTCATCAGTGGGCGTGATACTACCCGGTTGCCCAGGCCGAAGTAGTGAGTTGTCTTAGGGGGCCCTACCCCGAGCCTTTGGTCAAAGGTCTAACCTACAAAGTAGCATGGCAATGTGAGGGCGTCGCAAACCGTTGGGAGTCGGTGATCAGTTAGATGGCTCATACGTTTTTCGGTCCTTGAAGGACCAGGGGCCCAAGGCACCCTTGAAGTACAATGCCCCTCAGGGAGGGGCAAGGGACAGTGAATTTATTTAGTGGCGATTCACATCCGTCACGTCGCGGTGTTGTTAAACAGACATTTGTGGCTTTTATGGGGAGAACGCTTGCGAGCCGAAAACTCCACGTCCTGGAACACTGCCACCGAACCATTTGCTGGAACGCGAAACACCCGAACCACCCATCTAGTACCACTAGTAGGTTGTTCGGCAAGCCAGCCTGTGGTCAGCCTACAGTTAAAGGAATCGATCACCACTGTGTGTTCGGCCTGCATCGAGCCCGAAGCGGACTTCCAGTTGTTGTTTAAAGTCCAATAGGTGACCCACTTGGGTATTCGAGTCACCTTTGCCGCAAACGTAGCAGAATACATGAATATTGTTCAAACAGCTACATCGAGAGGAACACATGAGTGGAATGAAAACATGGATAACTTTAAATAGTTATTTAAGTAACACAATTATTTAAAAATCATCGTATCTCAAAAACTAGAGCCACTTTATGAAAACTGCTTTTATATTTGAAATCAGCACCAGTAAAACACTTATCGGTTGATCATTGTAATTGATTTCTAATGGTGGGAACGGAATTCAAGAAGCTTCCTTGAGCGGAACAACCGGATAAATTGTGCCAATTTGTAAGTGATTCTAGTTAATCCGAGATATAAAACGTGCTTTTGTTTTTCCAACAGTAAAATTCTGATCGATGCATAGATCTTGTTTTGAATTCACTGAGGGCCAATACAACACCCATGCAATTTATGAACGTTGTACGTTTGCTGTATCCTGACACCTCAAGTCACGTTTAGATCTGTGGCCAGCTGCCGGACGCCTTCCAGACAACGTGTCGTTTAACGGAATTCTTCCATATCTTCATATCCGCCCTGTTTTGTTGTAGACTACGTCGTGAAATGTGCGACTGTGGAGCCACATGATGCTGTTATTGAGGCTGGTTGGTCTGGTTTACATCCTCCTTCCATCTGGCAATCGTGGGATAGTACAGTTAAACATATGCGGTTGATGCACCACCAATCTCATGCACGCTCTTTCGTTTTTGCTAATTAGAATGCTGAACTAGTTGACTATCTCACTTCTCTGGTGGATATATGACCTAAGCAAGTCAACATGTTTTCCGAAACTAGATTTTTACTCAGTTATGTGCTACGGAAGGAGAATGCTCTTGATCTTACGGGCCGTATGTACAGCACCACAACGGGGCGCTTTCCCCTACCACAGAGTTATTACTATCTGATGCTTGAGCTTGGCGTTATTGATAGATCTTACCTCTCATTTATGATTTTATATATCCCACTCCTTTTGGCTCGAAACATTACAGGAATTGACACAAAAGCGGCAGCAATTGTGCGTTTTTCATCCGGATTACACGTTTAAAGTGTGTCTGTTTTTTTTAGTTAGCTGTAGGGCAATCTTATTCATGAATCGAGGCAATGGAATCCGCAATGGATTTTCCCACCCGATGCCGCTCGGTCACAACAACCAGCTACTTGTTGCAGACGCTTCAGTTTCGATTATTTTTTCTTCGTGTTGCTTATTCGGATCATCTCACATTGCGTGTCGCTTTGTACTAGCTAGAAACCAGTACACCTCATTTCTTCACCACAGTTGATTGAGATGGCGATGCGCTCATCTGTCCTAACTACATCGCTCATCGACTAGTCAGTGTTTTTGTGACATATCTAATGTCTACCCTTTAAGCTCACTGTACTTTTTTCCTATTGACCGGCAAATGGCAAATGTCATGATTCGTTTTGGGATTCTAATCTACCCTTCTTCTCCTACCCGGCAGTGTTGGACTCAATACGGGCAACCGTAGGAAAATGCCAACTTGTCTTGCAACACAAGTTGTCCTTCTTCTTGACATTGGTAGACAAAGCAGAATCTGATTTACGTACGACAGGTGCAGGCGGCACTCTTAAGATCAATCCGAATGACCTGGCAGGATACTGGACTCTGGTTGCTACAGAAATCGCCGAATCAGATGCATCGTTCGATCGCTTGTGCAAGTGGCGTGACGAATGGCATTGGAGTCCAGCACATTGTCCTGTCACACCTCCTCGGTCTGTGGTAACTCAAGCAGTACGATCCAAAAGAGTAGGCCCGACTCCGAAACGCGTGGGTATTCCGAAGGTTTCGGATTTGTCGACAAAAAAGGTTCCACCTGGTCGCAAGTTGGCTGCCGAACGAATACCTCAGGAGACTTCTGATACGATCGCGAGGACCGTTGCCAAATCAGCTCCCGTAAGCCCATGCTTTGTAGTTCGTGTTTTAACTCTGGTCTATGTCATTGTTATTTACGATTGCATCACTGCTGGCGGGGCTGTTGGAGACGAGATTTCGATGCGCATCTCGAGAGCACGCCTCGCTTTTTCTAGGCTGAGGCATTTCTGGCGTCGCCACGACATTCGTCTCTCCATCAAAGGGCAGGTCTATTGTGCAATTGTTCGTGCTGTACTATTGCACGGATGCGAGACCTGGCCCATTCGTAAAGATGACTTGCGCAGGCTATCCGTCTTCGAGCACCGCTGTCTGCGGTCTATTGCCCGTGTGTGGTGGCAGCACCACGTAAGCAATGTGGAAGTTAGACAGCGTGTCTTGGGACGTGGAAGCCACTCGCTCGAGGAGCTCATCTCACTGCATCAACTGCGGTGGTTGGGACACGTATTGTGCATGCCTGTCCAGCGTTACCCCCGTCGTGCGTTGTTTGCACTTGCTGGACAGAGCTGGAAGAGACGGTCTGGTGGACAGCCTACAACATGGAGAAGCCGCATGAAAAAGTTGACGAAACAATTGGCCTCGGTTGGTTGTTGTCGACTACGTGGTTGGGGTCCGAGAGATGCGGATACTTGCTGGTTGAAGACCTTGGAAGTTATGGCTCAAGATCGATGTCATTGGCGGACGTGTGCATCAGTGTGTTGCGGTGTCCCTTCTTCCTCCCCCTAAAAAAGAACAAACTGAAATTTTTTTTCAAAAACTGAGTGGTTAACTTGACAAAAAAAGCATTTCTTGTTGCTCTTTTCTTATTATTCATATTGTTTTCCTATTCAGCCATGATTCCGATGGCACAATATCTGTGGTACAGATATTGTGCCTTTTATATATATATATATATATATATATATATATATATATATATATATATATACGATTGGTATTCTATCCTTCAGAAAAATTTCGTTCCTAATCACAGCCGTTCTCGTCTTTTGCACTCCGTTAACATGCATTTCGGCTTCTAAGCCGATACTACTTTGAAAATGGAGACGACATTCTGGTATCTCGACTGTGTTTTATTCAGCACATTGCATAAATTGTATTAACACATGTTCATTTCACCATCCGGCTAGTATAACTCTCCAAAAGAGGAACCCCTGTGTTCTATGCAATTTAAATGTGCTGCTTTTTCCTCACGCAAGGGCCACTATGTCAGGTTGCCATCTCCATTTACTCCTTTGCTAGCCCCTGTTTTACTGTATCTGGAGACGAATTTTAAGAGTTCCTCGATGGGCCACCTTGCTGATGAAACGTATGTAGTCGTGTCAGTCCACTGCCAATCCCTTTAACCCTTACCTCGATGGCAATCATCCGTTCACTGTCTGCATCATTTATCTTAAAATCGCTACCATCGTCTAGTCTACCATGGGAGCAACCAAGCTTCCTACAAAAGGGCTACTTGCTTGGGTGCTGGGCCCTAAGCATTCGCCTGTATGCTGACCCTCATGCTTTTTCAGCAAATGAGTACCGATGCTCGTAACAGCACTTCTGAGGTCGAGTTGTCCCTCTTATCAAGGACACACCTATCTAGAGAAGTACTGTTGTCCAATGCTTCCTGAAGACTAAATATAATCCACATAACTCAACTACATGCATTACTCTCTAGGTATTGGTCACTTTGGCTGTGTTCCTTCCCCCACTGGTTGTCGAGATAGCCCTCCGAGAATCAGAACGAAGATTGGGTGGTGATCTAAAAATCTGTTATTATGGAACAAAGAGTCATGTTATACTGTGCGCGAATTTGAGTCACTGGTTTACTGTAACGCACTTTTACCGGCTGATTCTTGCTAGCCGTCTGCATGAGTTCATTGGCTCTCGCACACCGATCGTTTGCTGCTGTTCGGACCACCCCTATCCTGGCTGGAACAAACTTGCGGTTGGTTCACAATACCCTGAATCAATTCTGGACTGTTTATTCGGTCCGTCAAAATTTGGTCGGCTTGCGCCAACGGCGTTGATTGACTTTCTACCCACTGGCTCCCTCTGTTTCGCTCGCTCGATCCATCAGCCACCATTGCACATTGCGCCGTCGGCGACAACGCCGCACGCTGGCAGCTCGCTTGCCATTGTACAGGACCAAAGCCGTGCTTAACTCACAACGCTGCAACCCAACTCTTCTTTGCTCACCTGACCCGTTTAAGCTAGGCCATGTTGCGCTCGTGGTGCTGATTGGCTTTTTGGTCCACTGGTCGTACTTCGGTTTCGCTCGCGTAGCCCGTCAACTGCTATCATACTTTTTCTCACACTTCCGGCCGTGGTTATAGTACCCTATGTGTTGACTGCTGAAATTCTATGGGCCCGAGTGCTTCCCGATATCTTCATCACGAATGCTGCCCCCGAAAGTATGGTTTCATCGGATCTGTGAGCGTAGTTGCTCACACCCCAAGCACATTTGCCCGCCTGCCACCAGGTGGTTATCCATCTTCTCTCCTTATAACGCTGTTGTTCTTCTCTTTATATCCAACTTCGGGGATTATACATCAAAAACTGGTTTTCAACCTTTGGTCAGTTGGGTTCCCTTGCGATTGGTCGGCTGATGGTTTTGTCTAACTCACCTTAGACAACTCGATACTTACTGTACGTCACCAGCAGATACCACTTCGGCCGCACTACACATAGTGTTGTTAACGGCCGACACTGGTTGAACCTTTCGACTGTTTCATTCACCTCTATCGACCGGGCAGCGAAGCAACATTTCGAGGCACATGTAGCCTAATCACCTCAAATTCATCCACATCGGACACTTTTTTTTAGTTATCCTCCTGATTCGTTTCCCTATGCAACCCAACTTTTCCACCTTATTTCGAGTAGAGAAAATGTAAAAATTTACAAACTAGATCAACGTGAGGGGTTACAAGAAGACAGTGTCATGGAATGGGGTTACCAGTGGTAGAAAACAAAATTGTCATCGACTGCATCATGTCGAATATCTCCTCTAGCTGCTGTGTGTCCCATCACAAGGTGTCCATCCAACGCAACTAAGCCTCCTTACTAGTTGCTTCCTACTTTTTCCAAATATCGTCATTTGACTGCTCTACAGCTTTGTTCAGTCAGGTGTGGTGTCGGAAAATAACACTCACAAACACGGATGACCAGTGATCGCACGAGCTTATGATCTAGCCAATACGCCCCTCGTTTCGAGCCCAGAAAATGAGCTAGGGTTGCACTGGAAGGTTTGTAGCCATTCCATTCCTCAGCAATGCGTTCGTGCTGCTTCTCGTTTTTCCACTGCTCCACCTTACGATGCGATTGTTCTCTTCTCTTTTCCTTCAGAGGAACAAGCCTCGCGTTAAGTCGAAGTTTGCAGAGTTCCTCGCTGCCAAAAAAGCAGGTGAGCCTTTTATGAAGTTCCTTTTATCCCCTACACTCTATCGGCACTCTGGTATTCAGTTCGGAAACGCGCTAGATTGCAAATCGGAATCACTTTAAACCCATCTATCTCCAGCCTGTACACCACATCGTAGGGTGATCGTTACCATCACTATCATAGTGCAATGGCGCCGTAAAATGTTACCGTGAACAAACTATTGCCTTTCTTCCTGAGCGCCGCCTCACCACTGTAGCCCGGATTGGTTGTTCTAGTTTTCGTTTGTCTTCCGAGCTGGACAAATTTATTGTAGACCTTTCCTCGCCAGTTGAGCTGGCTTTGTCAGTGCTTTACTGCATAATTGGTAGTCTCACTTAATTGGTCGTCGCCTCCTATTTGACCGGCTAGTGATGTTTGAATTTGACCTGTTCGATTCATGTCCAGTGACTACTTCCCCTTTCGTTGTTCGGACCCCGCACCATTTGTATCTTTCGCAACTGTTGATACACCGGATCTAGGTCAATGAGTAGGTTTTTGGAATTCCCTGTACTGAGCCTCGCTTCGAGAAATTCGCTTCCTTTTATTTTTTCTGCCAAGGTTATGGTAACACATCGCCTGTAAACAGACTGTGAATATATATATACATATATATATATATATCTTTTTATTTATTTATTTATTTATAGGCGGGAGAGCCCATGGTACGCTGAGGCTTGTGGTGGCTAGCTCCTGACAGATCGTCCACCCACTGCAGCTAACCTTATGCCGTGGGCTCTAGTCCTACACGCCACCCCCTGGGTGGCAATTAACTTACGCCCTTCTTCCAGCCACGAGCCGGGACACACCAACCCGCGTGAGTCAGTGAACTGACCATGTGCTAGACCCGCTGTCTTTGGGATGTACATTTTATCGTAGGCTTTGGCTGAGGCCCCATGTCTTTCTCTTGTCAGGTGGGTGCGCCCTGCCAGTATCGTAGTCCAAACCCCATCTTCTTCGGTCAAGAAGTGAAAAATAACAGGTCCATGGGTTATAAACTCGCACCTCGATTGGCTTAGAGTACGAGCGCCACGCTTTGTCTTTGACGGTGGGAGGTCATTTCGGGGTGCTTAATAGTTTGCTACCGACCGCCTCAAATCGGTGCGAACCTGCCAAAACCCTCCTTCGTCTGGCCGTGGTCGCAGGTGCCTATAGTACTTTGGTCGCAAAACCCATATGAATATTACTAAATCTTCAAAGCTGCGTGTTACGGACCTCAAACAGATCCCAGTGGCTCTCGGCAATCACAGCGCCGAGCTGGATTTGTTCCCTACTGCCTTGATGGTCAGGTTATTGAGCCAAAGGCTCTGAGTGGTGTCCCTCAAGCAAACTTACGAAGCACAACCGCCACCTTGCGTGCGATTGCCCACCAATGCAATCGTATGCATGCGCGCTAAGCATTCAACATCGGGTGCTGGAATGTGCGCACACTACTAGACCGGATCTCGAGTGAGTGTCCCGAGCGACACACTGAATTTGTCGCGATGTAACTGGCGATCTACAACGTCGATACTGCGGCGCTGAGCGAGACGCGACTCACTGAGCAAGTTAATTGCATGAAGCTGGTTCCGGCTATACGTCCTACTGGGTTGGAAACGCCACCTCAGCACCGCGTGTACATGGGGTCGAATTTGCCCTGTCCGATAGCCTTAATGGCCAGCTAGTGGGTGAACCAACAAGCATCAGCGCGCGACTGACGACTGTTTGTCTACGACTCGGAAGAGGTACGTTTGCCACTTTTATAAGCATGTACGGTCCGACCATGTGTTATCCTGATGACACGCATGACCAGTTCTACACTCAGTTATCCTCTGTGATACTGTCTGTGCCGAGGAGCAACCGACTATTTCTGCTGGGGGATTTCAACGCGCGCGTTGGGCGTGATGCATCGGTGTGGACGGATGGCATCGGTCAACCGACTACGAACGGTGACAGACTGCTGTCACTGTGTGCCACTCACGGCCTGGCGATCACGAACACGCGGTTTGCACTGGGTACGAGTGATATAGCAACTTGGATGCACCCACGGCTTGATCACCCTCACCTGCTCGACTGTCATCGCATGGCAGCGTGATATGCATGAAGTGCGCATGACACGTGTACTGCGCGGAGCTGAGTGTGGCACTGACCACAAATTGGTGCTGCTTAATTTGTACATCCGCTTGCGGAAAAGTACGTACTGTGTGTCTGCCGTGAATCGGAAGCGTAAAAGTAACATTCTCTCCTTCGACACGGTACAGAAACGTATCCTGCTGGTGAACGCGATGGCTGCACGTCTGTGCGACGTGGAATGCATGGCCACAGTGGGCGACCTGTGGCACCACATTCGCGATCATGTGACAGCTGCTTCCGAGGAGACAATCGGGCGCGCAAATTGTAAGCGGCCAGATTGGTTTGATGAGAACAATGCGACGGTTGCTGCTTGAGCAGAATGCAGCATTTGATGCACATGTGGCGGACCTTAGTGACTTGAAGAAAAGTCAGTTTCGCAAAATTCAACGGCGACTGACTGGAGAGTTCCTTCGCGTTAACAATTCCTCGTGGATGGAGAAGGTGAAGCAAATGGAATGCCACTCCGAACGCCGCCAACACACGGAATGTTTTGACTTCTTGAAGGCGCTATATGTTTAAATATAAATATGTGTGTGGATTTCTTTGTCTCCTCGAAGACGGTGGTGTATGGACCGCCGCTGATGACGTTGCTCGATGCTACTTCAGGTCTGTCTGTACACAGACTGCATACACGATGCAGATCTGGCGAAAACACTTGCCTCTTGAACAACCGTTCAGAGGTTGACTGGACTGTGTTGCATGGGCTGCAACAACAAGAGATGAAGACGTGTTTTGGCGACACACCGACACTGGATGAGATGCAGAGAGCACTTGCTCAGCTGTGCCGGTTCCGACAGGATCCCGCCTGAAGTATTGAAACATGACGGAATCGCATTTTAAATACACTGCACCACTTGATGCAACGCTTGTGTTATGAAGAAGAGCTGCTGACCGTGCTGAAGGATGCCCTTGTACTACCACAGTACAAGGGCAATGCCAGCAAGCAATGTTGCACGAATTTTTCTGGCATCAACTTGCTGGGCAAGGTGATTGCCCGAATCCTGCTCAACCGCCTCGTCAGTCAGGTTGTGGAACCTAACGTGGCGGAGGAGCAGTGTGGATTCCGTTCGGGTCGCAGCACTATAGATATGATGTTTGCGGCTCGTCAGTTGCAAGAGAAGTGCATAGAACGACACCAGCCCTTGTACTCGCTTTTTGTTGATTTCACCAAGGCATTTGATACGGTGAACCGCGAGGCATTGTGGCTCTTTTTATGCAAGTTTGGTTGTCGGCGTAAGTTTGTAAGTTTAATTGGATGCCTGCACAGTGGTATGCGAGTGCGGGTGCAGCTGAGTGGAGAGACCTCGGATGACTTTACAGTTGTCTCTGGTGTGAAGCAAGGCTGTGTCTTAGGTCCTGCCGTTTAATATATACCTTCATGCAATGTTGTCTTGTGCTTTTGATGCCGCTTGTGCTTACGGTGTTCGTGTGGAGCACCTTATTGATGGTGGGTTGCTGAACCTCCGTCGTTTCGGTGCGAGAACTCTAGTCTGTGAGACAATTATCCGTATGTTGCTGTTTGCTGATGACTGTGCGTTGTTTATACACAGCGCGGATGAGTTGCAGCATATGACTAGTGCTCTGGCTTCGACAGCGGCCAAATTCGGGCTCACGATCAACACAAGCCAAACTGTCTGTCTCTTTCAGTCTTCACCGGAGGTGCAATCTTCAATATTGCCGCGAATCAGCATTGGTGCTGAAGTATTGGAAACCACCTCCCGTTTCAGCTACCTTGGGAGTGTGATGTCGACTGATCAGCAGCTACACGTTGAGCTGCGTATTCGCGTCTCGAAGACAGCGGCAGCATTCGGGAAGCTAGAGTACCGAGTGTGGAACAATCATCAGCTTAGCATTGGCACGAAGCTGGTGGTTTACAAATCCATGGTGCTGTCTGTTGTTCCACACGGCAGTGAAACATGGACGAGGTACCGGCTAGATGTGCGATATCTCGAGCGGTTCCATCAGCAGTGTCTGCGACGAATTTTGCGGATCGGCTGGGGCGATAGAGTTGCAGACACGGAAGTTTTGCGCCGAAGTGGGATGTATGCAGTGGACTGCATACTTTTACTGAGACACCCGAGATTGCTCGGTCATGTGAGCCGTATGGATTCGACGCGGATACCAAAACAACTCTTATACGGTCAGCTGAGTATTGGGAAGCGACACGTGGGAAAACCAAAGTTACATTACCAGGACATGATTAAAGTGAGCCTCACACGTTCTAACCTTGATTGCAGATCATGGGAATCGAAGGCGGTTGATCGTGGTGCATGGCGCGATCTAATCACGAAGGCAGTTGCTGAAGTGCGGGAGAAAGCCCTCATGCATGCAGAGAAGAAGCGGCAATTGTGGAAGCGGCAAGCACCGATGAACTGTACTCCATCGACATCAAGCGCATGGTGCTGACTGACGCGATACAAAACCCTATGGCCTGACTCCTTTACTTCTGCCTTTTCAAAGAATATAGTTGTTAGCGAACTGCTCTCGCCTTCCACGGATTTGTGGGCCAATGAGAAGATTCCCAACCCTTAGAGTGAATTTGTGATTGCCACGATTTACAAGAAAGGCTCCCGAAGCGATTGCACCAACTTCCGAATAATATCACTTATGTCGGTCGAGTCTAAGGTGATCTACTATTTACCTGCGTCCGGATCACATTCGAGTATAGGAACGACTGGTAGTTACTCCGGTACTTATAACCAATTGTCCCCGTATTGCACGGCTAACCTGCTCTCTCGTGATATCGCCATTTTCCTTTCACAATCGTGTTATACTTGCGCAAGTGCTTCAACCTTTGTACTTTTAGTCATCTGTTTGGACTACCCTATACTCAGCGCTGCGGTGCTGCTGGTCTTGTAAGGTCTCACTTAAGCATCTCTGCAGGCATACTCTTCATTTACCTTCCCTTGTCACTCTACGTGACATCGATGCGAATACAGAACTGGGAGTACAGCAAATAGCTGCTGGCAGGTTTCCCAACTTCTTCTCTCGATCGCATTTGATGCTGTCGGATGTCCTGCAGACGAATCAGTTGAACCATCAATGAAGCCGCTCCCATAGAAGCCCTCTTCGGTGATGACAGTAACTCCTCAGAGCTCTTGTTGTGTGATCCACCGACAGCTATCGCCAACTTGATGAATGAGACCTTTCGTTGAACGCGCCTCTATTGAGGTGCATCACGATCCCCACTCTCGGCCTTCGATCTGATCGCGCTTCTCACGTGGTCCGAGTGATCCAACTAGATTGCGTTACGCTTTTCTGAGCCTATGGGCGACGTGAATCCATTCATTTCCCAGTATTCTTCGATCGCGCATGGTACGTTCAAGCTTTTCAGCTTGATGCGCACGCCTCACACGTGCACTCGCACCCTCACATACACTTTCAGAGGATGGTATACTGACGTAGGGCTTTTGCTGACACTGTTGGCCGAACTTCCCACCGTCAAACATAGTGGAATTAATGATAGTCAAGACAAGTCACATAGCAATCACCAACCGAAATGACGACTGATCCGCCGATTTGTCGACTCTTCATTCATTTACGACTTCGCAACGGGACTGTACATTAACGCGGTGCGAGGGTTTGCGTACTTCTTCGACCGATTGAGTTAATTGAGGGATGCCCTCGGGCCCCTTGAGAGCTACTCCTACCACTTTGCTCAATAGTTAGAGGTCAGATAAACTCAGTTTCCTCATCCTCTAGATTGGGGGTTGGAAGTGAGATGGCCTCCATTTTGTAAAACCGAATCACTGGCATCTCACGTCTGCTTTGCGAGCTGGCTTTTGAGCAGGAGGCTTTGGTTGATTCCCCTAATCATTCTCCTGTCTAGGTCTGGGCGCCCTGGCAGTATCTCAGCCCACGTACAACCATGACTATTTCTTCAGGATTCAACCACCTGCATTGGCCGTCGCGCAGCTTTTCAGGGGTCACCTTGTGCTGCATACGGCAGAGCTGATAATCGAAGACATGCTACTGCTGGTGTCACTCTTCTTCTCTTTCCATCTGTTTCTCTTACTCCGACCTTCTTTAATTTACAGCTTACTTGACAGCAGCCGCAATGCCACTGCTACTACTACTATCTGCGACTATCTTCCCGCACCACCCACTGGACACCTATCGTCGGCAGCCCCTTAAAAGTCCACACTGTCCCCTTTCCCTGGCGGATTTCAACGTTCTCACTCTAAGACAGATAGGTCACCAAGCTGCACTTGCACGCCCGTTGGACACTCTGGATATTGACGTATATTATGTGTTCGAAACTAGGATCCATGATCCTCACGGGATTGTTGAACTAACTGCGTGCGGTTTGTCTTCTCGCTATTCGCCGCACGCATCCGGAGACGCTGATGTGCTGGGGTGGGCATTGTTCTCAGCCCCAAGGCTGTCATCACTTGTTGATTGGATTATCGTGAACAACCGTTTGTGTGACGACAACAATTAAGGTTATTTCACGAAGTAGTACAAGGTGCTGCTTGTTGGTGGTTCCCGTTTATGCCCCCACCGACTGCAGTTCTGATGCTGCCAAACACATTTTCTGCCACGAAATGAACGTGCTGCTTCGCAGTGTTACCAGTTCAGATATCACTGTACTTGCAGCGGATATGGATGCAAAAGTAGGTTCTACTTGGCTCTTCAAAAACTCAGCTATGTGGTAAGTATGGACTTAACTCCGACCGCATGTACAACGGAGACCGTTTGTTACAGCTGTGTGCTAAGCACCGGCTGTTTTTTTGTAGCACCTCTTTATGACACGCTGGGCGCCGATGTGCTACTTTGCGTCCCCCTATAGCTGGCCGGCGGCAGACCCGAACAGATCACGTTGCCAGTGGCGTGATTATATTCTGGAATACCTGCGTCGACTCTGATCATATCTTGATACGCTGTCGCTTTTCCACGGACGTTACCGGGAGGCGTACAAGCCGCCTCCCTCGAATGACAACTGTGAAGTTATCCTATCCTCCGGTCGGACAAGCCTACCAGGATGCCCTTGCACCAAACTTTCGCTCTCTCCTCTTATTGACACTGACCTTCAGTAGAATAGGGTCTCTGCCGCCATGCACGAGGCTGGCGTCTCTGCTTGCGGCATTATTAATCGTCACCGCAGCTGTCTCTGGGTGTCGTTGAACCTGTTTGAATCTAGAAGAAAACTCCCAGCTAGCTCAGCATTATTTAACTAAAGCGGTGCCTGTGTGTTGACAAGGAAGCCTGGTGGATCAGCAGCTGCGGGAAGTGGAAGCATTTGGAAATTATCACAAACTCGTCCAGCTGATCCACACCACTAGTTCCAGGAAACCAGACGTCAGTGATACAATCGGATGCAGCGCGGTATCCTGATTCACAATAAGGAGCGTTGTGTGGCTCGTTGGGCAGGGCACTTTCGAGAGCAATTCATTTGGTCCCTTGCTCCATGACCCCTTAACTATTGAGGTGGTCGGTTATTTTATAATACTTGTGGACCGGCATTCCTGGATTACTGAAGAGCAAGCAGGTTTCCATGCCCGACGGGACTGCATTGATCCTGCGGCAGGTGCTAGAACAGCGCCATGCATACCGCGGACCGACAATAGCTGTGCTCCTCGACTTCAAGAGTGTGTTCGACTCAGTCGAACGATCCATTCTGTTCAAGTGATACTTGCGTGGAAAGGTGTTCCCATAAATTATGTTGCTAGGAGGGCACGGTTTCTCACACGCAAGCCAATGAAGCTGTGAATCGTGGTCACTCGATCACCTGCCTCAAAGACCCGAACAAGCTGCGCTCGAGGTCAAAGCCCGTTGACGCCAATGGTCAGATTTTAACACACCGGAAAGATATCGATTAACAGACTAGTGTTGATTTGAAATCTACTCCCATGAGCGATCAAACAATAACCAGCGCAAGGTGTACAGTGTAATTTAACTGACTTCTGCTTCATGTTTCAGTGTTTGCCGCGTACTCGCTGTTCTCGTTCTTCCTTACTGGGGGATTGGACTACTCTTGACTCTGGCAGAGTCGACACAGTATATGTGAACATTTTACCTGCGCCGTACTCAAACACTACAGGCCACGTCAAGGTCTATTATGACTTATCAGATATCTTCCCGAAAACAAGTGCCGTTCGTCAGGGTTGCCCAATCTCCCCATTTTATTCAGCTTCGTCGTGGACTCTTACATGAAGTGTTCATTTGTGGAATCCCATGATACAGGCGTTGAGGTGCTGCCAAGTGAAAAGCTACTTGATCTTGATTATGCGGACGATATTGTCCTACATTTTAACCATGTTGAGGCGGCCCAATCAACCCTTATTACCCTCTAGATTTGTCCCATCATTTTGCATGCGCTTCGCACCTTCAAAGGGCAAATTATTACAGGGTCACAAACTATTTGGAGACCCGTTGACCCTTGATGGTGAGGAACTCGAGGTAGTTGATCATTTCGCCGGCTTTGGCAGCTGCATCAGCAACGATGGGCGCATAATGATTGAAGTCAGTTCACACAGTGCAAAAGTTAGCAGTGATTTCTTGTATCTGCGATATCTGTGACATCAGAAAGGGTTTTTATTCGGTTTGAAGGGCCGTGTTTACAAAGCCACAATAAGAGTTGTTATACTTTAGGAGAGGGAGACTTGGCCCCTTCGGTCTGAAGCGCTTTCAAGTCGTTGATTATCGTTGCATGGGAAGCATTA
This sequence comes from Dicrocoelium dendriticum, assembly GCA_944474145.2. NCBI lineage: Eukaryota > Metazoa > Platyhelminthes > Trematoda > Plagiorchiida > Dicrocoeliidae > Dicrocoelium > Dicrocoelium dendriticum. The sequence goes on along the minus strand of OX104067.1, from coordinate 75,533,805 downwards.
CGGGTCTCGGATGGCACCAACGTATCCGCAACTGTGATGTGCGTAGCCGAGTGCTAGGCAGTGATAATCAGGCTAGTTCCTTATAACAATAGATAGGCACTGAGTAAGTTGCATGCGCTTGGTCCAAAAATCATTGGATCTTTTTTCTTTTTCAGGAATGTGTCCGGTAGGTTATTGTTTAACAGTACCAATGTCTGACATTTTTAGCATCCTCGCCAACACCATCCGGCGAATGCTCCTCTGTAGCCAAACCGACGGAGGGCACGTCGGACATCTAATTCCTTGATATTTAGAGACATTTTACACCTTTCATGTAAATATAAGTAAATAAATGAATAAATGTATTATCGCCATTGTACACGATAAACACCATCGAAGGCCTGATCAATTTATACAACTAGAAGTTGTCTGACTGAGGGCAATAGTTGTATTCATGACTAAATTGGTGTGCTGTCTAATGGTGCCACTAGTGCATCGGGACAGACTGTAATCTAAGAGCATTGTCACGTCAAGTCAAGAATTCGTTTTTATACACCCCTGAAGGATGAATTTTCAGCTGTAACACACACGCGGTCGAAATGGTACAGCGAACAACACTGTAACCTTACAATGTGCTCTCGGTAGTATGATTCCATTTAGCAACGAAAGCGGCTTAATAAAGGCTTACGGGTTTGTTGGAAGCCAGTCATGGGGTGAGGACAGCTTTCGTGACGATAGCAATACGGCGCCCATCGACCGGTCATCACATACGGCCAGGATATTTTTCTCAGTTGCTAGCACAGCGACCCACTTACCACTTCACTGGGAACCATTTTGCTGCTTTTTCACCTGGGTAAAGGCCGATTACCGATCGATGGAAGCATGACACGTTCAGTACGGCTGTGGTGTCTGGCTCACGTCCATTTTTCACAGCCGAACAGCGTGCGTTCCCTTGGTCTTACCCTGTGATCCATGCATGACAGGTCGATTGAGGCTGTGATGTTTGCTAACCTTCACCGCACACAGCCGAACGGCGTGCGTTCCCTTGGTTTTGCCCTCCGGTCGAGGCATGACACATTTATTGTGGCCGTGGTGTCTGGTTGACGTTCAGTTCTCACAGCCGAACGGCCTGGTGTGCCCTGCGATCGTAGGCACACATTTCACGTCTCTGTGTCCCATCTCACCCTTGCCGGCAAAGCAATTTGCGCCATTGGACAGTTAGCAATTCAGCGTACCGGTGTAGGTCAGCACCTGAGTGCAGCCGCTCCCAGCTCCGGACTAGATTAATAAAACACCCTGTACGTGTGTCCGGCTACCGCTTACGGAAGAGGATCTTGTTTCATTTGTCAGATGTAGGGTGACGCAAGGCTCGAGTTTGATAAGTTAACTTGGCAGTGAGGAATAAAGTCACTGACTACCAAACTGCGTGCCGTTATCACTTCTGCTGTCGTCTTCTAATCTGACTGCTTTTAAGTGTTTTTGCTTTTGAGTTATCTGCGTGGTAATGACTGACTGTTGCAGGACAGTGCGAGTCGCAAAGAAGTAGTTTCGCCGATGCTGTCTTATGTTTACACGATGGCCAGCCGTTTGTAACTGTATTTTGTTAGCAATATGTAGGCGCCTTAACGCTGAATGTTTATTTAGGGCATAAATATTTTGCGCTTGGCCTCCTCTCCCGTAGGTCACCGTGGTTACACGGCAGCAAAACATCACTTCAAATGACTGATATGCTGTTGTTAATAGTGACCAGGACCAGATCATTATTATCTCTCTAGTCCTCAACCTTCACTGTGTTTTTGTTCAGGGGTCATCATCATCATTATACACATCAGCTAGAGGTGGGAAAACACCTCCTCCATTATCATTCTATCTTCGCTAATCCGACTGCGCGTTTACTGTGCATGTTGTAGTCCTTCATGGTTATAGTCATTCGATATGTTTTTGTTGCGGTACCGGTCCACGCCTTTCTTGCTCTCTTCTTCGCAGAACGTGTCCCCTTACCCACAATACACGCAGGTTGAATTTTATTCCTGGTCGCCGTTTTTCCTAAACTAATGCTTTATTAATAGCTACTTTCATGCTTTCTTCTTCTCTATGGTGTGCTTCTTTTTTCCTCAGCTGCTTCTCAGGACCCCAGTCGCCCACGCAAGAGTTTACTTGAGGCCATCACACCACTGGGGCTCCGTCCAGTGACTCGTTCCAGCACTACTCCAACCCAGCTCCGGCTGTCACAGGGCGCATAAACCAGGCACCAAGTGAAGCTTCAATATAACAAGGTTGCACGCTAGTGACTGACTTGAGTTGAGGCAAAAAGTGAACTTGACGGTGATTGGTGTTGTTTTACGAGTGAACAGCTATCATCAAGTTTACCCTTTGTTTCAAACTGTCATTGACACCGGTGTGCTTCACCTTATCCGCGTACCGTGCCGTCGTTTGCTACGACATTCTTGCGTTACCGGTGTACTTGTCCCCTTTCGTTGTCTTGATTTATGTGTTGTATAACGGTCCTTTAGTACACAGTGTGTGTCACGTCTTTTCCCTTAAATTCCACGGCTATTAAGCGCACTAGACTACGAGTTTCCCTCCTAACTACAATGGTTCCCTTCAGCAGATTCGTAACTATGACCTGTAACTACGTTTACTATTCTCACAGTACTTAACGTGACCGTAAGTCTATTCCTAGATTAATCTCTGATCTCACGACATTTCCTTCACTTCAGTCAACTTTCGGTCGGATACATTTTACCAATCCGAAATTGATCGATTTGTTACGCATCATCTTACTCACCACCTTCATTAGTCTGAAGTATACTCGTCTTTGCAACTCAATGGATCTATTCGTCTCGAGGTACTCTGTTGCACCTCATTTACTCTTATAGATCACCTCTTGCTTTATCTGTCGACCTTCATCGCACATGTCGCACAGCACTCGATCATTTTATTTCTCTTTGCTGCATACAGCACATCAACCGTCATCCGAAAACTCTTATGCGGTGCTAACTCCTTTTTTGGTCGACACTTAACCATGCCATCATTATTTTCATGCTGACCCTCGTATTTGAATGCCTTCTGCATCGTGCAAGGTACACAGTGCTGTTGTACCTCATGTGTCACCGTATGGTTCAGGAACATGGCCATCAATTCGTTTGGAAGCTGAGGGAGAGAAGCACGTACAGGAAATGTTAGATACGGATGGGATTGAAGGAGCGCACAGCCCACACAATCCCGCAGTTGTTTTGGTGAAAATGGCTAATGGGAACTACCTGTCCTGTTTGCATTTTCGAAGGCGGAATCTAATCGCAAGTCGTTTCGTCCCAGTGCCATCAGTTGCAGACATTTTTTGATAGATCGCAGCACTCGAAGATATGTACGATCCTGGATGTGGCAATTTGCGATCAAACGATAAAACCGAGAAAAATGGCGTTTACCATCGATGAAGAACAATACCAATTTAAAATGATGCCTTTTGGATTATCGAGGGCCACATTTATCTTCCGACGTCTAATGCTTCTCTTATTGGGTGGCTTGGAGGACTGGCTGTATACGGGGATGATATTGTAGCGTATAGCAATCAGAGGCGGAGCACGGCGGTTATCTCGAAGCAGCATTGGAACGTATTCAGCAATCGGGACTTCATATAAATGGACCGAAGTCCAGGATTGGAAAGATTTGTGTCACCTTGTTTGGCCATAAAGTGTGTCAAGGTGAGCTGAAGCCACTGCTTGACAAAATATTGACAGTACATTACACCCCAGTTCCCACCTCAAAGCGCACTCAGAGCGTTCCTGGGCCGTGCTGGGTACTTCGGCAAATTCATCAAGGAATTTAACAATCTGATCCCACCTTTGTACAAGGTACTGAAACAGGATAAGAAATTCACTTTGACTGCAGAAACCCATCAAGTGTTTGATCGCATTGTACAGAAATTGGGAAGCCAGGAGCTGGTACTGAAATTGCCCGTTGTTGGAGGGTTGTTCACGATGGCCACTGATGCCAGCGACCTCGGAGCCAACGCAGTTTTGCAATAAACTATGGGACGATTGAGTACGCCAGCAGAGTTTTGACACCGGCAGAATGCAAATAACCATAGAGAAGAAATGTCTCGCAATACTCTGGACGTTGGACAAATGGTGACCATATCTGCTAAGTCAGTGATTTCACATCGAAACTAAGCACAAGCCTTGGGATGGATTATATCTGCCAAAGACCCCAGGGGAAAGCTAATGCAATAGGCTCTGCGCCTACAATAATGCGAGTTCACGATAAACCATGTGTAGGGGAAGGAGAACCAAACTGCGGATTTTTTGTCGCGCATGATGTACGAAGATGACTTGCCGAGTGTGTTTCGGTATTCATGGTATATTGTTGGAACAGGATCCGGGACAGTTGACGGCCGAACAACGTTGTGACAAACTCTTGGGCAAAGTGATCACTGCACGAATAACCGGTCAGTCAGTCCTAAACAAGAGCCAACACAAGCAGCTTGGACCGTTTGCGAACTGCAACTAAATGAAGCGGGAATTCTGGTGTGAACGACGGTGCCAGTGCTTCCGAAGAAACTGAGACGGAAGCTGGTGATTTCTTATGAGATGAGACGTACCGGTTACGTCAGGACCTACGATCTGCTGAGACAACGCGCCTATTGGTCGAGCACGAAGAATGACGACGGGATACACGTGCTTTCGTGCAAGCAATGTCAGCTTTTGAAAACCGACTCCGAGGAGCACAACAACCAATGATGTCGATTCCGGTATCGGTACTTCTTAAGCTGTGGTTGATCGACGCGATGAGACCGTTTCCATTAACTAGGCTGGGCAACCAATGCATATTGCTAATGATTGAGCATTTCATGCGCTGGATGGAAGCTGTGGGAATTCCGGATCAGCGGGCGACCACCATTACCCATGCCGTCATGAAACATTGGATAGCGCGTCACGGGATCCCAAAGGCTATATTAACAGATCAGAGTCTGTGCTTCAACAGTGCGGGATTTCGGACCTGCTTGGAGTAACTTGGTATCAAGGAAGTGCGCACAACTCCTTACCATCCACAAACAAATGGATTGGCAGAGCGGGACGATTGAACAGTGGCTAATGCTCTTGTTGACCTTTCGATCTTTCAAACAGGCCTCCACAAAGCAATCGCCTTTCCAGTTGATGTACGGTCGAGCACCCCGATTACCCGTGCATCTAGCAGTTGGAGTGTTGAATGCCTCCGAAAAAGTACACGATAGCAGAAGGGCGGCCAACCGTAACCCCAAAGCAACTCAGACTCGGAGGATGGAGAAGATCAAACCTACAATGACAAACCAGAGAGTGAGTTTCCAATCTGTTCGAAAGTGAAATCCATGGATTATGAATATGTGCCCACATGTGGCCCAGCGGAAATGAAACTTCTACCGAAGTGGAAGTGGGTTGTATGAGGTGGTCAGCCGACGAGGCTCAGTATGTACGATCGATCGGTAGGGAGACTCACGGCGGGTACATGCTACTGAACTGCGGTGGTACGAATTGGAAGAAGAAGGATCCCCTTCGAATGGTGAGCAGCCCTGAAGTTCACGACGACCCAGGGTAAAGGCCACGGGGACGAACACTCTCGAGGAGTAGGAGTGTGGAGGCAACAGTAAGTACTGCTGCGCCGAGTCAGTATTGTAGATGTACCAAGTAAACCGGACGATAACGGGATAATAGTGGACAATAATAACGCCTCAACAGAAGAGGAGTGCTTGGGAGCTTCCTATTTATGTGTACTAGGAATAGATGCAGAAGCAACGCGCACAAAGCAATCTCTAGGAGAGCGTTCGAAGATGATTGGGAAGGTATCAGCAGTACGCCGGTATGCAGTACCGACGCTTCGCTGCCGCGCAACCACCATTGGTCGCAGGTGAACTAGGTATACTCCGCGGGTCGCCCTGCCTCTGCGTAGGCTCGAACCCGCGCCGTCAGATTGGAAGACAGGCTTGTTATCTTTAGGCTACGGGCCGGTAAGTTTGGTGTTCAGAGTTTATGCATTCTGTTGGTGATGTTTGCCTCGATAGATTATTCGCTTCGCACCTTGTCTTCCTACAAAATAATCATGCCCTGAGCAACAGAAAATGACGTATCGGATTACCGTTACCCGCGTACCGCCGAGGAAAGCCACGTATAAAACCTTAATGGGCTAATATGCGTAGCAAACGAATCGAAGATATGTTATATTCATCCGAGAGGAACAAAATAACTAGAAGCAAAAGGGCGCAAGATCGGTTTCTCAGTTGCGCCCCATCAGCTAGGAGCCTGGTCAACACTTTGATCTGTCGTTAAGAAGTTCCCAGGTCTAAGTTAAGAGCCAATGCGAAAGTGTCGGCCAACGACCGTGAGGGATAGGCGCCTGCCTTTTAATTCAGTGGTCTCCGGCTTGAATCTGCGTAGGTGCGGCGACTTCGTAGTGACTTTAGCCAGCATGCAACCGTTGGTTGTCACATTGCAGCGAAGCACCAGTAAGATTTGCCGGTGTAGTGCTGTTGCCACTTTTTTGTCTATGCGAGAGTAAATTTGTTTGCAGTAGCTCATTGTCGTGGTGTTTCAATGCTACTATGTAAGCTGGAATGTGGGGATATGCCACAAAGCGTTGATTGGACACCAGCACTTGCCGGTAGCTAATTCATGCCTGGTCGTTCCTCTCTTGTCGGAATGTATGCAAGAGTAAAATCACCCTTCACCATTCCGACCTCTGATTTCACCTGACACAATAATAAGATAGCCGTATCTCTTTTCGAGTGTAGTCTATCGTTTCATACGAGTGAGACTATGGGGGAAGAAGACTGTCCCAACAGATTGGAGCCGATCTGTTATGGTCCCCATTTTCAAGGGAGACTCACGTTCGGAATGCAGCAATCATACATGGATCAGCCTGTTCTCAATTGCTTCTATGCCGCTTACTTCTGTCGTTATCCATTGACTGACTGGCGCGTGTGCGAATTAGATTCACGATGAACAAATCGGATTTCTTCGAAGTCCAGATTATATTGACAACATCCTCTTCTTACCTCACTTGTTGGAGCACTGCCATTTTTTGGTGACTCACCGTAGTCGTGTTTCTCGGCAGCAAAGGTGCCTTCGATTCGGTGCACCGACGTGGCCTTTGGGACTGTGTGCTGGAGAAACACGTGGTTATCGGAGCGCATAGTTCGAGCGAAGTGCTGATTCATGACAATCTATCGTCATCCTCTAACGATATCTCCGACGGTGTATAAGACAACCTTGTCCGCTGTCAGTTTTTTTCTTTAAGTTTGTAATCGGTGCAGCTATAGAAGCGTTCACTGCACTCGTTGTGGATATGCTTCTATGTGATCGACTTCTTGAGTTGGAGCTCGCCGACGACATTACCTTTATATGTGAGCTCACTAACATGTCAAGGAGCACCGGCTGTCAATCCTTTCGCGCTATGTTTTGCACCCTCAATATGCAAAATTTTCCCTCAACATTGGCAGCGATCCACATCTGCATCTGCTCTTTGTATTGTCCAGCTAGACGTCGTCCAGAAACTATCTAGACACCTGTATCTGTGCAAGTGGAAAGATAAAGTGACTAACCGTACAGCAAATTCTCCAGGCAATCCTCTTGTTTCTGCAGAAATCGTTGTTTAACGGCGATCTAACGACACCTGTCTGAACGCACAGTCTGGGCTGTAAAAATTAAAGGAGATAGGCAGAACAAATTGTACTGAAGCAACCGTGGTTTTACGTAAGTGATAATGAGGCAAAATAGAAGGTATGACTTACGAAAACGTAAACGGACTCGTAATTAGGTTCATATAACATTCCACATGTTCAGTTCAAGCAATGTGCTCACATTCAATTACGTAACACGTGGTGCATTAAAATAGTGTCGGGATGTCTGAGCTTTGCACATAAGTAGTGCAGTCATATACTAAAGGCTGAGGCAAATATAAAATAGGCAGTTAAGCAATTAATTCAGATCCTAAATGTGATGAATGGTAGTGGTCTGTCCAATCATCGTGGTTACACATGTGCATAAAAATGTACTAGAACACAATATTGCGAAGAGTACGCTTTCCGACAAATCTTCTCAGGAATTTACAATTATAAAATGGTAGGGCAGAGCACAAATAGCTGATGAAGCCAAAGAGGTGGGAGTAGTGGAATCACGACAAACAGAAACTCAAAAGTCTTGATCGATAAAGTCCATTAACAACACATGTGACAGAACACGTGTTGCTTGATCGGTGGAATGCCAAGCGCATCATCCAATCACTGTAGGCGCACGAAGTGATAAAGCTTGGTAAGCTAACTAGGGTCAAGGTAGAAGAAGCAGTTGCAGCAAAGCCTTCTGTTTGCATAATTCCTGTTGAATTATTCTGATCGCGATCGCTTCGGTCGTCCGTAAGATTTGCTTCCCAAGACTTCAGTGTACCGTTGCTGTACTACATAAAGTAATTGGAAGGTCCCAGCGGTCCTACTTTGCTGTCCGCTTTCCCCCCAGATGTTCCAGGATGGAACTGTTGGGGCGACTGACGATAGGTTTCCGCAAAGCCGCTGGACAATGCTGCGAAATGCGTTTACACAGACGCCTGGATGTGTGTCCCACGTACCTCGCACCACAGGCACAGTTAAACTGATCTAAGATTGGGACTGAACAAAAAATCTGTCTTTAACTCGTTGGGCTATAAAGGGATTGGTTTTGGCAAGGACGCGTAGTTGTAGTGATCACAACAGTATAGCAACTAGACACAGCCAACAGAAAACCATGGAGATCAGCAGATAGTCGACAGTCATCGCATCAAAATCATCGTGGCATGTTGGTTGAAGATGAGAAACACACTTCAGCTAATATTCCGCAGAAAGAAATGAACATTTTGACAAAAAGTAGCGCAAAACATGTTTAGTTTGTTTTTCACACGCAGATTTTTCTCTTTTTCATCATTTTCAATGTTTGAAGTGATAAACATGTGAATCAATACAACACTGTACACAATTCTCCCACTGATTCCGGTTGAGGGCCATATCTTCACGATTGTTAAGCCATTGGCACTCCACATCTTTGGTCCCCATCCTGGAAGAAGTACGGATCCAACAGCGGCTAGACACGACGTCAGCGATTTCATATGCTGCCGCTAAGTGGAAGGCTGACCACCACGCAGTCGCCTTCAGCCAGGTCCTCGACGAGCGAATAGAGCGCGATACGGTAGACACTCAGGTGCCATGCGTAGGACGTGACCGAGCCATCTTAACTGGCACAACAAAACCAGTTTGTTGAAGGGAATACGCATTCCCCAAGATTCGACGTCGAACATCATTACTATTAACTCAATGTTGCCACCAAACACGAGCAATCCTTTTTAAGCAACAGTTATCGAAGGCAGAAAGACGACGCATGCCTTCCACGAGAATCGGACAGGACTCGCTCCCATACAACAATACTGAGCGAACTGATGCGATGTAAACGCGGCGCTTTAGCGAGAATGAGACGTCGCGACGACGCCACAAGTGCCACAGATTGACAAATGCTGATCGAACTTTAGCGATACGAAGAGAAACTTCTTTGTTGATAGTACCGTTAGCAGAAACAAAGCTCCCAAGTTAGACGAAACTATCTACCTGTTCAAGTTGTGCACCTTCGAGAGTGAGTACGGTAGCAGGTGAAAGCCAATCCTTGAGCAATACTTTACACTTCCATGGGGCGATGCTCATGCCATACTTAGATGCTTCAACCGCCAAACGATTCAGAATGAGTTGCATACCCTGGGGATCGTCACCAAGTAAGGCGATATCATCAGCATAATCTAAGTCGGTCGCGCGCTCACTCGCTAGAAGCTCTAGCCCAAAATGTTGGAAACGTTCTTGAGCATTCGACAGAACGTCTTCGATTGTGAAGTTGAAGAGGAATGGGGACATAGGGCAGCCGTGTCGCATACCGTTATTGACAGCGAATTGCGAGGAAAGCTTGCCATAGACCCTCACTCTGCCGGATGTATGAAGGTAAAGTGCTCGTAAGATGGCGTTACATTTCTCTGGCACCCAGTTCTTTAGCAAGCAATGCCATAAAGCAGGTCGATCAACAGAGTCAAAAGCGGCACGTATGTCTAGGAATGTAACGATACTGGGCCTGTGATAAATGTGGCGATGTTCGAGGAGCTGGCGGAGCGTGAATATTTGATCCACGCATCCGCTTCCAGGACGGAAACCAGCTTGTTCTTCACGGTAGTATGATTCACGTACTGGGGATATTCTGCGAAGCAGAATGGATGCCAATAGCTTAGAGGCAACCGAAATAAGACTAATCCCGCGATGAATTGCACATGAAGTGCGAGCGCCTTTCTTGAAAATCGGGACAATAACTGACTCGCCCCAAGAGGAAGGCACTTTCTCTTCATGCCAAATTTTTGCGAACAGCGCGGTCGGTTGGTTAATGATGGTCACACCGCCGTACTTGAATAGTTCCGGAGGAAGTCCGTCTAAGCCGACAGGCTTGAAGCGCTTCAAGCGTCGAATCTCGAGGCAGACTTCCGCTTCGCTGGGTGGATTCAGTGGGACGAGCCAGGGTGGACTGCACATACTGATGGATGGTGGAGGCCAGTTGAACTGCGAGTGAAAGTGCTCGGCCCAGCTGTCCATACGCCTCTGTTGGTTGGTGATCGGAGACTCATCCACCTCACAAATGATCTCACTGATACCAGGCTTCCTGAGGCCAGTGGACCGAACGCGTCGGAAATGCCTGCGAGTGTTGCCAGAGAGGGCATCAGTCTCCATCTCTAAAGCACGCTTAGGTCACCATGTCTCGCGATCCTTGCGTAGACTTTGCTTGAGCAGACGGGGGCAGAGCGGCGCTGCTCGTTGCAATCTGATTCCGCGGGGATATCTTAGCGGCGTTCGAGCAGCTTCAGAGATCCAAGCCTTTATGGGGTGTCGAGTTAGGCCGCAGCTTGACTGTCCGGAAATTGTCATCGCTTTTCGTATACAAGTCCAGTGTTGCTCCACTTCTTGCAGTACATTGCAACTGAGTGCATATGCCAGTGAAGACTGATAGCTCTCCTGGACAGAGGAATCAGTTAATCTGTTTACATCAATGTTGAGGTGCTTCGTGTTTCGGGACCCCCCAAAACACATACAGATTTTCGCGCAGACCAGAGCATGATGTGAGTCAACGAAGGTGGACCAAAAGGACATGCAGTCTAGTGCTCTGCCGCGTCATCTGAAGCTAAGTGTAATGTGATCAATTTGAGACCACGGATGTGTTGGTGAAGAGGGGCGCCACGTTGCGGAACGCTTCTTCGTACGCCTGAAGTTAGTGCTCGAAAGAAACAGGTGGTTGTATTCGCACAATTTGAGATACCTCTCTCCGTTATCAGAGCGGTTCTCATCGAGCGCGTGGTGACCACTAAAGTGGCGTTCGTATGGTAACAGGCGGCCAACCCGTGCATTAAAATCCCCAGCAAGGACAACGACATCCGACGTTTTAGCATTAGTCAAGAGTTGATGTAGATCCCATTAGAATTCGTCCTTGACCGAGTCGCCACCGCAGTCATTTGGTGCGAACACGGAGATTACAAATAAGTTGCGTCTCTCTTCGCGCTGCTTGTTGATTCTACATGAACTCCGAAGCCAAACTGCACATAGTTGGCTATTAATCGGGAACCAGTCCAGTAGTGCTGCCTCGGCCTTGCCATTTAATGCTATACCTACACCAGCCAAACCCGCTGAGGCTGCTTCGGGATCCCCAGAAAGACGCGGGTGATATCTGGCTTCGTGGTCACTGGGGGATGTCAGTGTTAGCACAGTGCTGGGATCTTGCGATCGGGTTTCTGAAAGGCAGCAGATATCAATGTCTAGGGAATCTAGGGTGCGCGCTAAACCGGCTTGCTGTCCATTCTGAATGAGCGTCCGAACGTTGAAGCACGCCAGACGGAACGAGGATCGGGGATGAAGGAGAGCCATAGGTTGAACTCCTTGGTCCGCGGCGCAACCGGAATGGCAGCCAGATTGTTGAACATATGAATCGAGTAACGGAGAGTAGGGATTGTTAGCAAACAAACAAGTGGCGTGTGATGAAGTCGCGTGAATCTGAGAATCAGAAACATTAGCTGATGAGCAGGTTGTAATACAGTCCATGTTTTGGTGAGAGGGCATGATTCTACCCGGTTGCCCAAGCCGAAGTAGGGAGTTGAGTTAGGGGACTCTGCCCCGAGCCTTTGGCAACCCTTATTCGAGTCACCGAAGGTGTTCGATCTGGTATAAGTGAAACAATATGCGAAGTGGATGGCACCTTAATCACCAATCTTCAACGACGGTTGGAGCGCTGGGCCGAACATTTTGGTTCACAGTTTTGTTGGCCCACAGCTCCATCTGCTACCTCTGTCGCTCGCGCTGGGGCCGAGTGGTCTACCCCCACAGATTCTTTCTCTTACCAGGAAATCGAGCAGGAGCTCCGACACATGAAGCGTTATAAAGCCCCCGATCCTGATGGTCTTCCTCCGGCACTATTTAAAGATGGTGGCGCATCGCTGGTTCGGGAACTCACCGCTTTGTTCTCGAAAATTTGGGCGAAAGAGGAAGTTCCATCATCTTGGAGTGAATCGATAGTCGTCCCCATCTTCAAAAAGTGCCTGCGCACAATCTGCTCCAACTACAGAGGAATAAGTTTAGTCTCCGTCGTTTGCAAGCTGCTGGTGTCCATCATACTTCGCAGGCCATCCCAAACACGCGAATCGTTGCAACGAGAAGAACAAGCTGGGTTTCACCCTGGTCGCGGCTGCATCGATCAAATCTTCATACTTCGCCAGATCCTCGAGCTCCGCCATTTGTATCAGAGGCCAACGATTGCTGTGTCCTTGGATATCCATGCAGCCTTCGATTCTGTCGATCGGACTGTACTGTGGCACTGCCTACTGAGGAATCGTGTCCCCGAGAAGTTCGTCTCCATACTGTGTGCTCTGCATTGTCCGACCTCGGGCAAACTCAGGGCATATGGCAAGCTTTTGCCTTCCTTTGTGGTCTCCAGTGGAGTTCGACAAGGATGCCCTATCTCTCCGTTTCTCTTCAACTTTGACACTGATGATATCCTAAAGAACGCTCTGGGCGATTCGTTGAACGATGGCTTTGAGCTCCTCCCAGGTAGTTGAGTTGTTGATTTGGATTATACTGATGATATCGTCTTGCTGGGTGACGATCCATACGTCGTCCAACTTGCATTAAACCGCTTGGCGATTGAAGCATCAAAGTACGGTATGTACTTTTCGCCATCCAAATGCAAGGCTCTCTTCCAAGACTGGCTGGTGCCTCTGCCTGCACTCACGCTTGCTGGTGAGACAATATAGGTTGTGGAGAGCTTTGTCTACTTGGGAAGTTGCGTCACTGCTGGCGGGGCTGTTGAAGACGAGATTTCGATGCTCATCTCAATAGCATGCCTCGCTTTTTCTAGGATGAGGCACTTGTGGCGTCGCCACGACATTCGTCTCTCCTTCAAAGGGCGGATCTATTGTGCAACTTTTCGTGCTGTACTGTTGTACGGATGCGAGACCTGGCCCATTCGTGAAGATGACTTGCGCAGGCTATCCGTCTTCGAGCACCACTGTCTGCCGTCCATTGCCCGTGTGTGGTGGCGGCACCACGTAAGCAATGTGGAAGTTAGACTGTGTGTCTTGGGACGTGGAAGCCACTCGCTCGAGGAGCTCGTCACACTGCATCAACTGTGGTGGTTGGGACACGTATCGCGCATGCCTGTCCAGCGTTACACCACCTTCATGCGTTGTTTGCACTTGCGGGATAGGGTGGAAGAAATGGTCTGGTGGACAGCCTACAACATGGAGAAGCCGCATGAAAAAGCTGACTAGACAGTTGGCCTCGACCGGTTGTTGTCGACTACGTGGTTGGGGTCCGAGAGATGCGGATACTTTCTGGTTGAAGACCTTGGAAGCCAAGATCGATGTCAATGGCGTACGTGTGCATCGGTTTGTTGCGGTGTCCCTTCTTTCTTCCCCCCAAAAAGAACAAACTGAAAATTTTTTTCAAAAACTGTGAGTGGTATAATAGGCAAAAAAAGCAGTTCTTGTTGCTCATTTCTTATTATTCATATTGTTTTCCTATTCAGCTATGATTCCGATGGCACATTATCTGTACCACAGATTGTGTATTTTATAATATATATATATACATATATATATATATATATATATATATATATTAAATTGTTGTCTAACCATTTGCAAATAGCACCTTAGCTCTTCCGGCTTTGACTTTTGGATTGATTTACCTGCGCTAAGAGTTGCTCAGGTTCCAGGACGGATTTGTCGCTAACACCTTCCAGTAAGCACACTTGCCGGATGTCACTGCGAAACATTCCCTTGTTCGTACGTACCAGAATTCCTGAACCAGTCTGTTGCATCCAGTTTTCGCCTCTTCGATTTTGCCTCTTAGGCCCCATACCTCTGCGTGCGTACGTCATAAACTAGAACTTAATCACGTCTTTAAACTGCGCCTCTTCGCATGCCACTTTTGACGAGCCTGTAGAGTCGGTAAATAATACACTAACCAACGCCAGTACTCTCAGTCCCCTGCTACGTTCTGACGGTTTCCAGTCTGTTTTGATTCCCTTGCGTCCTATCTGCATCGTATACCTTGTGACATATGGTTCCGTGCAGCGTTGTATTTCATAAGTTGAAGTTGTTAGATGCATTTTCATACCTTATAGCACAAGTGACGGTCCCATCAAACGCTTAGTTTCCGTGTGTGCTACATTGAGACTACATCTGACTAGGTTCCTCAGGATAAACACCAAGTGCCCCTGCTTCGATGAAGACGCTGGTGAGTAGAACAGTATTCGAGTAAATTGACAACTGATCTGTTCGAAAGTCCGCTGGAGTAAACGCCGAGCAGGCCGTTCGACAGAGCGATTCGGTCGACTCACTGTGCCATCTTTGTTTCCTGATTCTTTGCTCTAGTCTGTTTCCATCTGCTTTTCAAGTGATTTTATTACACCGCTGTTTACTCGCTCTTTAACCTGCATTTACCTTTTTTTCTTCACCGAACGCATTCGTTTCACATGCCCAGAGGATGCTTTCGGCTACCGGAGGGATCCACTTTTTCATTAAAGCTGATGTTTCTGATGATGAATACGTTCCAATGGTTCCGCTTGTCCGCATGTAATCGAGGTAGTGACCTGCTTGCCTAACGCCGATTCATCGTGAGCTCGTCCAAACGTGTGACCTTTGTTTAGGTTGTAGTCTGGCTATTCAGTCATTCTTTCTGGTCGACGAGATTTGTTTATCAGTCTCCCTGTCTTGGGTAACTAGAGCATCAGCTGTCATCAGAGATACCACTCATATATGTTGAGCTAATTCGAATCCATTTAGATGTCAAAAAAACTGCAAAGAAACTTCTTTTCAAGAAACCTCATCGGGCGATTACAATTATGGGATTCATACTCATTGGTATAGATCTTACAAGCGATACGACCATCTGCCATGAATCCCGCAACCGAAGGAATGGTGACAAGTGATGTCTATTTGAATCCACTACAATTGACCACTATGCCTGAAGTCAGCTGACCAGGCTAAGGCCACGGTATGGTTAAACTTCGCACAAGTACACACTGTTTACACAGTTGCGGCTTTAGCCGCTTGATCGGAATCGTATCTGCTATATCCAGTAGGCTCTTCCTGAGTCCTTTTCGGCAGGTTTTTGATGCTACATACACTATTTTGAAAGCAACTTTCCTTGCTAAGTCATGTTCACTGTCTACTAGGTGTTCTAGGATGGAGTTGTGGACATTACTAGTAGTATCACCCTGTAATGAGGCAGGATAGTGTTTCGCTATCCGCTTTGACGGATCTCCGGCCGTGCGTCCGAAGTACCTCGCACCACAAGTGCAAGTGAACTGGTATAAGACAAAGATTCTGACTGGGCCGTAATTCTGTCTTTTAGGCGGTTGGTGATGAGTGGAACGGTTTCGCTGTGAATGCGGATTCTGGCGGCCTAGTACGTTTGGTTCGGCGCGAAAGTCAATCTGCTACACAAGAGCTCGAACTGTATGTTCCCTTTGAAAGGCACTGAGAGAGAAACGTCCTTTTATCTCACGGGCATTTTAACCCCCGACTCAATTTAGGGCTGGGAATGTTCCTTGATGAAAGCAGTTGGATACCCGTTGCTTACCATTGTCTTGAGTGTCAACTCCTTTTCCGCTTCCAGCGTCTCTGGGCTGCAAATCCTTGTAGCCCACGATAGTACAGGCAACGTACCAAGTTATCGCTGTTAGACGAGACCAAAGGCTTCTGTGCTTCTCTCTAACTCATAACAGACTATTTGCTGTTGGTATGCTCTTCAGATTTAAAACTGTGGGTCACTCGCCGATAACGCCGTGTATGTGAACACTACTCGCCGAGCTGCTGCCTAAGGCGGACTTCTGGGTCCATATGCATTCTATTGGAGGACTGCCAAGCACCGCCACATCACGATCAGTGTCCCCGTTGTTTCTCCTACCAAAGTCTAGCCAAGGCATAACCGTTAACTTCTAAGTGTGGCGCCTTTCACCCACCGGGTTGTGGGATCGCATTTTTTTCCTGAAACAAGCGTGATGAGCTAGTCAACAATGTGTACTCTTCCATCTGGTTGATTTTGCTTGGTCATGCCACGCAGCTTTCCTCTAAGAATGGCACTAGTTAGCTGCGAGGTGCATGTTTTGTCACATCAACTGGCATTTACAACTATTTCATACGCATCACCTACCGACTGTTATTACAAGGAAGAATGACACTAACCTCTTATTGTGCAGTGTGTTACCCGGGCCGCTGGTGGCACAACTGAATTCGCAATTACTTTTATTCAATCCCCGATGGGTCTGGAGGAAACCTTTTTACATTTTGCTGACGATCTACCAGCTATACTGACCATCATTTAAAAGCTCCACCCAACATACCATCGATTGTCGAATTTTGAACAGCCTACGATCTAAGGCGTAACATCTCTACTAGGCTTCCTCTGTTCTTCCGTGCTTAATTTGTGGGAGCATGGGAATACATGCTTTCACTTCCTTTTGGTATCCGAGACCGAGGAGGCATTAATCCCGAAATCCGCATTAAGGAAGCACTCTTATAAAGTCGAGAAACCGATGTGAGGTCGGTGTTTCGGATTCAGCTGATATCATCCGGTAAGTAGTACCCACTTTCGTCGTTTTTTGGCATTTCATGTATGTGAATATGACTGATCAGCACCTCAAGAAAATTAACCCATCGCAATGAGGCTGGACCTTACCGTAGTGCGATGGTTTGCGTGCTTCAGAGACCCATTGGGCTATGCTGTGGTGCTTTTTTGCACCTTCAGAGCCACTCATACCAGATTGGTCAATGGTTAGAGGCCAGACAAATATCCTCCAGGTTGAAGGTGGGAATGAGGGTGGCTCCTTATTCCTTAAAACGGACTCCTTGTAGCCCAACGCCAAACCCACTGCCTTGAGGACAGGTTTTTGAACCAAAGGCTTTGCTTGAGAACCCTAATCATTCTCCTGTCTAAGACTGGGCAATTTGACAGTATCCCGCCCACGCAATACAATGAATTTCTCTTCAAATGGTTTCTTGATGCTCTGGCCGTCGCAGAGGATAATAAACGGCGTCCTATCTGCTGCATCGACCAGGGTTGATAGGGGTTTGGATGCTTCTGCTCATGCCTTCCCATCTTCTTATTCCCTTTCTTACGCCTTTTCACCCATATCGTCCAGTTCCAGCTTCACTTTTCTCCCCCTGTTTTCAACCACCCTGATTCTTGGCCCTCCCACAACATGCTTTGCTAGGCGTTTATCTTCTAGTTTCAACTCACATGCTAACGCAGGAGCGTCACTCCGGTCCTGTCGACAAGCCGATGTCCAAGCAAGCGGCCCACCCAATTTATCGGCTTCCATTTGGAGCCCTTGATCCTCCTTCAGATTGGCATGCCTCAATGTTCGTACATTGCTACAGATCGGTCAACAGGCAGCACTTACCCGAACATTAGAGACCCTCACGATCAATATCTGCTGCTTATCGGAGACCCGTCTGCAAGACTTGTGCTCTGGGCTTACTTTGTGATCCCCTTCAGATGACGATAGCAGTAGTTTCTCATTGCGCCTATCTGGTGACGGTACGGCTTCGAGTCCTGGTGAAGCCGGTGTTGGCATTGCTCTGAGTCCCCGGGCTGAAGCTGCTCTGGTTGATTGGATTCCAATCAGTAGCCGGATGTGTGCGGTCCGATTGGCTGGCTCATTCAAAGCTTCGAAGTCGCGTGGGACTAATAGGTTTATTCGTCATCGCTGTCTACGCGCTCGCAAACCCTAGCGATTATTCGGTAAAAGACGACTTCTGCCGCCAACTGACCGAGCTCCTTCGCCACACTGTTGTGTTGGTTGGGGATCTGAACGCTCAAATTGGAAAATCATCTATTGCTGAACTGCATCTGGGTGTCCAGCACGGTGTGGGCTCCCGTAATGAGAACGATGAGCGGTTACTTCATTTCTTGCGAGCACTAACTTCCGACACAGCACCAGCCGGAGGGTGACTTGGCACCCACCATCCTTGGACGCAAATCGATCACCTTGCGATAAGTTACTGATGGATAGGCTGCATCCAGAACTGTCGTTCGATTTGGAGCACATATATGAACATGGGCCATGCTGATGCTTTTTGTCGGACGCTAACGACGACGCTGTGAGCGCATTGACACCAGCCCACTGGCGAAGCCAGCTGTTCTGTATGCCTATCGAAATACTCTAGCATGTAAGTTGAGTAACGGCTCACTGAGGCCATTGAAGGTCACTAGTCGTGTTTTCACCAGATCTTACTAGCAGCAGGTAACTCTTAATGTGCTAAGTCTAATAGCCAACATGGACTTCGGGTCTCATTGTTGTCTCTGGAACTTATAGGTGCTCGCCGGCATATTCTGGCTGGGTGCGAACACAATGAAACTCGCTAAGAGCTCCGGGCAAAACTCCATGTTAGCCTGGAGAGACCACAAATCCTGATGGTCTCTTCGTGCGTCAGAGATGGAAGTAGCTGCTGCCCTTGGCAACCATTGAAAGTTATTCCATTTGATACTGGAAACGGGCAGTACCTGGGGTTAGTGAGACAATTTATGACGAAAGTGGACAGACTATCCACAACTTGTCAAAACGTTTGGAGCATTGGGCTGAGCATTTTGAAATGCAATTTAGTCGGCGGGAATTGTTCGATTCCTCACAGGCCATTGATCACTCTGCTCCGTGGGCTGTCCCTTTGGATCCACCCTCTCGCTCAGAAGTCGAAGGTGAGATAGGATTGTTGAAGTTGTACAAGGCCGCAGAACCAGATGATCTAATCCAGCCTTCTTCACATTGGGGGATCTGCTCTTGTGGATGATTTACACGAATTACTACTAAAACTGTGAGAGCAGGAAATTGTCCCAACCGACTGGAACCGCTCCCTTATAGTTCCCACTTTCGAAGGATGTTCGCGTTTGTAATGCTGCAACCATAGTGGAATCAGTCTGATCTCCATCGCCTCCAAATTACTTGCCACTGTAATCCTTCACAGATTGACTGGCACTCGTGAAACCCAGATTCGTGAGGAGCAAGCCGGGTTTCATCGGGGTTGTGGTTGCAGCGACTACATCTTCACTTCGCGTCAGTTGTTCGTGCACCGTCACACCTATCGGCGGCCCACCTTACTGGTTTTCCTCGACATCAAAAGTGCCTTCGATTCGGTTGATAAGTGTGTTCTTTGGGACTGTCTACTCAGGAACGATGTGCCCGAGAAATATGTAAATGTTGTCCGCGCACAATACGCGCGTAGCACGGGTAGAGTGAGGGCTTACGGCAAGCTGTCGCCGCCCTTCAGTATCTCTGAAGTATCTCTGAAACAAGGATGCTCACAGGCACCTTTTTTAACTTCGCTATTGACGAAGTCATGGAAATCGCGTTTACAGGACACGACTTAGAGGGTGGGAAGTTATTCCTACCGTAACCGGGAAGTCCTGACACCGGAAGGCCAACCGCTGTCATCTGCATGGCAGGTGCCTGCATGGCAGTGGAGGATAGGTCGGGCTATATCGCATTTAGCTAACAATTTGTGTTGGTCGTCTACCGTCCTCCATGGCGCAGTTGCATAAGCTGCGGGCTAGTTGGCAAGAGCCACTAGCGGTCATAGGTTCGATCCTCCGCAGAGGACCGAAGGATGCGCACCACTGATGAGCCCTAGTAGGGCGAAACGGCCGTCTGGTGCTTTTCCGGATAGCCAGTTGACTTATCTGAATTGTCGGCTGATTGCAACGAACAAATATACTCACCAAAATCCTTCTACTCATACGTAGAACGACTTCTTGATTTGACCTTATCTGTGACAGCTCCCAGACTTGGCAAGCTGCACTGGACAGATTAGTAAGGAGGGTCAGCCGGCTCGGGCTTTGCTTTGCACCATCGAAGTGCAAAGCGTTCCTCCAAGATTGGCAGGGATCGCCTCCTGCGCTGACCCTTGGTGGGGATCATCTAGAAGTCGTTCAGAAATTCAATTACCTGGGAAGTTGTATCAGCACCCTTGGGATTGAAGATGAGATCACGAACCGTATACCAAAAGCTCGAGGTGCTTTTGCTAGACTTCGCCACCTATGGTGCCGGCGCGTCATCACTGTCGCCCTGAAGGGTAGAGTGTACAATGCAGCGGTACGTTCGACCCTACTGTACGGCTGCGAAACCTGGCCCGTTAGATCAGCGAACATAAAGTGGCTAGTTACGTTCGATCACCGGTGCCTTCGCAGTTTGGCTCACTTCTGGTGGGAACACCGCATGAGCAACGAGCCAGTCCAACGCTTTGTTTACGGCACTGGAAAAGGAAATGAACCGCTCAGCACCGTCATTTCACGCACCAGGCTCCGATGGCTCGGCCACGTGTTAAGCATGCCAGCCCACCGGCTCCCGTGACGTACGTTGTTTGCTCGCCAGGGGTGTGGATGGAAGAAGAGGAATGGTGGCCAAGCGATGACTTGGTTGAGAGGAATGAAGTCCCGCACTGCGAAGCTGGCTTCGATTGGACCGTCACGGCTCCCTGGTTGAGGTCCAAAAGCCGAATAACACGTTTGGTTAGATACACTTGCTGACATGGCTAGGAGCTGACCTCAATGGCGTTAGTGCTGTGAGTTTCTTTATCCCTCCCTATCCCTTTTAGCTTCTCTAACCACGGTCTCATTTCTTAGCATAATATAATTTTGTTGCCTAGTAGCCGACTGGCAGCTTTCCGGAACGGTGCCCATCCGTTGCTAGTAGCTCATCCGGCATGCAACTGTTGCATTTTTTCTTCTGTGTATTGCGAAACATAGCTGAGGTGTTTTACACATCTAGCTTACGCGTATACTAATAATAATAGTAATAATAATAATAGGGGAAATTAACACCGTATCTATTGTTGTTTACCAACATTTTTGATACGATATCCTCAGCTTTGCTTTCTTCAGGCCGAGTCACTTTTTGAAATCAATCGTATACATAAGGATGCCTTAAATATTTATCATGTAACTTCCCGACTCCCACCAGAATTATTGCTCTTGGCCCAGGATATCCTGAAACCAAGCCCTACGTACCAACAACTAAGAGACTTGTTAGTTCGCGAGCTTAGCCTTAGTAAACGTAAGAGAGTGCAACGTTTACGCACTGAAGAGCAATTAGAAGATCGCACCCCTACGCAACTCCTGTGAGCCATGCAAGCCCTGGTAGATGATAACTCTCCAGTGAATTCCATTTTTAAGCAGCTATTTATGCAACGCCTCCCTACACATGTGCAACAGGTATTGGCTAACGCTCATCAGGATACCGAACTGAAAGACTTAGCCCTTATGGCTGATAAAATAATGGAGATACAATCGCCAACGATCCTAACTTTATCGTCTCGTGCATCTGACGATCCACTCGTAAAAGCTGTGCGCTCCCTGCAGGAACAACTGGCTTCCATTGCCATCGCCAGACGAAAGAGCAACTCTCGACCTAACCAACGGGGTACTCGGAGTGTTAGTCGTTCCCGTGGCATTTGCTGCTACTACCGGAGGTTCTGTAACAGGGCTCAAAAATGCATAAAGCCGTGTCGATTTTCAAACTCGGGAAACGAGCACGCCAACTCATAATGGCGACGACGCAAGCCGGCATATATGAGCCAGGTCGACTCTTTTATTTGCGGGACGTAAGATTTGGCATGCGATTCCTCGTAGACACTGGTGCCCAAGTCAGTGTGGTGTCCCCACTTCCGGAAGATCTGAAGCACTGCTCGGTATACAGCCTGCAGGCAGTAAACAGTGCGCCAATCCGATCCTATGAAGAACCTTTTATCATGTTGAACCTTAGTCTCCGCAGGACTTTTCCTTGGATTTTCCTTGTGGCTAAAGTGCCAACTGCAATCCTAGACCTCGATTTCTTTCAGCATCAGGGCATTATTGGCGATCCCAAACAGCGTCAAATTATCGATGACCTAACGCAACTATCACAGGCTAACTTCAAAAGTTCCATTATGTCTGCATCCGCAGCTTGTCCTACTCAAGCCCTTCCAATGTTTTTTATTTGGAGTTTTTACTAGAATTTACCACATGACGAAGCCTGGATACCAACCTGGGGATATCAAGCACGAGAGCGTTCACAGGATAACGATAGCAGGTAGTCCAGTTTTTCATCGACCACGGCGATTAGCGCCTGATATACTTTCCGTAGCGTGTGCTGAATTCGACCATATGTTACAGTTGGGCATAATACGTCCATCCAGCAGTATGTGGGCATCGCCGCTACATATGGTCTTGAAGAATAGATCTGGAGATTAGAGATCTTGTGGGGATTATGGGGATCTGAATGCCATCACCGTCCCAGACAGGTATCCCATTCCGCATCTCCAGCATTTCTCATCCTCCCTGCACGGAAAGAAAGTGTTCAGCAAGATAGGTTTAATGTGGGCATGCCACCAGATTCCCGTCTATTCTCAAGATGTTCCTAAGACTGCCGTCACCACTCCCTTTGGCTGATTTGTGTTCTTGAGAATGTCATTCGGTCTTCGCAATGCAGCTCAGAGGTTCCAAAGTTCTATGGATCCCGGGCAATGCTGGTCTACAGCAGAGCAAAGATTCCCATTACGTTATTATGAATCAATATCAGAAATCAGTTCAGGGTGAAGGATTCTTTTTGGTAAACTCCCATCGGACCCAAACGTTTACATAACACTGATTGTGGGGAAAGCGTCAACTCGGCAAGCAGCGACCGCTGCTGGCTGATATTTTCATGGCGAAATTGGAACACGGCCCACGCGACGCACATCCGTGAAACCGAAATGTACGTAAGGTATGTTGACGACACCTACATACTTTGCAAATCCGAAAAACATGCGGAACAGTTGCTGAGCTTTCAATGACGCACACGAGAATCTCCATTTCACATGTGAACACGAACTCGGAAACCCATTACCTTTCTTGGATGTAGAGGTTATCCGTAACTCGGACGGATCATGCAGCAGAAAGGTACACAGAAAGCACACATGGACTGGGCAGTACACTAACTTCTACAGCGCAGTACCACTATAGCATAAGTGGATTTTAATCCGATCTCTCGCCTTCCGGGCGCGCAGTATTTGTACACCGGATACCGTCAATGAAGAACTACAGAGAATCAGCGACGCCCTCAGGGAAAATGGCTATCCTGATAAATTTATCATGAAACATTTCAAGGAACGCAATAGAAAGCCACCTAGGAGCATTGCTCCTAAGAAAGAGCTTTTCATACATATACCCTTTAAGGGCGACTCTGCAGCTGATATGTTATCCAGACGCCTGAAAGATGCTGTCGAGAAAATTTATTTCGCGGCCCGCGTGAGAATCGTTTTTCACAACAAGCCGTTGCTTACGAAACCCTTGAAGGATATACTACCGTCGTTGACCCGTTCAATGATCTTTTGTCAGTACTCGTGCTCCTATGGTGCACGATACGTGGGTCGCACGACGAGGCGCCTATCTCAGAAGATTCGTGAACACATCCCGGCATGGTTTTACAAAGGCGAAATGAGGTCTTCAGACAGCTCAATCATGTCGCACCTCCTTGAATGTAGCCATACAGCTTCAGAGAATGACTTCAAAGTCATTTACTCACCACCTGAACGCTACTCCCAAGGATTCCGCAAACAGCTCTTATCCATCGCCGAGGCTATCTACATTCACCATCTGAAGCCGGAATTATGTATACAAAAACGATTCATACGGCCGATACTACTACCTTGGCCAACGGACACTGTTACTTAGTTATTTGGCTGTTATCTTACCTAATTACTTTGGACTAGTGAGCTTTGTGTATGCATGTTTATTTAGCTTACTTAGTTTACCATCTCTATCTCTGTCCCAAGTTCCCGATTTCGAGCATTCAAACAGTCCATAAGTCAATCCCAGCCAGAGTTGACGCTTTCCCCACAATCAGTGTTATGCAAACGTTTGGGTCCGATGAGAGTTTACCAAAAAGAATTCTTCACCCCGAACTGATTTCTGATATTGATCCTATGGGTCCGGTCATTCGCGAGCTAGATTTCGTTTTCGTCTACCTTGACGATGTCTTGGTTGCAATTCGGAACCAAGACGACCATTTGCGCCATCTGCGATGACCTTTTTGAACGATTTGTGCATTATGGCTACTTATCAACGCCACCAAGTCAATTTGGAGTCAATACGGTAGACTTACTTTGTCACCCTATTTCCTCCGCCGGAATTGCACCCCTACTTGACAGAGTGACAGCCATCAATGAGTACCCCAGACCTACTTCCCTCAAAACGTTACTCTGGTTCGTTGGTATGATTGACTTCTGCAGAAGAGTCATTCCGCACTGTTCAGAGTTAGCCCAACAAATTTGATGCTAAACCATTAAGCTTTACGGAATCAGCTAAACACGCATTCAGTGATCTAAAACACCAGCTAGCAACTGACGCTCTCCTCGTTCATCTAAATCCTAAGGCCCCGTTACAGTTAAAGGGAGATGCTTCAGATGTAGCAGTAGGTGGTGTGCTACAGCAGCGACAAAGAGGTAAGTTGTATCCGATTGACTTTCTCTCTACGAAACTACAGCCTGTCAAACGACGGTATAGTACGTTCAGCAGAGAATACTTAGCTAGTTATCTTGCTGTGCGTCATTTCCGACCTTACTTGGAGGGACGTACATTCACGATATTCACCGATCATAGGCGTTCTGCTTCTGATCGTCTTTCCTCACGACAAACTATACAACTGGATTACATTTGTAATTTACCCCTGACATACGGCATTTGTCCTATGCGAATAACGCCGTGGCAAATGCCTTATCCCGGGCGGAAAACAATATCTTGGTTGAGCACTCCCCCATTGATCTCCAACAATTAGTCATAGCACAGCGTCAGGATAAGCATTTCCTCCAACAACTGTAACGAACTAATTTACAGTTGAAACCCATTCCGCTGCCTGATAGTTCAGATATTCTGATTTTTGAAGTTTCTACAGGAAAGTCACGACCTGTAGTTCCACCGACCTATCGGCGAATCATCTTCGATTCACTACATGGTCTATCACATCCAGGCATCCGCGTAACTCGCAAACTCAATTCTGATCGTTTTGTTTGGCTAGCATTAAAGAAAGACATGCAGTTGATGGGGAGAAATTGTCTCCCCTATCAACGTTCAAAAGTGCAGCACCATATACAGGCATTACTTGGCATTTTAGCCGTTCCTGATGCACGTTCCGGTCACGTATATATGGATGCCATCAATCCGCTACCGCAGTCGAATAGATACAAGTACCTACTGACTTGTATCTATCGTTACAATCGTTGTCCCGCGGCAGCACCCATCGCGGACATTCCTGCAGAGACATAAATTTGTGGCTCATTAGATTGCTCATTATGGTGTACTATCCACCAAAAAACTGATCGCGGTGCGCAATTTGAGTTGACGCTCTTTCAAGAGTTAACCAATACCAAGTGCATAAGAACAACTGCGTAACACACATCAAACAACGGGTTAATCAAACGTTTCCATCGCCACCTCAAAACCTTTTTGATAGCATCTTCTGACCCTACTCGATGGACCGAAAAATTACCACCGCATTTACTAAGTCTGCAAACGACTCCTAAAGCAGATTTAGGTTCCTCTACCGCGGGCTGGTATACAATGCCAACTAAGAGCCTCTGCCTGACCTCGCTCAACAAATTGACGCCAAAACCGAAAGCTTTTCAAAGGCAACTTCACGCTTAGTGCTACTAAGTTAGCGTGTTACAACAATCAAAATAACCTACTGTACATCCAAGTTCACGTGGGCATGAATTCCCTCTCTCCCTGAGGGGTTACATGCACGCACTATCAGTGGCACTCTCATTGGTCATGCGCCCTTACTCAATGGGACTCCCTGGATGTATGCACAGGGCTAGATGTATGCGTCTATGGGGGAGAGGTATGCTCCCGAGTAGGTTGACACATAGGTGTTAACGGAAGGCAGACAAACATGAGAGTGTCAGTGCTAGGGGTCACCAACAATACTCCTGACTGTAGCTGGTCAACCTAGGATGAGGTGTTTGCACGTTCTCCGGCAGCACCAGTTTAACAGATCGTTTGTCGGAAAAAGTTACCGGCCGGTAGCCGGTGTCCCTGTGCCAAATTTCCAACGCTCTCCTATCAGCCGAAACGTATCGAGCGCACAATTTTTGCTTAGTCCAAAGTGCACAGTACCAGTGGCACATTTAGGCTCCAGGTTATTATTGCCTCTGGTGGAAACAACATACCACATGAAGACAATACTAATATACGCATTTCTCCTCAAGTGAACAGCTGTGGCAATATTTGGCACAGAACATGCACGCACAAGTGATGTCATGCTCTTGCAAGGGCAATGTCACGTTATCTTCCTATATTTGTCTGCATTTCTGGCGAGGTATTTGCCCCATATGTTTGTCTTATGCGATGGTAGGAGGCAAAGTTGCAGTTTAAGTACGTTGTAGACACTGCTGCCTAATTACATTGTTGTCGCCATTGGCTCAGTGACATAAGTCGCTGACTCGCAAGCGTAAGGTCGTGGGTTCGAATCCGACAGGATTCGGCGGGTGCGCGCTACTAACGAGTCCCAATACGATAAAACGGCCGTCTAGCGCTTTCCTGGATGTGTGGTGGTTGTCTGGCTGTGTCTAACTGCGACGAATCTACACAAAACCTTATAAAGCCCTGTACTACTTACAAATACATTGCGTGAATTGGTGATATTATACCCATTAGACATTATCTGGGCTTTCATTGAATGTATGTTCAAATGACCTTCCCCACGAAAAGAGGACATAATGGTGTCCAGGTAGAGGTAACTTCCCAACTTACTGCGAAAGGATTGCACAGCCTCACACGACCTGATGGTGAATGGCAACCGATTCCACAGCGAAGCATATATGGTGAGACGAAAGTTAGACCGCAAATTTGTTTTGCCTCGTGGTATAATCAGGGTAAGGTCTTTGTTACATAGGTCTCGAGTAATTGTGCTACAATGTTAAGGACAAAGCGATTGCAATGGGTATTGCCATGAAGCAGATTATGCAGCAGTCTCGTTATCTTTTAGTCTTCGCAGCCAAAGCGGATTGAGATGGTGTTGCTGGCATCGCTCCTAATACGTGCTTAGTAAACGACCGTTGAAGGCTTTCTATAGATGTTCGGTCTGATTTCCTCATATGGCCTCAGATTATGCTGCGATTTTCCAGGATGGGACGATCAAGGATTGTACGTAGTTCAACTGTAGCTGTGATTGTATACATGTTATGGGAGATGTAGCGAAGGATTGTCTAGCTCGTGCTATCTGGTACTCAATCTGTTCAAAGAAGTTGAAGGTACAAGAATATCTGATCCCGAGGTCACGGGTAGACCGTTGTGCACAGATGCGTTCGCTATTACGTGTGATGGATACTTCGGGTGTCAAGCGACCGTAATATATGATACTTGACTGCTGTACTTAAACTTCATCATCCACCTGTCGCACCAAGTCTCAAGCGAATGAATGTGTTCTTGAACGAGTGGTAGCACATTCTGAAGCTCAACTCCTCGGTACTTGTAGACAAATGTTATATCAGTAACAAAGAAATACGGCACGCCATGTTTGCTAATCGAACTGCTATCATTGACACGAACAAGGGAAATTAATATGCCGAGTGAACATCCTTGTTTAATCCCGCTGGTAATTAAACGCGGGGTAGAACAATAGACGCCTAAGGTGACTATTTTAGCGGGACCATTAATTTATGATGCTAGCTAACCCATTAATGTGTTGCGGACTACAAATAAAGCTTGTTGATTCGGTAACCGACCAACTGAATATTTTTCGCATGTGCAAGCATAGAATTAATATGACATACTTTGAGTCCATGGAGTCCGGTATGTAGTTCAGGTAATGCAGCTACCAGAATGTGCATGATCGTTAGTCAAGGAAACAATTTTAGGACCTGTCCATCAGCTCTAGTGAGCTGCTGAACCTCCTCACAGTTTCTTTGACCAATTTCACGAATAATCCGACTATTATAAGTGTTTTGGCTTGACCTGTTATTGTCCATCTTCTGTTTTGCGCAGTCCTTGTGGCAAGGGCTGATGAACGCAGTGTTCCATTGTTATGCAAAGTACTTGGATCCCAGTGAAACGACAAACATATACAAAAGAAGTAGTGATATATCAGGCCCTCTCAGTTTCATAGCGAATGGGGGAATGCCATCAGCTTCCAGAATTGAGCAGGGTTGAATAGAATGTGTTGCTTGGCGGATATTACGGAGAGTAATAGCACTTCAGGTGGAGCCTTAGTGTAATTATAGCGTTAGTGTCAAGGGTTATGTAGGTGGAGAAGAAAGAGCTAAATGCGTCTGGATGTCCTCAACCATTCCAGTGGTCAAGGAAACGTGTTTGTTGGATCTTCAACGGAGAAGTCAGACCAACTCTTTTGCTTTAAATGCCATTCGTAGGGTTGCTTGATCTTTATGTGTTCTCCCCGTCAACTGTAATTGCTTGATTTCAGAGTTGAGTCGGTGCACCTGTGGAATCATCATAAAGTATCCTATCCTTTTATAGCGCGCGATCGGTTTGCTGGATTTCTGACACATTGAACGTTCGGCTGTTTCTCCTTACACGTTACTGACTCATTTTTCTTGTTCAGCAACGAGGGTTATGACTTGGTGAAACTAATGATAGAAGTGATCCACGGCTGTGCATGCCATGTTGGAGAGAAAGAAGGCATCTTAATAGCAGGGTCGGATTATTTGACCTAAGGGTTTCCAGTGTATAGTAGTGCATGGATAACGTCATCTGCAAGGAACACCTTTGAGGACATACCTGCGACGCTCACCTGGCTACGGAACCAACACAGAACAATGAAATCATCCGCACTTCGCAATCCTGGCACACTAAATAACCCGGAAAACTAATCGAATCAATACAAATCACCTGAGTCGTCCGACTTCAACAGCTCCAAGCATTTTTGCTCGACCCCGAAGGAGACAACTACACAACCCTAGGCAACAAATTGGCGAAACATGACTGCGAATATCCGCGAGGATAATCGGTCAGGTGCAATCTTGTCAATGTCATATCACCGGTCGGCAGTGTTCCAGGACGTGGTGGGTTTTCGCCTGGAAAGCGTTCTCCCTACATAAGCCACAAGTGTCTGTTTAACAACACTGCGACGTGGCGGATGTGACTCGCCACTCAAAAAAATCACTGCCTCAACCACGCATTGGCAAGTTGACAGATACCACATCTCACAAATTCTGTGCATATATCTGCTCTCGTACGACTACGCCTACATATTTGATCAGTGACATGTCATTATTCTTAAATTAGTTTTGCAGCTTTTTCCTCATGCTTCACTCACCTGACCCGCACTGTGTACACAAACTCATCGGATTAGTTTCTCACCAACATACTCCACATTAATGATCTAATTCTTATCTCTACACCTCGCATTCAGTGAAGATAGACTTCATACAATATGTGGGCCATGTGGACCCACACTACTGATTCCATCTGTACTACTCCCGCTCTTGGTCCTGATAATCATACTATCATGTACAATATTGCAATATGCTGACCATGCCCAAAAGGCGTGTCTCGCTTTGTCGAGAATAAAATATTTATTTATTTAGTTAATACTGCGACTGGTGTAGCACGAAGGAGGTACTAGTTTGGTGGCCATTAGGACGGTGCATGTTAAGAGTATCATGTTGACGTCGTTACCAGGGCTGTTCTCTGAAGCGTCTCTCCGTACATTGCCCATACCCAATGTAAACATCACGTCTAATGTGTTCGTCAACCTAGTTAGTAAAGTAACCCACTGTGTCCAACCACCTCTGATTAAATAAATGAAGACTCTGTGTATAGACAAGGAGGTACGGGAGTACCAGTGAATCTTCGGTACGCTGAAACCAACTACAAGTATCTTTGTTAGTGCGTCTATTACGTTACGAAATCGGAGGTGATACGAGCAACATTCATGATTGATGAGACGGAGAATAAGGAACATTTGCCAACGGTGGATGTTCAAACTGCTCAGCCGCACATAAGTGATGCAGTTGCATGAGGCACCCTCCACCTTTTGTTACCGCGATCTTTGCGAAAAAGGTGTCAAAAGGAGGGGTAATTGGATTACGGTCTAATATATCAGCGGGGTACCACGTTTCAGTAAGAAGGATTGCTTGCAGCTCGTTTGAATGTGCAAGCATGCTTAGGTAATACCGTTTGTTTATAATCCATCTGAAATTAAGCAAAAGTAATGAAAACATCATAAATAATGGAAGCAGTATTTGCGGAACTGCTTTGTGAGTCATTGTAATCGCGGAGTATTTGAGTGATAAATATGTGTGGGAGCATTGGGAACGAATCCATTGCTAATAACCTTGCGGGTAGCGGTAGTGTGCCGTCCGCCATCGCCCGTAAGACCTTGTGAAAGGAGAGGGTTGAAGTAGCAAGGATACATTGCGGTTGACTTGGCACTGAGCTTATCTGGTCATGTGAAGAAATCGCAGAAATGACCGGTGCATATATTTGGTAGCTGCCGCGTATGTAGGGAGTTTAAATGGCCGCGGCTCCAATCATATATGGTTGGCGACATCCGGTTTCGGATTTGCCTGTCACTGTGGCCAGCCACAGGACGCCTGCGCCTACAGAGAGACTATGGGTGGCTTGCGCTGCACCACCCACAGCTCCATCCACACATCCCATATCCAGTGTAAATCCGAAGGAATAAGACAGAGAGGCATGTGGATGGGAGCCACGTTTCATCAACGGAGCCGGCTCACACTCCTTCACAAGCAAACACACGCACACTGTATTTGGGGAATCAAGCGCACACAAGGCGGTGGCTAGACCGTAGTCCGCTCCACACTGACTGCATGGAACCACTCTTTGACCCTAACACGGCCACAAAGACCGTGCACCCCGTCCCCTCCAGCAACGACCAACTGTCTCCTGGAGCCAGTATGGACGAGGTAGTGGGTAATAGACAGGTAGGCACCTTGTCAACATGCACATCAGGCGCAGCCACACCGGGGATATCAAGCAACAGCCATTCACTTGAAACGACAGGATGAAATAAAATAAATCCAATAATGCATACAGACACGGTGGTATAACTCTTCGCTAAATTAGCATATGAAGTAAGTTGGTTAGCAACGAATCCGCGATAAGGAAAACATGTCCACAAGTTACTTAAAAATGCTGCAAACGGAACAAAGTTACCGAAGATAAGCGCAATTGGCGAAAGCAACGTGGCCAGTTAATAGAAGATTAATCAGGTAGGCAGGATAAACCAAATAAACTGGAATGAAATTTAGCCAGCTTAAAATGATCTATTTGAATATATATATATATATATGTGTATACATATATATATATATATATATATATATATATATCACGAATGGCTATCTGGTGAGCGATTGCTTGAATGATTCGTCCTCAGACTATTACAATCATATGGATACAGCAATGAATCTCGACCCAGTTAGTTCAAAACGACTTGATCACGTGATGGTCTATGTCAGAGTTGAGAAAACGAATTAGGTCTTAGAGTGGTAGTTGATTGCTACCGCCTCTGACGCAGCCAACTAGGGCATTGTCCGTTGACAGCGTCAAGGGGGCGCCGGGACCATTAGTAGCGCCATTCTGGCCCACATTGTGGACACCGGCCATTAGGTGGATTGGAAACGCGCTTTCCGAATAGTTTAGATGGTTCCGCCGCACCGAACGAAACGTTACCGCCTTAGTACTCTTGGGACAGCTGAAGCAATATGCATTCGATTGTTCCAGCCGTCCTTATGCCCACGGAAGAAGCTGGTCCAGGCTTTCCATCTTCCTGGCCAGCGAAGAGGGAAGACGCCCAGGTCGACTGCCTTCGGTCAGGCGCGGTAGCAAACAACTGAAAGCAATTGCTCACTATATGGCCCTTCATTCTAGAAACTTTAATGGGAATTTTCAAGTTACATATATATATATATATATATATATATATATATCATATATATACATATATGCATCATCTCCTGGGACAACTGCATAATGTCAGCCACACGAGCGCGTTACAGCGCCTTGTCTGATAATATCACTGTAGCCGTTTACATGAAGTGTGAAACCGAGGACATAGAAACTGTGCTCCGATAAGCCTGCTGATCATACACCCCACGTGCCTGCTCATTTTCGTTGCAATCCGGTTGAGCTGAAGCGAAGAAGAATAAAAGTGACTTCTTACGATCACATGGCTAGCACCGCAGTTGTCGCGTACTCCTTCAGTTTATGGACGCTGTGACTGCGACGGAATGTTTTAAAAGTCGGTACAGCTTGCGAAAAGTACGGCCGTCAAACACTGCTCGTTCTGTTAAACAAACGCCTGTTCAAAGAGAATTCTGGCGGAGCCGAGCCTAGTTGTCTCCTAATGCAATACAAATAACAATGTATGGAATAGGCACACGTATTCCAGGCCGGTGATCCACACCAGTCTGGAAGTCACAGCTGGCTCACAAAATGAGACCATTTAAATGATTATGAATGCAGATGGAACCTCTCCATTACATCCAGTGACTTGACTACTAGCCTCAAGGCTTCGTCAATCTGATCACTCGACAATGAAACACATCACTTTGCTACAAAGACTGCCGTATTGCTAAATGCCACATCATCGCTGAAGGCAACACGGCAGCGCCAATAAATAGTGGCGGCGCACGAAGTTCACTCGGGTAATTCAGGTAAATACGGAAACTATCCAAACGCTGTTCTTTCATTTACCGACGTCCTTGCAGCTTGTTGTGAATAATTTACAACGGGATCCGCGCACGCTAACCATGACATGGACAACTAGTACAGGCAGCCAAGTAAGCCGCTATTTTTGCACGCGGTGACATACATTGCTGCCGACGCGCAAGCTACGCCGATACATGTTGTCATCAGAAAGTAGCGAGATCTGAAGCCTTGTTGGACGATATCATTGGCTCCACAACGCATGCTTACAAGGCATTTCCAGTGCTTGCAACAGCACAGTACGCAGGCGGCGCTTATAGTGAAGCGCAAGTGTCTGTCATGTCAAGGGTGGATTTAAATAGCAACTTCGTAACTTGGTGCCAAACCACCTGCTCAACAGCGTATTACCTGTGTTATCGATTGACGGAGGCGATATCTGAATCTCCTGCCATTGTAGTCTCTTTAGTATAACATCGTTCTGAACACTAATTTCTTAGGGACGTCGGGCACCAGTGCATTGCCGGTTTTCACGTTTGAGTGCTTTGCTAGAAACTTCTCCGCATGTCCATTTTCACGTACTATATAGGAGACGCGTTGCAGCTCACATGTAATCGCTTCCTCTGAGCACAGCTGGCTAGCTATCACAAAGATGGTACGAACCGAAGCTTGTTTGTAATTCACAGGACACTACATGTCAAACATAGGGTAGTGTACCATTTAGGTTTATTTTAAGCGAACATCCAAAATTGGAAGGCGTTGTAAGACGCGTTCTAAACTGTAAATTCGATTGTGGCGTAACAGTTGCTTAGCGCCAACAGTAGTTGTTCTGCTTGCCCGGCAGTGTGCACAATGACAAAAGTATCATTCATGTAGCGCTTATATGAATGCATGTGGTGTATATTACATCTTGATGATCTCTGTATGCAATCTATCCAACCCACTAAGTATATGTAAACGGCTGACGAAAATACGCGGAATAGCTGAATTCAGATTATCCTGTCGAAACGTTGTTCTTTCTTGCTCTTTTCACACTGGCAGTTGTTCGTTGTGTAGTTCAGCCTACTGTGCTCTAAATACCAACAGTCTTACTCAAGACTGGCAACCACTCTCTCCGCTTTCAACGGGCCGACGAGATAGGCAACAGGAGAGGTACTCACTGAATGACACACAGGATGCATTTTGTAATGTCGAAGGTGAAACAAGCGTGATTTCGGAACGACTTGACAGACAAAATATGAATGGTAAGCAGCGCAAAAGAATAACCAAAAACAGAACCTCAGACAACCGAAACATATATGATGTAGTATTAAAAGGGGCAAATCGACATTCCATGATATATAAACTAAGTAAGAGTACCAGGATTAATCTACCTAAGAATCGTGTACCATGCATCTTGTTTTGTGAAAGAACTCTTAATTGTCTCAAAACTATAATTTCTTTGCACATAATTGTGGTTGAACTTAGGAGCGTGCAGTCACGGCTAGCGTTATATGCGCAATCTCCGCAATTGTGGCAGAACCAGCGTCCTGGATCTGTGTCTGCCAGTTTCGAGGAAGAGTGCAATAAGTGGGCCCGGTTCAGAAATACTTCGGTCAGCCTCCGCCTAGTACACCATGATTCCTAACTTAGCCCGGATCGCATAGTAGGGTAACTGTGGGTGACACCAATTGTGGACGAAATCTGTTTCACTGCACTCAGAGGACAACATAAGCAGGCAACCACGGACGAAACCTTGATGGCTGCAACCGTCTAAACCAGGCTTGACTGTGTTCCCCAAGTAGGCCAGCATGGTAAACACGTATGCACCAACGCACATGATGCGGCATAGGCGGGCTGTTACTGTGCCAGGGGCTGGTGAACCAGACACTCAATGTCATCGCGCAGCCACAAGCAATACATGAAAGGCCTGTCTGGAACTCAGGACTGATGCTTACCTGGTCTGAGCTGCGGCAATTGACTGGATCGTTAGCGGAGTACCCATGCAACATGTGATGACTGTCTGAGTGCTGGGATTGTCTGAGTGTTACTGAGTGTCTGTTCGTACCCAATACGTCAACTGACTCAGCAGACTGCCGTGCAACTGCTGTGTGTGTGAATTCAGTGCCTCTGTGATTTCTGCTCTGTACTCTGGTTGCATCTGAATTCCTCAATAACGGATCTTGCCAACAGTTCGTTGTCTTCTGCCACTTGCGGTTGCTCGTAAACTACGCGTTGTTAGTGCGATACACTAAGAATATCGCATTAAGTTAATATTAGGGATAGGTAGCCGGTGGGTGATCAAAATCTTATGTCCTTAACATCATGTCAAGTAACGCAGTGAGTAAGGCCTATTGTTGCCTTACGTCCAACTGGCCATATTGCAGAAATGACTGGGAAATATTCGCATCACCGCTGAGATGGCATTATTTGGATACAATGTGACATAGCTGCGCCACGGGAATAGCGGTGGATTCGTTCCATGAGGATATAAATGCATGTCTATGCAGCATTTGCCGTGTAACTCGACAAACAAGCCACATGCATGAAAAGGAACAGCATTACTCCTGCTAGCATATGATGGAAACAACATGTCTGTCAGTGCGTCCCATGGGGCTTGTGCTTTGACCGCGCCGTATCAAGTTCACGAGCAAGATGGTGCATTGGGTGCATACCCAGTGGAAAATCGCATTTCTGATGAACACCAAACTCTCTCAGGTGCGCACAAACCGTCGTAGCTTCTGCAATAACCTAAATAGATGCATAAGTCAATGAACAAATAATTAGCGCAGCGCTGCGGAATGTCGGCATTGCATCTATTGGTCTGTCATACTTCCTTCACAATTACAAATTCTGTGAAGGCCTGTTATAGCTTTGAAGGGTACTTACGTTCATCTGCAATTATAATAATGCTACTACTAATAATAATAAATGGTATATTTTCTCGTGGTGCCGAGAAACCGAGTCCACGAATGGACGGATCATAGTTATATTGCAACATGTTCAGGCATGCGAGGCTGTCAATTGTTTGGGTTTTTACAGGGTTCCAATAGGGATAATTTGCGCATATCTTCATTTGGTACTTTTCTGCCCGGATGCTACTAGTTCGCGGGCATTCGCACTTGGTTGTTTTCGTTACAGCTTGGTGGTGCCATGGTGGCGGCAGTTTGATGGTGGGGGGGGGGCGTATGAAAAAGAGTGTAACAGTTAGATGCACTAAACAAACTCAGATGAGTAATACACAATCTTACTTAACAGACTGTAGTAATACAGTTGGTGCTATTTGCGAGTAGCAAGTTAGAGGGTTTGGAAAATAAGGAAAAGACTATAGCAAGGTAACTCCAGTGGATCATCAAACTCAAGTTGCTTTAACGGAATAATTTAGGCAGTATTCACATCATACGGTGTAAAGGCATAGTGTAGCGTCTAGACATTACTTGGTCTAATTATGGCGTTGAACTAATCAAGTTGTGTTTTGGGCTGCCAGATGGTTGAGATGCTGGGTGATCTCAGTTACATTCCTTTCAGCCTTCACTTGTAAGTGGATAGTTAGGGCGTACGTGACTATGCACGGAAATGGTAATGTTGAAAAAGGAGCATTAAACAGATAAGTAGACGAAGAAATAACCACCTGTTCACTGCAAACTCAGGACTTATTTAGTGGATCTTAGTTTTGTGAAAGATGCTAAAGACTGGGTGATTAGTAAAGTGTACAATAGTTATGCGATGTTTGGTGTAGAAATATAGAGAAAATGCATCACGACTAAGAGCGAGACTATGGTCTAAGGGGTAAGTTAATGGGAAATATCGGTAGGACAGTAGATATGAAGTAAATAGGAACAAGGAGCACAACAGATTCAGTGCAGAATGAAGTAGGGTAAGAAAGAACAAGTGAAGTAATACGGGCATTCGTGGGGCCGTCTCCCGGGGACCTGCTTCCATGCGGAGTAGTCCTCGCGAATTTTCGTCTCCACTTCCACGCTCAATCTGGTCATTTATCAGTATGGTTTAAAAGCACGCTGGCCACTATCGATTTTATTCATCATTTGGGCAATTGGTTTTGTTTGTGAGCTATTTACTCAATCTAGTCAGCGCTTTCGTCATTCATAGTATTTTTTGCCTGCATGATGTCCTGGATCAGCGTTTGGCGTCATATGCCATCAAGTATGAGTTCAGCAATTTAGATTGGACTGCTTTTAACGTTTGCACACTTTATAGTCACCAGTGTGTCTTTTGGCTTAAGTATACATGTTACTTAGAAGCTTCTAACCAACATTTCGGGATATCGGCTCACACGTGAATAACAGAAGAATATGATGAAATAGTTAGATTAGCGGGTGGCAATTTATCAACGAAATAAGCAGCCAACTAGCATATCTCTCAAGATTGTGGGATGCCATATAGTTGCCTGTGAAAAATATTGCAGAAGTTTAGAATAACAGGTATGGTTATTAACGAGTTGGCTCCTCCTTATAATAATCATTGGCGATGAAAATTAGTTGAATGCCATAGGACAGTAGAATATTTACAATATACGCAGAAGAGATAAAGCAAGAGATAGCCTTTTTTGGTTCTCCACTTACAAGTAGAACTACATGGGTGGTCCAGGCTCTCCAACTTCCTGGGCAGCGAAGAGAGAAGAGGCCCAGATCGACTGCATTCGGTCAGACACGGTAAAAACAAATAGCCCTCTAAGACCTAATTCGTTTTCTCAACTCTGACATAGAGCTTCACATGATCTATTCGTTTTGAACTAACTGGGTCGAGATTCATTTCTGTATCCATATGATTGTAATGGTCTGAGGACGAATCATTCAAGCAATCGCTCACCAGATAGCCATTCGTGATATATATATATATATATATATATATATATATATATATATATATATATAACAAAACTAGGTCTTTTTCAGCTGGCTAAATTCCATTCCACTTTATTTGGTTTGTTCTGCCTACCTGAATAATCTTCTATTAACTGACCACGTTGCTTTTGCTAATTGCGCTTATCTTCGGTTACTTTGTTCCGTTTGTAGCATTTTAAGTAACTTGTGGACACGTTTTCCTTATCGCGGATTCGTTGCTAACCAACTTACTTCATATGCTAATTTAACGAACAGTTATACCACCGTGTCTGTATGCATTATTGGATTTATTTTACTTCATCTTGTCGTTTCAAGTGACTGGCTGTTGTTTGATATTCCCGGTGTGGCTGCGCTTGATGTGCATGTTGACAAGGTGCCTACCTGTCTATTACCCACTACCTCGTCCATACTGGCTCCAGGAGACAGTTGGTCGTTGCTGGAGGGGACAGGGTGCACGGTCTTTGTGGCCGTGTTAGGGTCAAAGAGTGGTTCCATGCAGTCAGTGTGGAGCGGACTACGGTCTAGCCACCGCCTTGTGTGCGCTTGATTCCCCAAATACAGTGTGCGTGTGTTTGCCTGTGAAGGAGTGTGAGCCGGCTCCGTTGATGAAACGTGGCTCCCATCCACATGCCTCTCGGTCTTATTCCTTCGGATTTACACTGGATATGGGATGTGTGGTTGGAGCTATGGGTGGTGCAGCGCAAGCCACCCATAGTCTCTCTGTAGGCGCAGGCGTCCTGTGGCTGGCCACAGTGACAGGCAAATCCGAAACCGGATGCCGCCAACCATATATGATTGGAGCCGCGGCCATTTAAACTCCCTACATACGCGGCAGCTACCAAATATATGCACCCGTTATTTCTGCGATTTCTTCACATGACCAGATAAGCTCAGTGCCAAGTCAACCGCAATGTATCCTTGCTACTTCAACCCTCTCCTTTCACAAGGTATTACGGGCGATGGCGGACGGCACACTACCGCTACCCGCAAGGTTATTAGCAATGGATTCGTTCCCAATGCTCCCACACATATTTACCACTCAAATAATCCGCGACTACAATGACTCACAAAGCAGTGCCGCAAGTACTGCTTTCATTATTTATGATGTTTTCATTACTTTTGATTAAAGTCAGATGGATTATCAACAAACGGTATTGCCTAAGCATGCTTGTACATTTAAACGAGCTGCAAGCAATCCTCCTTACTGAAACGTGGTACCCCGATGATATATTAGACCGTAATCCAATTACCCCTCCTTTTAACACCTTTTTCGCAAAAATCGCGGTAACAAAAGGTGGAGGGTGCCTCATGCAACTCCATCACATATGTACGGCTGAGCAGTTTGAACATCCACCGCTGGCAAATGTTCCTGATTCTCCGTCTCATCAATCATGAATGTTGCTCGTATCACCTCCGATTTCGATTTGGTAACGGAATAGAAATCCAGCAAACCGATCGCTCGCTATAAAAGGGTAGGGTACTTTATAATGATTCCACTGGTGCACCGACTCAACTCTGAAATCAAGCACTTAGAGTTGATGGGGAGAACACATGAAGATTATGCAACCCTACGAGTGACATGTAAAGCTAAAGATTTGGTCTGACTTCTCCGTCGAAGATCCAACAAACACGTTTGTTTACCACTGGAATGGTTGACGACATTCAGGCGCATTTAGCTCTTTCTTCTCCACCTACATGACCCTTGACATTAACGCTATAATTACACTAAGGCTCCATCTAAAGTGCTATTGCTCTCCGTAATATCCGCCAAGCAACACATTCTATTCAACCCTTCTCAATTCTGGAAGCTGATGGCATTCCCCCATTCGCTATGAAACTGAGAGGGCCTGATATATCACCACTTCTTTTGTATATGTTTGTCGTTTCATTGGGATCCAAGTACTTTGCATAACAATGGAACATTGCGTTCATCAGCCCACACCACAAGGGCTGCGAAAAACAGAAGATGGATAATAACAGGCCAAGGGAAAACATTTATAATAGCCGGATTATTCGTGAAATTAGTCAAGGAAACTGTGAGGAGGTTCAGCAACTCACTGGAGCTGATGGACAGGTCCTAAAATTGTTTCCTTGACTAACGATCATACACATTCTGGTAGCTGCATTACCTGAACTACATACCGGATTCCATTGACTCAAAGTATGCCATGTGAATTCTATGCTTGCACATGCGGAAAACATTCAATTGATCGGTTACCGATTCAGCATGATTTATTTGTAGTCCGCAACACATTAATGGGTTAGCTATCAGCACACATTAATGGTCCCTCTAAAATAGTCACCTTAGGCGTCTATTGTCCTACTCCACGTCCAATTACCAGCGGGATTAAACAAGGATGTTCATTCGGCATATTAATTTCCCTTATTTGTGTCAATGATAGCAGTTCGATTAGCAAACATGGCGTGCCGTATTTCTTGGTTAATGATATAACATTTGTCTACAAGTACCGAGGAGTTGAGCTTCGGAATGTACTACCACTCGTTCAAGAACACATTCATTCGCTTGAGACTTGGTGCGACAGGTGGATGATGAAGTTTAAGTACAGCAGTCAAGTATCATATACTACGGTCGCTTGACACCCGAAGTATCCATCACACGTAATAGCGAACGCATCTGTGCACAACGGTCTACCCGTGACCTCGGGATCAGATATTCTTGTACCTTCAACTTCTTTGAACAGATTGAGAACCAGATAGCACGAGCTAGACAATCCTTCGCTAACATCTCTCATAACATGTATACAATCACAGCTACAGTTGAACTACGTACAATCCTTGATCGTCCCATCCTGGAAAATCGCAGCATAATCTGAGGCCATATGAGGAAATCAGACCGAACATCTATAGAAAGCCTTCAACGGTCGTTTACTAAGCACGTATTAGGAGCGATGCCAGCAACACCATCTCAATCCGCTTTGGCTGCGAAGACTAAAAGATAACGAGACTGCTGCATAATCTGCTTCATGGCAATACACATTGCAATCGCTTTGTCCTTAACATTGTAGCACAATTACTCGAGACCTATGTAACAAAGATATTACCCTGATTATACCACGAGGCAAAACAAATTTGCCGTCTAACTTTCGTCTCACCATATATGCTTCGATGTGGAATCGGTTGACATTCACCGTCAGGTCGTGTGAGACTGTGCAATCCTTTCGCAGTAAGTTGGGAAGCTACCTCTAGCTGGACACCATTATGTCCTCTTTTCGTGGGGAAGGTCATTTGAACATACATTCAATGAAAGCCCAGATAATGTCTAATGGGTATAATATCACCAATTCACGCAATGTATTTGTAAGTAGTACAGGGCTTTATAAGGTTTTGTGTAGATTCGTCGCAGTTAGACACAGCCAGACAACCACCACACATCCAGGAAAGCGCTAGACGGCCGTTTTATCGTATTGGGACTCGTTAGTAGCGCGCACCCGCCGAATCCTGTCGGATTCGAACCCACGACCTTACGCTTGCGAGTCAGCGACTTATGTCACTGAGCCAATGGCGACAACAATGTAATTAGGCAGCAGTGTCTACAACGTACTTAAACTGCAACTTTGCCTCCTACCATCGCATAAGACAAACATATGGGGCAAATACCTCGCCAGAAATGCAGACAAATATAGGAAGATAACGTGACATTGCCCTTGCAAGAGCATGACATCATCTGTGCGTGCATGTTCTGTGCCAAATATTGCCACAGCTGTTCACTTGAGGAGAAACACGTATATTAGTATTGTCTTCATGTGGTATGTTGTTTCCACCAGAGGCAATACTAACCTGGAGCCTAAATGTGCCACTGGTACTGTGCACTTTGGACTAAGCAAAAATTGTGCGCTCGATACGTTTCGGCTGATA
This sequence comes from Dicrocoelium dendriticum, assembly GCA_944474145.2. NCBI lineage: Eukaryota > Metazoa > Platyhelminthes > Trematoda > Plagiorchiida > Dicrocoeliidae > Dicrocoelium > Dicrocoelium dendriticum. The sequence goes on along the minus strand of OX104067.1, from coordinate 75,491,907 downwards.
GGAGAGCGTTGGAAATTTGGCACAGGGACACCGGCTACCGGCCGGTAACTTTTTCCGACAAACGATCTGTTAAACTGGTGCTGCCGGAGAACGTGCAAACACCTCATCCTAGGTTGACCAGCTACAGTCAGGAGTATTGTTGGTGACCCCTAGCACTGACACTCTCATGTTTGTCTGCCTTCCGTTAACAGCTGTGTCAACCTACTCGGGAGCATACCTCTCCCCCATAGACGCATACATCTAGCCCTGTGCATACATCCAGGGAGTCCCATTGAGTAAGGGCGCATGACCAATGAGAGTGCCACTGATAGTGCGTGCATGTAACCCCTCAGGGAGAGAAGGAATTCATGCCCGCAGTAACTTGAATGCACAACACATTACATTGATTGTTGTAACACGCCAACTTATTAGCACTAAGCGTGAGGATTTCTGTACAATTTCATAGATCCTTAAATTTTGCCCATCGCGTACGCTCATTAATTTGTGAACTGCATTTACTGCCATACTGTACCAACTATCAAGGGTTACCTACCAACCTATCTGACGATTTGTTCACGTGTGTGTTAATGAAATTATGCAATCTGCAAGCGACTACAGCCACCGTACGATGGACCATTTGAGCTGTTCTCTAGGGCAGCAAGACACTCTAAGTTCAGTAGGAAGAGGAAAGTCGAAGTAGTTTCTGTAGACCGACTTAAACTTGCGTATATCGAACAACCTTGCGAAAAGCTATCAACAGGTTCTCAAATTACGCTACTACGCAGCAGTCATTAAAGGTCGTTGAAAGCGACCCACGGCTGTTAACATCTAAATTTAAGCCGCAAGAGTACCTTAATTTGCGGCAGACTCGTTCAGGAGGGATAGTTCCTTTTCCAGACCGCCTACTGTATTTTGCATCTTGACAGTATCATCTTTGCTGATCATCTGGCTGTACTGCGTGCTGCCAGTTTTCTTTCGGTTATTGTTCTCCAGATTTGGCCAGGATGCGAGACAACATCTCTAACAAGACGAAGATAGGAACATGAAGTGCCGCCCAACAACAACAAGACTACCATCACTGCATTCACCACGTTTACTTTGCTCCCAAATCCTTCTTTATACCTTAGATACCGTACTTTAACTTGCCTGCCACCCAAGCCATAGCCTCGGGCATTTCTTGCGACACTGTACCAGGTAGAAGTCAGTTTTTACCGGCTATTCTCCCCGGGTTTTTTGCTCCTGGTTGGTTGAACATCGTGTGGCTAGTGCATTGGTGGGAAGGTATGTAAGATAACCTTTTTACATTTTGCCACAAAAGCTTTGCATGAACATTACCTTTACTCAGCTGACGATCTACCAGCTAGATTGACCACCATTTAAAGGCTCCATCCAACATACCATAAATTATCGAATTTTGAACAGCCTACCATCTAAGGAGCAACATCTTTACTAGGCTTCCTATCTGCTTCCGTACTTACTTTATGGGAGCATGGGAATACCTGCTTTCACTTCCTTTGAGTATCCGAGATCGACGGGGCATTAATTCCGAAATCCGCACTTAGGAAGCGCTCCTATAGGTCATTACATTGTACCTACCTTTCAACAGCCAGTCTTGCTTCAGGTCGTAGTAATAAGTTTCTCATTAACGATTACTGGTATACCGATTCAATATCAACGCGTTAGTGGTATTTGCTACTACTCCGTAATGATGCAAACTTCATCGGTGGTGCAACGTCTTCAAGAAAAGTACCCGGCTCCGAGGACCGTACAACATCCTACCAGCCGACCCGAGCTGTAGGTATTTCTATTTATAGCATTCCGTTTTGCTGTTTATCTATACCTTTTATCAGTTAATTGCATCCATAACGCATTCAAACTCAGTCTTTAGGAAATAGGGCTCATCCATACATCTTTCGAAATCGCCCTTAAGGCAATCAAATATCACCCAACGGGGTGCGAACGCCTCAAAGCGCGCTGCTCGTTGAGTGACCAATCCCAAGGCAACCAATGGCAAATCAGCCGAGTCTACCACATTGGTTACCAGAGAACTCTTAGGTGTGGCGCAGATTGGGCGCAATTTGGCGGGTGCCTATTCGCGCTGGACAATTGTATTCAGGCATGATGAGCTACAGCAGTCCCGCGTGATTATGATGTTTGTCACGTAACCTTTCAGGCATTTGCATTTCTACGTGAAATTTGATTGCGCGGTGTTTCCACGCACGTCATCGCTGAACTGTCCGTATACCGCTAGGCACCCACATGACTGAGTCCGAATGAACTGGCCGTTGGGAATAATGACATGAAGTCGCTCACACATACCGTTGTCGTGAATCGTCTGGCATGAAGTTTGGACTAGGGACAACGGAAGAGCGGTTAAATTCTGTGGACCGCGGTAACTTTCTGGGTGAGGTATGCTCCCTGAGCTCAATGTCGAAAGGTCCGCTTTTGATGGATGTAGCGATTCGGATCAGGGTGAGTTTGCGCGCTGCACATTGGCAGTCTCACCATGGTTGGGTAACGTGCTTGATAGGGCGTCCTAAGCTTTTTACGCTGATTGCATTTCACGCCGTTCGACTGAGCTTGCTCCTGGGGAATATTTCCTCCCGTTACCTCATGCTTCCCACTGTCGTTGCTAAGACATGTAGGTGTCTGCATGCGTCATCCAGCCGTATTTAAACATGTTATGTTGGTACGAAACAGGCTGTTAGACCGTGTTAGATCGTTCCATGGGCGACACAAACAGAATAGAGCTTCCCGCAACACTCCGAGCAGTTATACTATTATGCCAGTTTCAAGGGATGATCTCAGTCAGGTATCAATACTAAACTGCTGTAAAGCGTAACTCAACGATGTGCGTTCTTCACAACAATTTAATCATCAGCAGATTATCAGGTAATCAGCAATACCCGTGTTTCCGCCTCTTTTCATATGGCAAATTACGCGTTCCAATGAAACACTTGGAAACCTTGACGTTGAGTCTACTCCAGATCAGTGATATCGTGCTTCAGTTTTGGTTGCCTTGTTTGGATTTCTTGTGCTACGTGGTAATACAATTTCCGTTTGTTCATAACAACCCGTCATCCCGAACCAGTGAACGCATACCACGTTCGACGATAGAGAACTGCAAGGTATGCTTTTCCAAGCTACAATCGTAAAAACTGTGGTATCGTATTCAGTGTACCTTACAGGCGGTTGTCACCCCACCTAGGAGAAGTGAGTCCTTCAGATGTACAGTTGTGGAACGGACTGTGAACCTTTGACCAATAACCCTGGTTATCGTCAATAAATCGTATTATCTCAAAAAACTGGAGGCTATACTCGTACTCGGAGGCAAGTCTCAGACTGATAACACATAGTACAACAAAAACGAAACGAAAAAACAAAGTCCATCATCATGCGACTGGACCTAAACTTGATGCGATGGTTTGCGTAACTTCGAGATCTACTGAGCCTCCCTGGGTGGCACCTTATAAATGCTTTCAGAACTGCTCATATCAAACGTATCAACGGTTAAGGGCCGGATTAACTCAGTCTCACAACCTCTTCGAGGGTTGGGAGAGGTCCATGGCCCACTTTCGTTAAAACAGCCACGACAGACAACTGGTTTTGGAGTATCTTAAAACTCGATTGGCATAGAGCAAGAGTACCACACATTGTCTCTGATCACGGGAGTGCACCACGCGGTGCTTAATGGTTTGATGACGCCCGCCTCAATCCAGGCAGCTCCTGGTCAAATAGGTGTAAACACGCCAATTCCCACATGCTGCCGGCTGTGATCGAAAGTGTGTGTTGGGAAACGCAGCCAACTATGTAGAAGTCATCAGATAAGCCAATTAGAGTACGGGCAGTGGATAGTTAATACCCAGGGTTAAACACAACCCAAGCATACTACCTTTACCAAGCACGGTGCGGTTGTGTAACTGTGGCCTACTGACTCGCATTTGCACCAACCCCGCGTAGGCGCTGCGCCCGTCCGCGGTGTGCAAACCCCACCGGCATAATGCAGGTGCATACAGAGCAGAACACTCAGTGTCACTAAGCCGTTAACCGGTTCACAGTTGCTGCAATGCCTTCACGCAAAAGTCATGGCCGCACATAACGCATTGCAGTTCATCTGCCATTGTTATCTTCATCCGTCAAACAGATGATTCATTGCACTCAACAGCTTTAGACGGGTAACTCAACTGCACCCAAGGTCATGGCACGCCTCCTGTGATGCTCGCACTGTCCAGTGATTGCGCGCAAAGAAACGTACTGGGAACCATAAGGCAACGCTCTGAGATATTTACCAGAAGCAATTAAACCGAACAACGGTGTACTAAAAGTAATACGTGAGTGCAATCTCGTGTGTTCTATCAAGCACATCACCCAACCACTTTGAGCTGCCAATGTGCAGTACGTGCGCACTCAAACTGATTCGAATCGCCACGTCAGTCAATCGCTGACCTTTCAGTGAGCATACCGCACCCAAAAATGAGCCGCGGTCCACACGTTCTCACCGCCCTCTGGCGCCACTAGCTCCAATTCCATGCCAGCCGATTCTCCACAACAGTGTATGGGCGAAACACCTCATGCAAAACATTGAGTCCACAAGAAGAAGACTACAGTTAAATAGGTGGGCGTCCTAGTAGCGCAATTACACCCACTGGTGATTAGTGAATATTTCGCAATCAGAAACAGAGGAGTTTTACCGATTGCATCGGTTGTTTTTGTGTGCGCAGAAATCCCGAGGAATCGTCCTTATCGACAAAGCCTCACTGACGGCAAGCCCTTTCCGTCTGGGGTTGCGTAATAGCAATTTGAACGAATTCACAGGTGCTTCATTAGAGTTTTGGGGATGGACGAGGTGCAGGTCCTGTTCATCTCGTGGTCCATTCAATCTTGTTACCACAGGGATCGCTTAAACCACATTGGATAATGTTCAACCATTCCGCGAGTCAGTTGAACTGATGAAATGGGCGATACCACGGAGGCTGAACTGTCTGACAATGTACTCTGGCTCTACTGGATGACAGTGCTTTTGGGGTCGTAGACAAGTGTTGCTCAAGCGGATGTGTAGGTGCGCTATAAGGACGATCTGGTTTAGTATCAAACGCCGTTCACAATCTTATCCTCTCTGAACGGTGAGAACAGGAAAACAACCTTTCTCGTGACCGTGAGCATTAGCAACTTCGCCTTTTGAGGATTTACCTTGAACTTGGATGATTTCTCACGACACCCGTTGAAAAGCTTTTGTTGTATAAACACCCATCTTCAGACTGTTGTGAGTACGGACTGCAAATTCTTCTGACCCGGTACAACAACGTCTTCACGAAGCCGAGTTTGCACGCAAATGAGACGTAGTAAGATAGATGAAAAAGATAAACGACTTATTTCCATGCATGCGAGGCACAGGCTGGAAAACGAGTGTCGGAGGTCTTACAAAGAGATACAAGAAATTCGAAGTAGGTAAGTTGCAGAATGGTTATCAGTTCTTGAAGACTTATCCGTCACAGGTATACGCGTGTTGGAACAAGATTAAGTGTACCAAGTGATGCACAGGACCCACACTTCGTCCATCCCCAAAACTAATGTAATCCTGGTGCATTTGTTCATGTTGTTATTACTTAACCGGAATCGGAAACATCTAGCCATCAGTGAGGTGTTGGTGATAAGGACGATTCGTCGGTTTTTCTGCGCGCAAAACAACCGATGCAGTCGGTAAGACTACTCTGTTCCCTAATGCGAATTATCCGCAACTCACCAGTGGGCTCACTTGCCCCACTAGGGTATCCAACTGTCTAACTGCTCAGTCGAAACACAAGCATATCGATACGGTAGTCCTCTCCTTTTGCTGATGGAGTGGTTTAAGGGGACTCAATGATTTGCACCGTTATGGAGGACCAGCTGGCATGGAATTTGGGCTAGTGGCGCCTAAGGAGCGGTGAGAATGTGTGGACCGGGGCGTTACTGGTTGGGGCATGCTCACTGAGCCCATTGTTGAATGGTCTTCGCAAGGGGTCATGAAACGTTTTACACGGTGTGCCGGATGTCTACGAAAATATTTGCGCGGGCTAGATAACTAGATGTAATAAGTTAAGCGGGACTGATAGCTGACGAAATGGATAGCGTGGGCCACATAATACCTATGTACAACAGTTGAGAACAAGAACGTAAACTACGACAAAATAAACAACGCAATTGGTACACAGCTTGTACGCTCTTCATTTCTTAGTAGCTAAAGTAGGCCGGAAGAAAGAAGATCTGGAAACTATCAATATATAAAATTGCAAACATACAAACCATCCAATTGCAACAACGGAAGAACTGAGGACTGGTGGACATCGGTGGAAACACAGCTCACCAGAGGTACATGTTAAGTTAAAGATACCATGGATAATAGACGAAATCAAATAAGGATGCTTGTAGTATATATATATATATATCCCAGGAACGTGACTTTGGTGTGCTCGTATAGAGCGCTCACAACTGTTCAAAACAGGCTGAGGTAGCTGCGAAAAGAGGCAACCAGCACGTCAGCGTGCTGGGAAGGGCATTCAGAAGATTTGACCCGTCAATCTTCCCAATGATGCACAATTCCTATGTGCGCTCACACGTTGTATACAGTATCTAAGCTTGGCAACCTTGGTTGAAGCACGGCTTAGAGGCGTTAGAGGCACCACAACGAAGGGCAACAAAGAATGTCAAGGGCCTGCGCTATCGCCCTTACCACCGAAGGCTGAAGTTGCTGAGAATTTTCAGCGGATTCTACCGAATGCTGCGCGATGATCTCATATTAGCGTACCAAATACTGAGTGACCCCAACCACGTATGCCGCCATTTGCTGAGACTTATCCACAACGCACAGCTCAGGGGTAACTGGAATTGAGGTAACAATAGAGCCGTCTAGAGTGTCGACGCAATTATTTCTCCCGTCGGGTTTGCCAACCCTGGAACGCACTTCCAGACTCAGTTGTATCCTCCCTTACATTGGACGTTTTCAGAAAAGGATTAGATGTTGCTCTTAGCTCCCAACACTTTGTTACCTAAACTACTCAATTGTAGATTACCAAGCATACTTTTCTACAGGATTTATGTATCAAATGGACCCAAGTGACCGACCATATTTTCCTTTTCTCACGTCTTATTCAACAACCAATTAACCCGAGTGTATTTCTGAAGGTTTACGCTAGATTTTTTTAATTTTACACTGATGTTATGTATCAAAGTATTCATCTCGGCAGGCGTTCGGTAGATGACCCATATATCTTCTGATTTAATCGTATTCACCCCTACCATCCTACGGGACGTGTTAAGCACTTGCTTTTATCCAGCGATACGTCATTGTTTATTGATCATCGTACTGAAAGTGCAATCAACTTATCCGGAGTAACCGAAGTCACCCTGTATGAGCACAACTTCGCGTTTCTGTGGAGTGGCCGGTGAATCGTGAGACCCGAGCCTATGGATTTAGCGTGTAGATGACAGATGCGAACTACTCGGCACTTGTCCACATCAAATGGTAGTGCGTTTCTCACTGACCAATTTTAGGCGTCATTGAAAACGCCCTGGAGGATCTTCTGGTCTTCCGGTACTTTGGTTGACCCCCAAATCCTAATGTCGCCCGGGAAGCGCAAAACCTTTGTATAGATAACTCGCCGTACCTTTAATAAAGACTAGGAACAAGTGGTATTCAAATACCACCACATAGGACTCGGATTGGATGGGACAACGATTTTCGTGCTCTAATCTCCCCGTACTGGATCTATACTGTCATAATTCTGAAGATGTTAGACAGGATACGATATTCTAAGTGAGCAAACACTTTTGTAAAGCCCAAGTAGCTGACGTCGGATCACGTCCCTTGATCAGCTGTTTCAGGCCAGTTGTTGCGTGGTATAAGCCAGTTCATGCTAAATGATTGGTCAACGAAACCTATGCTGCTCTGGCGTACTGATGCCATAGGTTACCAGGTAACCCGTCAGTACATCTGTAATGATCGTTTCCATGACCTTGGCGAACACAAAGAAGCATTACTGGGTGGCTCAGATCGACTTTCTCCCCAGTAATTAGGGATGATTGTGGCGTATGAGACACCATCTCCAGTCGGCCTTCCCACCCAGCATTCACGGTACGCGTGTGCCTGTCTTTCGAGTACCCACTAACTATTGTCTTAGCCTTAGTTATTTGATCGAAGCTCTGTGCACCTTCTTGCCAGAATACACGTCTCGTGTTACCAGCCCGGTGCATACATGATGCATCTTCACCGCAGTTGGGCTAAACTGACTTACACTTAGAGCAGATAGGTTTAATCTGGATAAAATTTGTTCCACCTTAATTGCTTTGTTCAGCTCTGTTCTTCTGCTGCATATTCTGTGTCTATTTTACGTGTTTGCTGTCCCTCAATTCCAATGTTGGTTTTTTGCTATCCCCAGTGTGGCTGCGCTACGTGTGAATGTTGACAAGGTGCCACCTTGCCACTGATCTAGTCACGCCGCTATAAAGCCAAGCTGGACTGTGTTCCCTGGCTCTCTCGGACAGTCTCCTGATAGTTCTTCCAATATATCTTGATCGACACGAGCAAGAAAAAGTATACACAGAAAGAAGTATCTGAACTGGGACTTCTGTCCTTAAGAGCGGTTAGATGTCGTCTACTGGCAGCGGCCGAGGCGATAACCATCAGGCTTCATCACCCTGACATAGGTGCACACAAGAAATTTGTCCAGGCACTAACTCTACCCTGGTCCCCTGTAACACGGACACAGTGTGAACAATACCACACATATATATATATATATATATATATATATATATATATACAAAAAAACTGTGGATCGCCGTGGGGCCAATCGCCTAGCTTGGTCACTCAGACCGTCTGGGTTTTGAACGTGTACCCTTACCTGATGTTTCCGTTCATGTGATTCATTTGTGGTGTATTAGCCTGATGAGGAACCATTGAATACGAGCTTGCTCACTATAGATTTTATTCTTGGTTATATCTCATGATCGTCCATTTGATCACTTGCTCCACCGATTATGCACGCTTCATAATGCTGCCTGCTTCTGCTTACCCACTGTAAGTGCCAGTAGATGAAATATTGCACTCTATAAGCCTAGTCTCAAACACAGCTTGACTCGCAGGACAAAAGGAGCAAAAATCGATGTAGCGGAAATCGTAAACGTAGCTCTAGGACAGTAAATTTAAATGGACATAAATGACTTACGGCTAGTTTTGCACACGTAGCCTCAATGTTGCTCATCAGTGAGCCGAAACAATCACAGCAGTCTGTATCCCGATCAGCGGTAAACGAGGGACAGCGGTGAATTTGGTGCGGCGGTGAGACGGACAGCAGCGGCCAGCACGTCAACGGTGAAGTGTGTGATTATGAACTGGTAGGACGGTGTTTCGGTTAACCCCAGTGAAGCGAATAAACAAATGTCACGGTTGTGCTTTATACTCCTCGTAGTTGTACAGAAAGGGCATAACAAAGGTAAACTATATACGTATGATGACGAGTAGGAAAGGAAGGATAAAATTACAAATTTGCAATTTGTGAATATGTAATTCACACTTCCCCAACGATTTTTACTTATGCTCATTCAGCGTGTTCCTCTTCCAGCGTCTCTTTTAGAAAACACAATTGTCTGATATCCCTGCGCAGAACTCCTTTGGAAGCCCTGACTGCTACTTCCCTTACGATGCTTTTTGTTCCTTTTTTTACGCTTTCGACAATACTCCTTGGCCATATGTCCTGTGGGTTATGCATACCAGGGCCTAAAATTCGACCGCCCACCTTCAATTTCCAATTCTTTGTATACTGCCTCTTCTTCAGCTTTCGAAAGGATTAGAGCTCCTGATCGTAATAACGTACAGCATTTTCAATCTCGCACTGCATCCCACCACTAACAATTCGGAAATTCGTTAACTGCTTCACCGATTCGTTCTTTTGGCGAGTGACCAACGCAAATCGTTTAATGAAACCCGCTGAATCACTCAAACCTTTTGCGCACCGCCAAGTGATTGACATGCTGCTTCTTTTCATAACTCAGCACCGCTTCCAGTTCCCGAGTCAACAAATTTCGCAGTCGTTCAGATTCCTCCAGTCGTTCTTTTAAGTCATCGGTCTCATTACGATACATGGAAAATCGAGTATCGCAATCGTGCATCTCCCGGACAAATGATTGCTTTTCCGCCCGAATATCATTCCGATCTTCGTCATGAGTGCGCTGTAAGTTCTTTACTTTGCACTCACTTTCAGCTTGATCCGGCTGTTGGGTCACCATAGCGTTACTAGCGTCCAGCTTTAAGTTATTTTCCTCGGCACCCAATGACATGGAGAGGCGATAACTAATGCATTGGTTAAATTCCAGCTTACACATTTTTAAGAAGTAGTGGTTTCGTTCGACTCAGTACTTATACTGTTGATACTCGTCTTTTCACAATCCCTCATACCCACCGGACTGACCAGCTCCCACTCAAATGGTGTACGAGTAGCGAATGGCTCTGTTGGATTCCCTTGACGTTGTTCCAGCATCCAGTGCGCCTCCGGGGCGTTTAAGTCTAGCAGAATTCCGATGCTGCAATCGCCTGCATTCAGAAAGCTTACCACTTTAAGTTGACTCCAGCGTTGAACTTGCTTATGGTTGGGAAGTACCCGCCGCGCCTTTTACATATTCTTCACCGACCATATTTGGCTCCTTCAGACAGGTTCAAATCATCCGTAGACCAGATTTCTAGCTGCCACTGCGGAATGTAGACCGGATTCGTTGAAAAGTGTTGCGACTTTTAAAGACGATGATTTGGTGCCTAAGTTAAACTCCTTTAGAAGCTGTGCGTCAATGAACGATGAATCGGCTCCCGCAACCTGCAAAGCGTTGGTTACTATGGTCCTATCTATGCATTTTATTCTTACTGTAATAGGCAGAATAATGTATATTCTTGGTTTTACGAGGCATGCCCTGTTCGGCATGATCATACTTTTGCAATTGTTTCGTATAGTTTAACAGCATATTCCATATGTCAGACATAAATAAAAAACGTTTTTTATCCGCCAGGGTTTTGCAGTTCAAAGCCTTGTTTGGGCGCAGAATATATCATCGCGTCCTGACGGAGATCTCCTTGTGAGGACGGAACCAAGTTTTCATTTTCTTTGGGCAAAGGATGAGAAGTAACTTTGATGATAGGAAAAGATTAAAGCTGAAATCATACCATTTAAACAAAGCATCTGATGTAGGTAAATCATTTACTATACATTGTGGCGTTCTAGAAAGATTGGTGAAAGACGGGGGTATTAATTTACTTTCATTTCAACAGCTGTACTTATGGGCCGAGACAGAGGGAATGGGAGATTTATCTATTGTATGCGAGGTGAAAAGGATTGACACTTGTCAACTGGCACAGGTATTTTGATATAACTGTACGCTAAGCGTAAGCAAGTAAGAGGAAAAATGAGAGAGAATTTCCTGAAATAGTGATGAAGATGTTGGAAGCAGAATCGGTTAGCTTCACCGTGATGCCCGACATGTTTACATGAGAGAAACATGGGAAGCATAGACGATTAGGAGAAGAACGAATGGTCAAAGCGAATGAAGATGGATAGATTCAGTCAGCGTCCCCTTTACAGCTCACACTTTTTGGTATGGCTGCAAGGTAGGCGTGGCTCGGTAAAAAGAATGTGAAGGAGTGGGGACAAAAATGGTTATCAAAATCTCAGTTCGCAATTCCTCTGCAGCCCACACTTGTTGGAGTGTATGTGAGTTATGCTTTCCCGAGTAAAGAAGGAAAGTGGGTCGGGTGAAGGGAGTTCTGGCAACAATATATCCTTTTTCCAACATACTTCTTCAGAAAGGCTTAACCAAGTGAATGCAATGTAAGTAAAACATTTCATGTATATTTGTCATCAACGCAGTTACGTCTCGGCCCCCTCTTCAAATATTACTTTTTCATTGCAGTTTAGTTGCAACATTGTTTTTACGTATTGTCCCATCAGGCACTTTGAAAGTGCTCTTTTAAACAGCGGTTGTGAGTCGCATGCTCTTATTTCAATGGGGAGGCTGTCCCTGATCTCAGTGTATCTGTTTAGGAAGAATTGTCTTCGGACATAAGTTTGCGTTTTGAACACCGGGAATTTGTTCTTGGTATTTCTAATTGCGTAACTAGATTCCTTCTTGAAGTGAATATTGAGATTTGGCGCAAAAACACGCTTACGGATCAAATCAAATATAGATGTTAATCCAAGCTTCATGCGTCTTAGCCACAGTGGCTCCAGTTGTAGCATCTTACAACATTCAGAGTAGTTAAGTTTAGACGAAGTTAAAGAGAGCGTTTGTGAATGATCTCTGCATGTTTTCTAGGCACATGCGGTGACGTTTCCTGCTTCTTGTAAAGAAAATGGAACAATACTCTAGTACAGGGCGAACGCAGGCCTTAAAAAAGTGCAGCTTAGGTTCACGCATCGAAAATGATTTCAAGATAAGTTTTGTGCTTCTTTGTGATCTGGCTGATGTGAATTCAACTTGTTCACCAAAGTTCAAATTGTTAGAGTACCGGATGCCCAGATCTCGTATAGTCTCATTGCAGGGGATGGGTTTACCACCAAGGTAAAGTGCATTCAGCAAAAGTTCGCACTGGGATGTTAACACACTGCACTTGTCCGCTGAGAAAGACATTTGCCAGTCAGTGCACTACGATTTCAAGGCCAGTAGGTCTATGCGAACCTTTTCTAGTGTCGCTCAAACACCGGATACCGAAGGTGTGTACTATTTCTATATCATCCGCAATTTGTTTCCGTTATATCATTGATATACATTAGGAAGAGAAAGGGATCTAACACACTTCCTTGAATCACACCGCTTTTGATTCTCAATGGTGAGAACTTAGTTTGTCCTATTTGTACCTGCTGCATACGATCAGGTAGGTCAGATTGGAACCATGAGTGCAAGGGATCCGTGAGCCCGAAATTGGTTAGCTTCACCTAGAGGTTGTGCGGCGCTCTGTCAAAGGGCTTCTGTATATCAATGAAGAGAATGATGGCTGCTTTTCCATTGTCAGTGGAGCTTGTCAGAATGTCCAAGAAAGATAGCAAACAAGTCTGACATGAGCCCCTATGAAAAACCCATCTTGAGCTGGGTTTATTAAATTCAAATGACACCGAGTGCATAACAGTTTTTCACAATTCTTTCCATTATTCTCGAAATAATCAGAGTGTGGCTAAGTGGACGGTAATTTTTGACGTCGAGTTTTGAGCCATTCTTATATCTAGGTTCCATAATAGAGAGTTTCCATTGATTCGGGAATATACCCGAATTCATAGATAGGGTAAACACGTTTAGAAGCAAGAGCGATATACCCCGGCCACCAAACTTTATTAGAGAAGTTGGTAGACCATCAGGTCCTGGATGGAACGAAGACCGTAGCCGATCAATATGAGTTTGAATGAAACCGTATTCGAAATGCTCTATGCTAAGTTTGCCAACATCAGTAAGAATGTGAATCGCATGCGTTTCGCTTGAGTTAGTAAACAAAGTGGAAAAGTGTTCATTCATGACGTTCCCTATTATGGTGGTATCCCTGGTCATGGATCTGTCAGGTAGTACGATGCATGATACCGATTTAGTTTGACTGTCTTTTCTAGCCTTCAGTAGCTTGATCAAGGCTTTAGATTTATTGTCATTTGTCAATGCTCGCTTTTCCTCTGTTAGGAGCCTTACGGCACCAATCGACCGCAACTGGCCAAAGAGCCTTTACTGCCTGATACGTAAGAAGATATCGTGAGTCTGTCTACTTTTTGAGTGAATAATTTTCAGCTTACGCAGTAGGCATGCTTCGCACGTAGTTTTCGTGAAAACCTTCTTATCGGATCTCAGTACGAATGGAGCAAGGATATGAAGACAGTGTTGGATATTTGTGTAAGCATCGTCTGCCGAAACCTGTGGATATCTGGTGAGAAAGTAGAGATCCCAGTTCGTTTTTCGCAGCGTTATAGCAAATGTATCCCAGTTCACATTTAAGTAGTCTCTACTGGGCGTTGTTCTTATTCTAGTGTTGCAATCTAGGGCCGGATCGGGTGTCGCCAATCTAAAGTACGCGACTCTATGATCCCTACCTGGGAAACGAGATAATACATCGACAGATGTGGGGCGTACGTCTTGGACAAAATTGAGATCTAAAAATATTGTTCTCCCTGGCAGGTTTATGAACCACTTGAGTCCATCCTTGGGCACGGACTTTAGAGACGAAACTCAACAGCTTTGGTGGTGCTCTATACTCTGGCCATGAAATCTGGTAAATTATAGTCACCTCTGATGATCTTTTGACTGAAGGGTAGCTCGGAAACAAATTCAAAAGCAGAAGTGAGGTGTTCTGAAAGTAACCCATAATAACGGAGTGGATTGTAAATACATCCAACCAAAAGTAGAGAGCAATTCATTTCAATAGAGATCCACACGGATTCATTTATGATATTGAGTTTCGGGTCTACTATGAATTGAGTACGGAGTTGGTCCCGTGCATAAATAGCGCACCCGCCTCCCTTACCAACTTGTCGGCTGTTCATGAATGATGAATAGCCCACTATTTGGTAGAACTCATTTGGAGTGTGGGGGTCATGCCAGGTTTCAGTTATGTGTAGCAAATTGGGAGTTGAGAGAGTAAGCGCATGGCGCAAAATATGCATTTGATTATTTAGAGAGCGAGCATGGATAAGAAGGAACTTGACAGCGCCTTGCTGGTGTGGCAGTTAGGACTTCATTGATAAATAGGGGTATGGCATTGCTGCTGCATGCATCGGTATCCATGGTGGGGGTGGTGATGTTGGTGGAAACCTCAGGGGACTGAGGCTGACATAATTGTGCTAAATTTAAAAGCTGGTTGAAAAAGAGATGCCCCACTGGACTGGCAAGACTCGGTATTAGGGTTGGCGGCGGTAGGTTCCAGCCGTTGCAAAAATAACTGCTCCGGTTTGTTTTCGGGTGGCACATGTTGGTGGCCGGGAAAGCTACATGAAGCCATGCGTGCTACATAGTGTGCCATCAAGCTTTCAGGTTTTACTACATTGTTTTTTGGCGATGTAAAAGTTAGATAATTAAATGGTATGAGCCGCCTCAGCGTCTGACATTGGGAGTGCAAGCATTTAATATCGAATGAAGGCTACGGTTCAGACTTTGTGCGCACATGAGTTGTATAAATAGTTCTATTTTTCAGGACCTCTCTTTCCAGTGGAGTCCGATCTGCTCTAATCAATGCGGATTTGAATTCAGTGTTAGTTACAATTAGATTCCGGTTATTAATGAACGACCGGGCAATCTCAGAGGTGTTGAACTTCAGCAATATCGAGCGTTTTTGTGTGAATTCTTCCGTAGTCTTACAACAGCACAGTCTGCATCACATAAGGAAACAGGCGCTAGAAGTGTATGCTTTAATTTATCCGTCGGGTACCTATCCGAAATAGTAAAAATGACAACGTTCTTAGACCGTATAAGCCTTTCGTGAACTTCAGTGGCAATAGTAGCTATGAAGTTACCGGCTTTATTCAAGTGTTCAGTGCATTGGGTTTGGGGCGGGTCCAGAATGTACGTTAGTGGCGTTAGCTGTCTTATGATTGATTCCATAGCATTCATTTGGGTCTTGAGGTCTCTTAACTCTGTTTCCATGGATGATATTTTACTGGATATCTCAATTGCTGGGTCTACCTGAGCGTACCTAGTCTGCGGTGTTTTCATGCTAACGGTAAGGTTTGTGTCTTTTGTCGCGTAGCTGATATCGTCATAGAAGCTGAGACTTTTGCAGTCGTTGTGGCTTACACCAATTCCAAAAAAGAATTAGATAGAAAAGGAGAGTTCAGGATCTAGGTTGTAGTTGTCTCACTTATCTACGTTTCCACTAGCTTAGAATGAAATGATTCTACTGATATATGTGACCACAGTCAGTAATTGGGCAGCGAACTATGAATGACCGCAGTTGGTGTTGATGTGGTGTAAAGGTTCCACAACAACAAGATGGAATAGAGCAACTATTGATGTGTACACTACAACAGGGGTAGCAAGAGGACAGAGATACTAACGCACCGTGTATGGCTTCGCGTCACTGTTCGTTGCTTGGCGATCGGCACCGGTTTGAGGTCAGATGTTTGCGTCCGTCGCTCCAGAGGGGTCAGACGTGTCGCGTCCAGATGAGTCCTAGGGGGCGACGTGCGTGTTATCGGTCCGGCCGGTAAGTGGACAAGCGGCGGGCAGTCGCCGCTTTTCAGGGTAGGATGAATGCAGAGCAAAATGACTCGGAAACTACTGTCTAATGGCGACAGTGACTGTCCCGAAGGCGGACCAAATTGACAACTATCGCTTTGTACAGCGACTAGAAGGAACGGTAGTAAGATTTTCGGATGACGCTCGGAATGATCTTTAAAATAAGACCAAAAGAGTTCTTGTAGGACAAGAGGAAGAATAAATTCGCCGATTAGATTCAAGCACGGATGACTTCGAAATTGCACAAGCACAGTTTGCTGGTGATCCGCGAATGAGAGATCCAAAAGATGAGCAGTAATAGGAGGAGCTTGCGAAGCCAAATCGAATGATATTACGTAGGTCCCTGTGAGAATAAATCGGAGGATTTAACGGTGAATAACGCAGGAGGAAGTTTTTTGCAGTCACGCAGTAACTGCCGCGTGGCCAGGTTAGCGAAGGTGCTCGCTGAATTAACTGCAGTGTGTTACAAAGTGGCAGCGGTCACCCTGGCGTAATGCAGTAGGAGGTGGTGAGTAGGACGATAGCCGTTAAATCCACATCTAGACCTTGATCTACAGTCAGTAACGACGTGGTTGGTCTTAAGGCAACAATCATACAAATTCCTGATTGGACACTACAGAGGCCCATTGAGTGGCGTCTACAGGTCGAACCTGCGGACTCTGATCCAGATAATAGTCGTTAGAGCAATGTACACAAGATTTAGCTTGGCTCCACTGCTCCGTGTACTGCATCTTTGAGGAGTGTTCACGCCTCTGGAAACTCTCCCCCGAGTACATCGACTGGATAGCTGCTATCTCTGCAGAATCAATCACGGATTCGTACAGATCAGTGAAACGGTTCTCTGGAGGCGCGCACTACTGCTGGCGCTCTTTTAAACCATTCCTGATGCACAGGATACGGTAGCCGCTTGACAACAGCGAAATTGTCACCGTGGCGTTTAAATCCGATTCGTAGTTGAGCTGTCTTGTATTACTTATGCATACCTTCATCTGACCATCGAACTTGCTAAGGGCATCCACATCATTAATTTCGTAATTTTTCCTTCCAAAAGTCGGTTGATATGAGCACGAGCAATAAGCTGTGGGCGACCAAATAAAGTCCTACGCGTATCCAGAGCATCCCTGAAACCTTGCCTGGTTCCAATATGGAACAGCTCTCAATCGCCTCTCTGGCATTCTCTTCACAGTAGTACATCAAATACGATAATAAGACTTCAGGTACATCGGTTAAGCTCATCACGTTAGATTGGAAACTGCGTATGAAAGGCCAGTACTTCATCGGGTCACCATCAAATCCCACAATCTCCCACTAGTGCATTCAGTCACCTGATGTGCACTGACTTGTCTTGCTGAGGTCGACTGATTGTTCGTGTGCGAAGACACCGCGTCAGAGGATGGAACATGTGCAGCAAGGGAAGGTAGGACATGTGCACCAATGGAGGGGTGGTGGAAACCATTACGTGTGTGGTTAGTTCAGTCATACCTTTATCGACCAAGATCAACCGCGCCTGTCCGTTCAAATTATATGGGGTGAGAATTTGACTGTCGTTACTCTTCAGATTGACCTTCGATAACACTGAATCTAAGTCCCGAATACGCATCTCAGCGACAGCTAAGCGATAAGTAACAAGAACATTGGAAAAAGATGAACATCAGCAATTGGCAGGGAATCATCCGGATTGGACATTGTACGTCCACTAGTCAACTGTAAGTGCCAGTAGATGAAATATTGCACTCTATAAGCCTAGTCTCACCCACAGCTTGACTCGCAGGACATAAGGAGCAAAACTCGATGTAGCGGAAATCGTAAACGTAGTTCTAGGACAGTAAATTTAAATGGACATAAATGACTTACGGCTAGTTTTGCACACGTAGCCTCAATGTCGCTCATCAATGAGCCGAAACAATCACAGCAGTCTGTATCCCGATCAGCGTTAAACGAGGGACAGCGGTGAATTTGGTGCGGCGGTGAGACGGACAGCAGCGGCCAGCACGTCAACGATGAAGTGTGTGATTATGAACCAGTAGGACGGTGTCAAATTCTTGGAAGATACTTGGAACCCATCGAGTAGTCATGAGTTCAGAGAGGTTTGGAAACAATCGGTTGGTCTAATAGTTTGGTAACGTTTCGCCCTCAACACGAGAACTTCGTCAGATCAGGTGAATCAGTGTGCAATTGGCGTGGGATTTTATAGCGAACAGGGGTGATAACCGCGTTACCCGAGACTTGAGTCATGATGTCATTACAGTAACATTTGGTGACGCCACCTCAGGTGGGACGATCACAGTGGGAATAGTCCAGGGGTTCCTTTGTGCGTCATGACAATGACGGATAAGCCCGTAGTGCTGACAATGGGAGTCGGTTTGCACTTTCCAATCTGATCCACGCACCGATGCTCGTCAAGCTGGCTGGCTTAAGACCGCCCGCCACGCATTAGGGAGT
Source organism: Dicrocoelium dendriticum (assembly GCA_944474145.2). Taxonomy (NCBI): domain Eukaryota; kingdom Metazoa; phylum Platyhelminthes; class Trematoda; order Plagiorchiida; family Dicrocoeliidae; genus Dicrocoelium; species Dicrocoelium dendriticum. Next base: position 75,473,265 of record OX104067.1, on the reverse strand, counting down.
TCTACCCCCTCCATTCTATTCACGCAGTCGTCAGATTTGGCAATTTCCACCGCCTCGGCAATCATCCGCTGAGTGGTTGATCGTATACCCCACCTAATGACCTCTACGTTTTCGAGGTCTATCTGGTGACCCGTGTCTAATGCATGCACAGCTACGGCCGAGCCTCTTACTATTGCCTGGTATTCAAACTCGTTTCTTGGTAGTCTAGAAATGCACCTGCTATGAAACCAATTACGGACCCCGTGTTTGAAAACTGTCAAGCGAATTCGTTCGATTGGCGAGGATTGAAGCGAACTGGGAGAATCATCGCGTTTTCAACATGAGATGTCTTAAGACTAACCTGATCCCCAAATGTCTCACAGTGAAACCTCCGGAAAGTACGTACAATACAGAACTTGATAACTCACCGATACCTAAGAGCAAGTTAATCAAGCCCAGCAGTCTACCACGCAACAAACTATGCTGTTATCACGGCCGATTTAGCCATCTGGCGAAGAGACGGACTTCGCCTTGCATCTTCTCCACAACTCTATTGAGGAAACTTCATGCATCAATAACTTCGCCTGCCGCAGCTGCAAATATGGAATCGCATTCCTGGCTGATACCGGGGCTGAAGTAAGCGTGGTGCCTCAGGCACCTTGCGAGGCGACTTATCCGTCCACCCTCAGTCTTCGTGCCGCCAACCGCCAACCGCACACTCATCCCTAGTTACGGCCAACGCTCTCTAACCGTTAACTTATGTCTCTGTAGAGCATTTCGCTAGATCTTCATAATTGCTGCCGTTCCGTTTTCCATTAGCGGCACAAACTTCCTTAGACATTTTGACCTATTGGTCAATGCGAAACAAACGAGGATAGTCGATCCAGCAACGACGTTTAGTGTCCCTTGCAGCAAGGTCGGTATCTCAGCCAGCACACCAGTCTACGTTCGCTCAGAGACCTCTCCCGAATACGCCGAAATTTTCTCTCACTAAACTAAGCTCATTCAACCAATGAACGCAGCTCTATCCGTTGTATCTCAAGTCACGCGTCATATCCGGAATGACGTCCCACCCTTCCCATCATGCCCACGTCGACTTTTGCCGACGGAGCCTAGGCTAGCTATGGCGGAGTTTGAACACATGTATAAACTTGGAATATTCCGTCCTTTAGCAAGTCCCTGGTCCTCCCCACCCCAGATGATCCCAAAGCAATTTGAAGACTGGCGTCTTTGAGTTGACTACCGGGCACTAAATAAACTTACGGCCACCGACAAGTACCCCATCCCATACATGCAGCACCTTACTGTATGCCTCACAGCTAAGACGGTTTCAGCAAGATCGGTCTCATTCTTGTCTATCACCAGATACCTATAAAGGAAAATGACATACCTAAAACAGCCGTCATCACTCCTTTCGGCTTGTTCGAGTTTGCGGGAATGCTTTTTTGACTGTGTAACGCCGCACAGACCTTTCAAGGTTTCATCCAACATGTCACTCGTGGCTTAGACTATGCTTATCCCTACTCCGACGGCATTCTTGTAGCTAGCTCATTCGACGAAAGACACCTCGCTGTTTTTCAATCTCACTTGCAACGGCCGACCCAACACTGTGCCATATATGACCCGACTAAGTGAGAAGTTGGAAAGTTCACGGTTGAATTCCTAGGCCACCTCGTCTAATTATCTGGTATCGAGATCCTTGTAGTAGAGATCCAGTGGTAACCCTCTGAAATCGTGTGCACCGTTTAGCTGCCTGGAATACCGGCGGAATTGCTTTTCTCTTCAGGTTTGCCAACCCTGGAACTCTCTCCCAAACTTCGTTGTTTCCTCTCCCACCTTTGATAGTTTCAAAAAAGGATTGGACCTTGCCCTTGGTCCCCATCACTTCGTTGACTAAACTGTGCATCTCTGGAATATATCAATTATCCATTCACACCAGATTAACATGTTACGTAAACCTAAGGAGACAGTACAGAAGTAAGTGGTCTCGTATTTACTTTTTACTTTTCTCATGGAACACAGCAACTATAACGATCCCCATTTTGCCCCATCCTTCGCATTCGATTCCCACGTATGCTACTATTATTCAGCAGTGTATCTGCTGGATAAATGCTCAAACACACAACTCACCTATCTTTTAATAATTGTAATTTTACTCCCACCATCCTGCTGGACATGTCAAGCAACTTTATTTTCACCCGGCATAAATCATTGTGCCCTGCATTAAATATATTCCAGCTCCGACTTCATTGTGACATCTCCGTCGCTTTTGGGGTCTAGTCTACCACAATCGACACAACATTCCTAGCAGCGCTCGAATTATGCAGCTCCTGACTGAGCTTCTCAGAAGAAACGAGCAAAAGTTCACTTTTCCAGACGCAGCACACACGGCTTCCAGCGAGCCTAAAGATGCTATCACCAAATTAGCTCTCTTTTTTCACCCTGAATCGTCTTCTCTTCTTTCTCTTACCACATGCTTCAGTAGGAGCGGTATTAGAACAACACGTTGGCGGGCAGTGGTAACCACTCCGTTTCTTCTCCAAACGCCTGCCACCAGCGGAATCCCACTACAGCAGGTTTGGTAGAGAACTACTTGTTAGCTACTTATCTATCCTTCACTTCCGACACATATCAGAAGGTCAGGGTTTACAGTCTACACTGAAACAAGCCTCTCAATTTCACCTTCAACTCAGTTTCTGATAATTTATAACCACGCGAAAGTACACGCCCAGATTTATCACGCAGTTTATTGTCGACATACCTCATGTCTCAGGCATCGCCAACCCCGTCGCTGAAAAGCTCCGGCGTCAAACGTGTGATGGTGCTTGAAACTGATGTTAAGTGGGAACGTTATGGTACGGGTAAGCAGATAGCCAATCGAACACCACGCAGCATTTCGCGGAGTATCAAACAGATGCTCGAAGGAAATTGAGCATGTTATCATAACCGGATTGGTCAGCTGAGCAGCGAGTGGTCGGCGCATGCTCACGTTGAGATCTGCGAGGACAGCCAGCCAACTGAACGAACATCCAATGAGTGTGCAGGGGACCAATCAGGCGCTATCAGGTCCCAAACGCACCAGACCAATTCAACCTAGCGAAAGAGCGCGTACCCGTGAGAAGCGGAGAAACTGATTTGTTTGCCAGCCCACTTATAGTCAAGGTTTGCTGTGGCAGCGGACCAGGGTAAGAAGAGTGCAACCAGATGGACGAGTGACCAGCCGAGCCGACCATACAATCGATCCAGGAAGTCAGCAGCGCGGCTCGAAGTAAACTTAGACAGGATGACCGCTGCGAACAAGCGTAACCCAATGGAAATGGAGCCAGCGACACAATGCAAATAACGAGGGTGAGCCAGTGGAGCGGACTCTCGCAAATGGCGTATATGATCTATAATTATCCATGCGTAACCTTAAACAACGACTTCATGATCGCAGCCTAGTCTTTTTGATTGGCACAGGGCTATCCGACAAACCTCACTCTTCTCCCTTTGCCTACTGTCGACTTGGCGACCATGGCGACGGCTCAGGCCCCGGAGGAAGACCACCGACGCACCCTGCAGTCCGCTTCACTGCGCATGCATTCCGTTCCTCCCCAAACTAAGGATGGAGCTATCCTTTGCGACAGTTCCACAGCTTGTTCTAGAGCCCTCGCGCCTGCCTCTTTCCGACGCACGGTCTACGTCACCTTGCACTTACTGTCTTATCCTGGAAATGGTGCATCTTAAAAATTGGTCACTTAGCGTTTCGTTTGCTGAAGTGTAAACAAAGATTTTCGTAACTTGGCTCGCAGTTGCCTTCACTGTCAACGATCCAATGTACACTGACATACTCATAGTCCTCCCGGCTCATTCTCTGCTCCGGTATCGCGGTTCTACTATGTAAACCTTGACCTGGTAGAACCCTTACCACCTTCTCCTGGATTCGTGTACAAACTGACATGTCTACCGCTTCACTAGATGGCCAGAAGCCATCCCTTTACCAGACTGCACGGCAGAAACTGTCGTGCGTACCTTCTTGGACCTTTGGGTGTCTCATCACTGACACTCATCTACTATCACAATCGATTATGGAACGCCTCTAGCGCCGTTGCAATTCGATACGCACTGCACCTTCTTAGGCCGCTGTCGTATTCACACGACTGCTTATCACCCGGCATCCTAGTCGCACGCTTTCATCGACAGCCCAAGTCATCTATCTGTGCCACTTCTGACTCTGACTACAGTGAAAACATTTCACTAGTACTTCAAATTATTCGCGGCAGCATCAAAACTGACTGGCAGTGCGCACCAGCAGAGATGGTCTACGGCACATTGCTTGAGCTACCAGGAGAATTCATTTTGCCCCCTCTCTCCATCATGTATGCCACCGTCAAACTTCACAGCCTCCCTTTAGCAACGCATGCGTTCGCTGCGCCCGACCCCTCTTTGTGAGCAGACCAGAGATATGCAAATTCACAGTGCACTCTCTACCTGCACTTAGGTTTTTGTTCGCGCAGACGCAGTGCGTCATCCTCCTCAGCTTCAATACACCGGCCCCTCCACACTTCTCCAACGAACTCCTAAGCATTTCACCTTAGACCAGAACGGTCACCGAACGACAGTGTCCATCGACCGTCTCAAGATTGCATTATTTGAGGATCCGTCTCAAACCTTACCCGGTACAGCCGCTCAGGTAAAACACTCGTAGTTGTATCTTTCGCACCAAACATTCTAGATCCCTCTGTTACTCTTGGCCTATCGCCAACTCCGCCCAAACCCCAGGGAATTGACTAAGACGATAGACAGATCAGAAGTCCGTTCCGCTTATTCGATTTTCTTAACGTTTATTATCTTCCTTGACATGCGTATATTCCACCTTTTATGGTAAGCGTGTGTTTTATTCACAAACGTTTTGCAAAAGTGTAAAAAGCTAGGTAATTTAAAAGAGACCAAAATAATGTGCGCACTTCGTTTTGTACATTTGCCTCTTTTCCATACTGCGTCACTCCGTTTGTCCCGACCACGTCTCAACCTCCCATAGTTTTACATTCCAGAACCCAAGTCCCCTGAATAGACGTGGCATTTTCTGGCCCGCCCGCCCGAAGCTTCAAGCCCCGTCACCTTGGCTCCAAGCGACCGCCACTCTCCACTCTACCGGCACTGACAACGGCTAGCCTGGCTCGCGAGCTCTGGGAAAGTGTTCCCCGGAGACGACACACGGAATCTTCGTGAGACGAGGACTGTCCTTTCCGTGGACTGGGGTGCGACAGAAGGAGTGGCACCTACCAAGCGCACCGTCGGGTTTACAGCGGAATAAATGTCCTGTCTATCTTTTTTCTAGACAAGTCAATTTTTTGCATTCCGACGAGCCCGGCGCGACGGCACACAGACGATGCACTTCAGTCCACAGCCAAATAGTAAGTAACAAAAAGAAGTCTGGACCCAGCGAACTTCATGCGCCCACTTTCTGTCTGCCTGCGCCAAGTAAAATTGCCAACCTTCTTGCCCATCCTAATTTTGTCCCTACCTGAAGCGTCTCTCATTCAGCCTCCTCGAGGCAGACCCATGTAGTGAACATGAATCATACACGCTTTCAGTATTTTGAGACTTGGGATTTTATTCTTGTTTACGTCCAAGTTCAAGTGGGACTGGAACAGTAGAATAAATTCCCGTGGGTGTTTCTTCCGTGGCGCGTCGCTGATCCGGGGTATTATTCGTCTGCTTTAACTGGAATCTAAAAGAATCAGATCAGGACGCGCGAATCACACCACGGGCAACCAATTAATACTCATGCGACCTGCATTGGCGGTCCCCGCCGCACCGGTCACGTAAACTAGGAAACAGAAGTACGAAAGTAATAAAAGCGTTAAGAACCAAAATGCACTAAGCCGAATAAGCCATGCTGTGAGGGGAAAAATTAGGGACGGAAGGCTAAGGGCGTAAATTCAGTGTTCGGACTTTTCCACCGTTGGTGACAATCACGTTCTAATGATCGTCCATTTTTTAACTGACGGCACATACCGATCACTCTCTCCCCGTGAGTCACGCTGTGCACAACTGTCTGCTTTCACTTACCTGCCCTCCATTCTTTGCAGATTTTGTTAGTACAGCCGTTCTAAATGCTTTCTCTAATTCCGTACTCGACACATCTGTGACGTGCAACCTCTAGACGAAATGACTCTTAGCACTTATTCAATCCTGAACATAACTGCGGGATCTGGGACCAGTGACTCTTCAAGCACAACCGGTGACAACGGGCGAAGTTTGTAGGGTCTAGTAACTAGCTTGTTTCAACAGATTTATGACATTTAGTAGCCGTCATGATCGAAGAAAATTTGTCCGGGATCTGGTACCTTTACCTAAGCTGGTTGGTGGGAGTGAACGAGTCTATTTCCGGTCAGTGGTATGTATTCGCTTGACCGGTGACCGGTACGCTGCTTGTTTGACATTGGTTTACGTTGTATTACGTTTCGATGCATTGTAATGCGCGTTGTTTATGCCTACAGTATTCTTGATGTTTGGAGTCGCGGGTACCATCATTATCACCATTTTGGACTGGTTTATGAAGCCGCCTGTTTCTGTCGGGAAACATCCTTCCTGTACTAGTAGGAGTTAATCGTCCGTCTACACCCTCCACTCAATGAGGAAAACAAATGGAAAATGTTTCGCCACTTGCTCGGAATGAGGGGCAGCTGTAGTTTGATGAGTTACGCATCCGAGAATAGAAAACATCTAAGGACGCTTCCGACTATCTAGATGGTGTTTGCAGTTTTTAAAAAAACGTGCTTATTGTAAGATATATGTTCGCCATAGTAAGAAACAAGTAAGTCTTGTATGATTTCATTATCCAACCTAATCGCGCATTGCGATCGTGTGATTACTCCATTATTCCACAAAATATCAAGGGCTGCATGCTGATTCAGCGACTATTCTCTAGGGTTGCTGATAACTGCGTAGATGTAATGTTACCACGGGATGAAGCCAACACAGTACTCTGGAGGCAGACCTGCGAGTCAGCCAAAAGAAGGACGGAAATATAACAGCCATCGGAATCCTGTTCAAACAACGCAACGTGTCAAAATACGCTATTCAGCGGCAATGTCTCGCACAAGGCCAACTATGCTCATTGTCCGGTTTCCACCCACACGTGCGAAATCTGTTAGAACCTTAGGTACTAATCCCTTTGTTGTCGGTCTCGGCACATCGCATTGGTTGGACAGGATTCCGTTCTCGAGCATGACGTACACGATTCATCTGACCAAAATATTTATTCCACCACTGCTACTAATAAAGCATCGAGAAACTCAGCTACGCATTGATGAACCGAAGCGTTCCTTGACAGATGTTTATACTGTTTCATTTCCTACCACAAAAGCTGCGAATTCAGTGGATACGGGGCTTGATATTACTTCTCTAGTTTTCATTGTTTTACAAAGATTACTTATCCGAGTCCCGAGTAGACATCTGATAATTAAGAGGAAACTCTGGACTGCGATCACAAATCGTTAGCAAGGTTCGCGGTTATTTGTGGTGTACATTCACTAGTCTAGCGTGCACCATTCACAGGCTGGCCCATAATAAATGGTTCATGACATTCACCCGCTATGTCGCAGATCAAGCCCTTTCTCAGCTGACCGAGGGTATGTTGTCCGTCCTGTGCGCTGGGCAGGATTATCGTGCGTGCTTATCTCTAGTCGGTGACGTCTGATTGGCTCCCGATCTGTCGGTCCCGCAACGATCCCATTCACCCTCGGTCCCAGCCACCGTCACATCCCTTTCTTTCTTTCGTAGAATGGCGTTAAGAAGCTTTCGCGGTTGTCTTCTGTTGTGTGTGAGCTTGCACTCTCGCACTGGAGTAACAGCTATCCATTCCTGTTGTCGTTACCGGCCCTCGATTTGCGGAGTCCACCCATGAGGTGCCCTTCTGAGTTGCACCCGATTACGTCTAATGATGTTGCTCCCTATCTTGACGTCGTACAAGAACACATGTGGTCTCAAACAGAAGACAAATGACTCATCAACCAAAGCTGTCTACCGCCAAGTAAAAAATCTATGTGACCCTTTGTGCCCTTCCTCCATCAGTAGCTTTTCTTTACATCTCATAGTAATTTTGAGCGAATGATGCAGTCAGTGAAACTGCTCCGCAACACCCTGTGAGACATCGCAATGTGCAACCGACGTGTTGGCCTTAGAGTCGGCCAAATCAGCATGCAGTAGACAGCCAGACAGCCACGCGTGCTAAACTTGAGTCGGACTCTGCCATTAACCTAGTGGCACTAACTAACAAGAATGAGCTGATGGGATTCGTTGTATCGAACCATCAAAAGCAGCCGCGCCCAATGTTTCGAAAAAGAAGGGAATCTATGGCTTGACTTCGTGCCAAAAGTAGCGGAAAAGGAATGCCACCGACTGTAGTTCTGATGCTGCTAAGGACACCTTCTACCACGAACTGGACACGCTACTTCTCAGTGTTAACAGTTCAGATACCATAGTTCTTGCGGGGGACATGAATGAGCAAGTAGGTAGTCTGAGCTCTTCAGAAGCTGAGCTGCGTGCTAAGTATGGAATTAACGCCAACCAAACAGACAACGGGGAGCGTCTGTTACAGCTGTGTGCGGAATACCGACTTTATCTTAGTAGCACTGCTGCTAGACAGTGGGCGCCGAAGTGCTATTTAGTGTCCACCTATAGCTGGCCAGTGATAGACCCAAATTGATCACGTTGCCATAAGTTACAGGTGGAGTGGTAGGTCGCTTGTTCTGGAATACCTGCGCCGACTCTGATCATACTAGGGTAGGCTGTTGCCTTTACATGAACTTTACCGGATGGCGTACGAAGCGACTCCTGCGCTTGACAAGTAAGAATTTATCTCAGCCCTCGGTCAAGCAAACTTATCGGATGCCCTTGTACCAAACATTTGCTCTCTCATCTTAATGACAGTGAGGTTCAGTGGAATAGGGTCTCGGCCGCCACGCACCGCGCGGGAGCCTCTGCTTGTGTTATTATTAGTCGGCACCGCACCTGTCGCTGCAAGTGCGTGCGTTCGATGAACCTGTTGGAATCCAGAAGAAAAACCCCTGCTGGATATGAGCATAGTGTAACTAGGCGGATTATTAGGCGCGTACTAAAACGGAGTTTGTGTGCCAACAAGGAAGTCTGTTGGATTAGTAGTGCACAAGAAATGGAGGAAACAAGAGCAGGAGGAAATCAGCGCCATCTCTTGCAGCTTTTCCGCACCACCGGTCCAGGGAAATCAGACGTCAATGAAACAATCAGTGACAGCACGGACGTCCTGATTCGCAATAAGTAGCGCCGTAGGGCTGGTTGGGTGGATCACCTTCGAGAGCAGTTCAATCGGACCCCTGCTCCTGGACCACTTCCTACGCAGGTGATGCAGACTGAGCCATGGACGATTAGTTCATAGGCTCCATCGGAGCCTAAGGTCCGAAACGCGATCGCATCCCTAAATCGTTTTCGCGCTGCTGACCCGGATTCCCTCCCACCTACAGTATTTAAGGATGGAGATGAGGTCCTCTGCAAAACACTGACCACTCTGTTCAAACAAATCTGCAAGCATAAAACCATCCCAGCCAACTGGAATGGATCGATTATGGTGGCAATATCTAAGTAGGACAGTCGCACCGACTGTGCTAACAAGAGGGGTATTCGCTTGTAGGACCACCACTCATGTTGATCAACACAAGTTACTCGTAGGATACCATCCGATCAGCTGACATTTCCACCAGCCATATCTACCAATATTCAAAACCTCCACCTAACACATCATCAAGCATAGAACTTTGAAGCTGACAAGCTAAACAAGCTTTACCATCATCGCGCTTATGTTCAGGTACTTCCGAGATTATTCGGGGGAACATTAACACACAACAATGGGAATACATGCTCTTACTTCTTTATGGCATTCAAAGACGACGGGACATTAACTCCGAAATCCGCGCCTAACCAGAGCTCCTACAAGCTTAAGGCCATTTGTGCCAAAGCCACTGCTTCAAATCATGTTCGTCGCCTCACTACGGAACCTAAAGTCCGGAATAGGGAAGCGCAAGTAGGTTTCCGTTCAGGACTTGGTTTTATAGACCACATATTCACTGTGTGGCAGGTGCAAGATCCGCGCCACACGTACCGCAGACCGGCAGTAGCTGTGTTCCTGTACGTATGATTAAGTCGATCGATCCATTCTGTACAAGAGCTAGGTGGGCGGAGAGGTGTTCCATTGAAATACGTGAACTATTTACGTGTTCTGTACTCGAACAGCACAAGCGCAGTCAGGGCTTTCGGTGACTTACCAGATATCTTTCCGATAACAAGTAGCGTTCGACAGATTTGTCCAGTTTCCTCAGTTTGGTCCAAATTCATCGTGGACTCCATCATGTAGTGTTCCGTTGCGGAGCCTCACTACACAAGCATTGAAGTGTTGCCTAGTGAAATGATAGTTGATCTTGATTTGGCGGACGATATCCTCTTGTTGTTTAACGATGTTGGGGTGGCTCAATCAACCCTGAATAGCCTCTCTAGAATGGTTCCATAATTTGGCATGCGCTCCGCACCTTCGAAGTTTAGAGTGTTTTTGCATGACTACCAGCCACTTGCTGATCCCTGACAACTGTAGTAGCAATGATGGGCGCATAACAGCTGCAGTCAGTTCACATACTGTAAAAACCAAAACTGTCTTCTTGAGCCTGCAACATCTGTGGCGTCAGAAAGAGTATCCCTTGGTCTAAAATGGCGTATTTACAAGGTCACAGTGCGGATCGTCTTACTCTATGAGAGCGAAACTTGACCTCTTTGGTCTGAAGATCTGAGACTTCTTCAAGTCTTTGATCATCGTTGTCTGGGAAGCATTGTTGATGTCGGATGGCACCAGCGTATCCGTAAGGATGAAGTGCGTAGGCGAGCAATAGGCATGATAATCAAGCTAGTTCTTTAGAAAAACTAGTAGCACTGAAGTTGTTTTTGGCCTGAGTACGCAACACGTATACGCCGTTATCCGTTACCGTGGAGGGCCTTGTTTGGTCTGCCAGACATAGAATGGCGCAAGCATCGGAGTGGACTTGGCAGCGGAAAAGGAAGTCACTGACGGCCAAACTGGGTGTTGTCGGTCTAGCTCGCTTTTCAGGCTGGAGTTTAGTTAACCCGTCTGGTGCTTGACTCGAGAATTTACACGACCTGGATCGCAGTCGGCCCCAGTGGAGTGTCTGCTGCCATCTCGTAGCCGGACTGTCTGTTTAAATGGTGTTCGGTGTTAAGTACTCTGCGAGGTAATGGATGATTGTGACGCCTGGCAGTGAAAGTCGAGAGAAAGCTGTCTCGCTGATATCGCCTTATCTTTGCTGTATATGGCGATTTGTTTTTGGCACAGTGCAGGCGCCTAGCTCCTGAATATTTGTCTAGGTCATTATGGTTTTCCCGTAGGTATCACTTATCCCCTGTGATGGCGTTGGCAATGCTGGTGATTGGAAATGCCGTAATGCTGCTCGAACGTCACAGACCAGACCGATAAAGAGTGTGCATGTTGCCAGAAGCAGATTGCTCAGCCAATAAGAAAATAGTTGGCCCGTGATCGCGTCCAGCCTGCAACCATTCACGGCACGTGCAAGTAACCAATCAGGCGCCAGCAGGCGAATGAGCGCATACTCCTGCATATTTGAGACAAAACTTGTGGCATTGGATCGAGGGCAGAAGCGCGTGGGCCCAATCCCGCCAATCGTAATCCACTAAGCAAATTAAAGTGATTTTAGACAGAGTGAAAGTGGCGAGCAAGCAAAAACCAATGGAAAAGGAGCCAGCGATTCAAAGCAAATAACAGGGATGGGCCATTGAAACGGACTGTAGTAAATAGTGTATATATTCTGTAAATATTCGACCCTAATCTTAATAAACGAGTTCGTGATCGCGGCTCAGTCTTCTTGCTTCCAGGAGGGCAACACAACATTCCCAGTTGTTGTTCTTTGTTCCGTAGATCGCTGTGGTGGTATGGCAGCGAAGCAGCAGTACAAATGGATGATGTTCTGCTGCTGTTGTTGTTGTTTTAACTATTTTCGCCATAACTGCGCTAAGATCTCATCAAGCGAGGTAAAGCTGTACAGTGTCAGACCAGACTATCTATGGTTTCTGATAGCATATGTGGTAATCCTACTGGTGCAGATAGCAAGTGATCTAATTTGAAAGTACGAATGACTGGTGGCGACAACTGAGCAAATAGATAATAACAAAAGCGCTTTACTTGAAGCAGACATGGTTAAAAGTAGGCCAATAGGTTCCGTTTCAGGACTGACGAAGGATGCCAGGTAGCTGGTCAAATAAGCGTCACGCTTAATTTTGGATATCCGCCTGTGTGGCAGCACCAAGTGAGGCTCAAGCAAGCCTGAACTATCCACCTGCGGTCCTTTCGGAATAAGTTCGACCAGGGCCCTGTCTGCCCTCTAGCTTACTCCAAAATATCACAGATATTAACACGAATGCTGATTAGAACGTAGTTTTCATAGAAACCACATAGGTGTTTAGGTCTTCAGTTATTCCTACCACATCCAAAATAACTAACGGCGGCGAACCTTTACGTTCAAAGACACTTACGAT